>OZ024780.1:12533563-13733563 GCA_964017025.1 Stenichneumon culpator | reverse complement strand
TTAGCATCTTCAAATTTCTATTATCCGAACGACCGTTAATCCGAGCTAGAATCGACCCCAATTGATTCGGATAATCGAGTTTCTACTGTATGAATATTCGTCTCATTGGTTATTCATTTACTCGAAACATAAAAAAAATGATCTTGCACATCGATCGTTCTCGTTCGGTCGACCGATTCTTACCGAAGAGTTCGACCTTCGTCTCGGCGGATCCGAGTTTGTTTTGCGCCCTGCAAACGTATTCACCGTACTGCCTTTTCTCGATCGTAATTATGCGGATAGTCGTGTCGGTGTACTCGTCGGCAGTAGCAAAGTTCGATATACTGTAGTGTTGATTGTTTGAGAGCTGATCGGAGCCTTTGTGCCAGGTGATAGCGGGCGGCGGATAGGCTTCGATGTGACACTCGAGATCCATGTCGTACTGAAGAGCCTGGCCGAGGCGCGGTCGAGGCGCTGTTATAACCGGCGCGAATTCCACCTCGACGTTTATGTTACGCTTCGCGCCGCGTCCGACTCCATTTTCCGCGACGCAGTAATAGGTACCGCGATCTTCCTTGCGCACCGATGTTATCTTCAGCACGTTTCCACTGCAAACAATCGTCGAGAGTATTAATACCCGATGACAATAAAAAAAAAATAAAAAAAATTATCGAATGAATAATCCTCGAGACTGACTCACCGGTAAATGGAACCGCCGGTCGGTAAAATAGCGTTGTTCTCTCTGCGCCACGAGATTTTCGGGGGCGGAAAACCTCCGGCGTAACATTCGAGTTTCACCTCCGAGCCCTCCACGACGACCTCGGAACGCGTCGAATTATCGCTGATGAACGGCGGTCTGCGCACTTGAAGTTCGACCTGTGCGGAGATTTTGTTGTTTATGGAAATAACAACTTGGCACTGATAATAGCCGGCGTCAGTCTCTTGTATGTCCTTTATTTGCAGGGCGTATGTGGAAGAAGTTGTGTCGTAACGTAGAGAGAATCTGCTGTCTCTGAGGATAAGAGTAGTTTGCGAAGATATTGGCACTTGATCCGGACCGTTTATCTTCATCCACAGAACCGGATAGTCCTGGCCGTACTGGACTGAACATTGCAGCTCGACCACTCCTCCGATATCCTTGATTTGCTCCTGGGATATGTAAGATATCGTCGGAGTCCTTTGCGCCGTTACTGGTGAAAAAAAAAAAATGAAAGTTGTAATTAATATTTTGCACAAACGATCAACTCTCGCATAAAAATAATGGCTTGAATGATTTTTTTAAATTTTGCGTGCGTTCATGGAATTAAAATGAACAGTTGAGTTGCAACGTTTTCAATGTTAAAACATTGGGTAAACTGTAAACTGTATGTAAGAATACATTTTAAATAAAAATAACGAATAGAATTATTATTTCGATTGTTGCATGCATGCATTGACATTCGAATAAAAATTTGATATACAATTTTTTTAACGTTACTGTTAACTTATACTTAATGTTAACATTAGCGTTAACTTAGAGTAAACAGTAAAAACTTTACAAAGTAAAGCATTGTTATTTTCAATTTTGATTTATTCGCAAAGGAATACTCCAATCAAAATATAAGGTATAGAATTTTTTCATGCCAAGGTATTGCGTATTACATTTTTTTTCTCTGGAAAAAAAGAAATATGCGTCATTTGTACAGCAGAATGAATCACCAATGTTTTCTGTAACGTGCACTAGTATTGGTAAGGTGCAATAGAGCAGTCATTTTTCGATCATTAAGTGTGTCTTCTTAATCTCCGGAGAGTTACGTCAAACAATATCTTGTTTGCCTGACCGAATCGATAGAGTAATCGCGAGCGATAAGCCGTGCCCCCATCCGACCTTTTACTTTATTTCGGGATAATGCACGACGAAATGCACGGCGAAACGCGATCAATAGCGCCGTGTGATCGCCATTTTTAACGCATCTCTCGGTGGCATCGGTGTTTAAAAAAAATGTATTACTCGCTCGCCGCTTTACCGATAAAATTTTGACTACAGTAAAAACGGCGTTATTCACCGACGAGTGCGATGTTCGATAGAATTCAATGAGGCGAACTCGCACAATAATGTTTATAAAAATAGAGTCTCTAAGCCACATGTCTCCATTTACGATAGATCGAACTTCTTAAAGCTTTTTTTTTTTGAAAATATTTATATTTACCTGTATGCAGCAACGCGACGATGAGAAAAGCACCGAACGACTTCATCGCGACACACCCGGATTTGACGAAGAAACAAAACAACGCCCAACTATCATTCACCTTATTTCTAGTCGATTAGCGGTTACTTTGCGGTACATGGGATATTATTATTTTCGTATTGTACGCTTCGCGTCGGGAGCACTTTGGTTAAGTGCTTTGAAACAACTCGCACACTCCGTTTGTATTTTGTAAGTAAAAAATCACTCTTGTTATCAAACAAGACACGTAGCTATTGCTTCTGCTGCTTCACAGGTGTCCGTCTCAGTGCGGCCAGTTACGACTGTTGATCGACTACAAACATGGCGGATGACGCTGCTCCCGCTAGTCAAACGAGCGGCTAATGTATGTACTGTATAATCCGACCGGGCATCGATGTACTTCCGTACACTCACGTCCGGTCGCTTGGACGAATCATCCAATTACAAAGGCGTACGCGTACACACAATTATTTTTATTTTTGAAGCATTCGAATTCTTCGTTTTTCTAATAAATAACTTAGCTATGCGGAATATTTCTGAAATGTTTTCAAAATATGCTGTGCTATATGGGTAAGATCTTAATTTATGCATTTTTCGTGCAGGCAAAGATCGTTATATTGCAAGATAATTGTACACACGTACAGCAATAAAACGCAATTCGATTAAGATAATGCGGTATACGTAATAAGTCAATAGATAAGAAAGTGAGAAAACAACAATACACTGCGACCCGTGTATTGCCGTGATAAGAACACAAGAACTAACGTTATATCAACATAAAGGTCAGAGAGTTGTTTTGAAAGTCGGGAAAAGATATTATATCTTTGCCGTTGACGATACAAGTGTAATCAGCCGTTACGTAATTAACGCTGATCTCGGATGGCATGATGACTATAGTGCTCAAAACCGAAAGCTTCCGAACGATTTTCTGTGCGCCATTCGAGGCGTATTCCAGAGTGCAGTGCCAGTGCTTTGCCAGCTTTACTACTCGCAGCAAGGCGTCGTTTGCTACACACACTTTATTATTTTTTTTACACAAAACATTATTCGAAACGATGGAGTTTTTAAGCTTCGACGTGTCCAGTAAGAAGCTCAGTATAGAGAAGTGTTCGATTCCAAAGCCGAAGCCGAACGAGGTTTTAGTGAAGGTCGCGTACTCGGGAATATGCGGAACCGACCTTCACATTTTGGACGTAAGAAAAGTTTGCTTATCGCTCCGAAAATTACGTTTAATTAATAGATACCGGTATAACCATGTTTGAAAAAAATAAAATTGATTTTTACTAATGGCATTTAATAATGGAAGGCATAACTTTCGCAGGGCTCGTTTCCTTGCAAGAAGGAGGGTAAATTAACTCTCGGTCATGAGTTTTCCGGTACGATACAGGCAATCGGTTCGGAGGTAAGAACTCTTAAGGTTGGAGACAGGATAGCCGTGGATCCTAACAGCGGTTGCAACAAGTGTGACTTTTGTCACAATGGGAAATATCATTTTTGCGAAAACGGCGGGATCAACAGTACGATTGGAATATTTAGAGACGGTGGATGGGCCACTCATGTTGTGGTACCGGAGGAACAGGTAATTGCGCGTCGAAAAGCATTTCGACATTCTATGCTTAAATTTTTATCCGGGTAAAAAAGTAATTCTAAATATTTTCAGGCTCACGTGATACCGGAAGGTGTTGAGATGCCACAGGCAGCCCTCACCGAGCCCTTATCTTGCGTGGCTCACGGCTGGGACAAGATAAGTCCCATTACCGTGGGCACGAAGTCTCTCGTCATTGGCTCCGGAATAATCGGGCTGCTCTGGGCTTGTGTATTGCATCTCCACGGTCTTCGAAAGACCGTTGTCATCAGCGAGCCACAGGAGATGCGCAGAGCAGCGGCGAAAAAGCTCGGTACGTTATTCCGCTCACAGCCAAAAAAAATAGTTAAACTGCTATATACTATATACTATATACTAGTAAAAATGCGTTAATAAATGTTTCGTTTGTTTTTAACGCAAAGATTTGGAGTACGAGGTAAAGGCTCCGTCGGAGTTGAAGGGAAGGCAATTCGATCTTGCTGTGGATTGCAGTGGTTCCGGTCCAGCGATGGAAGCTGCGGTTCCGCTTTTACGCCGAGGCGGTCGACTCTGCGTATTCGGTGTCGCCAGTCCTAAAGCGACCCTAACTCTTCACCCGTTCGCGGTGCGGTATCCTTGCAGTGCGTCATATTTCATACGAAACTAATTAAATTTTAATCTATGTCTTTCAGATTTACATGAAGGAGTTGGTGGTCATGGGTGTGAACATAAACCCGTTCACATTCCCAAAAGGGTTGGCGCTGGTCCAAGCGATGGCCGATCGTTACCTAAATTACGAAAGATTGGGTATCCGAGTTTACAAATTGTCTGAATACGAGAAAGCCTTCGAGGCACTGAAGACAGGCGAGGCCAGCAAAGCTGTCTTCAAACTATAACTAAACTGAGCTAGTAAACTACATATTTTGAAAACATCAAATATGGTAATAAAATATAGCAAAAATTTTAACGTATCTTAGAGCTGTAATCTCTGTACACAAAATATAGAAACAACTGAAATTACACGAACCTATCGAAATTCCTTAATTCTGGTTCGAGTAATGGCGAATCACTATACGCGTTACGAAAGATTGGGTATTAAATACACAACTTGTCGAATGCATGGAAGCCCTCGAAGCACTGAAGAAATGGCAACGCCAGGAACGATGACTTTATACTATAATTAAACTGAGTTGGTAAACGACTTATTTTGAAAAAAATAAAATTTATTAAAATAGAATGAAAATTTGAATGTATTCTAGAGGTGAAAAGTATGTACACAGAATGCACAATCAGCCCAAATTAGACGACGCTATAAGGAAACCCTTAATTCTACTCTCGAATGAGATCCATCGACATCATTTAATCTTCCATGTCACGACCATAAGTGTACATGTATTTTTAGTTCATTTCTTCTATCTTTCGCGAGGACACGAAGCGACCGAGCCACACTAATCTGCTGGTCGATTTACACACGTCCCTGTTCGACAAAGAACTTTATCGACGCTCGATAGAAGCTTTAGTTCTCTCCGAAGGGAATCATCTAAATATAGTATTATATATAATTAATTTGTGTCGGTTTAGTTTGTGAATGAACGAGAACACACGATGACGTACAAGCTCGATCGACGCTACCGTGACGCGCGAAGCAGCTAGTAACGTCACGAAAACGAGCTCAAACCGATCAAGAATTGGGTTCAAATTTTCCATCGAGGCTTCTAAGTATATCCGTGGTTCGACGTATAATGGCTATAATTAGCCATTCGCGATATTATTATTAGGGGAAAAAAGGCATTGTCATTCGGGATTAATAGTTAATGGACTGTCGAGACCTTTGGATTCGAAATAACCGAAACAAAAATAAATGTAGCATCTATATTTGTCATCGAGACCGTGCGGAATACGCGACGTCCTTGCTATGATTGCGCACATAAAGAGATAACCCGATTATCCTGGAAGTAGGTCGTTGTTGTCGCGTGTCTAGCATTCCCGCACGACCAAGTTCCGTCACATGGTCTCGTCAATTTATCGACCATACAATAGACTCTATGACATCGTTCGACTCTTACTTTCATTTATTATTAACGGAATAACGATAATTTAATACATCTTGTTACCAGTTGTTGTAAGGAGCGTGAGAATTTGACGGTCTTTATACGCCACATGGTGTGGTAGCTATCAAGGAAGACCCGGTGCACGTCTTGCGCTTGGCGCTCCCGTCAACCAGAATTGACGATCTTTCGGATTCTTAACTCTACCGCGACACGCTACTTTACACATTCCGATGGTCGGTTACCTCGCAAAGCCGTTCATTTTGTTCTCGGCGGAAGTGTACAACTTTGATTTATTGAAGTCTTGCCGAACCCTCGGTGACAAAGTTACCGCCTATCACTGCATTATCGAATTTACACCTGACCCAGAAATCATTGCGTTAGTTGAACATCTTATTTGTCTGTACGTTTATAAATATTCCTGTGGACAGATCAGGAATTTAAAGTTGTTTCTTTTAGCACAATGCTTTATATGATCGAAGCTCCGACATTCTGCTTGCGAGGAACGCCTGGAGGATTCGCCACCTCGCGGCGAAGATCGGTACTACCCATAACGCAGCGGCTGTCCCGTGAGCAGACACTCAATTAAAAAAAATTATTGCCGTTAGTGGTATCGATCATCCCAATGGCGATCGATTGACTAATAGAAACTATTTGAATACGAACAACAGCAAAAAAATCCTTAAGATCCACAGCGTTCGTGTCCCATTCGTTCTAGTACTACCTTTTCCATAGGACATTTCAAACGAGCATTGAACGAATAATTCATGAAGAACAATTACTCTACTCCCATGTGGTTAAACGAGTCAAGAGTTCGTTCTAATAACATCCATCACGGACGTTTGAAACATTATTTCTCGACGGGTATGTTTGGCGACACACGTGTCCGGCACGCGTTCACGGGCTTCTATAAAACTACGATTCCTATGTTACGATAACTGTATACGTACAAGTACGCACGACATACGTCCATAATGTTGTCGAAGTTCGTAACCATAGCAATTTTGAAAGGCTTGCATTACCGAGTGGTGCCGTCCGGACAGTGGCAAGTCCGCTCGAGGGGTTTATATATATGCCATGTACGACCGATGAACGAGCGAGCATCGCAAAGAGCCCTCTTCCATAGCCATACAGCAACAAACACACACAAACACACCGGTCACGATGTATTCGTGTGGAACCGTGTCTGGCGCTTCCTCACGTACACAAGAAAAAAAAAAAACTTTTCAACACACGCCCAACACTTTACACGCCGGAGTCGTAGCGTATATAAAACATTGCCGTACGCGTTTTTTTGTAATCGTGTAAGCACAAAATGTGGCGAAACTATCCCACCTGTTTGCCAAGGGACAGACCTCTGGTGGTCAGTATATGGCACGACATCGCGGATCACACGCGCTCCTCCGCAGCGCCGCGTCACTGGAAACAGCATAGCCACAAACGGAAAAACAAAGTAGTCGCGACGATTGTCACTAAAGGAACATCCGCGTCGCCCTGTAATCCACGGTGTTGAAGAATGTTTTGACCGTTCTGCGAATACCAGTGCTGAACGCCGATCGTACAGGGCAGTTTTCGTTTCGATAGAGCGTTCGATGCTTCACGTTCATTTTCGATCAAAAGAAAAACAAAAGACCGATCAGCGAAGAGAAATTCAGCTCGTTCAATCACTCTGGAAGTGCCGCTTGACGACGGATCATTTTTTTGTGTGTTTTTATTCATTTCTCGACGAGGCGAAAGTTGTTCATCACAATCTTCCGTGATTTTTGTGTCGGTGACTTTCGACCATCTGTTTGTCGGGTGAATCCGTAGCTGTGCTGTATCGGTGCTGTCTTAGCTGAACGGTCAAGGTCACATGACCGCATAGACGAACGACCTTTATCCCGTTCCTGTGTAGAGTCGCCGGGCTGGTATTAGCGGCGAAAACTCGAAGGCGGTCGCGGTCTGCTAGTCGATTAATAATTGAATGAAAAAAGGGAGAATAGAGGTGAACGACGGTGTATACGACGAGTGTCCAAACTCGGTGAGGTCGGCGCAGAAGCGAGCGACAGTTGTTCGCCTGTTGGCTCGAACGCTTGCGGAATCAGTGACGATACAAGTGATCGATGTCCGCTTA
This sequence comes from Stenichneumon culpator, assembly GCA_964017025.1. Classification (NCBI taxonomy): domain Eukaryota; kingdom Metazoa; phylum Arthropoda; class Insecta; order Hymenoptera; family Ichneumonidae; genus Stenichneumon; species Stenichneumon culpator. The sequence goes on along the minus strand of OZ024780.1, from coordinate 13,725,652 downwards.
CCACGATGAGGAAGGATACACCCCCACGAGAAACGAAGCCCTCGCGAGAGAGGAGGAGGCCGCGGCTGCACGATTACGCGCCAGCCTGGCAATAGTTCTCACCGTCCTCCCACCATCACCCGGAAGCTTGCCCGGCTGCAGTCCGAGCCTCTTCGGCACCGCGACACCCAACGGGCCGCCGGAAGCTACGGGAATGGACGGGAGTAGGATTCTACTGGAAGACGAAACACAGGTGCCAGATTTTTGACTGAAAAAATTTTTATTTATAAAAAAAAATTGAGTTAATACTAAAAAAAATAAAACGAGACGTTTTCTTATTTAGATAGTCAATGTATTTCGTCGATGTTATGAATTAGAAGTGGACCGGAAAGAACTATTTTTTTCTATTCTTGGAGTAAAATGATTTTTTTTTTTTGAGCTGTCGATGTTTTTGTTTCATTTAGTTGCAATCAATTTGTTTTTGTGACATCAAAGGTATTATAGACCAAGGTCGTGTCAATTCTTTTTTCGTTCTCGAATTTTGTCCGGTAATTTTCGTACCTGCCGAACAGTTTAGAGTTGGCAAGTCAGCGCGATTTCTAGTAGGCCGAAAGGATTTTTTTTTGGTTGCAGTAAAAAAATTAATTGTTTTTGGGCAATCGAATTTTCGTTTCGTTTCGTTGCAATGAATTTATTTCTGTGGCATCAGAGGTGTTATAGATCAAGGTCATATAAAAAAAATCTCGTACACTAGGACCTCGATTTCGTTCACAGCGGCGAGACCGGTCCGCATCACACTTAACAGAATCGAGGTTGCGCATGTCCCGCCCATACTAACTGTCGAGCATGGCCCATAGCTGGTTGCGCGGATCGATATTCGCTCCGTGGTGGGGACTGTTTAGGAAACAGAGGGCGCAAAAATCGAGGTCCCAGTGTACTTTGTCGATCAAATTTAACACTTTACACTTTAGAGACTTTAGAGACTTTAGAGCTCATTGGGCGGCGCGATTTCTGCATCAAGCCACGCGTTGAACTCTTTGCTCGAAGATACACCGGTGTCCGAAACTGTGTCGGTCTCGTTGCAACGTTTTGATTCCTGATTTTAAAAAATCTTCATAGTCGTAATTCTCGATTTCCTTACTGTCGCTTACATACCTATTGATATTACGTGTGTAAATCTTTGCGGGTGCAAAGTACCGTATACATCCGGTACATGAATAGGTGCAAATCTTTTATGACACACTTGTTTAAAAAACAGATATATATATATATATATATGTATATATATATATATATATATATATATATATATATATATATATATATATATATATATATATATGTACCTATATGTTTTTTTTTGTGGAGGAAGTTGGAAAATAGTCGAGCTTGACAGGTGATTAGTGTAACGCGCTATATTCGTGAAGCTTTCAACGTCACCGACCAAGCTATACACCGGAATATTATAGTGCATAACTTTTCATCGATCCCGCGGGGAGCGCACCGTTTAGTATGAAAATTGTCTTGCTTCAATATCTTGCGCCGGATTACGATTTTTCGATGAACTCACCTAACTTTGCACTTGTGAATATTATTTGAAATAAAAAATATGAATTCAACTGAATGAGTAAAAAGAAAACCAATGAAAATATAATATTAATAAATAATAATAATAATAATAATAATAATAATAATTGGTGCCACAGGATAGCCGCAGTCGGAGGCCGAGCCGCACGGAGGGATTTTTAACCATCGAACCGCCCAGCCCGTACAAATCTGAGTTCAGTGACATCGTGCGCTCGATCAGCTCGCCGAATCCGTCGCTGGCATCGACGGGGCCTTCGACGCCGCGAAGAGATTCGTTTTCTGTTGAATCCGACGACAGGACTGTTCCAAGCCCGTGGAACAGTGGAATGGAAATTGGGGAGCGTTTTCCAGCGACAGCCAAGGAAATTATTTACAAATCAGAGAAGAGCGGTGGTGCCGTCGACGCCGACGACTACACCGGAGATCCGGACGATCCGAGGGTCTCGAGGGGTACCTCAAAGGCGAAAGTTTTTCCGGCGGGAACGAGTATCACGACACGCGACGCGTTTGGTGAGTGAAAAGGGAAAAAAAGACATCTCTTATTTTTTCCCATATCGAAATGTAAAACAGCCGATGTTTCGCAATAGAAAAATAACGAACGTTCAAATGTACAACGATCAGTCCTCCGAGAGGCCTTAAGTAGTAAATACAAATTGAGAACATAAATATATCGAAATGAACTTATAAGGAGGATAATTACACGAGTAGGTGATATGGCAATGGGCGAGCCTTAGACTAGACGAAAATTTCAACACTAAAAAATTCGTGTCCTGGAAATCTAAAATTGCGAATATTAAGAGTCTTCATAATTTCGAATTCGTTATAGGGAAAGACCAGAAAGACAAACGGTTAGAATAGCGATAGCTTACAAAACCCTTGTTAACATTTGTTAACTCTTTTGATGTAAGTTTCAGCGATTCTTGCCTTTAGTTATTTGCTTTCGCTATTTCGACTCTTGCGATTTTGGTACTTCAATATTGTGCGTAAGTTTTAGTCATTCGAAATTTGTATTCTCGACATACTTCTGATAGCTATGTAGGCTATTAAAAATATTAGCTTGTCTCGGTTTTAAACTTCCAAATTTCAGCCTCTCTAAATCTGGTCGATCAAAATGTTGACTTCCAACTTATGGAAATGTATTTTCATATAAAAAAAGCTCTCGAAAAAATAACTTTCGGTGACACGGTTATTCGACTTAGCTCTATCGAAAATACAATTTCCGAACTATTCATTTTTTCGATATTTTAATATTCGCAGTAATGAAATTTCGAAATGTTGGCGGTCCTACATTTCGGTCGTACAAAATTTTGACGCCCACCCGAGCACCTCGTTCTACCATAATACTAATGCATTGCGCTGCTTCGTGCCATTTACTTTCCGCTGTGCCAACTATTAAACTGACAGCACACAGGAACTTCCGGGCGCCTCTTCCACCACGCAAAAAAAAATATAATAGTGTCCAGTCACGCAAAGTGACACCCGCTTGAACGTGCTCTCTAGAGACAGAACACTAAGCTACCACGAATAGACTAGAAATGATTAATTATTAAACATTATCATGTTTATACGCGAGTGCAAATTAAATTTTTTCGAGTGCCTCGAAAAATACTTATTTTAAAAGTCCTTGAGCCACTGTGTACCGCTCAAGGAAATGCGAAACGTCCTGAGATACCGTCTTCGAATTCCTGATAGAACTGAAATTTTAGCCATTCATGTTAATTTTTCAAATTTCAATCTATTCATATTAATTTCTCACATTTTAATCTATTTATATTAATTTTTCACATTTTAATCTATTCATGTTAATTTTTTATATTTGAATCCATTCAAGCTAATTTAAAAACTGTTAATCCATTCATTTAGTCATTTACTTTTATCCATGACGAACATCAACGACGACACTTCATCGGGCCGAAGACTTTACCCCAATCCGATTGTGTTACATGTATGTACCTCGCTTTATTTTCCATCGCTGTTGACAAAAAGTCCCCCCCCCCTCTCCAGACAGTGTTTAATAAATCAAATTTATCTCCCAACACTTCGAAGCCTCCGAGATATTTTTATTTCGCAAAGTAGAGAAATATTCCCGGCTGATTCCGAGATTGCATCAATTTTGTCCGTGCGGCAGCACGGAAAATTTCTAACGCTTCGTTTCATGGATACACATCACCGGACCTTAACGTTCCGAACGTGATTTTCCTGGGAATTTATTATCGAGCCCGACACGACATATATAAAAAAAATAAATAAATAATGAGGGGGCGTCACGTTGTCGAGATGACGTAGACACACGATGACCATACACATTTTTATGTACCCTTAATCTTATTACCGGTTCTTTCTGAGTACCGCGTACTGCAGATGGAAAGCGCATGCACCCCCCATATAGCACGAAATACTTTGAAACAATTTTTGAAATATCGTCAACCTTTTCAATCTCATGAAATATTAAACAAATATGTGAAAATGATATTTTGAAATATTCTATCAAAATATTCCAATGAAACGTTTCTTAAATATTTAAGATCTTTCAACACATGTGAAATATTTCTACTAATGTTCAGTGATTATGCGGGTGTGTATATGCAATTTGGATAGGGGATGCTATCTTTCACATTTCGCTGAAATGTTTTTTAAAACATTTCTGAAACATTGTAAGATTTATGAGCGGACAAAAAAATATTTTAAATATTACAAAAAAATATTATCGAAACTTTTGAAAAATATTTCCGTGCTACGCGGGCAGTAATCAGACCAACGCATCGAGACCTCGGGAAAAAATGACCATCGAGTATTTCATCGCAGATCAATACTCCCGGCGAGATTGCATCAATTTTTCCGGAGCGGCAGTTCGGAAAATTTCTAATGTTTCGCATCGTAACCGGCGCATAATTTTCCCGCGAATTTATTATTGAGCCCGACCGACATGTATAAAAGAAATATGACAAATGAGGGGGCGGTACGTAGTCGCGATGACGTAGAGACACACGATTGCTATACGCATTCTATGTATCCTTAAGGGTAGAGTCACCTTTTTGGAGCAATTTCTGGTCTATTATCAGGAATGTTTTTACATAAGATGTTTGTGTTTATTGCAATGAACCTGAGTAAATATTTTAATCGATATTATTGCAATACATACTAAATGCAGGCATTTTCTTGTCACACAATATTGAATTCTTAAGGTGGTGCAAGCTGCGCTGCAAGACTGCTGCTTTACGACCTGGATTACGATTGCGATTGATCTATTGATATAAAAAAGAAAATCCGGGTATATTTGACACAATTTCGAAATGTTTCAAATTTTTCATTTTTTAAATAAAATTTATTATTGTCCTACAAATCGTAATTTTCAAATTGGAAAGTTGTCCTTGTCCGAACGATAATGAGATCCTCCCTTAGACGGTCCTCTAAGTTTGAAGTTAATCTGTTCATAGGTTGCTGAGATATTGTAGTCCTAAGGTTCAAAAGCAGTCCTCGTACCACAGCACAGCTTGTACCACCTTAAGCCATTAGCATAAATATTTGGTCCAAAAAACCGTTCGATTTTCAACATTTTTTTATCGTGGGTATTGAAGGACAAGAGTCGGGTTTTTATACACAGTTAGTACAAGGTCTTATGAAGTTTGAGTAATAATATCAATGAAAATAATCACTCAGTTTTGTTGGAATAATCACAAAAATTTGCTTAAAATAAAAAAATTTCTAACGATACACCTAAAAATACCCGAAAAAGGCGAAGCTACCCTTAATCCGATTACCCTTTCATTCTAAGCACGCGTACTATAGATAGACAGCGCATGCGCAGTAACCGGAGGTACGCATGTAGACCTCGGAAAAAAAGTACCAGAAACTATTTCGTCGAGGATCGATCGATATACTCACACGAGTTACACCCGTGCTTTTATACACATTAACGGGACGTTGTGAAAATCACATGTGTGCGAGTCTTTCAGTCGATGTGTACACGCTATGACAGATACGAATGTCATAGCGTGTCAGGAATCGCGCCCGAGCCTCAATAATGGAAGTACAACGCTCATATATCGTGTTATATGGGCGAGTCTATCTAAATCGCCTTGCCGGACTTAAACTGACCTATTCGACGACGTGTCCTACCGTACCGGAAACCCTTCTTTTTTCTTTGACTAGTTAATGCCTCCTAACGTATGCTATACGATACGAGCTGTACATTACAAAAGGTACTTGTTTTCAGAAATTTGAACTATTCGCCTTCCGGCTCACGTGTTTTTCGACCCTAAGAAGCTCATTTATATTTGATATGCCTAAAATATCTCCCGGAGGGTGACGAAGCGCGAACGGTGCTGAAAAATGCATGGTGCTCATTCTTACTCGAAGCGGAAACACCCCCACGGTACAAAAAGTTCCTATTTTCGACGAAAGATTCTTGTCCAAAAAAAAAGACTGAATTACTTCTAATGCAGATTCATTATTAATTTGTCAGAAATTCACTTCTGTTGATTGCGAAGACTGAAAAAACATGAGATCTGTATTAAGTAATCGGTAGTTAGGTTTGTGAGCAATTGTTCATAGAAGGGGTCAACACAATTGTTGACCCCTTCTATCAACGATTATTACGGCAGTAACGGACCATTCATGCATCACATACTGAGTACATCATACAAGGTTACTAGCTCCGAAGCTGCGACGTTGTGCAAACCACTGTAGGGAAGACCGGGGCGAGATGGGCTAGTGAAAAATCAGGCTGACGCGGGGCGTGATGGGCCACCATAGGGTGGCCCATCACGCCATTCTGTCATTGCTTACACAAGGTTTTTATCTTTTTCCTTCCAGGTTTTTATTTTTATTTTTATAATTATAGAATTATAAAAATAAAAATAAAAACCTGGAAGGAAAAAGATAAAAACCTTGTGTAAGCAATGACAGAATAGGGAAGCGAAGAAAATGGAGTACCCAAAAAATTATTGTATTGCTTTATTATTAGGCATTTCTGACTGTCTTACGAACAAAAATGAATTTTTGGAACCGGAAGTCGTGTATCTCGTAGATGACGTCACTGCATTAAGAACTTTATCGTTGATAGGTAGAAGTAGGAAAACTCAAGATGTATGGATAGTACAGGCAGGGCTTTAAAAAAAAGTGAACAATTTAAGGGTAGCCCGTCTCGCCTAGAGCTGTACAGATAGACCGGCCTAGTCGCCTAATCCGTTTTAGCCAGCCAAGCTATATTAGCCGGTTAAGCTAATACAGTCTTGGATGTTTTAAAGGAATTTTTATTTGTTTTTTTCTAATGTTACCTGCAATGTAATCGGAAGTATTTTTGCGCGCTGAACGCGAATCCGCCGGCCTTTTTGACCTGAAGTGCAATGCGATATTAAGGGGCTCGATTTTATGCACGAAAAATCGTATTTTTGGGATTTAAATGGAAAATATTGGGTTGAGAATAAAATAATTGTCATATTCGTGATCAGCGGGAAAAAATACATCGAATATAGCTTTGAAACAAAAAATATCGAATGAACAACGATTTTTCAATGTTTGAGCCACTTTTGGAAAAACGTCGGTTTTCGTGATTTTCGAACGCCGATATCTCGGCTCCCAATGGAAGGAGGGAAAATCGGAGGTGCCCATCGTGTTCTACGGGAAAAAATACACAATATAGGGCCTTTTCCGAAATTTTAGGATCGTTTTATCGTGCCAGTTGAGGACGTTGAAAAACGCAAAAAATGGACTCAAAAGGGGGGCCTTGCAATTTTTTGACGATTTTTTTTTCTTTTTTTTTTAAATCAACTGCCACGTATTCCGACGTATTTTTGCGCGCTGAACACGAATCCGCTGGACTTTTTTTTGGCTAAAGTACAATACGAAGTTAAGGGGTTCGATTTTATACACGAAATTATGCACGATTTTATTAAGTTGGCCGGCTAAAATAGCTTGGCCGGCCAAACTATAAAATCCATTAGCGGATAAGATATTTTAGCCGGCTAGGCCGGCATATCTGTACAGCCCTAGTCTCGCCCCAAACCGTTTTTTTCGGACGCGTTTTACAACCTGAGAAAATATAATTGTTGGATGAAAAACAATAAATTATGGTTTCGGCAGCGTTGTAGCCGCATTATTTGATTAGGGCCCATCTTGCCCCGGTCTCACCTATATAGTGACATAGAGCGAACATAGTAATGTAATGAAAATTGTATGGTGTTCATTCTTACTTGAAGTAGGAACACGTCACACGATAAAAAAAAGTTTCTACTATCGACGTAAGTTTCTTCTCCAAAAAAAAAAGAAAGGAAATGGCGGAAGTCCTTCTAATGCAGTGCTTTTGTCATTCTACTTTAAGTTCGTACCAAATTCAACCATACCGATTACTCTCCCAAAAAAAAAAAAAAAGATTTCGATTGAGTAATCGGTGATCGGACTCGGCAGTAATTGTCGATAGAAGGGGTCAACAATTGGGGCAGCAACTGATCCTTCGTGCATTACTCGTACAAGTTTACTAGTTTCAAGGCTGCGAGAATGTGCAACCCGCCGTATTATAGTGAATTAACGTGCACCTGCGACTACCTACAGAAAAGCATATACTCTGCCAATTCTGTCGATACTCTATTTTTCCCAATAATTACAGGCGTAGACATGAATTATAGAAGGACCACCGGAGTATGTAGGCGGTACGATGTTGCATGATATGCCGAGGGCACGATAAAATATACGTCCTTATTTTTTTTCTGTCTTTTCAGAAACGATACAACCGGTTATTTTTTTTAACATGTATGTTTTATCTTTACAGGGCCAACTCTGACCCCAGCAATTTCGGAGCGAGATTCTTCCCTGCCGGAGAGTCCGACGCTCGGCGATAAAAATGATGACGACTCGGACGCAAAACACACCGGCATGCAGAATGGAGCCGCCGGTGCTTCGGGGGACGACGACGAGATCGATCCAGAAACTCTTTTTTTTCGGTGCGAAACTTTTATTATACTGCCCCGTCACGACGAAACTTGCGAAGAAAATCAGGAATATTGATGTTTCTTTTTTTTAGTGACGGTCGAAGAAGAATCGACATGGTACTGGTGTATCAGGAAGAGAACGAGGGTGTAATGACGGAAGTCGAGGCGAAAAAGAGGCAGCAGAGAAAAGTGTTTCAAGAGAATTTGTTGAAGGAGGGTCTTCAGCTGGAGCTCGTGTCGAAGGACAACGCCTTCGACGGAAGAACAAGTTTTCTGAAGCTCCACATACCGTGGAAGGTCAAAGTTCGATACGCCGAAGTGATGAATCTGAAATTGTACACCAAACGATTTATCACGATATCCGTCAAAGCTTGGGTAAATAAGTTTCGTGGAATATTCTTATTAATTATCGTACGCTTGACAATGCGAAATTTCCTTGAACGGTTTGCTCTTTCATTTCCCTCAAGGGCGACGAGGGTGGCAAGGAGAGGAAGAAGATGTGGGAAAAGTGGATGAGCTGGCTCAACTGGATCAGGAGGATACAGACGTGGGACACCGACAAGTATCACGAAGAGCCGAGCTTTTATTCGAGCACCGATACCGGAGATCGCGAGGAGAGGTAATAATCTGTGCCGATCAATAAATCGGCGAGAGGAAAAGTCGGAGACGAGAGCATACGAAAATTTGGATGGGAGTCAACATTTTAAGAACGACCGAAATGTAGGACCGGCAATATATTTAAATTTCATCAATGCGAATACTAAAATATTGAAAAATGAGTAGTTCGGAAATTTATTTTTGATAGATCGCTAAGTCGAACGTCGATAACCGTTTCATCGAAAGGTTATCTTTTCGAGCGCTATCTTATATGAAAATACATTTTCAGAAGTTTGAGGTCAACACTTTGAACGACCAGACTTGGAAAGACTGAAATTTACTGTCAAGGTGACATGGTATCGTTGCAATTTCGTATGGAATTGTAAGAATTGAAAGTAGAATTGAAACCACAGTCTTTTTCTGGCAGCTCGCAAGCGAATTTTACTTAAGTCATTGACATCTTTTTCCAGTGTATAAAGAATTCGAAATTATTAAACACTCTTAATACTCGCAATTTTAGATTTCCAGGACTCGAATTTTTTGTGTTCGAATTTTCGTCTATTCTAAGGTTCACTCCTTGCAATATCGCCTATTCGTATATGTGTTCTCGATATAAGTTCATTCCGATATATCTATGTTCTCAATTTTTATTTACCACTTAGAGACTCAAAGGCGACTGGCCTCTGTACAATTGAACGTTCGTTATTTTTCTGTTTCGAAATATCAGCTGTTTTACATTTCGATCGTTAAAAATGTCCACATCCACCTGAAAATTTCAGAATTTTAAAAATGAAAATTAATTTAATTAAAAAAAAAGCATACACTTGGCGTCCCTAAAATTGAACGAACCACTCATTTTCGTCTCGTAACAGCCTTTGCGGCTTGGGAGCCCACCGGTCTCGAGACCACGTAGTATCTATACCCGATGCAAGTTTATTTATGTCCCTGTAGTGTGTGGAAAAATCGAATTATAACACTCCCGACCTTGCCAAGATAGTATCTATACCGCATACACCCGTCGCATTACGTTTATTAATACAACTCTACCCTTATTGTAATTCGGTTTAATTTTACTATCACCCTCATCGAGGAACGGGAATAAGTTAGTGCCTTCGAAAGTTCCAGCGCGTCGCGAGTGAACCTATTGGCAGTAGCCCGATTTTAAATTATTGACGGACAGCTGTTTGCAGATCTTAACGCGCGAGGTATACTTAACGCCTACCACCTGAGAACGTTTCAACTCAACACCTTTTTTCGCAAATATCATTCTTCGCTGCTTCGTCAACGGCTGTTAAAACTTTGTACACTTTCGTGAACACTGCAAGTTTGATCGTCGTGTATAATACAGATAGGGCATCGGCAATGGTACGGCCTGACGATTACCAGCTGGTGCTACGATTCAATTCACCTTGCTACATTACTGATGCTTTCTTCGCTACATATACCGTTTAATTTTTTTCCCCTAGATTCGTCGTGAAGGACAGAGAAACCGCTTACACACCGGCACAAAGGTCTCAGATCGTTATGCAGATATTGATGAGAACGAGATACGACGAAATATCGGAGAAATCTGGTATAAGACGACTGATCGCCGACGGAAGTTATCTCGACTGTTTTCCACTGCACGAGGGACCGTACAACAGACCCGGAAAGGATGGGGTTATTCTCGATAGGCATTTGCTATATCTTATCTGGGCGAGACCTTCGCAATGGTAATTCATTGCGAGCCCTTTAAAATAAAATCAATTAAAATTAACATTTTTTCATTCAGGCGTCTCATTCAGTTCAAATATATGTCGTATTTCGATACAGGTACAAGAGACAACCGCTGTGGTTGATAAGACGTTATTTTGGTGAAAAAGTTGCGCTGTATTTCGCATGGTTGGGCTTTTACACGAAATTCTTGTATCCGCCAGCTATCGTTGGCCTACTGTGCTTCATATACGGTCTCGGGAGCATGGAAAGTCCTGACAACATACCCAGCAAAGAGATCTGTGATCCCCTATTGGCCGGTAAGATGCAACTTCGTCGTATCATAATTTTCTCCACCTCTAAAAAGTTGAAGGTAAAGTGACGTCACAATGAGAAAAGCGTCACTTCCTGTTTGAACATCTAATTTTTCGACCAGAAGTGACGTCATACTGGAGATAAGTCACTTCCGATTTGAAAACCTCCTTTTTCGATTAAAAATGACGTCATCCCTGATATACTTCATTGCCGATCAAAAACCCAGATTTTGAAACCGGAAGTGAGGTTTTTCCGTATGACGTCACGTTCGGTTGAAAACTGAATTTTTGAAACCGGAAGTGATGTTGCACAGAAGATTTTTAATTTTCCTCTGGAATGTATCTCGAACGTATCCAGCGACAGAAACAAATGAATAAAGAAACGCCCAGTCCGCGCTCCAGCGGCCGCAATATAGTCTAGTTCGTAGTGAACATTTTATAACAATCAACCTTAATTTTTTTAATATGAAGGCAACATCACCCTGTGTCCATTATGTGACAAAGCCTGCACCTACCGGAAGCTAGGAGAATCATGTTTGTTCTCCAGGCTTACATATCTATTCGACAATCCCGCTACCGTCTTCTTCGCAATTTTCATGTCTTTTTGGGGTAACTAATAATAAATTTTTTTATGTACACAAACTTAATAACACAATACTGCCTGGAATTATCGATTAGGTGGTCCGTATGTCACGGTATAAAACAACCAATCGATTTTATGCAGCTACCACATTTCTCGAGCTATGGAAGCGTCGTCAAGCGGTCATAGTGTGGGAATGGGATCTCCAGAATCCGGACGGCGACGAGGAACCGAGACCGGAGTTCGAGGCATCGGTTAAAACTTTTAGGATCAATCCTGTGACGAGAGAGCGGGAACCCTACATGCCGGCTTGGTCCAGAGCTCGCAAGTACATAGTTACCGGTTCTATGGTCTTTTTCATGGTAATTTTTTCATCGCCAAATCTCAAATTCACACCTTCCCAAACCTACTCAATTATGATTATTTTTTTATTCTTCAACGAACAGATCTGTGTCGTCCTTGGAGCGGTTCTGGGAACGATAATATATCGTACATCCCTGGTGGTCGTATTCTACGGGGGTGGTGGATTCTTTCTGAAGAGACACGCGAAGATCTTCACGTCGGGCACCGCCGCGCTTCTCAACTTGATAATTATTATGATACTCACTCGCATATATCATCGTCTCGCGATATGGATGACGAACTACGAGAATCCACGCACGCAGACGGAATACGAAGACAGTTACACCTTCAAGATATTCCTCTTTGAATTCGTAAACTTTTACTCTTCGCTTATATACATAGCATTCTTCAAGGTAAGCTCTTTGCAATGCCGCTGACGATATTCATTATTTCATAAATTGATGTGCCTAATTTTATTCGCTTTTATCAGGGAAGATTCTACGTTCATCCGGGCGACGCCGACGCCCGTTCCTCCGAGTTCTTTCGCATAAAGACGGATGTCTGCGATCCGGCCGGCTGCCTGTCCGAGCTTTGCATACAACTCGCTATAATAATGGTCGGCAAACAGTGCTTCAATAATTTCGTTGAGATTCTATCGCCGAAGATGTGGAACTGGTGGCGAAAACGAACTCACGTCGCTGCCACGACAGACCACTCGAGAGCCTACACCAGTTGGGAACAAGATTATCAGCTTCAAGATCCCGGAAAACTTGCTCTCTTCGACGAGTATCTCGAAATGAGTAAGTGCAATCGCCCCGCAATTTTCAGTCCATAAAATGTATTTATGGGAAAAAAAGGATGATAACGAAACAAGCATACTTCTTCCGTGAAAAATATTTTTTTTTTCTTGATGATCACGGAAAATGGGAATTGAAAGTGGAAATCGAAAGTGAAATTGAAGTTATTCCTCCTCCACTGTGAAGAGGAGGAGGAATAACTTCATCGAAAGAGGAGAAGAGAATTTTAAAATTAATTTTATTAATCGATGGCAAGAAAAGGAAAGTTATTTTAATATGTTTCAACGCGCGTTGCCGTTGCTGTTCGCAGTTATTCAATACGGCTTCGTCACACTTTTCGTCGCTGCGTTCCCGCTGGCGCCGCTCTTCGCACTGCTGAACAACATCGGGGAGATCAGACTGGATGCTTACAAGATGGTAAAGGAAGCTAGGAGACCCTTGGCCGAGAGAGTCGAGGACATCGGAGCCTGGTATGGAATTCTGAAAGGTGTTACTTACGCATCGGTTGTCACGAACGTGAGTGAATATCCACTGGGGAAGCGATGCAACCCTCTTAATTCTTAATGGGGAATCTTCGTGATTTAATTCTTGCTTAATTTTTTTTTCAGGCCTTCGTAATCGCTTACACGTCGGATTTCATACCCCGAAGCGTTTACGCCTTCGTCTATTCACCTGGGAACGATTTAGTCGGATATATCGACAGTTCCCTGTCGGACTTCAACACGTCGCATTATCGCGAAGACATGGTGAGCGATGTGGACGAATCGAGTCCGGAGATTTGTCAATATCGTGGCTACAGAAACGGTCCCAATCACGCAAGCGATCCTTACGGCCTGAGTCCGCAGTATTGGCACGTATTCGCGGCTCGCTTGGCTTTCGTCGTTGTCTTCGAACATGTGGTACGTCAACCTTGTATCCACAATGCTGCGATTTAATTAATTAGGATCTACAAATAGGAAAATAAATTGTCGAGTAAATGCTGATTTTACAGCTCGGTAATATATTTTTTTACCGTCAATCAATAATGACAAAATAAATTATAATTTGTATTATTAAATGAATGATTCATCGTGATTCGATTTATTCTAATTTTGAATTTGCAATCTTCAGGTGTTCGCATTGACGGGAATAATGAGCTACGCGATTCCCGAAATCCCGAAATCGGTTACTACGCAGATGCAGCGCGAAAGATTGCTCGCCCGGGAGGCCAAATTCGAGAAGGGTATAAACGGCAGAGAAGAGGAGGAAGAGCTTATAACGGTGCTGCGGGAAGCCGGTCATCTCGGTAGGGCGGCCGGTAGAAGAGGCAGTTGGGCGAGAAGATTCAGCAAATTGAGCGACGGTCTTGATGCTCACGTTGACGTTGCGGCAAGGCACAATCGACAGAGTGACGCATCGACCGTTTGGGAAGTTACGTAACATGTTTGACGGATTCCCGGACCGCCGCGCGGAGCAATCCGGGTCGTTAATTGACGTTGCGATAGAACCGTATAGAGATATCAGCGAGTGTAAAAGGTCGTCGAGACGCCATCCGCGAAAAATTATGAATTAACAATCGACGACAGAAATCGAAAGGGCAATTTCATTTTTTATTTTTTTTTTTTTTGCAAAATAGCTTTGTTCGCGATGGACGAATATTTATTTTATCACAACAAACGTCCTATCGGCAACGACCTTTTTGTATTAAAAAAAAATTTGTTAGCTGCGCGGATCTGCGGTCGATAAATTTAATACTCGCGATTTATTTGCACTCGTCGATCTTATCCGCGAAATGACAATTCGTCTGCCAAAATAATAGTTTCACTTTTAAGTGATGAATGTGTCATGCTCGCGGGTTTCGCCTGCGAGCATGAATCGGCGTTTGGCATTTACTCTAATACAATGTGATCGTGTAAAATTTATTTCTCCTAAAATGTATTTATTTTCGATAGAACAGCCGTCTCGTTGACGATGTTTATTCGGCGAGATATTGAGTTTTAACGTCTTTTTACTGTAAGAATTAGCCAACTCTGGCGTTAATGCTGAAACGATACGTTACAGTATGAGTGTTCGATATTGACGATTCCCATCCACTGAACCGATAATCTTCCTGCGTATACTTGCGGATTTACTTGAGCGATGAGCCACACAGAGTTTTTTCAATCTGTCGTGTTGTCGTCAATACTCGGACGGTTAATAATAGATGATACTTTATTACATCCGAATATTCTTTGAATTCTAAAAGTTACCGACAATCATTATGTACATTGTTCTAGTCACTTGTCATTACTAAGTACACCGATTTTTTTTTATTGCTAGCAGAGAATTACGACTGACAAACGTATGTTACTAATATTATTTATTTGTATATAATGTAGACATTATAACGCACTGTAAGATTGTTGAATTTGTCATTCGCGAAATTGATGTATTTATTCGTTAGATTGTGTTTTTGTCGGCTAAGGAATATTATGCTACAAGGGAGGAAAGTGCGCGATTTTCGGAGAGTTGGAAGCTTGCTGCCCGTGCGAAGCGAGGGAGGAAATCACACGAGGTGAAAATCCGCTCCTTCCCGTGTAGCATACGATACTTTTTTCCGACTTAGTTACGATAACCACATTTCTTGCATCTCAAAATCGTCATATTCGCCTATGGACATCACATGTTAATAATCATTATAGGTCATAAGAGGCGATTTTCTGCCCGTGTTGCATACAATGAATGTGGTTATTTTAGCGAAATCGGAAAAAAAAGAAGTTTGCATTATGCAATGACCATCAACGCTTAGTTCGGCCCGAACCGAATACTCGTAAAACTTTGCTTAATTTATTTCAACGAAGGACTCGTTAAACCTATTGCGATGTGAGAAGACTGTTTGCGTGAATATTCAATTTTCATGTTTTTTTGTAATAGAACTGATCCGTAGTCGTAAAATACGCCGCGCCCACCCCCGACAATTATTGACTTTATATTTTTGAAAACTTCATTTTCCAGTAATCCAATTATGCCTAATTTTTACTGACAATTTTAAAGCACGAGAATGACGGTTTATTGAATAAATCAACTACAATATTTTACTACACAATATACTCTTTATTTTACATTTCAATATTCCACCTCATCGCCCGATATCGGGCTCGACATTATTACAATAACTAACTCGACAGAATATATTTATAGTATTATACACGTACGTAATCATTCATCTCTTCGCTATGGATTCCATTTATATTTATAATTATTTTATTCGTTATTGGCCTATGATTCGTTCGTAACTGGGCTTTTTTTAACTTGCGCGTCGCTCTACACTTCATCAAACATCATCTTCGTCCCCATAATTATCATAATAATAATAATAATAATAATCATCATAATTTTGTTAAAAATCTAAAACGTTTAGTTTACATAACATACATACCCACGTTTAAAGTGTATCACAGTTGTGTTGGGGGAGATAGACGGGAAAAAAAACTTGTAGGCTGGAAAGACGGGAATACTCGAGATCTAACGTAGTCCGTTCGATAAGTTTTTTTTTTTTTTTTTTTTTAACGCCGACGAATATTTTTCCCTCTCGAAAATATATCTCAACGGGGCTCGCGATTCCAGCAAATTGCAACGAGACCTACGCGATAGTGAATAAAAAAATTTCGTTAATATCGGTTTTTATCGATCCACGGACGATTTCGTTAGAGTTCAATTTTTTTCGGAGTCGAGCAGATACTTAAGGGCATGTGTTACAGACTCAGTCGATAACAAACCGCCTTCCCTGTTTTCTCTAAACGATTGATACGACGAGCAAAAACAAATTACGTTTTCATACTTATATCTGTTGACTACAAAAACCTAATTTGATTTTGGTCGAAGCATCAACCATCACGGAGAAAATAGGGAAAGCGATTTGTTACCATCAGAGCATCGATACGTGTATGTCACATGCCCTTAAGGTAGTCGAAGTACGTATTGATGAACTTGATGTATCCAGTATGGGGTAATTTAGTACTCAAGTTTCACCGAGTACGCTTCCCTTCGGCACTCGCGTGCCGCTGAGTGCTCGATACATTCAACACTTGTTACTTCGATTCGTACTTCAAGCACGCGAAGTATGGTACACTGCTTTTCGTCAATGCCTGGGTTTCTTGGATATCAGTATCGAAAATATCATTTGAAGATACCAGACGAGCCTTCCTGTCTTGCCAGATGCTCCGCTTGATATCTTCGATCCCGTTAAAGGAAGGCGCGTATGAGTGTGAGACAAACGGAGTTCAAGTGTTGAATCCATGTTTTTCCGAAACGCTTCTATAAAATGAAAAACGCATTGCGGGGTGCACTACGTCAATCAAATAGTACGAGGTGCAATTCGTTTTTTATCTTATAAAACCGTTTCGGACAAAATGGTTTCAAAATATGTTGTAGTTATTTTTATCGTTAGCCCCACCTTAAGACATGGAGCAAGATAGAACAACCAGGCATTTATGAACAGCAGTGTAGCAGCTCTGTTTTTTTTTTATTTATATTTTTCATTTTTTAATTTAATTCGATTTCAAGTTTATCCATTCCTATTTGTGCGACCGGAGGGAAGAAATCATTAGACCAAAGTTTTACGTCTTATTCTTTTTTTCAAATTCTCCGTTCACCAATCTATTCGCGATTTTTGTTTTTTCATTATTCGCTATTTCAATATCATACTGGTGTGCGATCGTGGACCCTTCGGTCGGTTATCGTTTATCTATTCTCTTTGTACATCTACCGAACTACGAAATCTACTACTTATACAAAGAAAAAAAAAGAAAAATATCTTAAAATATATTGTACAAGTTACAACAGTCTGCATCGAAAAATAAACCTTTCTTTGTTATGTTTCATCTCAATAATAAAATAGAGCCGTGAGTGTCGGTCCGATGGGGGTGGAGAAGGGGCGCACTACGAACGGAGATAAGGAATGTCTCGAATCGCGAGCTTAAACACGTTTTCCCCATAATCGCTTGCCGTCAATCTCAAATTTCCATTTTTTTTTCTCCTACCTCGCCGTCGATGTTTCATCGTCACGAACGCACGCTCTATGTACACGTCACGGTGCGTCGCGGCAATTGATGTTGGATGTACGAATTTTCAAAACGATTATTCACAGTCGTCAGTTCGTCATTAAAAAATATCGTCTCTCTCTCCTTATCTCTGTCTGCCTGATTAATTTGAAATATACTTATGTACACGTTAATTCGTCGATCAATCGAGACTCGCGATGCGACTGTCGCGAGACTGACTCTGACTGACCCATTATGCGAACGGACTACGCCACGATCTTTTCTTTTTTGTTCATGCTTTTTTTGCGCAGGCATATTTTTATCGTCCCGACTTTAACCATATAGAAGAGAGGACTTCGGGGGAAAATTGGGCTTAGCTAGGACCTGGTGGAGCATTGAAATTAAACATGGTCGTTGGCGGTCGTCCCGGTTGTGGTTTCGGCGGCAACTTCGGCGTCACCGAGCCTGCAAAATTAATAACACAGTCAACATACTTTTTTCGTTACACTTTTCTCATTGAAGAAGCTTTGCGAACATTATCAGAAAGCGATATGAAAATTTATATTTTAAACTTTTAAATTTTTATCTGATGTTACGTTTGTTTCGTATTCTTTTGACATTGTTATTTTCATTTGTTGTTCTTTTGGTTTGGATACAGTTGTTGCACTACTGGTTACGCCTACGGCATTATTTTCTACCTTGTGGAACGGTGTTCTTAGGCCGCTTAAGCCCCAGAACACGCAACAAACAAATCTATCTATCTCTGGAAATAAATATAGCCCAGCTGCAATAAAGAACTCTTCGTCACGATATTTTCTCGAAATATACGAAGATATCGTTGCCGGGCCTTCGTGCAATTTTGTCGGTGCTATTTGACTTACCATTTGGCTGAGTGGGCGGAGGCTTGGTGGGACTAGGCCCATTGAAAGACATGTATCTCCGCGGATGCGTTGAGTTCGAGGTGGAGCTCTCGAGGGTGGAATTTCGACGGGCTAATAACGCCGAGTTGCTGACGGGATTCAAAGTGGGAGGAAGTCGTGGTGGAAGTGTTACTGGAACGTCTCTCGGAAGGTCCCTTCTCGGCGGTAACGGAGGCGGCGACGTTCCCTCTCGAGGTGGAAGTATCGGAGCGTTGGGTGCTTGTCGAGCCTGTGCACAAAAAATATCGTATATTAGTAGAGACTTTACATTAATGATGGAGTTATCCCAGGTAGCACAAATAAAATTAGTTATTAAAAAGCAGAGCTGTACTTCAAGTACGCACGTGAAGTATTTCTATACTTCGAAACCGTACTTTTGTTACAATTTCTAATACCAAGTACAAGTACTTGTCAAGTATACGCTCACATTGCGGACACTCTTGACATCCTGTTTCGATTAACATATCGATCTAGACTTTTCAATACGTATAATTTTTACGAGAATTTTTTTTATAAGTCATTAAAAAACGAGAAGAGATCGTTCGGGTTTTTTCTTTTTTTAAGGAAAATTTTAAGTAATTTTTAATGGATTTTCAAAAATGAAAAAAACTAATAGTTTAAGAATGATAAAATTTCCGTGAGGAATTTTTTTGTGCAATAAATGATGCGGTCATTTTGACCGATTAAGTTTGATAAAATGTAAATATTTTTTTCTGTTACGAAAAAAAGGGCGAACTTATTGCACTGTTCCATATAGCACATGGCTTCCTCATCTATTATAATTGTGCGCATAGCTTCCTCCACGAGGAGACCAAAATCGATCAACAAAGTTTCTCATACGAAAAGCTATGCGTAGAACTGGAATAAATGATGTTGGGTCTTTCCACCTTTTTTTAAGCCTCGATTATGCTTAACGCTACGAACCTTATTTAGAGTGTTTAGAAAAGTGCTTGGAAAAAGTACTTCAGAAATACTTCAACTGCAAAAAGTATTTGATACTTCATGTATTTGTTATATTTTGTACTTTAAGTATTTTTTGGTATTTTGCGCAGCTCTGTCAAAAAGCCATCTCAATGAGCTCCATATGTCCAGCCGGACGATATCGAAAAGTTGCTACCTATTCAAAAAGTTAACGTTTGGACGTAGATACCTTATAGTTACCATCCGGACAGACATACGAAATCCATTTAGATCACTGTTTCAAACGAGATGTCTTTTTGCTACATGGGACGGAAGCTGTGAACTTGACATCCGTCGATCGATAACCTACTTGTTGCGGTGACTCGCTTATGGAACTTTCGCGTCTTCGATGAGACCGCGGCGGCAACGGTGGTGGGGGTTGATTGGGAGGCACGTGGCTGGGTGAAGGCGGTGGTGGCAGAGGCGCACCGGGACTTCCGCCGGAGGACGGCAGTCCGGTAAGTGCACCCATAACACCGATAGTACCGGAATTGAATCCGAAATGAGTCGCTTGCGGTTGATGATGCGGCGCTGGCATGTGTCCGGGTGAACCAAGCTGGGGACTGCTGCCCGGCGATCCCAGGGAAAGTCCCGACATGCTGCTGAGCAAGTCGCGGGGTCCCGGAGAACCTGGCGGTGGCCCCGTTCCTGCGAGATCCAAATTCAAAGTTCTTGATTCCATTTCTTTGGAATTAAAAGGAACCTACGAACCTCGCAAAAAAAATGCTGACGCATATTTTTTTATATGTGTCGATTTCATTATTTGCATTCTACTTCGACAATTCCGAAATCATAAAAATTGTCAAGGCTACGTATTCGTATAATTTCATGTTATTCATTTTTTGTATTCGAGATAACTATCTACGTGAACTTTTGAGCAAGGTGCGTAATCGAATAACGACAGATACGTACCACCCAGGAGAACAGGAGCGAAAACACTGTGATCTCCTGTGTGTGTTGTTGTGATGTGAGAACTGTGCGGCGGCGTTTCCGGCAATTCCGGTGGCGGTGGCACCTCGGGCGTTGGATCGTGAAGCCTCACACTCGAGGCGACGGCTTGCAGTGGGGCTGGCAATTTTCCACTCAAATTTCGGGCTTTTATACCCGGAGATTTGAGATTTAAGTCTGGCCACTTCCTGGGCTGCAATGGTTCAACACACAATTGATATGGAGATCGAGTGTTAAATGTGAACAAATGTCAATCTTATTGGGAAGTTGTTTGCTTATTTGTTTGTCCCGGGATTCACCAATTCAGGCGTCCCCTTCAAGCCCCCAAGGGCAAACTCATTTTTCAACCGGAAGTTTTTCATATTTCATTACGGAAATGCGTCATTTCCGGTTTGAAAATCTCAATCTTCGACCGGAAGTGATGTAATTCCGTAATGACGTGACTTCCGGTTAAAAAATTATATTTCTGGATCGGTGACGTATTTTCGGGAAATCTCGGAAAATGTAAATCTCCAGTTTCTCAACTTCATAACGAGGAAGCGAAGTGCCCGGGCCATAACAATCTGCCAGACAATAAAGAAGAGATCGAGTTTAATACTTACCACTCGCGGTGGTTGCCTGCAGCTTCTAGGCTCGACTTCCAAACTCTTGTTGAACAGATAATTATGAATCTCAGCTTCAGGTGTGTTCGAGTCGAACGGTGCCAAATTTTCGATAAAATGCCTTATCCTGGTCTCGACCGAGAGACAGTAAGGCTGATTCTGATACTGCTGAATCTCGCCGATTATCTCCGCAATTTTTCGTCGTTTACTGAAGTTTATGAGTTCCGGGCAATCCGTCAAGTAGTTGGAATTTCCTTCCTCGATGTGAAGTATATTCGTCAGGTACATGCCTAAAAAAATCGGAAAACATATTTTAGTAACGATCTACGTTTCGAGTAAGAATATAATTTGCGAATGAGAAAAGTCTCTTTCGAAAACTTACCACAGAATGGTACGCAAGGTGGATTAATGGATCTTAGCTTTTCTTGATATTTCCGAAAGTGACCGTTGTGCAACTCGCGGGCCTCTTCCAAATATTTTTCCAATCGCGCTGGAATTTGCTGAAAAAATCGAGAGATGATAATGTTTGTATTTCCCACGTGTGATCAAGCGAGATGTTCAACCCTTCACAGACGGGTTCCTCGTTGAGCGAGTACCTCGAATCCGATCCGATCCTCGCTCAGCGAGTCCTTGCATTACGCGGTATAAAAATCGCGTCAATTTCAATCGAAAAAAAATAAAAATATATTTATGATATCGAAATCCGGAAACATACACTTTGAAAACTGTTTAAGATATTATGTTTGTGTAAAATAATATTTTTATCGTCAATATATACTGTGTTGCTTAGTCACGCTCGGCGCGAAGCTTCCGTAAGTGAAGAGTACAAAAAGTCCACCGCCGACTAAATAACTTACTTGAAATGTAAACTTCAATCTATATACAGAAGCAGATCCCATGGCGAAAACTATGGCTATCACGCCGTTGAAATTGTTGAGATCCTGCAGCACCATCATTATCTCGATAATGCGAGAGACGATAGCAACCCTTTCCTCGAGGTTTTCGGCTTCCACTATAGTCTTTTCAAGCCATAGACCGAACTGTCGATGCAGTAAAAAAAAATTATACAATTTTACTCGCCTTTATCCGAATTGAAATATTTTTATGAATCACACTGGTGATTGAGGAAAAACTCACGTTCGTCGTATGCTTGATAAGTTTTAGTAAATTCGGTGATGTAATTTCTTTGTCTTTCTTCGGTTCGACTAATTCGGAAGGTTTCACCGTTCTATACAACTCGAATTCTAGCAAGGTTAGTTGTCTCGCAAATTCGATGGGATGTAACTGAAATTTAAGTCGCAATCAATTGCCATGAGTTACGTTGATAGAGCGTACGAATAAATCGAATGTACAATATTAATGAAGTTATTGTTAAAAAATGTTATACCGTAAGTATTCCCCACTCTTCTTCAGGAACTTTAAGATGCCACTCGATAGGCGGCGGAGATCGTTCAAAACTAAATGTTATCGGCCTCTGCTCGGACTGCTCGCACTTTCTCTGCACGATCTTTATAACCGAGTCAACCCACTTTCTCATCGATTTGCCACTGACAGTGTCCAAGAACGATCGCAGCTTCGCAAGGAGGCTCGTGTCCCGCTCGAAGTCGTAGAAATGATGGTCAACCTGTACAAAAAACGAATGAATCATTTAAATGATCTTCCATAGATCGATCTACAATATTTTTTGTAAATTTTGAAGTTGTCTTCAACTAACCCAATGCCTGAATACATTCAAGACTCTGAATTGTACGGGCTGGCAAAATTCCTTGCGATATCTTTTCCAGTCTTCCCGTACGGTTGCTTTACAGCCAGTAGGTTTTTCCTCCTCTCCATAAACCAGCGAAGGATCCGGTATATCGAATCTTTCGATCAGCAGCGTCAGCAGTTCCTGAGGTGAGCAAAAACTCCTGCGAAAGAAATATAGTTAAAGTAAATAAACAAAAATTAAGACGTTTTCGCACCTTGTGAAATGAAATTTTGTACGATACTCGTGCGAAAAACGTTTTCTCAACTCGGGTAATTGCAACGCTCGCCTTCGGCTCGTGCTACAAACTCACACTCGTTAGAAAAAGTTTTTTCGCACTAGTATCGAAATGTACCATTTTGTAACAAATGCACGAGAACTCCTGCTTTTCGTGGCTGTGGAGCTTGGCAAAAGCGTGCGAGAAAAGGAGCTGCGGTGTCAGGATAAGTGCACCAAAATAGCTACAGGCGAGATAACTGTACGAAAAACTATCTACACCGAGATAAGTGTGCGAAAAATGTATCTACAACTTTTTTCTTGCAACCCCAGCTAAAAAGCGTCACCTTCGCCACGCTTTACAGGCACGAAAAGCGGGACTTTTTGTGCATGTGTTACGAAAAATTGTCTATCTTACTGCCGTTTTCGTTCGAAAAATAAGTCTTACCTATAAGTAGTAAGGAATGTTCGTACGAAAGCCGGATCGGCGTAAATGTGGTAAGTGAGCCTCTCGACGAGTTTGACCAAGGTGGCTCCCTTTATCAGTGGCACGCCGCCGTTTTCCCTCGCTTCCAGGACGAGATTTTTCGGACTGTCCTGCTCGGCAAATTTGTACAGATGTGGCGGAGGTAGCCTGAGTGGATGCTTCCTCTCCTCGTCTAGTAGTATACTGTCGAGTGTCCTCTCGAGCATACTTTTTGTGTTCAACATCACTAGATCCGCCATCCAACTATTCTTGTCCTCGACGGATTTCGCCACGAGCGTTACACTCGGATGATCCCTCGGTGCAATCTCGAAGGCATTCTTCAGTTCTGAGGAGTAATTTATAAACTTTGTGACGAATCCCTGCAGGGAACTTATTTTGAAATAATAAGTATTCCCTACATATTGTTTAAACACCCGGCCCCGAACTTTCGTAACCTTTCCGGACCCTTTTTTTCCACATCGATGGAAACATAAAAGCGAACTTTCCGATCTCACCTTCGGTATCCTCTCGATCAATTATGTCGACTTTTCTTATGAAGAAACGTTCCTTCAGCCGAAGCTCGCCCTGATGTCCGGGATGACCGCCGCCGACACCGACCGCTGCCACACTCACGCTCACCCTTTTGCCGCCGCTCGGCTTGCAGAGAACCAGCAAACCGTCGAACAAAAAAGCTCGCCTCTCCGTCAGTCTTCGACCGTTGCTACCCACTTTTCCAAGCATGTCCTCTGCGCAGCGACGAACACAAAAATGACAAATTAACAATTATTTCCAAATTTATAGGTGACTTTTTAGTGTTACGAGTACTTTTTTCTTTTTTTTTTTTATTTACCTCTGATAAACTCGTTACAACACTGGCCGATGTCCTTCTGGTCCCAAGCGTCGACGGTTTTCTGCAATTCGCTCGTTTTCTCGAGAGCAGCGTGTCTTCGCGCTCGGCTCTGCATCCGCAAACCGGTGTCTTTTTTCGGAAGATTCGCCATTGACTTTACCAGCTCTCTCTGAAGCGGGCTCAAAACACCCTGGACTTGCTCCAGCGACTCGCCATCCTCGATATTTAGCGTACGTTCGTGTAATACCTGCCGAACGATCGATTTAGAGTTATGGTTTATTCTTTTTTTTCCATCAGCAAATTTCTACTTATTCTTCAGCTTAAAAAAATCTCAGCTTCAATCAGTTATTAATTTATTTTTGCGTACAACTTAAAAAAATTGTTCAGTATTCCTTACTAAACACCTGAAGGACAAGACTTTTTTTGCAAAATTAATTTTACAGGGATACGCAAGATAAACAGTAAAAAAATAGATCTATCTCGCCGGTTTATTTTGTTTATTTTCTAATGATCTGCAAATTTCTAATTGTTCTTCAGCTTTAACAAATCTCCTCAATGCCAATAATCTATTCATTCATTCTCGCGCAGTACGAAAGCAAAATAAAGCAAAGATAACGGAAAAACCGCTTCGACGTTAAAAAATTGTGAAACGTTCAGTGTCCTTTAAAACCTACAGGGATAAATAGAAAAAAATAGATTTATCTCGCCGGTAGAACTAGCGTCGATAGTTCGTAGAACGATTTTTTTTTCTCAGCTTACCTCAATATAGATAGATAGATGTTTACTGAGCTTACCTCAATATAGTCGAAGTACAAAAAACAGTGCCACACGGGTTGTAACAAAAGTTTCGGCAAGTAGTACTTGACAGCTTCTTTGAAACCGTGACCCGCTGCACGAAGGGCCGCATTGGCCTCGGGCCTCGACAGTAACCTCGTTAAAACTTCCCGACTAGCTGGACTGTTTACGTCCCTCGCGTATCTGCGAACATCATATACGTTCATTCAAATCAACAGCTTGACAGAAACATCGATAGAAAATTCATCTCCATTTTTTTCGGTGCTCGCGCATCGACCGTACTTTATGTACACTTCGAACTCCGCTGCCTCGGCCAATTCCTCGAAGCACGAACCCACTGTTGGAGTTTGTTTTTCCTCCGTTATTTCCATTATGTCTTCGAGACTTCCGAGCAACGTTACGGTCACTTCGTAGATATCCATTATGTTACTGAAGAGTTTTTCGAGCTCGCCTCGATCCGGTTCTAATTTTGCTATTTCTTCACGAAATACCTGCAAATTAGTACAACAAAAATGAAGATAAAAAATAATAGAAATTTCATCGTGAGGTTGAAGTTCAAACGTCAGGCAATGATTAACCACGAGTTAAATTTTCATCGCGATTATTATCTTACCTTTATGATCATGTGAAGATCGCGAAGATAGTGCCGTTCGTCATGTATGAGATCGCGAACGGATTCCTCGTAGGTCTGCGAAACGACAGCGCCCAAACCGCTTTGCGGGCCCTCCGTGCAGTCATCTTGATAAAACACGTCCATCAGAGCCTGTAGAGAAATTTTTGCAACAAAAAAGTATGAGTCGATTACACATATTTTACTTACGAGAATTACTTCTCGTATAGCGATATTCACACAATTCGGTCCCATAAGATTTATTTGGAAGACAGACTTAGTTGGATTTTCTAATAAGATCGATCCTGAGATTTCTCATCGATATCGACATTTATATAAGTCATTAATAACATTTGAAAAAAAATATCGCACTTTTCGCTCTAAGAGTTTCGTCGACTGACGTTGAGCGGAAATATTTACGATTTGAAAGAAGATAGGATTAAAAAATCTACTCGCGATCGCATCTTCGTGAAAGTAGAATCATTATTATTGCGAGATGCAGTGCTTTATTAACGATTCAACGTTGTGCGAAATACGAGAGAAAAATTAAGTTCTTGAATTCGTGCCTATGCCAGTCATGCTTCATTATCCGGAAATAGAGATTACGGAGGCTTTGCGTAGTATGTGATCGAAGCAGAGGCAAAATTGAAAAAAAAAATTATACTTTTTGACACTGGGGGTACAGTTTTGCATTTCTTTAGTTATTGGATTACTATTAACAAATTTTTGCCTTGTCATTAACACGTAGACTTACATGAATTTTCACGGAGTTCCAGGTAAAGCAAATATTCCGATATAGAATTCACATTGTTACTTGTTACAACCTCTTACAAGGTAAAAGGGTACAGCCTATTACAAGGTGATGGGTTACAACCTATTACAAGGTAAAAGGTTACAACCTGTTACAAGGAAAAAAGTTACGACTAATTACGAGGATAAAAGGTTACAACGTGTTACAAAGAAAAAGTTACAACCAGGTTGTGTTCTTGAATGCAGTTTTGCTTAAAAGGTCAATTTCAATTTGTTCTCGAAAGAGTCTGTAAAGATTTTTCAAATAGTACTTCAGCTTCGATCAACAGCATTCACCGGCTCTCCTTAAACGCACAATAAATTTATGAACTTATCTTGCCGCAACAAGAAATTGTCATTTGCTTTCAATTTATAGAATAAATCAGAATAAAACATTAAACATTTATGGAATAAACATATAAACGATATAACATCGTAGGCAATAAGATTCTATAAGATTGGAGACACGAACGTGTGCGAAAAAAATTATGAAATGGCAAACGGCAGCGTACTTCAGTAAGACGATAATACTTTACATCGACAATTAGTAAGAATTTGCGACAAATTGTATTCGGCACGATAAACATCGAAACATGACTGAACGGATTTCATTGAATACGTAAAATAAATTAAAAAAAATTGTATAGAATCGGCGTTCCCGACTGTACTGCAATTTCTATCTGTGTGCAACGTTTCTGCAGTTCATACAAGCGAGGATAGAAATTATAGTACGGTTGCGAACGCTGCGTAGAACAAACACCGAACAACTGTATGAGCATAGAAACACGAACACATTTAATGTATGCGTGAATTATATAGATTAATAAATAAATAAACGTCTTCTGGGTGTTCGGCAAGTACGTACCACCTAGAACGGCAAGAGCGAAGAACGAACATGGGTTGGTGTTGTAATATGTTAGTGAAAGCATGTAACCAAGCAGAGAACAAATGCAGCCACAATTAGCCTGTGACTATTCTACCGTACCCCAAATTTTAATTCGAGTCAATTTTTTTCAAATCGTTGCCAGCAGTAGACACTCGTTTCACGAGTGAAGACTCGATCTATCAGCGAATAGAATAGAAACATTTTACGTTCGAAAATTAACATTTTTCGTCGTGCTCGAGTTTCCCCTAGTGAACGCCCTAGTGCCAGCAAGATTACACTGTCCTCGAATTTTTTTTCTTCATTTTTCTTTTGATTTAAGTCATAGACGCTCGAGTTAATTTTTTAATTCTAGATAAAGCTATGTAAGCTACGCTATTTTATATATGTATAAATATATGTATATGTTTAAATATAAACGTCGCGTCGCGAGACAGATACACGTGTCGCGTTCTTTGACGACATTCGCAGCTTTTTTGTCATTTGTTTTCATTGACCGCGCAGAGATTAGCGAAACTGCGAATCTGTCTGCAAACACGATGTTTATGGGCGTTATCTGTTACTGTGTAAGTTAATCAATATGTGCAGCACAAAGACATAGTACAAGCTTCAAGTTTTTGAAAATGATATGTTACCGTGTCTGCATACATCGCAACTCTTATATCTTCGCAGGATATCTCGACGTGACGTATATTCTTGACATAATTTCCGGCTAGCTGAAATTTCACGAAAAAAGAAAAAATAGTAAAACGATCATTTTATTTAAATCTGTTATCATTTTTAATTATTTTATTAAGATGTTTTTTTTTTTGACGAACCTTCAAAATATCTGCAGAAATGCATTCGAGCACGCCCACGACGAATAGACTGACTTGCGAATCAATCTTGTGCTGTAATACTTCCTGCAAATCGAGAAAACAAAATTATTTGTTAATCACCGATTGGTGAGAATTTTTTTTTTTACTCGAGATTATTCAGGATTTGAAAATCGTATGTACTTTTTGCAAAAGCTGATGAATCTTGTCGACGGGAAGAACCAACGGTGACTTTTTCTTTCCCTTCTCTAAGGCATCCTTGGCATCTTTGAGGGCCCATTCGTATATCGCCGTTGGAAATGTGTGTTTCACCCTTTCCTCCACATCTTGGGGTGTGTGAGGTGGCGGATCGCCGCATAGCATGCCCAACATTCTCAGTATCAAGCTCTCCACATAGTCAAGGGCATCTTGCCGAGCTTCCAGACTAGGATGTACTTGCTCCAAAACCTGAAAAAAATAAAAATCGAACGTACATTATTACAAATATCTTACACAGAATATTTTTTATTTTAGAGGAGAAATAAGAAAAATTTTGATGCGTAGTGTATGGGTGTGTTCTTAAATGCAGATTACATGCAATTCTTGCCGGGGAATACATTTTCTCTGTTGTGATAACAAAAAAAAGCTTATCGGAGAGGATTTGTGTCAAAAACTAAATCCTGAACTGAGAGCAGACTAGAATATAAGAATGCTTATTTCAGCTGCATATATGTGTGGATGAATCTCAAATATTTTTGGGTTTAGCCAATGATAGCAGAACTGCATTCAAAAACGCACTCAAAACTAAACCATGGACTGAGAACCAACTAGACTAAACTGGAATACAAGAACGCCTATTTCAGCTGCGTGCACATGAGGATGAATCTCAAATATTCTTGGGTTTAGTCGAACGGAGCAAAACTGCGTTCAAGAATGCACCCAAAACTGAACCCTTAACCGAAAGCAGACTGGAATACAAGAACGGCTATTTCAGCTGCGTGTACATGTGGATGAATCTCAAATATTTTTGGATTTAGTCAGAGCAAAACTGTGTTCAAGAATGCACCCAAACCTGAACCCTTAACCGAAACCAGACTGTAATACAAGAACGGCTATTTCAGCTGCGTGCACATGTGGATGAATCTCAAATATTTTTGGGTTTAGTCGAACAGAGCAAAACTGCGTTCAAGAACGTAGCCTACATGCAAAAGATTGGTGCCCGCAGCTAGATCTACTCCGATAGAAATTTGTAAATCATTCAAGATTGCGCTTGAACAGTTTTTAATACTGTATCGGATATAAAAAGTAATGAAAAAATTACCGACTTCTGACGCGTTTTATGTATACATCTATACACCGTTCGTCAAGGAAACGTCCCGAGACCCACGAAAGTGAATCCATCAAACTCATTGAACAAAAAAAAAGTGAAATCCTGTTACAAAGAACCCGGAATTCCCTGTAACAATCTTTGCGACAAATTATTTTTCAAAACTACAAGAGTTCTTTCGTCAAAGATAACGAATTTGTTTTTTAGCTTTCCCACGGTCGAATCAGCCTGAAAATCGTTGTAACGGAGCATCGAGAGGTGCGACGATCGCGAGAGCGATCGCCAGCCAGCTGATCGGAGTTCGGAGTCCGAGCCGTGTGTCCCATCTTGCTGATGCACGGATATATCGTTCGTCGTCGCGAGGACGTCGAGGATGCATCGGTGATCCTCGCGATCGTCGCGGTGCCTTCTCGGGATTGTCATTAAAAAAAACTATCGAGAGAATGCTCAGAAGCAAAGAAACAAAAACGGAAAATCGCATCGAACCTAAAAAAAAAAAAAATAGGAAGAGAGATCGCGAACAAACGAACCTTGCGCAGAGAGTTGACAAACACTCCCTTCCACTTGGCGGCGTTCTCCTCTTTCTCGAAGTCGTAGCCTGACGGCTCGCCCACAACCGACGCCGGTGATGAAAACATATCACCGTGTATCGTTAACGATAGTTTTTAATAAAAAAATGTTCGTCTCGCGAGATCGTTCGAACGATGATTTGTCGCGATATTTGTAATTCGCATAGTCGTTTACGTTCCAATGCTTGACAGTGGCCCGTGTCCGTCCGTCCGTCGTTCGGTCGTTCGTTCTCAGGGCGCAGACATCGTCACTGCGTGAACGCGAGCACCTACAACTCGCGGTCATTATTTCCCGCGTCCTTAAAGATCCTCGGGTATCCAGGACGAAGGACCGAACGCACAGTTTCAACGGACGAGCGGCTCTTATTTGTTTCGCACAACATTGCACGCGGACCTCGTTAAATCTTTCACTTCGTTTCCACTCGGTACCTTTTTTTTTCTTTCTTTCTTTACCCCCGACTCCCCGATCTCAACGGTTCAGGATTTTATACTGTTCTCACGCACGACCGACACCACCATACATCAGCGAGCACTACTGCCATTGCGCTGCTGCTGCTGCTGCTCTCTCGACTCTCGCGTTCGATCGATACTGCGATACGGCCATCTCGCACTGGCGACGCGCGAGATCGAGAGCCAGCAATTTTACCAACAACGACGCAATATCGAAACTCGAAGCACGAACTAAACGCGGCGCAGGCGTAAACTGAGTCTGCGGACTGTTTGAAAACAATATCCGCTTTGATGAATGAAAAACAATCCAATCATCCAATTTAGCGACTTGATTATACTGTCGAAAGAAAGTGGCAGGGGATCATGCATTTTTTTAAATAATCCAGGCGATAACACGATAGATTGTAAGCATCTGCGTGGTTCTTTTGCACTCAACAAAATACATATTTAATCTGAATTGTTTATTTTTTTTCGATATCAATTACATCGATCCTTCGGATGGTATTGTATATGACGGGGCTAAGAGTATATAACAGGGCAAAGTACCAACAAATACTTCAAGCACAATGTATCACAAGTACTTGAAGTATTTCACATTTACTTTTCGCAATTAGGTTCGTAGCGTTAAATATTATTTAGGGTTTACAAAAACGGTGTAATTAATGCACATGGCTTCCTCGTAGAGGAAGCTATGCGCAAAATTATAATCAATGAGGAAGCCGTGTGCAATATATTAAAGTGCAACAACTTCGCACGCTTTTCGTAACATAAAAAAATATTTACCTTTCATCAAATTTTATCAGTCAAAATTTATCGCAGCACTTACTGTAAAAATCGCTTACTGAAATGTTCGTAATTCGTCGTTTTGAGGCTATTTTTAATCTATTCATTTTTTCATTTAAAAAATCCATAAAAGAATTTCATTCGAAATTTAATTTAAAATAACGAGTTTATGAGAATTATACTCATTGAAAAGTGTAGACAGATAATCATATATCAATAGAAACCGGATACATGCTTCTCATCAAGTATGTGTAATATAAGGGTGTTTTCAAAACGTATTTGTACTTCATCCTTGAAATCGCATTTCGTGTACTCCAAGTACAGCTCAGCTCTTGTATATAATGAAATAATGTCTATTCGTTTATCAGATAATCGGAGAGTAATAAAATTAAATAGCGTGAATCGGATGATGTAGTCACTGATATGATAGACTTCCGGCAATCTCCCTGTTATACAGGGTTACACTTTACAGGTGTAAAATTTTGTTGATGGCTTCGAATGCTGAAGTCACTACTCGTGTATATTTCACGATACATTTTATTATATGTATTCAAATCGAGGGGGGATGAGGCAGAATATAACTTGTACCGGAAGTGTGAACGGGACTTGGGGGGGCTTTAGGTCTTGCAGAGCAAATGAGCGTACGAAAATATAAGTCTCCTTTATTTTTTACACTCGCTCGTTAGCATCTTGCTGTCGGCGCACGTTTTTTTTTACAATCGAATACTTGAATGATTTACATAACTTAAACACAATTAGTTTCTTACAAATAAATTTTCTTCGTTGAACGTGACACAAACAAATAGAAACTATATACATAAGTATAAAAAATATATAAATAATGGTCTCAGATTTTATATAATCGCGAGTATAAAATAGACGTTAACAATATAATAAAAAATAATTTCTGTTATTAGTTGAACCAGTTGCGTCTCAAGTGGGTTGCAGGTCTCTGAACATCCTGGACCATCGGCAAGTTCTCTTTCATTGCTCTGCGTGAAACGTTAATTCATATAATTTCTCGTCATTTCATCGTAATCGTAACAAGCGTTTTCTTCGAATTGCGAGGGCCCGATGAGTCAAACTCCCGTGCAATTTATATCACATGCGAATCATCGTGGAAAGCTGCAGATAATAGGAGAGTAAAGTGTCATTGAAAGTTGGAGAAAAAAAGTTTTTAAATTCTTTAATTGCGAAGATTGATAAGCGTTGATTTTTATACGATCATCTGGCATGCTGACGTATTGCTAGCAAAAGCAATTCTAAAGCGTGCAAATCCAATAAGCGTAAATATAAGAAGTTGCGAAGAAAATAGAAATAAATTTGTAGTGTAAGCCAGGATATTGAAGTTTCGAGAGCTTTTGAAATAATGCGGCGATAAATGTATCAGAATTCAGACGAAAAATGGCATTCTCGTTGTAGCTTTTAAAAAAATTAGCAAGCGAAAAATAGTTACGATAAATTTTAATATGCTTAATATTTTTTGTGCCCTAAATCGGCATTTAAAACGATCAATAAAAATAAGAATTATCGTAACGATATATTTTATTTAGTGCTTTAAGTACCTCGCAGAATCGGCCCTCGAGCTCGTACTTCGCGCGAAAGCCATTGATGGTTCCGACTGCGCATCTTCGCACAGATTTATCGTGCTCGAAATCGTCTCCGATTCCTTGACTCTCCTTTCCAATTCTTTATTTTTCTTTTCAAGTTCCAGGATATTTCTTTGTCGAGTACGACACAGAGATTTGAGAGTTTCGATGACCTTTTCGAGCTTCGCCATTTTTATGTGTTCCTTTATGGTTAATGGAAAAAAATTATATTAATGTTCAGTTTGATTTATCTGTCCATGCCCTGGGCAGTAATCGACAAGTGTATTTTTACTTGAAACACACGTCTTTCATTAATCAACAATTACCTCGATAACTCCGCTGCTCATTCCGTTCATACGAATCTTGGAAGTCTCCGGCAAACATTGCGAAGCTTGATCACGTTTGTTATTCTCCCACTGTTTGCACCTTTTGCATTCGCTGGATATTTCAGTGTTTTTCATTTCTCGAAGTTTCAGCAATTCGACCTCCAGTGTTTTGATCTGCAAAGCACAAAGTCCAATTTATAATAAAGGTACGATGAAGAAAAAAACATGGTCTTCAGTAAAAAGTCCGTACAAAAATTAAGGACATTCGAGGGCAATTTCCAGGACATTTCGAGGTTGCGTTGGAACATTTATAGTAAATGAATTTATGCATATCGCGCGCGATGTACGAAATAACATTCAGTTCGATACCAATTTTCGTTGACGTTGAAATCGGTTCAGAAAAAAGTACTCACTATGCACGAATATATATAATATATGTATCTCAGCGAAACTGAGACACACATTTTTTTAGGGTGGTCGCTAGTAATGTACATTTTGAAACAAGCACAAATTTGCGGGGGAAATAAGTCGAAGGACGTCAGATAAAAGTCAAGGACATTACAGGACGTTTTCAAGGACACTTCCAAGACTTCAAGGACCGCTGGACATCGTGAAATAGATCGGATAGTCAACTTTTTAAAAGTTTTTATTACCTTTCTTTTCGCAGAGCCGAGCAATTCCTCGAGATCTTTGGCTTTCCTCATGTACGGGAAGTTCTCGCTCTGAATTCGTATCTCCAGCGCGGCTACCTGACCGTTCTTAGACACCAATTCGTGCTCCAGTTCCCGAACTTTTTTCTCCAGCGCGACGCAACGGCATCCTTCGCCCCATGGGAATTTTCCATTTTCCTCGAAAACCTCCAATTGTCGTTTCTGATTGAACAGTTCCGTTCTCGATCTTCGCCTTCGATTGTCGATGCGCGCGGTGTCAATTTCCAGTGCCGGACTTCCGCTCCTCGAGCTCTCGCCGCTCAGAGAATCGGCTCTCTCTCGACAAGCAACTTTTATTCGGAGCTCGGAATTCTCGTTCTTCAAAAATTCGGCTGTCTTCAGAGCCGCCGCGAGTTCATCGCGAAGACGATCGACATGCGACTTCAACTCCTCGATCTCCGACTCATACTCGTTCGACTTTGGTTGATCGCCGCCGCTCTTCTGTGTACTCATCGCATACAACTTGTCGTCAAGCTCGGCGTTTTCTTTCGTCAGTTCGTTGATCTTCTCCAGCATGTCCTCCATCTCTTCGTCGAGTTCCTTGTTCGTCGACTTCAATTCTTCGTTCTCTCTCTCGCGACTCTCGAGTTTTCTCTCCAACATCACCAGCGTCGACTTCTTGTCCTCGAGCTCGAGCGCCACGCGATTTTTCTCCTGCAGAAGAAGCTCGTACTTGCCCCGCAGTTCGATCGCGTGGTTGACGCTCGATCTGTGAGCCGAGAGGGTGTTCCTCATCTCCGTGTTCTCGTTGCAAACTATCTCGTAGGTGCCTCGCAGTTCGACCAGCTCCTTCATCGTCTGCGTCCTCATCTCCTGCAGCTCCGCTATGCGATTCGCCGCACCGTCGAGATTTCTCTGCAGGCTTCTGTTGCTGTCCAGCAGATTCTCCATCTCCTCCGCCGCGCGAATTTTGCTCGTGCTGTTTCTCAGAGACTTCGTCAGCTTGCCGTTTGCGCGCTCGAGCTCCTCGCACTTGGTCCTTAGCTCGTCCAGCTCCATCTGTAGCGCGGTGTTTCTGTTCGTCAAATCCGCCAATTGTTTTCTGTAGCCAGCGGATTTTATTTCCTCGGAGACCAATTTGTCTCTCAGCGACTCCACCCGCTTCTCGTTCTCGGTCGTCATGCACTCTATCTCGTCCTTGTATTTTTCCAGTCGCACCTTTCGCTCGGCCGCCTGGTCCTTCAGGTGTTCGTACTCGGGCGTTATCGTCTCCAATTTTGTCTTGTACTCGGAGAGCTTGTCGCACTTGCTCTTCAGCAGCAAAGTTATCTCGTCGACCTGCCGGCTCTTCTCGTCGTGGTCGCGGCTCAGCCGGTTGTGCCTCTCGGTCAGATGCTCCAGTTCGCTCTGCATACTCTCTATCCTGTTATTGCACTTGACGAGCTCGCTGGTTTTCATGTCCACTATGCTTCTTAGCTGCTTGTCGTTTATTTCGAATCCCTCGAGATTGTTCGTCAGCTCTATGTTTTTCATTTTGTAAGACTCGAGACTGTTCGTGAGCTCCTCGAGCTTTTCTCTGTACTGCTTCTCGGCGAGTCTCAGCTTCGAGCTCAGTTCCATCTCGCGCGTCGCCAAAGCCTCCTCGATCAATCTCTCCCTCTCCTGCTGCGTCGTGTTCAACGTCGCGTTTTGCTTCCCTCCCGAACGATTCTCCAGATCCGCCTGCAGCGTGTTGAAATCCAATTCCAGAACTTCCATCTTCTCCTTCAACATCTGATTCTCGTGAGTGCTCTCCATCAGGAGATTCTTTAGCTTCGAAATTTCTGAGTTCAGCTCGGTGTTCTTTGCCTCCTGACGATAAAGATCCTGTTGGGTTCTCTCGATGTCCGCCTCGAGCTCCTTCGCCCACACGTTCGCACGCTTCTCAGCGTCGACGCTCTGCCTCGCCGATTCCTCGAGCTTTCGCTTTCTCTCCTCGAAACTCGATGTGAGCATCTTTATTATTTCTTTCTCCTTCGACATTATTTCGTGCACAAACACACCGAAAAGCTCGCTGACGGATTTTTCACTCAAATCTTGACGCTCGCTCGTCGTCGGTTTCATCGACTTTATTTCCTTCGTTATGCACTCGCGGGCCGAGTTGACTTCCGCTCGAAGCTTTTCCTCCTTCTCGAACAAATTAGTTTCGGTGAAATTTTGGGTCTGATTTTTTAGCTTAGCTTCCAGTTCGGAGATTTTGGCGATCAATTCTGCGTTTTCGGCCGCGTATCTGTCGAGCTCGATCGTCAACTCACGCACCAGGCTGTTCAGAGCCTCGATCGTTTTTTCCTGCGATTTTTCGTGCTTGGGCAAATCCGATTTTTCGTGCTTGGCAGAGTCCGATTTTTCGTGCTTGGGCGAATCCGATTTTTCGTGCTTGGGCGAATCCGATTTTTCCGCCGATTCGCCGGAATCAATTTTACTCGCGACGATCGTTTCCTTTTCCGCCCTCATCGTCTCCAGTTCCGTGCTCAGAAAAGAATTTTCCGCTTCCAATTTGTCCAAGGACTGTCGAAGTGCGGTCAAAGTTTCCTCGATGTCGGCGCGCTCGGATTTCAAATTCGATACTTCGCTCTCCAGAGCTAATCTTATGTCGTTGAATTCCTCCTTGGCCGCCGACAATTTCGCCAGTTGTTCGTTCAGCTCGAAAGTTTCTCTGGCATTGACGCGAAGATCGTTGTTGACTTCTTGCACTTTGCTTTTCAACTCCTCGACCATAATTTCGTACTCCTTGAGCGTTTCGTACGGCGAATCTTCCGGAAATTTCTTACCGGCTTGTTCAGCTTTCTCCACCTTAAAGCACTCCAGCTCCTTGGCCAACAAATCATTATTTTCTTCGAGATCGCGAAGCCTCTGATTCTGGACGCTCAAACTCGATTCCAGTCTCGTTATCTCGGCTCTGAGACTCGTCACTTCGTTACTGAGCAGCATCTTCGAGTTGGTCAATTCTTCCGTTGACGCTTCGAATTCCATCAATCTTTTCTTCAAACTCTCGTTCTCGGCGAGGAGTTTGTTCAGACTATCGGAAACGTCTTTCAACTCTGATTCGTCATCGTTCAGTTCGGCCAGGCTTGCGGACATTTTCGCCGAACGATCGTTTTGCTCCGTGTTGTTTTCGACGTAGTTCGTCACGTCGCTGGTCGATTCGCTGAGCTTCGATTTCAACGATTCCAGAGTCTTGTCGTAGCCGTTCATGTCCGGACAGTCGACGATTTCGTCATCTCCGAAAGGTCCTTTCGATTCGAGCTCAAGGTCTGAATTGTTCTGTTCGGCATTGCGCACGGGTCGAATCAATTCTGTCGAACCTTCCTCGACAACGTTTTGCCGGGCTAATGAAAATTCAACTTCGGCTCTCAAGGGAGATTCGGCGTTGCGCAGTTCTCGGTTCTTGGCGACCAGTTCGTTCAAACGAGCCACTTCGCTTCGCAACTGTTCGATCGTTTCCTCCGCGAGAGACGAATCTTCGCTTTCCGCGAATCTTGACTCGAGCGACTCCTTCGCGGTTCGCAACGATCGAACTTCAGCCTCCAGCAACGACTTAGCGTTTTCCAGTTCTCGCTCGGCGATGTTCGAATCGCCGATCTGTTCGTTCAGACGAGCCACCTCGATTTCCATTCGTCCAAGCTTTTCCTCGAGAGACTCGTTCGCGGCTCGCAGCGATCGAACTTCGGCGTCCAGCAACGACTTGGCGTTTTCCAGCTCTCGCTCGGCAATGTTTGAATCGCCGATCTGTTCGTTCAGACGCGCCACTTCGATTTCCATTCGTCCAAGCTTTTCCTCCAGCGACTCCTTCGCGGCTTTCAAAGATTGAACTTCAATCTCGAGCGATATCTTGACGCTTTCCAATTCTGCCTTCGAGCTGTTGGAAATGTCGATCTCTTCGCTGAGACGAGCCAAGTTGTTTTCCAGACGCTTAATTTTTTCCTCTAGAATCGACGTGTCTTCGCTATCCGCGCACTTTGCCTCGAGCGATTCCTTCTTGGCTCTCAAAGAACAAATTTCAGCCTCGAGCGATGACTTGGCGGTTTGCAGTTCGTCCCTGACGGCGTTCGAACTCTCGATCTCTTCGGTCAGGCGAGCCACATCCTTCTCCAGCGACGCGATTCTTTCCAGTTCGGCAGATGAATTTTTCATGTCCGCGATCTTTACCTCGAATGAGTCTTTCGTGATTTTCAGAGAATGAACTTCGGCCTCGAGCGCCGATTTGGTATTTCGCAGTTCCTCCTTGACCGCATTCGAAGCCTCGACTTCCTCGCTGAGACGAGACACTTCGATCTCCAGAGATTTTATCCTCTCCTCCGCGATCGACGAATCTTCCGTTTCCGTAAACTGCTCCACGAACGAGTTCCCTGTTTTCAAAGCTCGAACTTCAGCCTCGAGCGACGCCTTGGCTTTTTCCAAATCTTCCTTCACGGCGTTGAGGATTTCTACTTCTCTTCTGAGACGATCCACTTCTTTTTCCAACGCCTCGGTACTTTCCCTCGCGATCGATGAATCTTCCGTTCCGGCAAACTTTTTCTGAAGCTCCAATTTCTCGGCTCTCAACGATTCGATCTCGTTACTCATAGTTGTCTTCTCGTTGGAGAATTTCTGCAGGCCAGCGCCGAGCTTGGCCAGACCTTTCTTCACGTGACGCAGATCCGCCTTCAAATTTTCCATGTCCGTTTCAATTTTGTTGAACTTGTTGTCTCTGCGTTTTATTCGCGGCGACTCGGTCGACGAAGGGGTCGGCGTCGTTTCGCGACTACTCGCGTCCTGAAGCTTCTCGATCTCGTCGCATTTTTCGTTGTAATCTTCCGACAACTTGCCGTATTTGTCCTTAAGAGTGTCGAGTTCGTGGCGCAGCCTCTGAACTCTGTCTTCGAGGACCGACACGCTGAAGCTACCGTCGAGCATCGCACTCTCGTTGAGCGTAGAATCGCACGCAGTAAGATTGAGATCCTCGTTCGCTTTCGTTCGCAATATTTCACTATCGGCGCATTCACGATCGAATTTCTCCTGTAATTTCTCGAGCTTGCGGTTCATCTCTTTGGTTTCGGCTTTTAGAGCGCGACGATTCTCGTTCAAATCCGTGAGATACGAGCATTGTTTGCACGTGGTACGTTTGAGATCTTTCAATTTTTCGTTCAATTGCTGAAGGCTCCTCACCTGCTCGATGAGCATCTCGGCTTTGATTTTCCACGCGTCGATGTTCTCGCTGCTCGAATTATCGTTCGAGACACTTTCTCGGGTTTTTCCGTTCGGGATGATCGATATTTGCAACAAATCGTCGATCGTTGGGCTGCCGATTTCCGATCCATTGGATCTTTCAATTTTTTCTACTGTCGGTTCATCGGCGGTGTGGCTGTTGTTGTTCTTACAGCGATTTAATTCACTTTCGACTACAGACAGTTGCAAAAGATCGTCCACGATTTCTGCGGATGCGCGGTCAGAATGTTCCTTCTCAATTAAATTCGAACGATTCATCGACATTTCTACGAGGTTGTTCGAATTTGCTTCGGACGGCGACGATACTGATCTGCGTTTCAATACCTCGAGATCTTCCCTGAGGCGATCGTACTCCTCGATTTTTTCCATAAGGTTGTTCGACAACTCGATATTTTCGTTTTCCAAAAGTTTGTTTCGCTCGGACAAGTTTACGGAGAGTTCGCGATAGGCACAGTCGTGATCGCCCGGTGGTGATTTGAGGTCTTTAACTCGATCCAATTCTTCGATTTTGTTCATCAAGTTCGAAGAGAGTTCGATGTTCTCCGCAGTTAAGGAGGCGATGGTAGCTTTGTAATTCTCTATTGATTTCACAGTCTCGTCTTCGGTAGCGCTTGTTGGAGCGTTCGCTTCGGATTTTTGCAAACGCTGTTCGAGCTCCCACACGCTGTTCTTGAGCAGGTTCTTCTCTTCGGTTATCGCGTGAATTTTCGAGAGCAGCTCTGAAATGGTGTCCTGAAATTACATAGAAAACGATTCGTTGATGACTATACGATTATTCTGGCAGCCTCGAACACCGGCAATTCACATAAATATAACATTTTAATTTTTTTTATGCGGAATTAATTTTTCTTTGCTTAAAAAAAAAGAAAATAATGGTTTACTGTTTACCTGAAGATGTTTCTCATTTTGATTGGCACACTCTTTTTCAGTTGCCAGCTTGTTCGTGAGCTCGGCATTTTCTACGGTCAACAGTTGTACAGTTTCGGTTATCGTTTGAATTTTCGAGAGCAGCTCTGAAATGGTGTCCTGAAATTAAACAGAAAACAATTGTTTAATGGGTATACAATTATTATTTTGGCAGCCTCGAACACGGACAGTTTACATAAATACAAATTAAAAAAAAATGTATTATGCGAAATTAATTTTTATTTGCAAAAAAAAAAGTTAAAAATTTGTTTCCTGTTTACCTGAAGATGTTTCTCGTTTTGATTGGCGCACTCTTTTTCATTGGCCAGCTTGTTCGTGAGCTCGGCATTCTCTATGGTCAACAGTTGTACAGTTTCGTTCAATTTTTCCGCTAGGAGTTTAACTTCGCGAACGTCGCTCGTCACCGTCGTATTTGCCGTTATGTTCGCGGCGTTACTATCGTACATTGTAAGATCTTGCGCGTTTTGCGTGTCATTGCTGAAAACCGAATCGGCCTGAACGTCCGACACGTTCATTTCCTCGAAGTAAGAAGCATTCTCGAATATGCTACTAATTTCTTTCTGCTCCTTATCATCCGGCACTGTTTCAGCCGTTTGATCTTCTCCCTTATGCTTGTTGAGCTCGTCGACGAGGGCTTGCTTTTCGCGTCTCAGGGCTTTCAAAGAATTTATCGATTCAGCCATTTGCCGTTCCAACTCCGTCAGACGGTCGTTTGAGCCCGCCAAAAGCCTGTCGGTCTCCGCCGAGTGAATCTGCAATAAATAAAGTCCTCGTCGAGTCATAAAAAAAACGAAAAAAATACTTGCGACATTGTTTGCGTCAGCAGTCTGTCCACATATTTGCATAGTGTGACATGAAAAAATAAATACCTGCAGCTTCGTATATTTGTCGTTGAGTTCGCAAAACATCTGTTCGCTTGCAGCTAATTTTTTGTTGTGCTCCGCCTATCGACAGAAATCTCCGTTAAGCTTGTCGAGTCGACGTATAGATGAAAATTTACTCGGTCGACAAAGATCTCGCTGAGATGCGTAACCCGCAACTCCTTACCATCGCTTTTTCCACTTCCTCGTCCACGATCATTTGCCTCTCCAGTTTGGTGAATTCCATGAGATTTCCGTTTTCTTCGTTCAGTGAATTGTATTGTTCCATGAGGAAACTTATTCTCCTTCGCAAAGCCACTTTCGGTGTCTCGGGCAATTCCGATTCGCTGCGAGACATATAAATGCTTTTAGAGACACACAGTTGTAACGCAGCTGCTGTGCGAAGTCTCACGACGATGATTTTTATCTTATCGAGATTTCGAGTGGCGCGAAAATTATGTGGCAAACTCAAAGCTATACTTGTCGTGAGATAAAAAACAATGTTTTTCCACTTTATGCATGGTAGTTAGCCGCTGAAAATAATCTCTAAACAATAAACAATCATTCAATTGTTACTATATTTTTTTCAAAGTTATTGCAATCTTTAGTGATAATTTTTTGTTCGTTCAATTTACTTTTTTACTTTCTTTAAATTTGAATTTGAATTTTTAATTTGTTCGTTCGTTTCGATTAAGATGGAAGGAATTTGCGTTTAAGAGACGTATGTAGGTGCCGGATATAGAGCGTTAATTTGTTTTCATGGACCTACGCGTTGCATTGTTCCGGTGATTTTGGTTCGACGGTTGCGTCCAAGCTTCGGCCTCTCGAACTGAATACAGAGACATCGTCCATGAACTTAACAGTGCACAGGGGACGCCGAGTGATCCAATTATCGTCATCACTTGCGGTACTGCCATCGGATAGACGATCGTTGTTGCGTGTTTTTTCAACCTCGATTAAGTCGATTTCAAAGTCGGCGAGTTCCGTCTGAAAAGCTGTCGAAGCAAAGATAAAAATACAAGTCTGCAAACGTCGATGACTTTGCTGGTGCACGACTATTTTTCTCGGTTCACGTACATTCCCTCGCTATGTCGATTTGCTGAATTATACTTTGGCGCCGCTTGCTGTGCTGTTTGAATTTCTCCTTCTTCTTTTCCGGTGTTCTGTCCGACTCAACGATAGTAGGCAAACCAATCGGATTTTTCGCCATAAGCGCGCCACCTCCGCCCCAAGTGCGTCTGCGTTTCGCTTCGGTCTTGAACGCGTCTTCCTTATCGGCGCCGCTGTTACCGCTCAAAATTGATTTTTTCAGCAGTTCGATGCGCTCCTCCAATATCTGATTGGCACGTTCCTTTTCCAACAGCTTTGACGCCATCTCGACAACATCGGACGATTGTACTTTCTACGATAAGCGATAGAATATTTTTGTAAATTAGTGTGCGATCGATTGCGTTTTATAGAGTTGGCATAAAAAATCTATTAAAAAAATTATATAAAAACGTGCGATTAGTGAAAACAATTAATGTTGCATGTGACGAATACACAATAAGTATTCGTGGAACAGTCATAACGAATAATATCCAATTTGATAAACTTTCAGATGCGAGCGAAAAATATTTATATACTCACTTTTAGTTCCGTCTCTAGTTTTGATAGTTGTTTGGCGTATCGTTTAAGAAGCGCCGCATCCGAGAGTTCCTCGTTAAGTTTCG
This sequence comes from Stenichneumon culpator, assembly GCA_964017025.1. Classification (NCBI taxonomy): domain Eukaryota; kingdom Metazoa; phylum Arthropoda; class Insecta; order Hymenoptera; family Ichneumonidae; genus Stenichneumon; species Stenichneumon culpator. The sequence goes on along the minus strand of OZ024780.1, from coordinate 13,682,818 downwards.
GTTTGTTCTTGATTCGTTTTGCTCTTGAGGCGAAACTGTGGACGAACGTACGGTTTGCTTTACAAAAATATCTTGTTTGTATACGTATCAACATTTGTATGTTTACTCACGCCAATGTGCACTGTGTTTCTTCGAGTGCAGCAGGTGTGACGGCGCATATAATCGTCGTCATCGCATTACCACCGAGCGATGGTTGCAATATTCTTGTCAATTTACTGTCGCGAAAGTTAACAAAATTTTTAGAATTTTCTTGAGCTTCGCTCAGCTGCATTATGACCAATCCCAACGCCGAGAGCGACATATTTATGTGCGTTCCTTCCTTGAATCTCGTACCGCTTGCGCCGGTTTGTCCCGCCCTTTCCGATCCAGCAAGATCGACCAAATTCAGTTGCGAAACCTGAATAGCGCCCGCCTCGTCGTTTGCCTCGCGGCTCTCGATCGTCTATACAAAGAAAAATCAAATACATCTCAATACAGATCGATAGACTTGTGCGCTCGACCGGTCGGCAGGCAAAATATATTTTTGCACAACAGCATTTTTTTCACAATATCGACAGCAAAAAAAAAGAAAAAACTATTTTTTTAAACGTACAAAAATGTTTGATAAAAAAAAAAAAGAAGTCCTCACAATTCGCAATATAGTGTGACTGCGGCTGCTCCTCTCGTTCATGTTAGTCTCGCCGATACGGCGATTCTTGTCACCCTTCTTGATAATGACGAGAACTTGTTCCGGACTGTTCACCATTTCTTCCTTGCATTTAACATAAGCCTGACCTTTTGCATCGTCTTTGATCTTCAGGTCAATGCCTTCCGGGTTGAGCAAGTCGTTGACGCGTTCGTTGTAGATTTCTGTGTAGGAGACTCTGAGTGGACAAAAAATAAAAAAATAAAAATTAATTTCTTTTATTTCAGTTGACGCATCGGCGTAGTACACTTATTCGTAATACAGGAGCCATGTCGGTGAACACACGATTCGCGAGTAAGGTGAGGTCTCTCATCAGACACAAGGAGGACAAAAATTCGACAATACAATGGGCCGTCTAAGACAAATGTATCGCACCTCTCGATCCCCAACTAAAAAAACACGGCGAAGATGTGCAAAACAAAAAAATTTCCTTGTTCGAGCATACATGAATAGGCTGCTTTAATCTCAGTTCTTCTATATTTACTGCCTATATCTCTGTATTTGCACTAGGAATTGGTCAGCACAAAGTCCGAATAAAATTTACCTCGGTCAAACTGCTGGTCGCTCTTCTGAATTAATCAAAAATGTAATCGCTCATCAAACGCAAGGATGAAAATTTGTACATAAAAAATAAAATGAAAGAATACTTTCTGCCTACAAGTAAAGTAATACAACTTGAAAAATAAAAAAAGTTCTGGTCCGAGCATCGATGAACGGGTCAGTTTGGTTCCAGACGTTCTACATTTTCTACCTTCGTGACTGAAGTTCCATCAGGAGCTAAATGGTCCGCGCAAAGTCCAACTTCAATTTACCTCAGAAGAAATTGCCGGTCGCTCTTCTCGATCAACTCGAATATGTGATCGACGGACAGGGGAATGACACCAGGCACGTTGCGAGTCCCTATCATTGTGTATGTTTTTCCAGAGCTGGTTTGTCCATACGCAAATATCGTTCCGTTGAAACCATTGACCGCAGCTTCGACGATGGGCTTTGCGATGGTGTCGAAAATGTCGATGTTCGTCTTGTCCATGCCGAAAATGTGGTCTGTTAAAACAAAGGTCATTGAGTCGTGAATTACAGAAATTATAGAGACTGTATAATTTAAAAAATAATGTGCACATAAAATTCGATGAATCGAGAGTCCGCGACTGTTCGAATGATTTTCAATCGAACGTTGAGCTAACGAGTCGAGAGACAAAGGTGAGGCGGACGAGCACTCGTGACGTCGCTCGAGTGCGAACGAACGGACGAAACATTATTCGTAGCCGGAACGAGGGTTAAATAAAGTGTGCTTTTGCGTCGTAATTTTTCCGACACTCGGATTCGACACGAGGAAGGAAAAACGTTGTATTTACCGAAGTAGAAGCCGCCTTCGCCGCGTTTCTTCATCTCGGGGTCGATTGGCGCGATACATTTGTCCTGGACGGTCCATTGTATCGGCAAATTTTCTTCCTCCTCGCGCCTGATGAGCGGCCTCACCTTGATGGCGACTTGAATGCTCGAAGACATTGCTTTTGTCTTGCGGCGCAATAAATTAGGCCGATGTGTCAAGCGAACATAGAAGATCAAATATGTCCGAGAAAACGATCATCGAAATTCACACCATTTTTCCGTCGTCGTGTTATCGCGAAGGAGGCGGGCGTCGTGTACGCGTTTCTGCCGCTGCCCGAAGCTCAACTGACATCAACTGCCGCCCGGTCGGATACTAGAAACAAATAACCGTTTAAATTTGAATACGGCGTTCCTGGCGAGCGATTGGCCGACGAGCTCTCGATGCTGCAGTGCTGCCGCCGCTCGCGACACCGGACGATAGCGGACTTTTGCAGGTGGTTCGTGAATTATGGATTTAGCGCGGGATTCCGCACGATTATGAATCGCTACTTCGGATCAGAGTAAAACCGAAAAATGTTCCTTTTAATATAATTAAATCTTAGCGTCTTTGTAAAGTAGAATGACTATATCTTTGACTTGGAGAATTTTCAAATGGTTGGTGTAGTAAGCGCTCAAAGAAGTATCGTTTTTGCTAAGTCGGCTTTTGTAAAGCCGCTCGCGACACCGGACGATAGCGGACTCTTGCAGGTGGTTCATGAATTATGGACTTGCCGCAGGATTCCGTACAATTTTGAATCGCTGCTTCTTCGGATTACAGCAAAGGCGAAAAATATTTCTCTTACTGTAATTAAAGCTTCGGACCTTTGTCAAATAAAAAGACTACGTTTTAGGTTTGGAGAATTTTCAAATTATTAGATAATTTCCGCTCTCGTGTTAATTGCTTCGTGCATTAAGGACGTACGATCAATTTTGGAAACGGGGTCAGGACCTTCTTCTTTGCTTCTCGAATGAATAATCGTTCTCTCGAAAATCCATTTTGGAATTTTTTTTTTGCATACACACTCATTTACACGTTTACACGTTTTAAAAATAAATACAGATGACCATTCATTTGTGTCGTTTATAGTATAAAATGTAAAATTGTAATCACTCAATTAAGTATTCAAGTTCGTCAAAATAAATTACGTAATAATTTAATGATCGTTCGATGAAAAAGTGTAAATTATTTTAAGTGAAAGTAGTCGATTGATAAATAAATAATGAGTATGTAAATAAATTACGAATAAAATACTAAACGATGGTGTGCAATGATGTCTTACAATTTTTTGTTTTCGTTGCAACAAACTCGGTGAAAAAATTACGTAAATAGTCAAAATATCTTAAATACATATAAATACGATATTGTATGAATCTTCACAAGAGATAGGAGTTCCTTGAGATATAAAGTCGAAGAGACGATCTTCTGGCGAGACGAAAAACGCCCGGATCGACGAATTGTCGACGGTGAACGTTTTTCACACCAAAAACGACACTAATTTATATATGGATCTACTAATACAATTTCTTTGAGATAGCGACAAATACATATCGAAAATTTTTGAAATTTATTCTCTCCTCGCTGATAAAGATCTCGCGCGGAATGAACTGTCATACGATCGTGGATCCTCGCGATCCGTTTAATTGGAATTGAAATTCGTCTAACTAAATTAAATAAATAATACGTGATAAAAAAAATTGCTAATTAATTGCTAAATAATACGATCAAAATTAACTAGGGAAAAAAATACTAACTCTTAGCATCGTGAATGCTTGAGCAAAGAAGATACAAGGCTGAGTTGCAAATTCTCACAGACTTTCAAAAGTTTCGTCTTGGCGCATCTCGTTGCAATTATTGTTTAACTATAATTTTTCTTTTTTTTTTAATACCGATTACGAGCGCGCCTTTCTTAAACTCAGTAGTTTACTTTAGCCCTTTCGGTAGGAATACGTTTGGCGAATAAAGCTACGACTGGCTGTTATTGATAGGATTGGAGTCGCCACGGAAACTACAATGCGCCATATGGCTTCGATTAGATTTGCGACACTTGCGTTAGGAGGGATTCGATTGCGTATCCCTGCAGTAGTGAAAGGGTTAGTCGTCTTATAGATACAATTTAGCGTGAGAGTTCAAGCTCGGACGGCGGAAATACCGCTAATACTGTTCGGGCGTTGAGGGTCGAAGACTTTACATTATCCTCATCGTCTTCTTCGTCTTCGTTATCGTCGTTACTTCTTATTCTTCTTGTTTCTAATTCTTCAGAAGATCTTTACGTTTTTCTTTTTTTTTTGTTGTTGTGATTATCCTTGTTCTTCTTACTTATTATCTACCACCAGGCTTGTCGATCTCAGTTAAATTAGTTGATCCACAGCTTCGTCGCTCGATCGATCCTCCGCGTTATTCTGAAAGCATAAATATAAGAAAAAACATTAAATTAAATTAATAAAAATAATTTTTCGAAAAATGATTTATTGATTAGTAATGTAAGTTTTTTTCTCTGGAAGAATTGAAATCTTTATAATGATGTAGTTTTTATGTATAATTGTTTCCGTATCAGCGAGAAGTCGTATCGTGCACGCGATTCGAGAAGAGCAGAAAAAAAATTGAGATCGCGACGTTTCTGCTGGGTCGATAGCCCAGTCCGTTGATATGTGTAATGTATGTACACATTGGTATCTCGGCTCGCTGCGTAATTATAATATTATGAAATGGCGAAGACGCGTTGCCTAACTCGACGGAGGACGAGCTGAATCGAAGCTCCCATTAAAGTACGTTAATCCGATTACATGTAGTAAAAATTCTACGTAAAATACGATATTGCGCAATCGCCGGGCAAGCGGGTTGCGAGAAATCATTCATGTCGAGATGACGAGATTTTTATTTTTTTATAGTGTAATATAAAAAAAAATATTCGACAATTTATCGAGACAACGCCACGCGAGTGTAATTCGCGATAAAAATATTAATAAAAAAATGAATTTAAAAATTAATTAAAAAGGGCATAAAAAAATTCGTTTAAAAAATGCATTAAAAAACTCATTAAAAAAAAGCATTAAAAAATTAATAAACCGTGCGTCGTGTGTTCATTTATATACACTGTGTAATACAAACGAACGAGAAATGAACAAAGTTCCCTCTCGTAGGTCACGTTTTCTTCGATTAATAATTTAATACTACTGGCACGCGGAAAATCGTTGCGTCACGATCGAAGACACGAAATGTGCAACCGAGAATCGCGATATTTCATTGCACGTGCCGGAAATATGCTCGACTTTGAGGCTTCGTGGATCATCGATAATTATATATCGACGGATCCGTTATCCGTTGCTAATTGCGCGATCGATTCGTCCAAATTTATGACAAGCGAGATTTATCTCTTGACTAACACGTTTCATCGACTATGTCGACGGAATGTTTCGCCGAACGCGAGGAAAAGACGCGATACAATTTTTTTTTTTATTTTTTATAAAATTTCTAACGAAGATAAAGGGGCTTACCCAAGAAGAAGGAAGCGCCTCGTCACTGTCTTCCGAGCCCACAGACTCCGAATCACGTGCTACGGCTTGCAGAAGACGTTTCAATTTTTCCAATGAATTGTCACCGCTCGATCTTCGTCTGCGGCCACTGTAACAAAATAAAATGCGAAAAAAATTAGTTTTTGCATCATGGTTAATCATTTTTTTTAAGGATACGATATATAAACGTAGAATATAAACGCAGTTAATATATTTTCTTCCGAAAAAATTGCTTTTGAATATATTTTAAATATATTCTGAATATATTTTGAATACATTCTGAATATATTTTGAATACATTCTGAATATATTTTGAATACATTCTGAATATATTTTGAATACATTCTGAATATATTTTGAGTGTATTTTGAATATAGTTTGAACATATTTCAATATATTTCAATATATGTTGGTAAAAAATGATTTTCATTTTGGAAACATGGCCCGGTGCTTCGTCACGAGGTCGTTCGGAGGCTCGAGGATTAGCCTAGATTCGTTCCGGCTCAAGTCCCCACGCGCTTGTGAAACACGACGATCGCCTGACCTAACTCAAGCTCGCCCGAGGCGGATAACCCCCCGGGTGAAAGTATACGTACACACGCACGCATATATACACGCTTCGTACCATACGCATAGTACTACTCGTCGAAGGCCCACCGAGCGATTAGGCGCGACAAAATCACCCGACGCAGTTCCGAGCACTTGAAAACGAATCTGTACAGGAAACGGATTTGATAACCGAAGCTGATAATAAATCATTCCAATATCGGCTCTAAATTTTCATTACTTTCGTGTACTTTCTGGACAAAAAGCAGCGCGTACAAAATTGAACACACAAATACATAAAAATTCGTTATAGATTCAATTTCAATTGGAATTGAGATAAACAAACGTTTATCAATTGGGGCTCGTTGAGCCTTGGTGCAAAAAATTAATGTAATCAAGAGAAACGGTAATGATTAAAAAATTAATTAAAATCGACATTTAAAAAAAATTCTAGCAAACTTCTGCTTCTGTCGAGTAAAATGCTCGTACACAGTAAAATGGGTACCAACATTTGTCGATTTTGTAAAAATGTTTGATGATCTTGTAAAAATATTCCTTGATTTTATGAAAATGTTTGTTAATTTCACAAATGTATACATTTTTAATTAACAAGAAAATAATTGTGTACGTTTGTGGACAAAAAAGTTTGTGAAAAGTACAATTTTTTTTTTTACTGTGAGGACCCCGAGATGTTCGCGCCAGTGGATTAAATTTCCACAGTTTTTCCGATCCTGCTCGCGAACTGTGCTCACTTTAATGTTGTTTTTTTTTTCCTTGCACTTTGGTGTAACGAAAAGTATGCTGTAATAAAAGTAAAGTTCGCGGAACGGTGGAATTTCCCGAAGGCGTTCAAAATTGTCCACGCGGGTGCTGCTGAATACAAATTTGTTCTTCGGTGCGATCGTCCCGCAGCTGATACAGTTACGAGTAGTTCTGGGCACGGGGACGCCCAATCGCCCGAAACACGTAAAATCGCCTTCAACGTGGAGTGCATCGAAACTTCAGCACCACTTTGGCAAACTGCGTAAAAAATATGTTCCCTAACAGTTCGTAAAAAAAAAAAAAAAAAAAAAATCAATTTTTATCGGATTGAAATGTTATTATGTTACAGGTTAACGGATAAAAGAAAAAGGCTCGAGAAACTTACATTCTGGCGGGATCGACGCGACCGAATCCCACTGGTACGGTGACCAGCCTGCCGCGCATTCTGGCCAGAGCCAACAGTGTCTCGAGCTCCGCCACTCGTTGATCGGACACACGTTTCTGTCTGCTGCTGAAACATGAAAATACATTTTTATGTAAAAAAAAATTTGTATTTTTTTTTTTAAGCACAAAACAATTTATATTTTTTTTGTTTAACCGTAAATCAATTTGTAATTTTTCGAGCTCTAAGGGAAAGAAAATCCAATTCTTCGAAGGTATGTTTGGTGAAGATTTTGGTTTTCAGATTATAAGCGGACCGGAAATGGTTGCGCATGAATTTTCGAGTTTATTGATGTGGGCAATAAAAAAAGGAGCAGTTTGGAGACTCCCCTTGGGAATGGTAATTTTATTTCTCGATCGTCTGGATAACAGGGTGTGTTATCAGTGCAGACAAATCATCGCGGGAAGGTAAGCGGTAGACAGATTGCCGGCTGGACCCGGATGCTTCTTTAAAAATGTTAATTTGCCCGATAAAACGACCGCAGGCAATGCTGGGGCGATTAAATAGGTAAAATAATAAAAAATAATTGTTTCGGTAACAAAAAAATATATTCCGAGGCGGAAATTAGTTTTTTAATATAAAAAAAATGAAAATGAAAAATCTAGCCAACAGATAATTTATCAATTATCTTATCTTATTAATTTATTAAAACTGATCGTCAATAGTTGACGAACGGGCGACAATTTCATCGTAAGGTGTTAAATTTGAGAAGCCACGATTCTCCGGCTTTCTCAGCGATTTAGCGAAAAAAGGTTGAATCGTCTCACCGAGAGTAGCACCGAATTGCAGAATTGTATCAGGATTTTTAAATAAAAAAAAAAAACGAACAAGAAGGATACTTTATTAATTATCTTATATTGTCTTATTTATTTATTAAAACTTATCATCAACATTTGACGATCTGGCGACAAATTTATCGTGAGGTGTTTAATTTGAGAAGCCACGAGTCGTCGGCTTTCTCAGCGATTTTCTTACGAAAAAAAGATCGAGCGCGCTGGAGCGAACGAAAGCGCGACCGGCAACGTTTGCTCGCCGTCTCACCGAGAATCCCACCGAATTGCATCAGGTTTTTTAAATAAAAAAACGAACTAAAAGATAATTTATTAATTATTTTACCAATTATCTCATTATTTATTAATTAAAACTTATCGTCAACGGTTGCCGATCTGGTGACAAATTCATCGTAAGGTCTTCAATTTGATAAGCCACGAGTCGTCGCATTTCTCAGCGATTTAGGCAAAAAAAAAAGATCGGGCGACCGGAAACGTTTGCTCGCCGTCTCACCGAGAATCGCACCGAATTGCATCAGCCTTCGCTGCGTGAGGCTACTGTGTACGAGTCCGATGGCCGAATGCATTTTTTTTCTCATCGAGACTTGTGCTTACGGTGCTTTATTTCGCACATCGTCATTAATCAAAGTTCAATTACGAAGAATTATCGTAAAATTCATATATTAATGATCGATCGACGTCGAGCCGACGTCGGACGCGCTCGACATATGTTTAATTAAAATATTTAGTTTATACATTTAATTTGATTTTTTGCAGACGAAAAAATTGATTTTAATTTTTCGCATATGAGCAATTTTGTGGGGTATGTTCATTAACCGAAGGGTAATTAATTTCACCCAGGAGGTTCGTTAATCCGCGACTTGCATCGTAACCGGAGAATCTGGCGAGTGCGAACTTTACCGCTAGCGAGCTGCTGCATCTCAGGTGGAAACCAAAGCCGGCTCCGCACCGCGTTTTACACTTAAGGCGCAAGCACGGAAACGGCAAGTGTGCTTTGCATCCCGTGTAACTATTCTTAATACGAAATTATCGTATGTCCATGAACTTGCAAGTTTGCGCTCAAGTTGCAAAAAGTCGGTGCGAACTTTTAATGTTATGAGTAAAAAGTTAAATATCATTTTTACCCGCTGAACGTGCTTTTGCAAGGGGGGGATTCTGGCTCAGAACAAATCCTCAAATCACAGGCGTAAAAAAACTTTTAAAGGATTTTTAAATTTTATTGCCAAGTATTGGAAAAATTATTGGGCGCTAATAATTTTGAATTTGCGACCAATAATTTTTGTCAACTAATTAGTCAACCGATTGCATTTTTCTAAATGCAATCGGTTGACGAAATATAATGGACGCGAAATCATCGAGAAAGTTGATTGGTTTTAATGGCAAAAAGTTGACTTATAATTTTGATTCGTTTACTTTTTAATAATCCTCAAATTATAAATCGTACATAAGTGATGAAAAAAAAAAATCGAGGGAACGCCGAATAGATAAAATTTCACTGTCATTAATATTTTACTGATGTTACGAATGTATAAAAAAAAGTGCAACTTAGGTACGATTTATAATTTGCGGATTGTTAAAAAGCAAACGCATCTCAACCATAAGTCAAATTTTTGCTATGAGTCAAATTTTTTTATTATAAGTCGAGTTTTTACTATAAGTCAAATTTTCACTATAAGTCAAATTAATACCAATAAATTTTCTCGATGACTGCGCAACGCGATATGTCTTTGTGTATATCATATGTACGGCCTAGCTTCAAAATCTACGGTTGGAGAATCTATAAGAAGTATACCTGACGAAGCCGGATGGTCTGGCGTCGGTGACGTCCGGCAGTAGCGCCGAGACGATAACTGCAATCGCCACTATCGCCAATAGGGTGATCCTCGAGCCGATTGGAGTCTTCATTTCGATGCCGCAGAAAAAACTATCGATGCACGATACAAATTTCGATCGATCGAAACTTTTTAAAAAATATATTTTTTTAATTCGCACACTGACCGATGAATTTTAAAAAATTAAAAATTGGTCTCTTATTATAAGAAGAAAACTGCTCCGAAATTAAATTTCGTTTCTTCGCGATGAATTCCGACACTTTCACAAAGAATTTATTGACGATAAATCTGTTCGTCACTCGGGCGCGTATTTCCTTCTTTTGCGTTTGTTTTTTATTTGCCGGTTTTTACGTAAATGGCAATTATGGCAATACACGCGAGTGTCAATTTTTCGTGCCTCGAGTCTCTCGCTTTTCCGTTTTGTCTCTTGAACTGTACCATGCTGCTGGCCGCTTCCAGCATATATACTCGAACGTTGGAGCTTCTCCCCACTCACGGAACCTCCCTCACTTTTATCTTGTGCGCTCGAACTCTATACGTAACTCCGGCCCTCTCTGCTGGATCTCCGCCGGAAGGCGCGAGAAACCCTCCGCTGAAAATGGCGCCTGCAGAGGCTCTACGTCCCCACTTCGAACTTTTTTCCCTCCCCCTCCCTCCCCCCCCCCCTCCGATCGAGAATCTATTGCACTAGTTCGTGTAATGGATTCATTTTTCTTTGGACTCCAGTCGTTGTTGGATCGTTTCTTGTCTTTCGAACGATTAGAATTTTTTAAATTAAATGTCGCAAAAAAAAAATTATATGTATATTACATATAAATTTTATATATATGAAAATCCACCGTTTAGAATTTTTTTCAAAAATTTTGACCTGGTGGAAATAAAATTTTACGCATTAGGGTTTTGTGAATCTTTGTTATATTTTTAATATTTATCATGTTTATTAGAAAGAGCTTTATTGACAAGATTATGAATTTTGCTGGAGAAAATGTACCAGTCCATATTTACACACAATCGATATCACAATTGATATTTAGGCGCCCATCGAGGTGGGTCGAATTCATGTTAGTTTTTCGTGTTACAAGATCCATAAAAGATTTTTTTTAATGCGCAACTCCGCAACCAATGAATTTCATTTAACAAAATCATCGCGCGTCATTGCTCAGTATTGGGTAACATTTTGCTTCACTTTCGTTCCCGCAACCAAGTCCCGTTATATCTTCACGGATGTTCGCTCATGTGGACGTTTCTTTACACGGGATCCACCGGAGATATCGTCGGACTTTTCGCCGAAGCGTGACTCTTAGAAGATCGGTGATCGAGGTTCTCGCGCGTCCGTCGCGTGCCGAGCGACGTTGGGCATAAGTTTCACCTTTTTCTTATTTTATGAATTTAAATAAAATTTTTTTCTTTCATTTCATAGCGAGTAATCTTATTTTCACCTACACTAAAAACGTATGGAGAGTACATTAAAAGTTTATTTTCTAGATAAAACTAACGATTTTTCATTTATGTATATTCCTCCGGTAAAGGCAACACGCTGAATATAATATAATAAATTCTAAAACATAATATCAAATTCTATAATTCGATAATAAAATATATCAATTTATAAAAGAAATATATAAAATAATAAAATCGAAGTTCCCGCGAGTCAGTCGCGTGCCCAGCGACGTTGAGCAAACGTTTCACCTCTTTCTTATTTGACCAATTTTTTATGTATTTTTTTATTTAATTTTTTTCTATCTTATTGCGAGCAATTTTATTTTCACATACCGTAAAACTGTACGTGAAGTATATTAAAAGTAGATTTTCTATATGAAATTAAAAACAAAATTTCCGACAAATCAAATAAAATATAATAAATTCTATTTGCGAAACATGATGACCCACTTGCTGTAATAGAATCGTCCTGCGTCAAATGGATTTTCTTAAGGGTGCACCTTACCGTCGGACTGATAATCGCCCAACTGTACTTTGACTCATATTTTACGAAAACTACTCGAAGCAGTGACTTTTAGAAATTCGATAACAATCGCGCATAATAATTGCAGCAGAACATTCGTCAATGTCTCGCGCGTGAGCGTGACACAAATTATTGCCGATCTTACATCAGCGCGAATATTAAATAAAAATCGCGCGTGTGTGCGATTTTGTCAGTCACTCTCACTCCCGATCTGGTTTGGACTTTGAATGGACTACGTCACGGATCCTCCTACCTCGCATTTTTTTTTCCGAATCTAGTCGTCGATCTCTATCTCGCTCCGATCCTTAAGTCAACAGCCGATTGAAGATAGAGATACGTGGGAATTATGACTCCCCGGAATACCTGCTGCTGCCGTACTACGTATACGTGTCTTGTAGACTTAGTCGTTTGCGTAATCCGTTCGGGGATTTTCGTTGCAACTTAAAAATTTGTGCGCTCGTTAATTTTGATACATGATTCGATTCAAAGTCCGATCGGAGGAGGCGGGTTTTACGATAAAACTAAAAAAGTACGCTGACTTTCGGTGATAAATAACGTATTAAATGTTGGGAGGAAAAAAATTTTAGAAATGTTCAACGAGTCTTAAAGTATGAAAATAAATAACCGCCCGAACGTAACTGTATAGAAGATTTTTTCCTATCATGTTCGACAAGAAATACACAACATGATAGAAATTTCGGGGTAGAAAAAGCTAGATAAAAGAGGTATCATTTGGATTTCTTGACTAATGACAAAAGTGCAAAAAAAAAAAAAAAAAAATCAGAAGCACTTAATTCCACGAATTTTTTAACGCAGAGCACACATCCGACAAAATAAAGCCCGATGTTGGTAGATGTTGTAACGCTGAACCTGAATCGGCCAATCGTTTGGCATAAAAGTCAAATACGTCGTTGACGTTGGAAAAAGTTGAAAATTTGAATTTTCATATCGCTTTCTCGTAATGTTCCTTTATTCACGAAGCGTTCTCTATGAGGAAGTCAAAAATACAGAAAATGCTTTCTCATGGAAGAAATGAATGCGAATTCATTTGCGAATGAAGGAACATTATGAAAAAGTGATACGAAAATTTCAATTTTCAATGTTTATGAGGAATTGATATGAAAATTTCAATTTTCAACTTTTGAACATTTTTTATTTGTTCGATAAAATGGAGGGAGGGGGGGGGGAGGTTCAAAGCGGATACTATGTTTCCTGTATGGCGGTAAAGTATGTTATACAGCATAGCGTAGCTTACACGCTGCCCAGTGGGGCGTCGCGTGAGCGATATTCGCGCAACTGACCTAGGCCAATCTTCGCGGTTGCAAACAACAAGAACGCGTAATACGTGCCGACGGCGGCGTGCGCGCCGCAGCCAGTCTAGTAACTACTACTGTTACACGTACGAGGAGGGAAGCTGTCGCTACTTTCTGTCTGCCGTTGCTGTAGCTCGTGACGCGCCAGGAAGCTCTTCGCGCAATCCGGACCGATCGCTAATTACAAATTATTTTCGGAGAGAGGGACGATGCTGTAACGATGAAACACGCGCGAAACTTTCAATTCCATTAGAAGTACCATCGATACCGCTAAGGCGCTCTCATTTAAGGTTGTCCTTGCGAATGGTGTTGATTTCGCATAAGTTTCAGAGAATTGAGAGGGAATTGTAAACACTTCTCGATGGTATAAAAATCTTTAAAAATCAAGCGTATTAAAGATGCCGAAAAGATTCATTTCGCATAATAATAATTCCAAAATGTTATTAACAAATTAATGGAAAATTTAATTGTTTAACAAATCTTCCGGAAGCATAACTTTTTTTTAATTAAAATTATTCGTTTATCTCGTTTATTCGTATCGTTGAATACGTGTGAATTTTTTCAGATGTTTAAATTCACCTTGAATTTTTTTTACATGGGAAAAACGTGTCGAAAGTCAGAACCGTAGTAGAACCATATTAGAACCGTATTAGACCGTATTAGAACTCTAGCAGAACAGAAATAAGACTCTAGCGGAATACAAGGCGGTATTCCGGTGGTTATTTCCATGCCGGTAGAGTTTTATTTCTATTCTGGTGGAGTTTTCTTTCAAGTCCGGTAGACTGTTTTCACCGGTAGAGATTTTGGTAGTTTTCTCGCTGAACACGAATCCGCTGGCCTTTTTGGGCCTTAAGCACAGTGTGCCATTGAAAATCTCGATTTTATGCACAAAAAATCGTATTATTGAGATTACAATGGAGAATACTGTGTTGGGAGTAGAATGATTGTTATATTCGTGATCACCGGGAAAAATATATTGTATATAGCCTGGAAACAAAAGAAATCTATTGAATAACGATTTTTCAATGTTTGAGCCACTTTTGGAAAAACGTCGATTTTTGTGATTTCGAAACGTCGATATCTCGGCTCCCAATGGAGCTACGGAAAATTCAGGGCGCCCATCGTGTTCTACGGAAAAAATACACAAAATAGGGCCTTCTCCGAAGTTTTAGAATCGTTTTATCGTGCCGTTTGAGGACGTTGAAAAACGCGAAAAAACTCTCTAAAGGCGTCTGCAATTTTTCGACGAAATTTTTTTTTTTTTTAATTAACTGCCACGTATTCCAACGTATTTTTGCGCGCTGAACACGAATCCGCTGGCCTTTTTTGGAGGAAAGTACAATGCGACATTAAGGGGCTCGATTTTATGCACGCGGCCGGCTAAAAGAGTTTAGCCGGCTAAGACGGCTTAGTCGGCCAAACTATAAAATCCATTAGCCGGATAACATATTTTAGCCGACTAGGCCAGCCTATTTGTACAGCCCTAGTTTCGATTGGTGTCGATCGATCGATCGAATCCCGGAATTTAGAGCAGTCGAAAATTTATGTTGGACAAAATTGTTTTGGACAAAACTGCTCATGGTAAACCAGCCAATGAATAGACAGGGCTAATGAATGGACACTTTCCATAAGAGCACGTGTATAAAAAAACGTCTATTCGTTGGCTTTATCGTCCGCTTAACTGTCCATTAATTGGCCGGTTTACCATATACGATATTCGTTATTCGATGGGTTGGATTAATGTACCTGACCTATCGCAGAATCTTCCAAGATCGTCGAGACCATTGACCTTATCGGACGGCGATGGTTTTTTAATGATACACTTCACGTATCTCTCACGTATGCCGAACGATAAGCATTCGCGGAGCTTTGATCTTTTCAAGTTTATCAATCCGCGTACGTCGCGACGTGTCTAGTCGTGAAAATCGTTAAAGCGGCATCGAGTCCAGCGATTCCCCGCATGGAGAGCGCGTGATTATTTCTGTACCACGTAATACAACTCAATTTCGCTCAAAAAACAAGTCGATATTCAACATTTTTTTTAACGCGGGAATCAAAAGGACAAGGTCGGATTTTTACACACACAGTTAGTACAAAGTGTTATGAAGTTTGAGTTTTTATTTGAGTGAAAAATATCAATTAACAACGGACTTATTGATAATTAACAATTAACAGCGGATATCGTACCTCGAAATTCATTCGTTCGATTGAGTTGAAATTTGGACGGTTCCTCGATTATAACATTTCCTATCTAATGACTGGATTATAAAAAAAAAACATTCCTAATAAACAAATGATAATAAACAACGATTAAGTGTTTTTTTTCGTTTCGACAAAAAAAGTTAACGTTTTCGTGGTTGTCGGATGAAAAAACGTTGTATGCAACTTAAGGACCGATTGAATTCGAGAAAAATGGACATTTTTTTGGCCTAATTATTTTTTGCCAAACGATCTTTTGCACTGCTGATGAAAAATGGCGATAGCCGTCACAGCGTCCAAACTCCTTGGACTTCCTATTATGTGTCGATGAAAGATCAATCGTGACTGCCTATCATCGATATTAACTCAGCGATGAAAACGTGAAAACAAATCGCTCCGCTCAAGCCGTCCAATTCCCGGCAAATAGTTATACAAGAAAAAAAAAGAGTGTGAAACATCGTGTCGGCATTCGCGGTATTTCTTCGGGGCGATTTTCGTTGCGGTCCCCCTCCCGCCCGACCCATCCGCGCTAGCGATTCTCGTGGGCGCGTGATATAAATGAGCATCGAAATAGTTGGAATTAACCGAATAAGCTTAGGTTTAGCACGCGCCGGGCACGTGGGTGGCCGTCATAGCCCGCACGGTGTTCAATGCCCCGGCACGCGGTTATTTTTAATTTTTCCCACGAATTCACATTTCATTTTAATCTAAAGCTTGAAATACGTTAAGAATTTGTTAATATGCGTGATTCAAGTGTCAATCTTTTTCGTAAGTTCGCAACGTTTTCTTGTATCATTTATTTATTTTTTCTATTAAAAAAAGAAACACCTAAAATTGCCGTGATGATGAATTATGCACAAGTGCGCACAGTTCTGCGCAGCAGGTGTTTGAGCGAAAGTAATTCGCGCCAAGTTTAAGGTACGTATAACATTTGTTAATACGCGTGAACTAAGTGTCAATCTAGGTCATAAGTCCGTTTTATAGTCCCGTTATAAATAAAAAAGGAACACCTAAAATTACGTATAATACGCACAGTTTGCGCAGCACGTGTTAAAGCTGACGAAATTAAGGCGGATTTTAAAGTACGTGTAACATTTGTTAATACACGGAAACCAAGTGTCAATCTAGTTCATAAGTCCGCAATGGTTTCTTACGTTTTACAATCTTTCTTTTTGTCAAAAAGAAACACCTAAAATTGCGGTAAAGATCGTGACGAATTATGTACAACTGCGCACAGTTCTGCGCAGCAGGTGTTTAAGCCAGCAGAATTAACGCATCGCGCGGAAACTCGCGTTCGGTGTCCGCTTATTTGCGGCGCAATAGGCGTAAGTACGAAGAATTTCGCAACGTAGAGACGGGGCGCAATTCAGACGAGAACAGCGAATCGTCGGAGCGGCGACGAAGAAGATCGAGAAGGAATGATGATCCATTGATGCTGCGGCTCAACGGGACGCCGTTACGCCGCGTCGTTGTACGATAAACTCGACGTGTGTACACACATAGACGCACTTGTAAGCATGGAGTGAACCAGCAACGGGCCTCGTCAACGATGCTTCACAACTCATCCGTCCACGATAAGAAATTTTGTCCCGGCCAATCGCACGAGTCGAAAGAAAGTCGCGTGTTTCGACCGAGTTTAATAATCAATTTTTGTCAAATGCGATAATTTTGTAATTGCCGGCGCGTGAACGATTGTTGGTAAACTGTGAGACGAAGAAAAAAAAATTATCTACGGACCAAAATTAAAACTTCTTGATTAAACGTTGACACGTTCACTGCGCACGCGCACTTTTTTATTAATGATTTTTATTTTTTTTAATGGACTTGATTATACGAGGATGATAAAAGCGATGGACCTTACGTGGCATTCTTGACGTGGCTCGGGTTATCGGATAAAAATTATGGTCCGTGTCTCGGAGAATGATTACAGTTTTGATAAGCATTGCGACGAGCATGATTCACCTAGGAGAAGCGTTATCGAAGGAGGATGGATCATGGAATCATGGTAAAAGAAACTTTCACGTCGACATAACGATCGTCTGATTTCTATCGATGACACGTAACAATTTCGGAATTCGATCGATTTTCAGTGATAGTGTTGTGCTCGAGCTACTACCAACCTTTTCACATAGCTTTCTCGTGTGGAAGCTAAGTGCAATAGTACTTTTCGCACTAGTATTCTGATGTACTATTTCGCACTAGTATCGTAATGTACTATTTCGCACTAGTATCGTAAAGTACTATTTCGCGCTAGTATCGTAATGTACTATTTCGCACTAGTATCGTAAAGTATTATTTCGCACTAGTATCGTAATGTACAATTGCAATAGTAGTGCGAAAAAGCGGTCTTCGACGAAGGTTGTGAACTTGTATTTTTCACAGTATTTTTCTCGCCCGCCTTACTAAAAAGCGCAACTTTCGCCACGCGTCGAAGGTGGAACGTTTTGTGCACGTGTTACAAAAATTAAATTTAACGCTGTTTTGAGAATCCTAATTTTTGGCCCAATTGAAAAAATTGGAAGAAAAAGAAAATGTTGCATCTGCAAAATTGTCAAAAATGCTGTAAAATAAAAAAAAAATTGTGGATTATTTTTAGGCTGGTGAGATACCATGAAAGAATCCAAGGGGTAGGATCGGGAGGGTATCACGGTCAAACGTTTACCGAGCTGACCAGGAATATACGCGATTGTCCCAGCGTTCGAGAAAGATTTTTCGCTCGGACTGCGTGTTCATTTAATCGGGGTGAACCGATGACCGGAACAAGATAGAGAGTTGTGCAATCCGAAGAGGCGGCTTTTTATCAGCTTGCACGTCGTGTCGCCGAGCATCGAGCCTCTAAAATATAACCGTTCATGATTACGAATGCAACGTTAGGACACGAAGAAGAAGAAGAAGAAGAAGGAAAAGTCTGGAGACGAGCGGAGAGAATCGAGTAACAAACATTGTTTGTCGCGTGATTTCGAAAAGCCTATCTGCGCCCCTGAGCTCGCCCATTGGCCAAGCAACGGAGGCGCGCCTCGAGATATGTTTATTGGGTATTTTTAATCATGCGCACGCAGTGGCGGGGGGTCTAAGAGAATGCCGGGTATTGCATACGTGGCGGCGGTTTTTTTTTCCATAAACATAATTTTATCGCCTCTATTAACAGTACATTGGACCCGATTGCCCAAACTAAAATCAGAAGCGCTTATCCGCTATGGATAGAAAAAAATTGATATTGCTAATATTTATATTTCTGTGCATCATGTTAATTAATTAATTAATTAATTAATTGATTAACTTATTGAGTAATTACGGACGGGGCCCAATTACAAGACGATAGGCAGACCTATCGCCAAATCGTATACAATAGTAGTTGAGTCTGTTCGAAATTGCAAGAATAATTTGCCCGCTAAATACATATCGAAAATACACAAGAATTGCAGGCGATCAATGAAACTAGCAAAAACCAAAAAGCACATGATCACTGATGTGACGAGTCGGATGGTTCTACCGTTGAAACTTTCCACGCCGAATATAAGCAAGCTCGGCACAAATTTTAGTCCCCCATGGACTAAAATTTAGTAACAAAATTCGTACCAAAAATTATAACAAACTTTTTTTCACGGTTTGTGTGTGAACTGATCCGCCAAAAGAAAATTCTCATCAATCGCTGATCCGATATCCACCTTCCATGAGACTTTTCTTTCGACCGTACACGCCAAGGCACGTGAAGAAAGCTCATTACAGTTTTTGTTACCGACCGAGCCGGCGTTGGGCGGGTGGATTTTTTACTCAGTCTTAACACGCACAGCCTTCGTTGCTTGCCACCTCATTTTGCCCCTTCGACTCCTTGCGTCCTATGCCGAAAACTCTATCGATTGCTCTCATTGCTCACGCGCTGGATCGGAGTATCTCGCTGAATTCGCAGCGGCGGAACCGGAGCCGCGCCAACGTCCCGCCGACGTCACGGGGGGCAGCGAGGATGAGCTTGCTCATACGGGCGATTCGTGACACTTGTCCGGAGATTCCGCGGCTCCCGAGACCGATAAGAGACCGCGCGACAACCTCTCTTCGAGATAAGAGCTCAATGACTTCCCGCGCACACTAGCGCTCATAGATCTCGCACATATGCAGGGGGTATCTTCGTTGCGCAAAGCCGAAGATTTGCCGCGTCGTAGTGGCAGACCGGCGGCATTGAGAGTCCAACACTTGTGGCGTGTGCCGGACGGAATTATTGCTTCTTATCCGGTTGAAAGAATTTCTAAGACATTTTTCATTTGCAGTCCCACGCTACCGCACATAATTTTTTACCTGTTCTTTTACCAATTCCTTCGTATTGTCTACAATTCTGAGCCGCGTGAACTTACAGACCTTGCCGGATAGACGTTCGATGGCCGATTTGATGTCTCTCTTCAATATATTGTTGGCATTGGTAATTTTATTATGGCCTAGTTGAACTATGGATCAATAAGAGTAAATACAATGTGATGTCGTAAGAAAATTTTTTAAATCGTAGAGAAATCGTAGTTGTAAGAAAATTGAATAGTTAGATAACATTGATAGAAAATATGAGGATAAAAGTAGAATAAGCTAGTAATATAGTAAAAGTAACACTTTCAATTTTTCTTATGATTAATCTTGTGATAGGCTTATGAAGCGAAGAGGGCACTGATATGCCAGTGGTCCCTTCTTAAGGTGAAGTGAAAGTCACGTGACTGAGCCAGGAGTGTGAGAGAGATAGCGCCATTGCACCCAGAAAAAGAATATATTTGACGGTCACCGTTTATTTGGTTTGAGTAAAATATTTATTTGATTAAAATAAATATTTATTTGAATTAAGTAAATAGTTACTTAAATGAAATAAATAGTTATTTAAATCAAATAAATTATTTTTCTGGGTGTAACGAGTGTGAAATGCCGATATACCGCGTCACATCCGTTATAATAGCTGAGAAAGTATCCGGGTCAGTTATTCCTTTATCTGCACGAACTGAAGACGCCGAAAAAAAACGTCTACCGATTTCTCCTCCGCCCAAAGTGAGTGCTCCGACGTAACACATCATCGAGTTTGGCGATGACGTGGGATTCCCCGAACGGCACCTCTTTGCTCCTGGAATTCCCCGCGACAGGTGAACGGGATAGCTTTAAAAAAAAAAAAAAAAAAATTGACGAAAAGATACTTGCGCGATCGCACGTAACGTCGCGGCTGGGGGGGAAGTCTCTCAACGTGTTCCAGCTCGTTCCAACGTGTTGCCGCAAGTCTTTCGCATAGCATACGTGGAAGTCCGACTGCCGTGCTCTCGCCCAGGCCTCTGCTGAATTAGTCGGGCAATTTTTTTTTTCTGCCCAACCATATCTAGACGGGGTTGCACAAACCTTTCGTCCGGACGTTTCGAGGAATCGGACGAAGAGGTACGACATCGACGGTTTCCTTCGGAGAATCGAGGCGCTACAGTTTCAACGGCAACGGTTTTCGGCATGTGTCCACTTTAGGGTGGTCCTTAAATTTATCATTTTTGAATTTTCTGGGGACCAAACCGTATTAATGTGAGGTATAAACTGAGAACTCTTGTTTCAGCTGTTGAAGAGTTTTAGATCAATAAAATGTGATGTCTTATACTTTTTAACCATTGCAGGAATTGGTCGAGTTCCTTTACCAGAAACGACAAATCTTAGGTTCTTTTAACGTAGCGAAGAGCGGGGCAAAATGGGAGAGTGGGGCAAAACGGGACATTGTGAGCACAACTCAATTTTTCAATAATTTTTGGATGCCCGATTTTGGCCCAACGATACATTTGGATGTTCAAGCCCATTTTGCCCCACGCACAACCATCGCCACCATCCAAAAGTTATTGAAACATTGCGTTTTGTTTCATTATCTCGTTTTAATTAATTTCGGGTACTCTTCGCGCATCGCATTTTTATTTTATACCTCAAAATAATACGGGATGACTCCCAAGAAAATTAATAAATTTTGAATTTAAGGACCACCCTAGTCCACGTATCTGCATGTCTGAACGGTCCAGGTATGATTCTTTAAGCGAAACAAAATCGTGGAACTTCCGGTGCAGACGAGGCGGCGGGGATTCCCTGCGCAGCCAAAGACGCTTGCATCTCTGGGCGGCCCTTCGGCCACTTTGATGCCCTTCGCGGCGGTCACTGACTTCGCGGAACGACGGAGAATCGTTCAATAAAAAAAAATCACCTCAGGCATTTAAGGTAGTCCATGGCGGTCCACGGACCAAGTCCCTACAATGTACGGGTAGCGCCAAACGGAAACGATAAAGAGGATTCTTTTGTGGAGCATCCGATGCTCCTGGAAGAGGTATTTGACCGTCCGAGAATTCTCCGGCTGGATCGAAAATGCCGCGGCCCAAAAAGATATAAATTTCGTGGTTGAAGGGACAATGCTGGACGGGATGAAACCTGACATTACGCAGAGATGGCCTAAGCTGCAGAACTTACGATGCTAGTCCTCAAACCTTTTTTCGACAATTATTGCTTTTACCCCCTAAAAAAGTGGGCCTCGATCGTCCTGACCAAAGTACCGAGTCTTTCGGACGACCCCGAGATATCTGCATGAGACTAAATTTCATCAAGCTATAACGGCTATTTTGCATCGCAAAAACTTCGCTCAGGGAAGTTTACTTGGGGGATAAAATTCTAGGAGCGATCAATTGTTTTCTTCTTCCTAAAGCAGTGCATTGACAGAAACTGGCTAAAAATAGAATTTGATGCATCCAAAAAATGAATTTATGTGCCGGGTGACCGCAAATTAATATTTATTTAGTGTAGATAAATTGTAGTATCAAAGACATTTATCTACCTCGCTTACAATGCTAGTTCTATTTTCTTGTTTTTTTTTTTACATTACAATGCCTTAAGGTGGGCTCGTGGGCCGTTGACCGAAGTCCTTGAACCACTTGTAAATAAATGCTTATTTGATTTAAATAAATATTTTATACATATTTTGAATAAATATGTAAGGTTGAAGGACTTAGGTCAATCGCCTATTGGCCCACCATATGACATTATGTGTAAAAAAAGGATTCCAAAGAAGAATAGATCTAGCATTGTATGCGAGGTCAGTAAATGTCTTTTACTACTATTACTAAATATGTATTTAATTAAAATAAATATTTATTTGAACCAAACAGATATTTATTTTCGGGGCGCCCGTCAAATAAATTATATTTCTGGGTGTGCGTTGTGTCTTTCAGACCGTGCGATAAAATATTACCATATTTGTTCGACTTTTTCGCAAATTTGTATCCAACCCGTTTTTCAATCCTCCCTTTTTTTGTTCTTCTAACAAATAGCGAATGCACCGGGACACAATTTGGTCGAAATTGGTTGTCTCTTAACTCGCCGAAAAATTTCTTACCCGTCGCGATGCACCGAACTATCCGAAATTTATAGCGTTTCGCCCGTGGCAGTTCCGGTCCAGACGGGATTCTCGGACGGCCAAATACCTGCATCGGCTGCTTCCGAAAAGAATGTGTTTTATCGCTTCCGATTGGTTTCTCGGTTACGAGGGAAGGGGCCACGGTCGAACCAGTCTGATTAACGGGTGCATCCAGGAATTACGTACTTTCGCACGCCGCCTTAAGGGCCAAAGAACTCACCGCCGTGGCAAAGTCATTTCCGGTTTCTTTATTTTTATTCTTTTCGTTGCGGACGGTGAAAAAGCGAAATACCGAGACGGTCGAATCATCAGCCCTTATTCGTCGTCCCTGCGCAATCTTTCGCAGAATTCGATGCATCCTCGGCCACGCGCGCAGCCAAAGATTGTGCAGGTCCCGACGAATTCGTTGACTTTTCGCAGGCATTGACGAAATTCGTTTTCGAGTGTTTCGTACCGGGACCGCGCATACCACTGGGTTTATCTTATTGTTTTCGATGAGGTATGCGGAGAAACCGAAGTTGATATCGTCGGAAAAAATTCCGATCTATGAGATCGGAATCTAATGCAATCGATCGGCTCTCGAGTGTGCAAAATCGGTTTCAGCTACGAGCCATCAGCCACATCGAGGAAAAGAGTTTATTTAATTTTAATAAATATTTATTTGGTTTATGGGGAAATAAATATTTTATTACTGTTACGAAATTCTGTTTGAGCCAAGTATACATATATATATATATATATATATATATATATTAATGACCAATCGGTTTAACTGTTTTTTTTTGTTAATAAAGTTTTATTTTTGCAAAAGTGAGTGTTTTTTTAAAAGCGATTTCTCAGTTTTCCGATGGCATCGCGGAAAAACCCAGCTGCCTATCGTGATCTGCAGCAAGACATACACAAGACGATGGATATGACGAGGTTGAAAAAGCTAGATAAAGAGGTATCACTTGAATTTCTTGAATCGAAAGAGCAAAAAAAATTCAGGAGCGCATACTTCAATGTATTTTTTCGCGCCAAGCGCAAATCCGACAAAGTGAAGCGTGACGGTGGAGTATTTTTTTACGCCCTGAACCTGAATCGGCCTGCCGATTTAGATAAAAGTCTAACAAGACGTTGACGTTGAAAAAGGTTGAAAATTGAAATTTTCATAGCGCTTCCTCATAAAGTTGAAAATTGAAATTTTCATAGCGCTTCCTCATAAAGTTGAAAATTGAAATTTTCATATCGCTTTCTCATAATGTTTCTTTATTCGCGAACCTTTCTCTATGAGGGAGCAAAAAATACAGGCAATACTTCCTCATAGAAGAGGCTTAGCGAACAAGGGAACATTATGAGGAAGCAATATGAAAATTTCAATTTCCAACTTTTATGAGGAGGCGATATAAAAATTTTAATTTTCAAATTTATGAGAAAGCGATACGAAAATTTTTACAATGAACGGATATTTATTTCGCCACATCCAACAAAAGATTTTTAACATAGAAAGAACTCTTTGCTCAGACTGTCCGGAACGTCGGTAGCTCATTACGAAAATAATCGAACGTTCTCGAAGGAAGAGACAAGCGATTATCTCGGGCCCAAAATTTTTATCGCACGAAAATACAATGTCGCGGGCATCGCCGTCGTTCGGCAGGCTGATCGCCCATTGCGAACTTAGTTTTCAAGGTAGTTCTGGCGCAAGTGCTTACGACGAAATCGCGAACGATAATTAATTATCCTATAATCGCGACGATAACTGACAAGACCATCATCGATTAAGAGCCCAACATTTTTTTAAATCATTTTTTCGAATTTCAATCTCACGCCAATGTAAATCAACGTCCCGATTACGTAGCTTCGATGAAAAAAAGTTGTTCAAACGGATGTACCTTTGGACCCCATAAAAATTTCCCACGTTGGGACATTTTCAGTACAAAAAAAAATCTCATTTGAATACTGTTGCAATTATGGAATTTTTGGTAACCATGGTGGGTCTGTCGATAGGTCACGCACAATATAGTTGAGCCGCATTCCATTTAATCGAGACACGCGGACATTGCCGAAGAAGCTCGATCGCTCTCACACAGGAATGTCATTCATCTTCGCCTCATCGCTTTATATATAGCATACTATATATATATATATATATATATATATATATGTTGGACAGCAAAAAATAGATTCGCTATGCCGAGACACGAATATAATGATTGCGTTAAAAAACCGGATTTCCAAATAGTGGGCCAGTGGCCGCGGGCAACAGTCTAACAGGGTGATTCATTAAACAATTTCATCCGTGAATATTTCAGTGACACAAATTTACATCAAAGCATTTTTTTTTTTCGAGCTCCACCGCGCCTTACCCTTATGATCTACAGGGTAAGCCGGGGTGATATGGCCATGATTTTCGAAACCTTAAAATGTTGATCGTTGAACTTTCGACACTTTCGATGCGTGATGTAATTGCAGATCTATAAATAAGAATTTGCGAACAGCCATATAAATCGGACACTACGGGTGATATCGACATAGTAATTGAAGTAGTCGATTAAGCCTTAGAGGGATCGCACAAAACATGTCTTAGTATATTTTACGTTCTCTGCATGAACTACAGAAAGACAATAATTACCTCCGCCTAATTTTTCAGGTGCTGAACTAAAAAGAAAACGGTTTTTCTGGCCATATCACCCGGGAATTGTAGGGGATGTGGCAACGTGTCATATCGTACTGACCCTTGCACATACAATCTTATAATTTTCGGTGCAATTTCATTGTATCCGCATATACGAAAAAGTGTTAAAAGATATTACGGGTGGCCATATCACCCGCATGGCCATATCACCCTGACTTACCCTACATTAATTACATTAGTCTTCTCAGTGATCCGAAACGACATTAATATTTGCCAGACGAAAAAAAAATTATTGTCGGATGACTGTAACGTTGGAGTACGTTGGAATCGAAGAACCGTCGGTGAGAAGAGCAGCGCTGATCGCGGTGGGAACGTCGAACGAGGGTAACGGGACAGGCTGAGAAGGCGTAAGGTCAGTTTCGCGGCAGCTCACCCTCGTCCGAATACATTTTTCACGACCCGGTAACTTTTATTTGACGAACAAAAATCCAACAATTGAAATGAAAAATAGTTTTCCCCGTCCGTGTACTTTTATTCAACTAAAAAAAAAACATATTTTTACTTAAGTTAATTAGCAAAGTAGTATTCGTCTTGGGACGTCCCTCGAAGGGTTAAATCGCAGCATAATTGTATCTTATCTCCGACATTGGCTGCATTTATTTTAAAGAATTATTAAAATATTATTAAAATTTTTTTTTTTATGTATAGCATAACATACATTGCATTCATTTCATTCGTTACATTTCATTCGGTACATTTCATTCGTTACATTACATTCGTTACATTATTTTTTATCTATAGAAAAAATTTCAAGATTCATAAATGGTCGAGAAATTTGGGTCTCGTGTCGATTGTCACGTTGAAAGTTGTGTGTTGCCTCACGGACTTTGGATCTGAATGCGGTAAAGTGAACGATCGGACGATCCTGTGTCCTCTGAATGCACCGTAGGTGGTCTCTGGCGAACGTGACGCTCGTCGCGAGTAACCCGCGAACACACCCACCCACACACACAAACACACATACACTATCTAGTATTATAAATAGACGGATCCGGCTTATTTATAGAACGGCAGTAACAGCGGATGGTCGGATGAAGCGAGAGCGAAAACGTGGCCGTTCGCGGGGTTATCCCAGTCTGAGAAAGTGTAAAATCAGTCGATGTCACATCGTGACTACTACGCACACAGACGGACCCGGCACACCCACCAAAAAGAAAGGAGCAAAGGAACGCTCATCGGCCAGACACCTAGCGCGGTTCGTGCCGGACCAGTCGAGATCCGCCTTAAGGGGAAGTGAAAATCACATGACGGGGCCATGAGTGTGAAAGACATAGTTGCAATTTTCAAATTAACTTCATTCAATGGTGCCAATTTTTTTGAGAAAAAAATGAATTTTGGCCGGATGCGAAATTACCGTGTGCATCCGGCTCGAATTTGCTTTTTCTTCAAAAAAATGAGTACCCTTGAGAAAAGTTCCTTACAGTTTTCACTTCCCCTTAAGGTAGTCCCTGCGAATGGTGTAGATTTCGCATAAGTTTCAGAGAATTAAAAGGGAATTGTAAACACTTCTCGATGGTATAAAAATCTGAAAAAAATCAAGCGTATTAACGATAAATTTTACATAATAATAGTTTTAAAATGTTATTAAAAAATTGTTGAAAAAATTAATTGTTCAACAAATCACCCGGAAACATAACTTTTTTTTTATGAAAATGATTCGTTTATTTTTCTGAATACATATGAATTTTTTCACTTTTTAGAATTCACTTTGAATTTTCTGACTTTCTAGACGTTTTTCTTCATATAAAAAGAAATTCAAAGTGGGTGTCACGGTGGGCGACAGGCTGTCCCACCTTGTTTCGCTCAGTTTTTAATTTTTTAAACCAATTTCTTGACATGAACTACCGAGGTTTTGTTTTTATAGTGCCGAAACGTATGGCTCAAAGGTTTAAGACGATGTGAAACATCCTTCCGCCTATCCTGCATCCCATCAATACTAGAGTGGGTTCCCATTTCCTTCGAACCCCGAAGCTTCAGCAGCCTTAAAAAAAATTTACTATTTTTATTATCGATCGTGGCATTTTACATACCCTTAAGTTCCAGAAAGGCTCGACCACGCTTACGCAATTGAACGACCATTTATAGACTTACAAAATTGATTATCAGCGTGTAATATCCGCCAACAAACTCTCTTCGGGAGTTCATGCTTTGTTCTTGCGCTGGTTTAAAGTTCCAAAATATTCCATGCTTTCTGGATTTATCGGAAACCCCTAAACAAATATTGTTCTTAAACACCTTTTTTTAGTGTTCCTAATGTTTATTCGAAATCCTGGTGTTGGTTTCTCGATCGAGTACCTATATCGGTGCCAAAAAAAATAATCCATACTCGTCGATTTTCATCCCATATATCAACATGCTTTAATGATAGTTACAGAACAAGCCATTATTTATTTATTTATAATTCACATGTTAGCCCCAGAAAAACGTGCGCAAAGACAAACAAATTACGACTCGTCGTAATCAGGTGCGCGATTTTTAATTCCACAGTTTCGCCCTCTTAACGCCCAAGCCCCGGAAGGGCGCGCTTCAGCTCTCCGCCAAAGTCGACCGTGACACAGGTTTCCCCGCCTTCGATATATAAGATGATGCTTCCGGTAAGCGGACCGGGTGGAAAGCCCTCGGGTACCATATCTGTCGGTGGATCCCATTTGGACACAACCCAAGGTCCCTAAAAAATTGAATTAACAAACAACGGCTAATCTCGATACAATTCGTGTTTAATTGTCACCAGTATCAATTTTCTTTAGCAAAACTTACCGGAACGATGGGGCATTCCTTGGGGAAAGATTCTTTGGGTGTGCCACTCGCGACGAGACTTTTGCCGATGGACGGCTCGGACCAGGCGTCGCATAGAGTCATATTGTACGTCAATGGCGGCGCGTTCGGACCGTTAAGGTATAAGATCAAACTTATCTGAAAGTTTATTATACTCCCAGCAGTTAATTTATTTACTATTCTGGATACAACGCAATATCCGTCTTTGTTTTATTTAACATATGAAATATACAAGGAGCCATTATTGAAACGCATACCATCATCGTGGGCGGCAGTTCTTTCGTGACCGGAAAATTCATGCTCAGCAGGGAACTCTTCTTGGTCTTGGTAGGATTGACTGCGACGTCACCGATGTATCCGCAACCATTTTGGGTCACCTTTGCACTGTTGATGATGATCACGGCGTTCGACTGTTGGAGAACATTTTTATTTTCCTTTCATTAGTATTTTTTATTTATTTAAATTATATTGATGCACCCATTATTAAGGACCGCTCCACCCATGCACTTCCCAGCCGAAAGGTTTATTCTATCGAAATTTGTCTATTTCGAGAAACTCGATAAATCTAAAATTGCTGTAATTTTATTTTGCTGAATCTGTGTTATTCGCGCGGATATGCGAAATTTTCACTTCTGGCTGGAAATTTGGCACATTTACATCTCTTCCACTCACCACTCTACTAGAAAACAACTTTACCGTATTAGAACTCTACCAAAATCTCTGCCATAAAGTTAAAGAACAACTCGACGAGAATCAGAATAAAACTCTACCGGAATTGAAATAAAACTATCGGAACACAAGGCTACCGACTAGCCTTGTATTCCGGCAGAGTTTTATTTCAAGTGCGGTAGAGTTTTATTTTGATTCTGGTACAGTTTTTTTTACTTTCTGGTAGAGATTTTGGTGGAGTTGTAATATGGTGGAGATGTTTCCACTAGAGTTATCCGGTAGAGATGTAAATGTGCCGGAAATTTATACGTTAAGGATCCTCAAGGAACTAACAGATGTAACGAAATACTCTTTGAACTACCAGATATGACAAAATGCTCCTTAAACTGTCAGATGTAATATATAAGATGATGTAGGAAGTTCCTTAAGGAACTAATACATGTTACTTACGTCTGCAATGACCAGCTCACTGAACGAGACGACAGAGATCAAAACACCGAACAACACGAAGAACAACATTTTGGCGGCGATGTTTCGTACAAGCTCGTCGAAATTGATCTATCGAATCTCGAAAGCTTCGTTGATTTTATACTCGTAGCGCGCACACCGCTGATTCAAATATGCACGCGGACGCACCGATTCCGAATAAGAATTGCGTGATTCTCGATACTTAGCGAATCATAATGCACCACGGAGCCGGATACATCGCTTCCGATTCCAGGTCTAATCGCAACGTATCAATCAATATTCCTTACGGGAACAAACGTTCTGGTATGTCGTTAAAAAATGATAATATCTTCGGATATTATCTTGTAGATTTAGTGTGGGAAATTTCGTCGAACCAAGGAGAAAAAAAACATTGGTTTATATAATCCAACAGTATTTCTTTGGTTGACAAAATCACGTGGAAGTGATTTAGCTAGCGAACGATCCGTCGAAGCAGAAATATAACATTTCTCATGGAGTTACCATGAAATGAAATACTAAAAAAATTGGATCATACTATTGTAACAGAGTACTTAAATGTGTTCGTGTCTTCTTGGTGCGTAGACTTCAATTTCACGTATATCAAAAAATTTCATAGAATTTCATAAAATTTTGCGCATTTACCACAGAAACAAGTAACAGAAATGACTTGCGTATTGGGCACACTTACATCTCTACCAGTCACAACTCTACCAAAGAAGACAGCTCTGACAACTTTACCACATAACAACTCTACCAGAATACATCTCTAGCATATTACTATTTTGATCCATAGTTCTATTTTGATCTGCTAGAGTTTTTTTTACTTTCTGGTAGAGATTTTGGTAGAGTTCTAATACGGCAGAGTTGTAATATGTTCGAGATGTTGTCTGGTAGAGTTGCTAGAGCAATCTTTTTTGGTACAGTTATTATTCGGTAGAGTAATTTGGGCGGAGATCTTTTCTGGTAGAGTTGTGGGTGGTAAACATGTAAATGTGCCGCGGTTTGCTGTATGAAATAACGTTAATATAGTTTAAAATTTTCTTTAACATCAATTTTGTAGAAAACAACTGTTAAATACGTACGACCTTTTGAGTTTATGGACCGGCAATGGCAAATCCATTTACACGCTTCGTTTGACAATTTGAATTATTGAAAAGCAATCCGCATTCCTACGGGAGGAGTGAACGGTCCGCACGTGGATAGGTCACGATTGAGCGAATACCAATTGCGTGTCGATCACATGCGTTCCAATGTCGGCACGCATCACTCTCTTGATAAATACCTGGATTCCGGGCTTCGAGAAATAAGGAAGGTGCTTTCTCCGAATCGCGCCGGTTGGGCGCGATGAAAGAATCTCGGGATTTATGAGAGATGCGAACGGATTACGCTCACACGCTCCGCTGGGCACGAATATTGATATTATACCTGGTCATAAATCCTCACCATATGTAGAAATCAATATACAGAATAAAAGCTTGCCGCATATTAAGATGGATGTGCGTAGAAACGAGTTTAGTGGATAACCAACTGTACAGCACTACTTGTGTGCATGCGCAGTGTCTTTCTCGAGTCCCTTTTGCAACACTTTGCAGGCACGAAAAGTGACTTTTCGTGCATTCGTTACAATTTTTTTTTCCTCTCAGTTTCGATAGTCATGCAATGACATCCAATTGATTTGTATTGCAATCTTAATTTTGCCTCGATAGTGTGTCAATAATAAGTAATCGACTTGTCTATAAACACCCATGCACTTCGTTATTACGACCGCGTATGCGTCACGCCAGTCTATCAAGTGTTAGGTGGGTTATTCCCCGGATTCCATCGGACAGAGGACGGCCTAAATCTTCGAAGGAAGAACGAATGTTAGAGATATTTGGAATTTTATTGATATCTCGATATTTATCGTAGATCGATGTACAGCGAACCTAGACGATACGGATAAGCTCCGAGGAATAACCGTGTCATGGTGATACACTATAATCTCAAGCAGTTCATTCGTCTAAAATCGTTCGAATCTACGCAGATAAAAGAACCTGGGAAATCCGTAAAACCCGCTAATCAACACTCGTCTGGAGTGACCGATAAAATATTATCAATCAATTCTCACGCAAGATATTGCACTATTGGTATCAGCCTCAAGTTTCAACGTCACTCTTGGCCAGAAGAACATATTCTCTAGTGCGGTTTAAAAAATCTACGGAACGATCTACCCAATATGTGGGTCTAGGTCGAAACCAGTCGATTACTCATTTCCTGGAGATTCGGCGCTTTCGTATTTGCACTGTCATCCATTCAAGTTCCGATTTTATGTCCACGAAAATAGTAGTATCAGCCATATGCGCCATCGATTTAGTGAATGAAAATGTGGTGGCAAAAAAAGTTTTCAACAATTATATTTCCCGGAGACACAAAATGTGTTGTGTGCAGCGAATCATGAAGGAATCACTTCATCAGTTTCTTAGCTCCGCGTCGGCGGTAAAAAAAAGATTTGTGTATTTAACAAACTCATTTTTGCCCAAAAATGTCCATAATTTTTACTCGTTAATTTTACAAAAAATTAACTGTAAAATGGACAACATTTGTTTGTAAAAAGACAGCATTTGTTTGCAAAATTAAAAAATATAATTGTGGTCGTTTGTAAACAAAAAACTTTGGTACCGATTTTAATGTACATTTTGAACAAGCTAGAAACAACACGTTGTCGTGATTTCGCAGCGGTGCACAAATTTTTCAAGGAAACCATTATTTTCCGCAGGTTTTATCGACTGCGGAAATAGTCTGTATTGTCCATACTTGATACCGCCTTTAATTGCTTTACAGATATTCCGGTGGAAACATACGATTTTCATGTGAAGTTTTGTTTGTTCGCTCGACAGCCTCTTTATCTTTCCGGAAGTCTCTCCAGAAATTGCCTCACGTGGGACACGGAAGGTGAAAAGGTCGTTGCGACCTTGTGACGTGTCAAACTTTTACGCTATTGCGCAGCAATAACTACTGCGAATAATCATACTGCCCAACTATCCATGGCCACCCTCGACTGACCATATCGCTTATGAAGTTGAGTCATCACTAATCTTTCGCAATTTAAAACGCACATTTGAATACTAAAAAGAGTAAGTGACAGACAAGCCACTGCTCATTGTATAAATACCAAAGTGGAACTGGCTCCTCATTTTTTTCGCCGACTATCGGGTTAATCGAACGCTATTGCGGTATTCACGTGAGTATTATTGAAATTCACTACGCCAAGCGTCGAAATTGGCACCAAAAAGTTGCTTTGCACTTTACATACTTTACATACTCGTGAAATCAATGTTTTTCCCTGTTCTGAAAAAAAATTATCAATGACTCGAGTAAAATTCGATTGCAGGTTGCCAAAGAAAAAAATTGTTATTTTAATTCTTCCAATTCCATACGGGATTGAAACGATAACATGTCGTTCTGTCAGTATCATACACGGAGAGAAGGATCTAGTAAATATGACTATATCGCTTGAGAGATATTACCATAGCGCATAGTGGGAGGGAACTAGAGCGCGACTTATGGTAGGAAGTACCGGATTTATAAGAATTTTTCGGAGATATTATGGTAAAAATTGTTGGAAAACCAGACACTTCCCGCCACAGGGGGCGCCCTAGTTTCCTACTACCATGTGTTATGGTAATTTTTCTTAGATGATCAGTAATTTTATACTAGATCCTTCTCGCAGTGTATGGAATTGTAAGAATTGAAAGTAGGTTTGACATAATATATATTTTTTTCAGTGCAGCCAGATAGCTCGCGGTTATCAACACTTCGTCCTCCCAGATAACACCTATTTTGGTGTTTTTTAAAATAATTTGTTTTCAACCTTGTTCACCAGAGAGAAATTATTACATCACGATGTTGAAGCTACTGACGGTTGTACTGATGGTTTTCCTGATAATGGCATCCCTTGCCGTGGCTGATGCCGCCGGATGTGGTAAACGCGGAGCCAAGGTCATTAACCTTTAAAAATGTGTGCCATATATTAAGTATCCTCTCAACAATTGTGTTTAATATATATATATGCATATCTTTTTTTCAGTGCACCGACGCCTCAATGTGCTGCCCCCCGACGACGTGCCAATGGTATGCCAAGAGATGCGTAGATCCATGAGTTGAGATTCATGGTATGATCGTCTAACATCCGATCATTTTCACCGGGCACGAGGGAACTTCTTGGACCAATGCACTTAGTCGTTTGTTGACACCAATACGCAATGGGAAAAGCACCGTGATATGTTTTTATGCACGTTATGTACTACTGGCTATAAAAAATAATATGAGACCGTTGCATCTGTACTATACTTATTAAACTGTTTTTCGTCTTCTGCCAATTGAAACGTGTAACTTTCGTCCCTAGTCCACCGCGCCCAGCTACACGTTCACAGAAATCGATTGACCTACTCTGTTAAAAAAACGTAAATTTAACGTACCCGATAGAAAGTTTTTGTGCAGAAACTGGTAAATTTAATTCATTGGACAATAGTGATGAAAAATTAAAGTACTTTTAATATTGAAATTAAAGTAACGTATATTGTTTAAGTTTTTAATATACCGTTAAATAATTTTTCATCACGATTGCGCATGAAATTCAATATACCAGTTTAGGCACAAAAACTTCCAATACCATTCGTCGCCTTACTAAAAAGTTGGTGTTTGGTTTACCACGCTAAAAATATCGAATGATGGATAATTTCCTATCGTGGTTCGATACAACACATTGTTGTCGTTTTATCAAACGGTTTTATCGTTCGGACGTCGTGCGCAAGCGTACCCAGCGCTCTGGAATGAGTGCCACAGCGCTAACAAACCTCCACGCGCGCGCGACAGCGCGCGTGATGTCGTTCATAAATTTTCTCCATCTCGTCAATTTTTCCCTGTTTTCGGCAATATTTATCATCACTAAATTCGCGATTTCTCGGCTGCCTGTTGATATTTTTCAAATCCGAGGTGCCTATCGAGTTCTACGGGAAAAAGGACACATGACACGGTGATTTTCGGAATCGCTAATGAGCTTTCTAGTCCTATCGCAGGACCGCCACCTTCGTTAGATCTGGCCTTGGAATAAAAATCATGTAGTTCGGTGAGAAACTTTTGAGATCGGCTATCCAGCAGTATGTTTATGCCAATGCATTGAGCGCTGCAGTGCGGCTGAATTCCAACTCGCGCGCGTCAACGCGCGTCATTGTTCCTAGTACAATACATTTTATACACATTTTTTTGTAGGCACCTCCAGATGACGTAATAAATTCGATCTTCGCGAGTTCGAAACGTATCTGAAGGGTTATTATCGAGTCACTCGTTTGCAAAACCTATGCGTTCTTTTAATCTATACGTATAAACATATGAATGAAAACACACGCAGAAAAAAAGTTCGGTTTCTCTAACAAAACAAAATGTAGATCGTTAATAATTTATTGTTGTGGTAGCAAAAATATTTGTTGCCACAGCAAAATATTTTGTTGTCCCTATGTTAACCAGGTGAATCAGTTATGAATTTTCTTCGTAAGCAGCGGCTGCTTACGAAGAAAATTGATATGTCATCGGTCACCGCATTCAACAAATATAGAATCAGTTATGATTAAAAATTCGTTGTTGTCCCAACAACTTTTTATTCTCCGTGCAACGACTGAACGTGTCAGTTTTGCAATCGAGTCGAGTGACTCGAGAATAATCCTCCTGTACGACTGTCACTGATGCCTGGTATTTCTGGATATCTTGATCGACCCATCAAGATATCGAGCAAGATATGCAGCAAGACCAAAAAAATCAGAAAAATCGGACATCAATGACCGGCAGCTTACACTAATGACAAGACAAACAATAGATTACGCACGTTCGGTGTTATAAATACTTGAGGTTCCGTGCTCGAAGAGTCAGTTATAGACGAAATACAGGGGCAATCAAGTCAGCGCCGAGACTGTTATTACATTTCTGAGCGAGTATAAGAGCAATAAGTAACGTAAGTTGTATCAACAGAACGCGAATGTTTTCGATATGGAAGACTATTTATTAATTTCATCTTCTCGATTAAATTAATTAAATTTTCGACGATATTCGCTAAATTTATTATCTAGGTCAGTGGTTCTTAACCTTGGGGGTCCAGAGTGTATCCCTCGTGTATTTTGGAGGTCCGTGGAGCGCAGGTTAAGAACCGCTGCTCTGAACTGTTACAACTGGAGAAATATTGAACACGATTTATGTATTTAGTTTTCAGTTAGTTTGCTGACAAAAGAAGAAGTTTGAAAATGACGAAAATACTGATGTTTGTACTGGTGGCCTTGACGATTCTATCACTTTTCATGGCCGTGTCAGCTGAGGAGGTTGCCGTAGTTTCCGCTTGCGGACAGAAAGGCGATCCCGTTAGTATTCATTGAATTTCTATAAATCGATTTGTGCTTTTGGTATTGAACAGAAAAAAAGATGTTACCGGCTTCTTTTTTCTATTTTTTGAATTCTTTTACAGTGCAACGTGACCGACGAGTGCTGCCGTCCCTTCGTCTGTCTCTTCTATGCTCACAAATGTGTCGGATAAATCGCCGATCTATCTTTGTCGGCAGGGCTCGAAATAATACCGCAACGATATTCGATAAAGATATTCGATGTTCGATAAAGATTCGATAAAACTTGACGCATAATAAA
This sequence comes from Stenichneumon culpator, assembly GCA_964017025.1. Taxonomy (NCBI): domain Eukaryota; kingdom Metazoa; phylum Arthropoda; class Insecta; order Hymenoptera; family Ichneumonidae; genus Stenichneumon; species Stenichneumon culpator. The sequence goes on along the minus strand of OZ024780.1, from coordinate 13,646,762 downwards.
AAAAAAGAAACTCTAATGGAACGATTTCCTGAAGATTGCAACAGCGATCCGAACACCATCGACGAACAATGATCCATCACATTATTTGCACTCGGAATACTGTGTTATCTTAGTCCCACCATGAGGGATCGATAAAAAAATAAACTACATTTTTTTGGTATTTTGTCGCGTGTTACTTTCGTGTAATTTCATTTGTGCTGTGTAACTTCGCGTTCGTGCAATTTTTGCCATTCAGTGTTAGGTGAAATTCGACAAACGAGAGCCGATCCTTGGCACTATTATTTCGATTGTGAGATTCGCGGGCACGAAGAAATTAAATTTCTAAATTGTTGGATGGCGTTTGTAAAGAGTAAGAAGTCGACATGTGTGTAGTGTCGACACTGTCAAGCCGCACCTGACCAGAATTCTATTAACTGCCTCCAGAAGACAAAAGATCACTTTCTGTCATCACAAGTTCTTTAGACCTACTAGCAGCGATTGCGCGTTTCGAGCGCGTATCTTCAACACTCGGTATTTTTTTTTTTTTATAGATTACACGTTATTTTCTAAGAAAATGTTATGGACGTGGCTACAAATAGTCTATGCAGTGCCCATAAAACAACTTTAACCACAACAACCGCCAACCATATGGTCTTGTTTATTTAACTGAAATTGGTCATCGAACGACTACAGCTTCAGTCGCGTATGGCAGTCAATGAGGGAGCTTAAGCGACAATAATCCATATAGAAAATGCGAGATATTTTGCCTCCGCCTTTTCCTTAAGAGGGATGTCCCTTGCATGTGACCCTTCAATTTTGCATTTTTTTGGGCAAAATGAAAAACGTTTAAAAAAATTTTTTCGCTATGGATAATTGGTTGGAAAATATGCTAATTGAAAACAATGGCGGTGGCTTTAATTCGATATCACAAAATTTCCGAATTTAGAAATCTATTCCATATGCTAACAAACCGAAATTTCGAATTGTCAGTATATTAGAATGGATCCAATTTTTTTTTTTCGTTTTTTTCAATGCGGTCATACATTTTTGCGATTTCATTAACAACGCGTCATTGATTAAAGAATAAAGTAATTATTTTGTCGCGTGTTATTCACGTGCTATGTTATTTGTCAAGTGTTATTCAACTCGTGAGATTTTTATCAATCAGTGATGGGTAAAATTCCACCAACGGGATACGATTCTCGGCACTATTATTTCCATCATGAGATTCGGGCACGAACACATTAAATCTCTATTTTTTTGGATCGCATATGTATAAACAGTACGAAGTCGATATGTGTGTAGTGTGGACACTGTCAAGCCGCACGTGACCAGAATTCGATTAACTGCCTCCAGAGGACAAAAGATCACATTCGGTCTTCGCAAGTTGTTTTTATACGTAATCTACACCAATAAGATCGAACGATGGATTACAAGACGATCGGTTGTATAAATAGTTCGGTTGAAGTGTCCGAAGAGTCAGTTGCTGACAAGCCCCGGTGGTAATCAAACCATCCCAGAAAAACATATCGCATCACACTTACGAGTAAGTATACGAGCAATACTCGCGTTCAGTTATGTCATCGAAAAACTAATGTGTCCTGTCTCGCAGACTTTACTCAACTTTTCGATAATAATCTCTAAAAATCTATCTTCTAAACCGTTAACAATATGTAGCCTGTTATCACAATAATTGACGTTGTTCATGTATTTTGTTGTCAGTTAATATTTAAACACGCTTTTTTATATTCTCGATAAAGTTAATTACATTTTCAATGATAGTCTCCAAAAATGTATCTTCCAAACTGTTACCACTATGTAGCCTGTTGTAACGAATATTGACGTTGTTTATGTATTTTGTTTCCAGTTAACATAAAAAAAATTGTAAAAATGACGAAGATGCTGATGTTTGTAGTGGCCTTAATGGTCATGTCATTAGCCATGGCCGTGTTCGCTGGCGACGCTACCTGCCAAAAAATTGGTTTCCCCGTCAGTATTAATTGAATGTTTATAAATAGATTCATGCTTTTGGCATTTATTAGAGAAAAAAATATGGCTATCCGTTATTTTCTGTTCTTTCACAGTGCAACACCAGCGACGAGTGCTGCAGTCCCCTCCACTGCAATTTCTACGCCCACGCATGTGTCACGTAAATGAGCTGCAGCGTTCGCCACTTTTACCCCGTACGATTCTCGCTGGACGTGGGTTTGCCGGACGCGTATGACGAGAATTTAAGAAGCAATTTTGTTTTATCGTCAAACAATGTTTGCCGAGGCTTTGGACATCGCGCGAGCGAGTATTAAAAAAAGCTGCCCGCACACGAAGGGATCGTACAAAGTACCCACGTAATTGTACGCACTTGTTCATTTTTTCTCACATAACAATCTGTACTGTCATTATTCCGTGTAATTAAATCATTATGAAACAATATTTCCTTCTATTATGTAAAAAATGGCACAACTAAACTTTATAATTTAAGCCTTTAATATATTATTCACTCCAGTAAGATCCACACGTTTTTGTCTATGTCGTACACTTACCCGAATCACTTTTAATTCCGCTCGTTAGAAATTTTTTTCTTTCGTACAACAGCGATCCGATTGTAAGTCATTTTTTTCTCTCTCTCTTCCCTACGACTTGAGATAGCCCGAGTGTAATCTACGGTCAGTTCATTTTTGCTGTTCGTATCCGATGTTTTACGGCATCGACAATCGGTGCCGTTGTCGAGTTACCGATGTTATGTTAAATATTTGAATAATCTGTACTTAAATTATTCCGTGTAATTAAATTACTACGATACAATATTTCTTTTTATATTATGTAAAAATCGCAATACTACTAAACTGTAAACTACTAAATATTATATGATTCCCTCCAATCAGATCCGCACGTTTTCGTATATATCGCACTCTAACCCGAATCACTTTCAATTTCTGTCGTGAGTAATCTTTTATCTTTCACAAAACAGAAGTCGGAATAAAAATCATGTGTTCCTCTCTTCTCAAAGACTTGAAATAGCCCAAGTATAATCAGCGATTAGCTTTGTTTTTGCTATCCGAGTTCTGCGGCACTGCAAATCCGTCCCGCTGCCGAATCAGCGATATTATGATTTTAAATATTTGATGTTTAAATTATTAGCAGAAATGGTATGGAGTCCTTCCTCACGAGTCTCAATGCCGTGATCGACCCGTTAGAATCTCACACCTTGAATAAAGTGTCAACGCTAATTTGGTCCAAACGTTGGTTCGTTTTATTATTAAAAAAAAAAAGTGACTATAGTTATAGTTTGTAAATTGACTACCGCAACGACTGACAAGAACACGTAGCGTATCTACATACAGAGTGAATAACGCTGTATTCCGAAGCCGCAGACAGCACGCTGCTCGCCGGCTTTGCATGCTAACAAAAAAGAAGCTGTGCTTCCTCGAAGTGCGAATGACGTCGATTGCGCGCCCACTCGCGGTACCAAGACCTGGCGTCACGTACACACCCGGTGACGCTGTCCCGCGACCATCAAGTTCCTTGACACCCTTTGGGCCAAGGACGTATCGTCATAATATAATTCACCATCTACACTGAGAGAGGAATCTCGGAAGAACTACCAAGTCATATGGCAAATTTCGACCAGGCAACATGGTATACTACACAGTAAAAAAAAGTTTGTATTCTGTACAACACATTATTGTTCACAAACGTCCACATTTTTTTAATTTCTTAATTTTTTGATCGCACCATCCGGCTCTAGTTTTGAGAACAAGAGTACAAACTAAAATTTTTAACAACACGGGAAATGGGATAGGTTGGCATATTCAAACCGGAACAAACGGCACATTTACATCTCTGCCACTCACAACTCTACCAGAAAACATCTCTACCATATTACAACTCTACCAAAATCTCTACCAGAATCGAAACAAAACTCTACCGGACTTGAAATAAAACTCTACTGAAATACAAGACTACCGTGTAACCTTGTATTCCGGTAGAGTTTTAATTCCATTCCGGCACAGTTTTATTTCAATTCCGGTAAAGTTTTATTTAAATCTTGTAGAGTTTTATTTTGATTCTGGTAGAAATGTTGGTAGAGTTCTAATACGGTAGAGTTGTAATATGGTAGAGTTCTAATACGGTAGAGTTGTAATATGGTAGAGTTCCAATACGGTAAAGTTCTAATATGGTAGAGATGTTTTCTGGTAGATTTGTGAGTGGTAGAGATGTAAATGTGTCGAACAAACGAGTTTGTCACTTATTTAACAAAATTATTTTTACGCACTTTCGTATTCCGATTTTGCGATATTATTTTTTACCGTGCACAAAAAGGATGCAATAACGATAAAAATCGGCACCCGATGACTTGTCTCGCAAGATTCCATTTTAGTCTATATAAACCGGAAGTGAATCCTCGCCTCCTCATCTTTGCGCGACCGATGGCGATGAAATTTTCCTGGCGTACCAATATTCCTAGTCAAGTGTATGACGCTTTAACTACGTCAACGTATTTTCCTCTGACTTTGCCCTCTTGACAAAAAGTGTGTCGAGTGCATGAATCTATGAACACAATGGCCGAACTGTGCTTCTATCGGCGACCGATTATTTGCACTTGCGATGACCGAGTCTTCAGAATCACCCGCGGTAGCCGACGCTGCTGCAGGACACTCGCTGCAACGACGTTTATTTTACGCGTGACGTCACTCAACTTTATATTATCAAATAACAAATTGTGGAGGTATGTCGACAATAAGTAAAGAATATAAACTTTTTTCACCCTACTTGCGCTATTATTTTTCTATTTTTGCTTCCGCATAGAGGAAGCATTGTGATGGTGAAAAAAAAAAATTTCGAGATTTTAATGAAAACTGTTCAAAATGTTCCAAAACATCGAAAAATCACATTTAGAAAAAATGTCCGGATGTATGTGTGTGTGTGTGTGAATCGGACGTGAAAAAATCAAACGGCTATAACTCGAGAACGCCTCGACCGATCAAGCTGAAATTTCACATACAGCATGTGTGGTTAATAGTCAATGTTCCTGCCAAATTTCATCCAAAAATGTTCAGTTGTTTTTTTTTGTACGCCATTATTAATTTCTTCGAAAAAGTCTGTGCGCACTGTAGATGATCCCATTAAAATTTCGAGAAAATCGATCGAGCCCTTTAAATTTTATGTCATTTTGAATTTTTTGAATTTCATGAATTTTTTTTTTCGAGACGCATTTTTCCGTATTAAATATTAATCTACGAATAAAAAAGTGTCAGATTCGTGATCAGCGTGGAAAAAAACATAGAATACAATCCCGGAGTGAGGACTAACGAAAAAGTTTATCGGGCATTTATATAGTCAAAATTACGGAAATGGGTGATTTTGCGTATTTTCAAACAGCAATTTCTTTGCTTCCCGATGAAGACTCTATGGTACCCTATGTATTTTTTCGCCGCGAGTACAGATTCGACAGCCGTTTTGACCAAAAGCGCAAGGTTGAACAGTTTTGCTTAAAAGTTAAATACGACGTTGATATTGAAAAAACTGAAAATTGAAATTTTTATATCGCTTCCTCATAAAAGTTGAAAGTTGAAAGTTGAAAGGTGGAAGTTGAAATTTTTATATCACTTTCTCATAATGGCCCTATATTCGCAAAGCTTCCTCTATGAGGAAGCCAAAAATATAGTAAATGCTTTCTCATAGAAGGATCTTTTCGAATAAAGGGCCATTATGTTATGTTTATTATAAATCTGAAGGACCCAGGTCGATGGATCCTTACCAAGGTGTAAAATTACCATTAGGTATAAAATTTAGTATAAAAAGACAACTGCAAATATCAACTTTGGCAATAAATCTCTTTTACTACTACTTTTATTCTATAGCATTTTTTATTTTTATTTCTTTTAGCTTATGTGCGGATGGGCGCGAATTGTTTGCGTATGTTTTCGTAACTGGGCACGGTGTTCTTAGGAGGCCCCAGAACACGGAATAAACGTTTCTATCTATCTATCTATGTGCCGTTAAACTTATAAATGTCTAGCGTTTGTTAAAGGCTTATCTAATTAACAAATTTGTAAAAGGTCTTTACCTAAAAAAAGAAAAACCATTCTACTCATCGGGTGCGGATGAGTGTACAACGTTCGGCCATTGTGCTTGTAGATTCGTGCACTCAACACACTTTTTGTCAAGCGGGTGAGGTCAGGGGGAAATACGTCGACGTACGTGAAACGTCATACATGTGACTCGGATTGCTGGTACGCCCGAGAAATTTTAACGTCATCGGTCGAACGAGGATGAGGGGGCGAGGACAGTGAAAATAATCCTATATCGGTCCCTACTTCCGGTTTACATACACTGTAAAAAAATTGTTTACGAAATTTTTATGTACCGGTACTGGAAGTCTTTATGCATTAGCTGTTATATTAAATTTCACGTACAATTGTGATTAAAAAAATTAAGAGAGAGTTTATTAAATAACTACGATAATGTCGAAATATCGTGATTCTAAAGTGAGTTACGCTAAGATAAATTTGCTTTCATGAAAAAAGATTTTTCTTCACATTTGCCTCTGTCTAAACCTTACAGAAATTGCGAGTTTCAAGTACTTCTCGTGTCACATCTGTCGTCCATTTACAATACAATAGTTCAAAAAAATGTTCATTGATGACTCATTCTACGAATCCACGAAGCTTAGAGACGCAAACCCGCGCCATGTGGCTCTCTTATCTCTGGTGCACCTGTCGCGAAAAAAAAGAAACTAGCAATCTCACGACAATGATCGGCCTGATGGTCGTTGATTCATACAAAGCGTCGAAGAGATCCGGATCAGTAACTATAGATACAAACTGATTGTATCTAAGACAACAAACTCTATGGTTCGAGAGAAATGGGGGCATTGAACAATAACGACCATTTTTTAATATCGTCGAAACTGCGGTTTGCCATTCTGAATATCGTTAAAATTGCGGTTTCCAATTTTGAATATCGTCAAAACGGCGGTTTGCAATATTGAATATCGTCATAATTGCGGTTTGCTATTTTGAATATCGTCAAAAAAGCGCTTTACAATTTTGGATATCGTCAAAAATGCGCTTTGCAATTTTGAATATCGTCAAAAATGCGCTTTGCAATTTTGAATATCGTCAAAACTGTGGTTTTCAATTTTGAAAATCGTCAAAACTGCGGTTTGCAATTTTGAAAATCGTTACAATTACCCGCTAAGGTGACACCCGCCTCCCCCTTTCGCTCAGCCAGAACTCAGTCAGTAACAAAAAACTGTAATCCTCTTTTTGAAAGAATTTTTTCATAAACGCAAACGCATAATAAGTTAATAATCTGAGTTTTTCTCGTCTTACGACTAAAATGTTCATCACTAATTTCTATGGCGGTCGCGATGTCGGGCGTGTTAGTATTCCGGGTCTGGCTTGGACCCCACTCAACTGGCACCTTGCGGAACGCGGGTGCATGGCGGGTTGCCGTCGGTGCAGGCGTCCGATCAATCGCCAAGTACCTCCGTCGGTAAGATTCGTCTCCTTCGGAATTGTATTCACACAGGGCTGTTCGACATTCCGGAATGCAATGAAATAATCTTGCGATTCGCCGGTGGAACCTCCAATGACGATAATTCAACAGACTCATTGGAGGTTCTCTATAAAAATAAGGGAAAAATGAACAAAAAAAAATCGTGATTTTACTCACATAAGCGCGAAACTTTCTCCGCGTAATATGTCATAGTCTTGCTTCACTCAGCTGCATGCGGATTTAATGAAGAAGAGAATGTGCCAAATACCGCAGGGCCATTTTTATAGGAGAGCTAAACCGGCTAGACATATATATATATATTTTTTTTTTTTTCTACTAGGGCTTACGGGATTTGATCACAGTATGGGGAAAATGTCGCCTATACTTTGCATTGTAAAAAAAGAAGATCCGATTTCAAATTTTCGAATGACCATCAGCTAAATGAATTTTTCTTTGTCTATCGGCTCAGCATTGTATTTAGTTGCTTGTTGCGTGCGAACTCCTTCGAAAGATATATTCCAGGAGATACCGGCGCAGTAGAGTGCTGGTTCATCGAATTTTATCGTGCATCTTCGCGGATCAAGCGACACTTACGTAAGCAATGCCGTGGAATTTTCTCCCAGCTCCGCTGGAACTTGGTTATCTAATTTTCGCTGTAAAAACGCGAGCGCGATCTCGTCGGTATGCTGTACGCAAGCTTTGCATCCGGATACCGGATACGTATGCAAATTCTTCCATTCATCCAAGGGAGTACTGTCGAAGGACCAACGAACGCCCTCCGATTCAATATACATGTATCTATATACATTCATTATATATCTCTCTATAAAAAGATTTCTCCTCTGCCGTGTCAAGAATCGGGGGGTGTAAATACGGCGTCAAGGCCGGTCAATAACAGGGCCAGATGGGACAACGATAGGGTCAATGGTCAACAATAGGGGCATGAAGTTGGTTAATAATAGGACCATAATGGTAGGGGTTAGAATTGGGAGGGTATACGTTTTTTAAAGGGACTTAGCACAGTAAGGGCTTAAGTCCATAAAGCGGTGTGAGCGCGCATCCAGCTCCACTATTGTATATATATATATATATATATATATATATATATACTGGTGCTTTTGGTGGGTCGCGCATGAAGCGTCGCCAAAAGACTTAGATATAATGAAAGCTGGGCAAGAGCCATTTTAAGGGGACTTGAAATATTTCGGTCTGAGGGGCCACCCAAGGGGAAATATTTCAGCCTGGGGGGGATCAATTTCACCGAATGGAGACAGGCTCCTTGTATAATGAAACTGACCTTTTTCTCTTACGATAAGGGGAAAAGCGGTCACCTTCATAAAAAGGAACCTCCCGCTCTGTATTGTAAAGCTAACTCCATGAAATTTTTTTCGAGATACTTTGTGACCTTGAAGCACGTTCTAAAGGTACACAATTGTGTATCGTTTTCCCCCGCAGATCACGATGGATCCAGGAAAAAAATGGCCAAGAAAGCAAGGCCGTGCACTTTCGCGCTTCACGGCACCGTTGAATTAGCCGTTCAATTAGCTTCCTCAAAATTAGTTATAAAAAGCAAAATGTAAAAAAAATTGCGTCTATCCGACGTTGCCTCTGTGGACCTTGTAACGTCGAAGCACATTGTAATGGTCCGTAATTGTGCATCGCTGCGGACGTTGACATATAATTTATTAAATTATTACTCAATTATTATCGCATTATAGTATTTTTTTCACAATAATGTCGTTCCGCGCTCTTGTACATGGATGTTCCCTTCGACTTGCGGCCCAACATTAATGATCTTAAAAACCATAATGATTTATTCGATTACAATTGCTTTATCCTGTTGTTTTCGTCACGATTATCAACCGGAAAAAACTCGGAAATGGTTTTCTAACGCCGTCTTCGAAAGAACTGTGAATAATTATCATTGTCCCTTCGCACCGGCAACGATATAACGTTCATGCGACTCCACCGAATAAACGTTATCGGCACCGCGCGATCTTTCCGTAATTCTGAAAAATACCGAAAGTCGTAGCTTTTTCCAACATGACTCTTGAAACAAATTCTTATCTTACATTTCCCTATTACATATCTAGTCAAATACTTACATGTCCTTATTGCAAATCCGATAAAATTGCTACACATCGTTGTTACATAGCCAGTAAAATGCTTATACGTCCTTATTACATATACGGCTAAATTCTTACATGTCCTTATTACATATGCGGTCAAATTCTTACATGTCCTTATTGCATATCCGGTCGAATTCTTACACGACTTAGATGTCGTTTCTTCGTCTAAGAATTTGCTAGTGACCGTTCTTGACAACGAGTGAAGATTTATTTCGTCGTATCCAACAAAAGATTCATTGAAATTAAATAAACACTTTCGTCACATTAGCTCGGTGCGTGTTATCGAGAATTTCGATGCTAAAATGCAACCTGCGAGTTCCGACCCGATCGGATGCCCGAGCTGCGCCCGCGTGTCGAGCAACGACGAGCAAAAACGTTCCCGCCAGAGAAAGGGCAAGCGAGCGAGGTAGGAGCCTCGGAACTTGAACGTACAGTGGTGGCGGAAAAGATATTTAGGAATGAAACGACGCATGCATCGTGTCAGTTGATTGTAAGAAAGTGATACGACCGTTGCTAAAACGCGTTGCACGTTCGCCGTGTGTCCGAGAGTGCAACCGGATGAGTGTTGGGTCTTCTCACACGCACACGGAATCAACGACACGCTTCCAGGTGAGTCGAGCGTAGTCGCTTTTACCAGCGGAGTCTGGAGGTGCAGCCGGAGCTGCGGACAAATTCAATTCCCCGTGAAGAAAGTGCTTCCGCGTTGGCGCGCGAAGTCACCGAGCGGTGTCTCCGGCTGTAAAAACAATGTTGCATAATTGCGCAACGTAAGTTAAGCTGGTCGTAAGGATTCTGGAAACGATTATCGCGTTTGAAAATTTTATTACATTTCTTGGTAAAAAAAAGGCTTACCGAATCCACGAAAACCACAGCAGAAGTGGCAACGGAACGTGCATGGGTATTCATGCGCACGGAGAAAAGTGGTTTAGCTGCTCCAACAAAATGAGTTCTGCTGACAATGACCTCGTTCCCGCAGCAAAACGAATTAGTAAAAGCAGGAGAAAAATTACTAAGTAGAAGCAATTGGTTTTGCTATCAAGACAAAACTTTCTTGTTACTGCGACGATGTAGTTTGCTATGAGAACAAACGACGCCTGCTGTAATTTGACGGCTGAATGATGACTGATAATAAGAGAGTTGTAGATACGCACATACATTTATTTGAAGATTGACTCGATGCGTCTTTATTTTATCATTTTATTATATTGAAAATAACGTCTGCATTTGCAATTGCGAATTCTTAAAATTTGCTGTATATGGATGTATTAAACCGCCAAAGGTATTATCATTCGCAGATTATACATCCATATACAGCACATTTTAAGAGTTCGCAATTCCACTCTATTTTTATTTTTACTCGAATACAAAGGAACTGTTTCCTTGCGTCTCTTTGTTTTCATTTTGCGCGTCGAACGGCTCGACTCGAGCCTCTCGAGCTCGTCGTAGTGTTCGCACACATATGGGCCCCGCTCAGCCATACACTAGGACCTCGATTTCGTTTACAGCGACGGGACCGGCTCCGCATCACACTCTCCAAAATCGAGGTTGCGCATGCCCCGCCCATATTAACTGTCGAGCATGGCCCATAGCTGCGCCGATCGATATTCGCTCTGTAGTGGGGACTGTTGAGGAAATCGCGGACGCAAAAACCGAGGTCCTAGTGTATAACAAATTTTGTTGGTACAGTAACAAAGGCTGTTTTGTTGCGGTAGCAAATCGCTCCGAGCGAAAAATGTTGCTATAGTTTCAAGCTGGTTTTGTTATTTCGATACTAACAAACTAAAATTGTTACGGAAACAAAAATCTTGTTGTATCAACAATTTTTTTTTCTCCGTGCGTTATCTGCAAAATCCCAAATGAAATTGCTTTAAGGTCCGAAAAAGTGTTGCATAATTGTGCACCAGTGCACAATTGAGCTTTCGGCTCGACGTAAGGATTCTTCAAACGATCATCGTTTTTGAAAAAAAATCATTACACGTTTCGTAAAAAAAATTGACCGCATCCACGAAACCTATTTTAGAAATGGCAACGGAACGTGTATGTAACGTGTAAATCGGCCAATGAATGGACAGTTAAGCAGACGAAAAAGCCAGTGAATAAACGTTTTTTATGCACGTGCTCTTATGGAAAGTGTTCATTCACTGGTCCTGTCCATTCATTGGCTGGTTTGCCCTATGTAATTTGCAAAAATCCAACCGGAATTCCTTTAATGTCCGAATATCCATGTTACATTAATTTCAAAGTACCCGACTCTTGTTTTGGCGCACCGGCTTTTGGTGCGTGAATTTGAAGACACGAGTGCATAAAAAATTAATGTACCGTATAGCATGGGTGCTGTACCAGTGCATTAATATTCATGCGAACATATTTCACAGTATATTCCAGTGGCAATAAAAACCAATTCGTAATTTTTTTTTTTTTGTTCCTCGACGTCTTTACGGGACTGGGGTCATACTACCGGGGTTACCGAACAATATCGCAGCATCGCTCTGGTGTTTGCATATTCAGATCGATACGTTCGAATATAAAAAAAAAAAATGTTAAGTACGCGATACATCCGCAATGACGAACGAAGACGGGCATACAAATGAATTGAAAATTCTTACACGACTTATCCCCACGTTGTCACGGCTTATCCCCAGTGTAAGCGAATTTTTTTTCGGTTCGTCAGAAATGAACAATAGTTATCGAAGAGAGACAAAAAGAAATTCTGACGCAATTTTCTGAGGGACAATGAAAAATTATTATAGAGCTCGAATCTCGAAAGATAAATGGTAAAAAAACTTTAGTGTTTTACGACTAAAAAAGTCTTCCAGAATTCTCGCCCGGACCAACGAGAGTCGTTGGTATTTTCGTTGGCCCTTTAATTTTCTTGTTTCATTTTTAATTAAGAAATTGACTCCACATAAACTTTTATTTAACTTTAATTAAAATTTAAATCCTGCTTTGCAAGTCCACCCAGAACATTCTTGTGATGAATTGTACGAGGAAAACGAAGGATTCGTGGTAAAGATCGTTACCTCGGTAACGATGGGAGTTACCGTGTGTTATTGCAACGCCGATACGGGAGCCCCGACGACGAGCGCGCCAGCTGGCAGTGACACTATCACGCGTTAGGCATAAGGTTTTAAATTCTGCATAGTGACTTGTTCCACCGTGTCTCGAATATGCCCAACGGCAAATGCAGTCAACGAACTAAAAATTTACCGAAGGATTTAACTGTTAACGAGTGCCTAACGTGTACGCGCGCGTGTATTAGTGCTCGATAGCGAAGTGGAGTACGGACAGGCGGTCGGCAAACAGGTAGATATCGACGACTGCGTAACGAGTCCCACTTTCGCCAAATTACAAACGCTCGTGTAGCTTTGCATAAGCGTTGCAATAATTTGTTTTTTAATCTTTCTGCACTGTTGCCATAATTTTTTTTAACAGAGTTCTGGCATATGTTTAATATATTGTTATTATTTTTCATGTTGTCTATGTCACAAATATGCCGTTGAAAAACAATTATAATTCGTCGTTAAAAATGGATGGTAATTGGAGCGACGGTTTTGTGTTTCTTTATGATAAGAAGACGAGGCTTCAGGGTTAGACACCGATAACGAATAATAGTTTTCCGAAGCAAGAGAAGAGACTGTATTCCGTTAAAGCCCGTTAATGGCAAGTGAAATACGACGGTCGGTGATAAAAACTGTAATACATTTTTTTCACGGACGGTGGTGTTTGAGGTCAAAAGACAAGTGTCATCGAAGACGGATTACTTGTCAGCTTTCGATAACACTTTTCTTTTCACCGTAGATTCTCCGTGAAAAAAGTTTATTACAGTTTTTTATACCAACTGGGTAGAACACCATTCACATGCTCTTAACGACTTACGCCATAGTAAAATTTCGATTTTTTCACTTCCCCTTAACTTTGGACCACCGAAGCCGTACACCAACCGCGCATCCACCGCTGTCGATAACGGTAAGGAAAGCTGCATCGCCCATCGATGTGCTACCTGTGAGAGTAAAACACAAACTGCGCTACCGACGATTAATAATATAAAAAATCGCTATAAGCAGCCAACGTATAAAGAAACAAAAAAATGAAGTGCCAGAAAGAGGAACTGTTCGTTTTTCTTTTTATTTATAACTTTTATTTAACCTCGCATCAACTGCTATGGTTATTAGCGACGGTTTTCGTTTTTCTTTCTCCTTCTCAATCATTGACCTCCTTCTGAGTTCTTCAAATTTCCCTCACGCGCCCTCTAAGTCAAATCCCATTTCGAACGCAAACATTTCAGTTTGCTTTGAAAAAAAAAAAAAAGCATTGCGGATTTTGTTACCGACCGCGTTATTTCTATTCTATCGTCTATTTGCGAGCGAGAAACGAACCGCAGAGCGCCAACGCCCTCTGCAGTGCGGTGTCGCGACTAGCCGTCCCGACGAATGAAAGCCGGGCGTCCGGGGCGCCGCAACGCCGCCACCCCTGCGAGGATCGGCGCGTCGCCTTCGGCCAGCAGTAACCTTCGAGGCGCGGTCACCCTTGGCCGTGCGACGCGTGATGCTCAATTCTTCGTGCCGGTGCCCGTGAAAGAACTCGCACACAACCGGCCCGTCGCTGGCATTCCCTGTTGCAACGAGTCTCCATCCTCTCGACGTGTCAACATCTGTTTAAGACGGCGGCAGTGCGGTACGGCGATGCTCGAGTCCCGAAAGCGAACGAGAACACGGCCTGTCGCTATCGGTAGGCGATTAAACATTTATTACTAATACACCATCGTGTAAAAAGAAAAAAATGTTCCAAGGGAAATTATTGAATGACCCGGCGAAAATGTGGAAAGAAAAAGCACGGGCTTCGATGGGGTGTTCGGTGATTGTTTGATAAAGTACTGGATATTTTTTGAGACCCGGTATGGGCGAGAGAGGTGAAAAATTGACATTCGCTCGTTCCATTGTGCCGGTGTCGGTGACGAAACGAATTGAAGGGACGAGGGTCGGTTCTTCTCCCCCTATCATTACGCCACATTGCAATCGCGAGGGTTTAGAAACATCGGAGGGAAATTCTTGGGATTGGTGATATTATTATACCGGGCTGGTTTTTCCGATACTTTTATTTTTATTTAATTTTTTTGCAGAAAACGCCTAACTGATGTTATTTCGAATGATGGAGAGGTTCTGTGGAGAAATATATATTTTAAGACATAGGGGTATCCTGTCCAGTTAATGGGGTTGCTGTAGAACCAGAGGTTCTTTCCACTCTACGGGACAGTTGCGATGTATCTTTTGTTTCGATATTCATTCAAAACGAGGCTACCTCGCCCCATTCGTCCTCCTCAATTCCGCTTCGTTTTGACGGGACAGCTGGGAGCTTGCAGCGCGTACCGTGACATCGTGGTGTCCAGGATGGTTAAAGGACCGTGGGAAAGTTTATAAAGGGTTGTACACCTCGAAAAAAAATGTTGAATGATATTTTATTATCTTTTTAGGTAGGGATCCTATCTATAGAGTTCTCGAGTTGCTCCACTAATTTTCATTGAGTTCTAAACCTTCAGTATGTTTTAAAGAGTTAAAGAAAAGGAATGTATCGACTTAAGCAACGATGAAAACGTTCCAAATTGAAATTTTCATATCGTTTTCTCATGAAACTTTCAAATTGTAAATTGTAATATGGCTGTATTATAAAAGTTGCAAATTAAAATCTTCATATGGCATTCTCATAATGTTCTTTTATTCGTAAAGCTTCTTTATGAGAAAGCATTTGCTGTATTGTTAGCCTCGTAGAGGCTAAGCTAAGGAGAAGCTTCGCCAATGAAGAAACATTATGAGAAAGCCGTATGAATATTTCAATTAGCAACTTTTATGAGGACGCGGTATGAAAATTATATTATATAGAATTATAGTTCTTCTAAATTATGCAAGCTTTCACATAGATACATAAACACACACGCGCGCGCGCACACACACTCACACACACATACATGCGGACGCCAGTTGAAAATCGCATTTCTTGACGTTTGAGACTATTTTAAGTACTTTGACCCTAAAATCTCAATTTTGTTGTTTTTATTTTTACAAACCACAGTTTCCTCTAGGTAGAAGCAAAAAAGAGCCGCATAGTCAGTCAATTCGATTTGCAGTACCTGTTGTATTTGAAACAAAAAATACAAAATGAGTTTTGTTCTTCAAGCGTTGCAAGTTCTTTGAAGCATACATTTTTATATTTATTTTTTACACGTACGAAGTTTCCCATACATCGGTTGGTTATTAATGTTTTTTTTTTCCTAAATTCAAAGAGGTGTATCACCTGTGACACAGCGTGCTCCAAAGGCGGTTGACGGATAACATTTGTAGATATACAAACCTTATTAAATAATAAATATGCAAATTTAGGTATTTTTTTGTTACTTAAGTATGTCTATAATGTATAATCCCAGATAGGTGAGCGCTTATAAAACGGATGCAGTTGGACCAATATTTCCGACATGTGCAGCGCACCTCGCAAATATTGCTCCAACTGCGTTTCTGTCGTGCGCTATGCTACTACAGGATTCTCAATTTATCAACTTATCTCCGCCCGGGAGGATTGAGTAGATGGAGGGAGTAAAAAATAAAATAAAAGAAGACCACGCCTTACTCGCGATTGGTACCGGCTGTGTAAATTGTGTAGTAGCTTCTCCACGCTCGAATTAACGGCGTTCGTGTATGTCGACGACGGTGGCCGTTGTTACGGACGAGGGCCACTTCGTGGCTCGGGCGAGCGAGCACTACAGCCGACCGGCAACAGCAACGAGGCGAGAGTCGGCTCGGCGAGCCACGTGATCGTGTCGCTGGGTTTTCGTTCGACGAGCCCTCGCCGCTGGCGGAGTAGCGTTGGTCGTCGCCGACGACGCCGGGTTTTAACGGAGACGATAGTCAGCCGCAGTTGTTAGTCAGTCAAGTCCGCGAGACGATGCTGACCAAATATAACGCAGCACCGACAAAGTGGTCTAAGAAAATATTATATTATTTAATTTTTTGTATATAAACACGCGGAAGAATCCCATCGTGCTGTTGTGTATAATTTGCTCTAGAGCGACGCTTGCGAAGGAGTGACGAGTCCGCGAATGATCTCAGGCGCGCCGACGATGCATCATCGGTCTTACTGCCAGTAGCAAACGATAAAACAAGTATATAACGTACAGTTCGCGTGGTATCGTAGTTAAGTGTTATTCTATATTTTTTTTTTTTATTTGGTGAATAATTGTAAACTTTTGGAGGCTCGACGAAAAATGCAAAGGAACGTTTCGCCAGCCGATAAACATACGTGGTGAGTTCATTGTCAGCTAACTCGCGAATTATCGTTGGTAGGAGGGCGTGTTTCGAGACCGGAAACAGTAAAAAGATTGCAAGTTTTAAAAAATATCTCCACAAAAGTCCACTAAAATTAGCGCGAAGAACAAGAAATGTTTTTTAAATGTCGAAACCTTTTTTTTATCATGCAGACGCGTGCGGCTTTCCTTCCGTACGAATCGAGATCACTGTGCGTAGAAGAGCTGCTGCTAAATGTGAGATTTACCACCGGGCTTCGATGCTTCGGTTTTTGGGAGTAACGTCGCGCAGCTGTTCGTCAGTTCTTATCTCTCTCGGCAGTCATTACCCTGCGCTGAACTCTACACGCTTTCCTTCTGGCCTATTCGTTGCAGGCGACTGACAGATCGAGTGGATAGGTTTTTAAATTCGGTTGCGACACAATTCGTTCGGCAAACGGTCAACATTTTCAACAATAGCGTTGAACATTATTGCAATATTTATGCACAAAGTTATGCATTTTTTACACACCTGTATGTTGAACACCTGTATGTTATTATTAAAAAAATTATACTTGTCCGCGCGCGAGTAGAGGTGCTTTTAAACTTATTCGCAGCGGCTCAGAAGTGGGAGACTGGTCGTGAGCTTCAGAAGTTGAGGAATAATTAACTTGTACGCAAAGGGAGAAATAGATCGAAGGGTTCTTTCTCCGCACAGAATAACTATTCCGTTCCTCGTAGTTACAATTTATTATGATGGGCAAAACCAATAAAAACGAGCGAAAATGATTTACAAAGATTGGAAGAATTAATAGTTGTAACGGACGAAGATCGGAGTTGTCTCGATATAATGCTAAATTTTGCGTAAAGGCGAGACTGGTGGAGGACCAGCTCGTCGACTGTTCGGTTCGAAGTTGGAGTGTAGTCTAATTAATAAAAAGTGGACGCTAGCGGACATGAATTTACGAAAACTCGATATTCTCGTTCGGTAGCATAAGTTCGGTTTGATTAAAATCAAACATGAGGGAATTACTCGAGAGTGGGAACGGTCGAGCGCAAATAAGTAAAAGAATTAACTAAATAAAATAACAGGATATGAGCTAACGCAAAGACACTAGTACGGTTGTAGGCAGGTCGTAAGACGTATAATGAAAAATTAAATACTGAATTGCAAATCCTATTTCACTGTTCAATTACGACGGTTGGTAACAAAGAATGTAAACGAGTATTTCACGGGCATCGGCGTAAAAACATGACAGTCGTGTGAGGAGTCTCATCGGAAGCGGGTATCGTGTCACCTTGTTGTGAGACTTTTAACCGTAAGTACCGGCAACCGTGAAAAAAGGGGCCTTCACATAGTCTCAGCAATTCGACGAAATGAAATCAAAGAGCTATAAAAGACATAAAATATTAAGTACCGAAGAAAGTTTAAGAGTTTAATTTTAACCGTAAGTACCAGCAAGACCAAACGTAGAAAAAGGGCTCTCACGTAGTCTCAGAACTTGTACGGAACAAAATCAAAGAACTAAAAAGAGAACGAAAAAATTAAGTTCGATGAAAATGTTCGAATTTGCTGACGCTCTATGGGTGCCCTGCATCGCACAATAGGTGTAACAAGAGTGCAGGATTAATTGCAACGACGTTGACTCTCCGGACGATAAAAACTATTCGAGGAACACCGCCATAGGATTATCACGGAACGACGATAAGGTTTTTTTTCTCCCATCAGGCGCGGCGCACCGACGAGCGGAATCTTTTGAGGCAAGCACAAATGTACTTGGAAGTGTTCCAAGGGGGTCAACATAGCGGCCAAAAACTTTGAATTCCTCGCCATTTTTGTTTCCGTACTTTCTTGTATTGCGTCGAATTGACGCAATACAAGGGCGTACGATGGGCTCTTTGCTAGACAACATGTTATCGTGACGCGTTCTAACGACCTCTACACGGGAAAAAAGGTTAGTTGGGTCAACTAACTGTTCATTAGTTGGGTATAAATTGGTTACCATAACGATTTATATCGTTAGAATAACCACCTAGCATTAGTTCCATCTACCATTAATAGTTAGTTGAAGCGAACACTGAACACAACTAACTCGAGTAGTTAGCTTAATGACTAAAATAGTATTCAGGATGGTAAAGGATGGACAACGAATTTTACAGGCAACCTAACCAACTATAAGTGTCGACGCAACCGAGCACGGCTCGCGGGTCGTACAACCAACTGAAATTGTTGCCTGAACAAAATGTAGTTGCTGCGAACCTAAGCATGACACTTTTATACATGCAAGACAGTTACTATGTTACTAGTATCGCTAATCGTGGAGGCCTACGAGAGACAAACGGATTCGATTACTTACCTAATCAATGAATATATGTTGCTTATCGATAGGGAGAGATTCGAAAAATGGCCGATTTTAGCCCAAGCCAGTAAATGGCTAGTCCGACAATTTCACTAGCAGTTGGCCCAACTAACAAATTAGTTACGTGGTCTAACGACTACCAAACTAACCAACCTCAAAGAGCCAGACCAACCAATTTATCGTCTGGCGTTCAGAGCACTAAGACGATTGGTTGAGACAACTATTTTATTTTGTGCGTCCAACTAATTCGTTCTTTCCGTGCAGTGTCCGCGCCGCTTCAAGGTCATACCGGCTGTAACGGAGATTCTTTGGGAGATAAACTGTTATCGTGAAATGTTTCGTGACTGGACAATTTTTTTTCGAACAATCGATCATTCATTCGTGCCGATCGGCTGCGGGTCACGCGTTGTAGCAACTGCGAGTGCCCGCGTTGCTTCAAGGTCAGACCGGCTGTAACGGTAGCGCTGTAAAGCCGGGCGGGAAGAGATATCGCTAATCGATCTGTTGCCCTGGATTCGCCGGCCCAACCTCATTTCTGTTGTATACATGTGTAGACTGTATCATTCGAGGCACAAGGACCATGGGGGTTGAGTGGGGACGAGACCGGGGCGAGCGGGAGAACGAGAGTAAGGAAACATAACGAAGGAGTATAAAAGGGAACCCTGTAATCGAATCAGAGTGCAAATACGATTAAGCCTCGCGTAGTCGAGAGCTTCACTGATCTCGATCGCTTCGCTCACGTGTCGGGGGATTAGATACCCCTTTCACTCAACTGTAAAAAAAATATATATGAAATTTAATATGGCAGACTGGAAGTTTTTAAGCGAAAACTCGTATATTAAATTTCATCTACAATTGTGATGGAAAATGAATGTTCGGTGTATTAACAACTTTAGAAAGCCTTTATTTTTAATAATCGACTTTAATTTTACTATAAAAGTACTTCAATTTTTGTAATTTACTTGAATTTTCAATGAAACCGTATATTCATTTTTTATCACAAATGTACATTAAGTTTAATGTAACCAGTTTTTACATAAAGACTTCCAATTCGGTACATTGAATATACTTTTTTTTTTACAGTGGCACTTTCCTATATTTAACACTTTTTTCTTTATAGCATCGCATTGTTTTGGCCTTCTTTTTTTATCCTCTTCATCGGCACTCTGTAAGATTTGGGCTAAACTCTCTGTAAAACAAAAATCTTTGCATTTCATTTTTTAAAAAATTAATAAATGAAAATGTTTCGTTTAAAAATGATCGAAGTAAATTTTAGCAGAAATTCGCAATCATACGTGCGTCAGTGCTCGCGGTGTAAGCCGACGCAGAGATGTTGTTCATTGGCCGCGTTGACTCGATCGAGTCTCCGGCGGGTTTGTTATTAAATTGATGCCGTCATGAGGCGCAAGCTCGTGTGTCGTGTATCCTGCCAGCGACGACGCCCAACGATGGCCGAGCCCCCGCGTCCGTTGAGCAAAAAGATCGCGATCGCTTGATGGATTCTGGCATTAAATAATCTTCAAGAAATGCGCGCATTTTTTTATCCCGCCGGATATGCTGTAGATTTTTTTTTTAACGATTATCAAATTTGTCAATGGATACATTTTTTCAATGTGATTTTGCATCAATTGTTTATTACAATATAATAAATAGCAATAATAATGGATGGAACAATTGATTTTCTTGTCATTCAACATCATACTCGTGTTCAAGGTCGATTCGGGTGAAGAATGAAGATAATTCGTTCGTTTTTAGAAAAAATAATGACTCGTGGAATCAATTTTGCGCATGGCTGATTGCGATGTGACTTAAACTACGCTCACGGGAAAAGCGCAAGTTACGAAGGTTCAATAATGTTGACGGTGAGGTGAGACGTACTGAAGTTACTAAGATTGGCTATAATCGTTCGATTGCGCTGTCTGAGTACGCTCCATTGCAATCGCTCTCGAGTTTTACCGTTTACTGTCGAGACTTTTAAAAACTTGATTTTCTTTTTATTTATTTTTATCTCTTCCTGGTAAGTTCCTTACGCCTGGCCTTCGCGGCCTACATACAACGCCGACCCACAACTCTTTAATTAGTAAGGCGACACGCTAACGGTTTTTCACTTTACGCTGGCATTTTCTTTTACTATTTTTCTCCATTTAACGAAAGCTAATTATACGCAAATTGGCAAAATAATTGTATTCATTTTTGTATCCAGTAGGGCTGTACAGATAGGCCGGCTAGCCGGCTAAAATATCTTATCCGGCTAATGGATTTTATAGTTTGACCGGCTAATCCGTTTTAGCCGGCCAAGCCATATTAGCCGGCTAAGCTCATACAGTCTTGGAATTTTTTGACGAATCGTTATGTTTTTTTCTAATGTTACCTGCAATGTATTCCGAAGTATTTTCGCCCGCTGAACATGAATCCGCCGGCCTTTTTGGACGAAAGTACAATGCGACATTAAGGGGCGCGATTTTATGCAGGCGGCCGGCTAAAACGGATTAGCCGGCTAAAACAGTTTGGCCGGCTAAGAGGGATTAGCCGGTTAAAATAGTTTAGCCGGCTAAGACGGCTTAGTCGGCCAAACTATAAAATCCATTAGCCGGATAAGATATTTTAGCCGGCTAGGCCAGCCTATCTGTACAGCCCTAGTATCCAGTATGTATCCAGTTATAATGTTCAGTTTTACAATGTTTAATTTTACAATATTCAATCTTACAATGTTCGGCTTTATAGTGTTCACTTTTATAATGTTCACCTTTAAAATGTTCACTTTTTCTTCAGTTATAATATATCCGAGTAATGTGTGTACAGCGATCTGTCACAAAGATAACTCCGAATTCATCCGAGCGTTCGGTTCGTTTTTTTCTCTAAAGATTCGGCGCGTTGTTGCTAGTAAGAAGTGAAAAAAGATAGTACAGTGGAACATATTCGTAATATTCCACGAGGTATTACCAAGGCCATTCGGCACCTTTATCTCGATACACAATTCGATAGTAATTCGAGCGAGTTCGGTCGCGGCATGTGTGAGTAACGCGCACTTGAAATCGAGAGAAACTTCCTCATTGAATATTTTAACGTTAAAAAACGACTTTCACAACGACTAAAGTAATTGGATCAAGTAAATCAGTTTACAGCAAAAAATGTCAAACTCTCCTTTCACTGGACAGCTAAACACTAGACTTGATGCAGAGATTATCGAGGGATCTGTAAAGAAATCGAATGATTTTTTTTTGCACAAAGATATAAGACGCGAATATGTTTTTTCCCTATAGAAACTCAGGCAAAGAAGCGTGAAAGCTTGAGACCGCGTGGAAAAGGAAGGACCTCGAGGCGACGCGAAGCGGACTCCGTCGGTAACGAAAACTGTAATCCAGAATTTTTAAGGGTCAAAATAGTAATTCAGTTTTTCTCAGAAAAAATGGGCATCCTTGAAAAAATAATTATCACAGTTTTTGTTATCGACTGAGATCGGGTGCGCAGGAGGACGAAGATGTCACCTTCACATCACCTCAAAGAGGTTGACTTTTCAGGGTTAATCAAAAATATCAAAGTAGCATCGTAGTCACAGTCAATTTCAATTATTATTGTTTTTAATTCTACCATTCAACGATTCTCCAACAGGTCACTCATTAATTCGCGAATCAACCTTCACATCACCTCAATGCGGTTGACTTCTGAGGGTTAAGGGGTAGTGAAATATCGCGGTCGGTAATAAAGACTGCAATGAACTTTTCTCGAGGGTGCTAATTTTTTTTGAGGAAAAAGCAAATTCGAGCTGTATGCGCACGGTAATTTCGCATCCGGCCCAAATTCATTTTTTTCTCAAAAAAATTAGCACCATTGAATAAAGTTAATTTGAAAATTGCTATTATCTCTCTCGCACGCACAGCTGTTTCACTTCCCCTTAATGAAAAATATAAGAGTAGCATCGTAGATAAAGTCAACTCTCTCAATTGTAGGCATTATTTTATAAGATGCGAGACTGAGAGGCGAGCGCGCGAATTCGACGAAATATAACGGCCGCTATTCGGCGAAAGAAAACAACGGGCGGCGATTCCGCGAAAAGTGCCAACCGTCGCCTATTCCACGAAATAGCTCGACGGGCGTATCTACCTCGGAGGGGAGAAGGCAGAGCCAGTCAGTCCTCGCCGAGACATCGATACCAAAAGATGTAGCGAGAAAAGAGAGAATAGTCAGTCCTCTGTTACGACTAAGATTTCTAATAAATATTAAATTCGTCATCTTGACACGAACGAACTATTATTTCAATTTTCCCGAGATCTTTATCCCCACAGTTCAGAAGTGGGATTACTCGGATTTTCTCGGATATTGCTGAGATTATCGAGTGTGATTAAAATGCGGGATTAACGCGTTTATCACGGGACAATGAACACGTGCCGAGGTTCGTAATTACGCGTGTGTGTCACCGTAAATTACAACGTGAATTGCTGTGTGTTTTCACGATTCGGATTTTTCGTGCTGAGTGCCGGGAACATTTTCTGTGTGAACCGATCGCGATCGATACGGGAATAATCGACGCTGTGTGCGGATTATTCGTAATCACGATCGACACGGATTGCGCCGTGTGCCAATGCGTGGACTGTGACTCATTTTCTGAGTGAAAATTCGCATTTTATTCGCCGTTGCGAGGATCGTGCGCCGCTGTGTGCGAGAGCGCGTGAGAACATTTTCTTTTGTCGTGCCGAGTAAGCGATCGCGCGGAGCCGCGACGGTATCAAGATGGCCGCCAAACAACCCGCCGAGTATACGGCCGCCGAATTAAAAGACATTCTTCGGGAAAATAATTTAATATTAGGAGGCTCTAAGGCCGAATTGATAAAACGGTTGACGGATTTCGATCCGACTATTTGGGATCGCTTAAACGCTGAGCAGACTAAATCGACCGACGATATCGAGGAGCAAGAAGAAGGTATGCCTGAATCGAGAGATGGCCAGCACGTTGGCGTGGCGGTCGCCGACGTACACGGTCGAGGGGACGCACCGACCGAACAGGATTTCATGCGCCGAGAAAACGATTTATTGAGGCGGGAACGAGATTTGCTTCAGCGAGAACTGAACATCGCGAGACAGGGACGTGCATCGAGAGACAACACCGATGACGGTCGCGGGAGACGTGGTTCGATGTCTACGAACGAGAGCGTGCGAGCTGTTCGCGATCTTTTGAGCGAATTTGACGGCAGCGAAGGAACGTTCTGGAGATGGGAGCAACAACTGTCGTTACTGCGAGTGACGTACGACCTGGACGATACCTCGTCAAAAATTTTGATCAGCGCGAAGTTGAAGGGCCGCGCGCTCGATTGGTTTCAT
This sequence comes from Stenichneumon culpator, assembly GCA_964017025.1. Taxonomy (NCBI): domain Eukaryota; kingdom Metazoa; phylum Arthropoda; class Insecta; order Hymenoptera; family Ichneumonidae; genus Stenichneumon; species Stenichneumon culpator. The sequence continues at coordinate 13,622,205 of OZ024780.1, read as the reverse complement.
TCGAGACCGAATCATCTTATCCTCAGTGTCGAAGATTTATTGAAGGAAATGAAATCGATGTTCGACCACCGGCAGACGAAGTTAGTGCTTCGGAAAAAATTCGAACAACGACAGTGGCAGCCGAGCGAACCATTTGGTGATTATTATCACGATAAAGTGATTTTGGCGAATCGCGTACCGATCGAGAAGGACGAGATAATAGACTATATTATCGACGGTATCAGTGACACGAACCTGCAGGACCAAGCGCGAATTATGCGGTTCAAGACGCAGGCCGAGCTACTCGAGGCGTTTGAAAAAGTGACACTGCAGCCGAAGAAAACGTTCGATCGAGAATCGAAGTGGAGAAAAGACGGAAAATCGACAAAAGACGGGAAAGAAAATTCGTCGTCGGAGAAGGAGAACGCAGCATCGGCGAAAGGAGCTTCGACGTCCACGAACGAGAAATCGACGTCGCAGAAAAGAACGCCGAAGTGCTACAACTGCCGTGAGCCCGGACACCTCGCTCCCGATTGTCCGAAGCCGAAGAGGACGAGAGGCTCGTGTTTCACCTGCGGATCAACGAGTCACCAGAAGAAAGATTGTCCGGAAGAAGAGAAGAAATCTGCGCCGGCGAACGCAGCGAGTCTGATCGAGCCGATTCAGATCAGCGATCCGTACCTCGTTCAGCTTAGTTTCTCTGTCGACGACACGGACGGTAGTAAGCGAATTTACTCATTAAGCGCGGTAGTTGATCCTGGATCTCCGGTGAGTTTAATCCAAAACGAATATGTACCGACGAATTTACGCGAGCCTGTGCCGCCGAACGGTAATCGATTTTTCGGGATGAATAAATCAGCTGTTAACGTGCTGGGTACGTTTACGAAAACCGTGAGAGTCGAAGAGATCGACGTCGAGATCCGATTTTTAGTCGTTCCGAAGGAGACGATGTCGTGTGTCGCGTTGCTCGGGCGAGATTTTTCGAGAAATCCGTTGATAAAACTGGAGTTGGGCGAGAAAATTAAAGTCACGAAAAACTACAGCTGTCCGGAAGAGATCGATAGAGTCACGGAGATAATGATGATCAATTATGTCGAGTCACCGTACAGGGAGAACGAGCATCTGAATATCGATCCGGAAGTCGGACGCGGAGTAACGCGGAAAATCGAGGAGTTATACGAATCGGAATACGTTTCGAAATGGGATACCGACGATCCGGAGCCCGAACCGGAAATGGTAATAACGCTAAAAAATGAGCAACCGATTACGTTTAGACCGCGACGTTTAGCTTTTTCTGACGGGGAGAAAGTCAAGGTCATTCTCGATGATTTGTTAAAGGACGGGACGATAAGACCGAGTAAGTCGCCGTACGCTAGTCCGATCGTGCTCGTGCGAAAGAAGAACGACGAGATAAGACTGTGTGTCGATTATCGCGAATTAAACAAGGTGACGGTGAAGGATAATTTTCCTGCGCCGCTCATCGACGATCATCTCGATCGTTTGAAAGGGAAAAAATACTTCACCAGTCTCGATTTAAAGAACGGGTTTTACCACGTAAAAATGTCTGAGTGCTCGGTAAAATATACCTCGTTCGTTACCCCGTTTGGTCAGTACGAGTATCAACGGATGCCTTTCGGTTTGACAAACGCGCCGCGCGTATTCCAGCGATTTGTCAACGGAGCTTTCGAGAAATTGATCCGCGAAAACAAAATTTTGCTATATTTAGACGATATTTTGATTGCCACGAAGGATCTCGACGAACATCTCGAAATTCTTAAGGAGGTATGTGAGACAGCTAGAAGGCACCGATTAAAATTTCGATTGGACAAATGTTTTTTCGCGCGAAAGGAGATAACCTACTTAGGGTACTTGATAAACGAGCACGGTATACGACCCAGCAAGGACAATGTCGATTCGGTCGTGAATTATCCGGTTCCGCGAAACGCGAAGGAATTGCACCGATTTGTTTGCTTGGCGAGTTATTTTAGACGGTTTATACCCAATTTTTCGGTGATCGCGAAGCCGCTGTATGACCTGATTAAAAAGGACGTGCCGTTCAGGTTCGGAGCGGAAGAGCTCGAGGTTTTCGAGACTTTAAAGCGAGCGTTGTCCTCCGAGCCGATACTAGCGATATTTTCGCCGCACCTCGAGACCGAATTGCATTGTGACGCGAGCGCGAACGGCTACGGAGCGATATTATTGCAGAAGCAGAGCGACAAGATATTTCGACCGGTATTTTATTTTAGCAAGCGAACGACGCCGACGGAGGCGAAGTACCACAGCTTCGAGCTCGAGTGTCTCGCCGCGGTGTACGCGATTAAGCGCTTCCACATCTACCTCGCCGGCATAAAATTTAAAATTGTCACGGATTGCGATAGTTTTCGTCTTACGCTGAGCAAGAAGACCGTCAATCCTCGAATTTCGCGTTGGGCTTTGTTTTTGGAGAATTACGAGTACGAGATCGTCCATCGACCCGGTTCGCGAATGGGTCACGTCGACGCGTTGTCGCGTTGTCAGAGTATCCTCATTTTGGAGTCAAATTCATTCGAGCAGACGTTGTCGATTCAGCAAGACCGCGACGAGGAGATCCGTAAGATTCGCGATAGACTCGAGACAGCCGAAGAGAAACATTTCGAAATTCGAGACGGGCTTGTGTACCGTAAGACGAAAAACAAGAAATTACTCTTTTATGTACCGCCGTCCATGGAGGACAATGTGATTCGCACTTGTCACGACGACATGGGTCACGTGGGCGTCGATAAGGTCGTCGATAATATCACGAAAATTTATTGGTTTCCGGAGCTGAAAGCGAAAGTAAAAGCGTACGTGTCGAACTGCCTGCGATGCATCGAATTTTCGCCAGCGAGCGGCAAGCCGGAGGGACGCTTGCACAGCATCCCGAAGAATAAACTGCCCTTTCAGACGATCCACGTGGATCACTGCGGTCCCCTGGAGAAAACCGGACGTGGTTACCGACACATTCTTTCGGTCGTCGATGCGTTCACAAAATTTATCAAATTGTATCCGTGCAAGTCCACGACCTCGGAGGAGACGATAAAACATTTGCAAAACTATTTTCAAGCGTACAGTAAGCCGAGACGAATTATTAGCGATCGCGGGACGGCGTTTACGTCCGATCGATTCCGAAAATTCGTAGACGACGAATCGGTAAAGCACGTATTAGTTGCTGTGGCAACACCGCGCGCGAACGGACAGGTAGAGCGATTCAACCGCGTGATTATTCCGATGATTTCGAAGTTGTGTGACAGTCCGAGCAAATGGGATCAGGTGTTAAGTAAAGTGGAGTTTGCGATTAATAATACTGTTTGCCGATCGACTGGCGAGACGCCGAGTAAATTGCTGTTCGGTGTTGATCAGGTTCACGAGATTAACGACAATCTCCGACTGATTCTCGACTCGTATTCGAACGACGAGCGCGATCTTGACTCGATAAGAGAAGCTGCCGCGACGAAAATTTGCGAGAGTCAGGAAGCAAACGAGCGATACTATAATCGGAAACATAAGGAAGCGACGCGGTACAACGAAGGTGACTACGTCATGATCCGAAACGTCGACACTTCTGCCGGGAGCAATAAGAAGCTCATCCCGAAGTTTAAAGGTCCGTACGTTGTGGAGAAAGTCCTCGATTCCGATCGTTACGTGGTTACCGACGTCGAGGGGTTCCAGCTCACTCAGTTGCCATACACTGGAGTGATCGCTGTCGACCAAATGAAACCTTACATTCACGAATAATTTATGCGTTAAGGAGCGAATTAAAATGCGAGAGATTTTGTATTTGTGTGCGAGTGATTTTGTATTCGTATGTAAGCGATATTGTATTCACGTGTATATTTATTTTTGTATTTTCTTATTTTGCCTCATTATTCCCGTTGTCCGAGACGTACAAATGTCAGGATTGGCCGACTGTAGGCATTATTTTATAAGATGCGAGACTGAGAGGCGAGCGCGCGAATTCGACGAAATATAACGGCCGCTATTCGGCGAAAGAAAACAACGGGCGGCGATTCCGCGAAAAGTGCCAACCGTCGCCTATTCCACGAAATAGCTCGACGGGCGTATCTACCTCGGAGGGGAGAAGGCAGAGCCAGTCAGTCCTCGCCGAGACATCGATACCAAAAGATGTAGCGAGAAAAGAGAGAATAGTCAGTCCTCTGTTACGACTAAGATTTCTAATAAATATTAAATTCGTCATCTTGACACGAACGAACTATTATTTCAATTTTCCCGAGATCTTTATCCCCACACAATTATCATTGTTTTTAATCAACCGACAGCGGTAGATGCGCGGTTGGCGCACGGCTCTGATCGTGCCCCAAGTCAAGCAGATTCGTTCGGGTTAGTGCTTGGATGAGTGACCGCTTAGTCGTGCGCTAGGTGGCGCACTGACCGTTGAGCTTGAGGCGCTTTCTTCTGAGACTGTTTCTGCACTTTACTCAAGTGCAAAAATACCGGAAGATCAGTAGAGTATGGCCTGTACTGGCACGGGTTTTGCGTAGTTTCCCCGCGTCCCCGGCAAATACGGTACAGTGTTGCTAAGTCGGCTACGGACGTACTGGAAGTTAGGTAGCTTCGCTGAGTGCGAACAGGGAGTGCTAAATGTTGTAGGGGAAAAAATGTTACCCTATCAACTTCCCTCAACTATCAATCAGTACTGAAAATTTCTTTCCAAACTATCGCTCAAAATATTCGATAAATAACCCCGAATATCGAACAATTAATTTCAGTAAATCATAAAAAATTTGCTCAATTGTTATTTAAAAAAAAAAACTTGACATTTTTTCTTTCTCATGACGCTCATCACTCACGACGTGTGCAAGGGGAGAGATTAACGTAGGGAATCGGGATGGGGTTTCGTAAAAACTCAAAAGGGCATTCGGTGGAAATGGAACATCAAAAATGAAGTAAATAATTCGCGAATCATGACCCTGAAAATTCCTGCATGAGACAAAATTTCATCAAGTTATGACAGCTGCGTTTTTCATCGCACAATCTTCGCTCGGGGAAGTTCACTTAGATAACAAAATGTTACAAGTAAACAATTTTTTTCCAGCTCAGTGCATCGGCAAAGACTTGCGAGATATGAAATTTGATGTCGTGCACATACCTTCAGGGTCATCGCGAATCGCACTTCCATTGTTCTCCCGATTCGAACAGCTGGAACGAATTTTGCATATGATAACAGACACACTGTAGACGTTATAGGAAATTATGTGTAAAATTATATGTAGACACCGCCTGAAAAACAGAAAGGCGTATATCCTTCTGTTTGGTGTACACCCTTTTGTTCTCGACTCGAACAACGGGAACGAAGTTCGTATATGATAACAGGCATACCGTAGACGTTACAGGCAATTATATGTTGATACTGCCCGAGAAACGGAAGGGCGTATCTCCTTCATAATTTAACGAGTAAAACGATTCGGCGCACGCCCCTCTGTTTTTATCGGGCGGTACATGCACACACCGTAGAGTGGTACGCTACAGAGGAAGGGTCGGGAAATCGCCGAATCATTGTGCCACAGGGTCACTGGCCCGGAGACTCGTCGCTGCACGAACGGCTCTCACTTTCGATTCGCTTCCAGTACGAACTGCCTCGCGCCGATATATAATATATACTCCGTACCTCCACATTTGCTGCTCTCTCCACTCACCGTGTAGCATATACATGGCCTACGACGTTTCGTTGGAAAACTTCCCGGACCTCGATCGTATTGTGGGGCGTGAGACTCGCTCGGCGCTTCGCCTACTGCTTGTAATTTTTTATGCCCTTATTATTTTTATTCGAACGGTGATGCTTTTTTTATTTCTAGATTTCAAACAAAGATAACATTTGAAAAGCGCTAAATGCTTTCCGGCTATTTCTACTCGATGGTAAAAAAAAAATAAAAAAGAAATAAAATAAATAAAAAGGTCCGCACATTTAATCAAAATTTGTTATCCGCAAAGGCCAGCAATGTCTTTCTTGTCGATATTACAATTTTTTTTTTTTTTTGTTAAAAATACCGTTCGTCGCTCGTTGTTACAGTTGGAATTCACACCGTATAGAAGGGCAAAAAGACAACCCTAATTGTGTACGGTGAAACACCACACATAATGCAAAAAAACACTCCACAAAAACTTAATGAAGATGAAAAATCTTTAAACTATTTTGGGGTCTTTCGGGTCGAGAGAAATTGGTGTTTTCCCCGCAGTGAAGAGTGCGAGAGCGAAGGGTCGATTGAAGGTCAGTACCGCAGCTAACGTCGGAAATAACATAGTTTTATGTGCGCACGTACGGTAAAAGCTTTCGAAGTCCGGAGCCCGAGGGACCGAAGTGCTGAATGATGCGATTCCACAGGATTAATTTTGCGGCTACTCAGACGCTAAAGTTTCATGCAAGTTAAAGGGCTATTCGGACACTTCTACCGAACGCGTTTTGCGCAGCGTGCGCAACGTAAGAGGTGTAAATATCTTCTGAATGGCTCGAAGGACGATTGACGCTAATCGACCAAAAATCGTTTCTCGGAAAGTATGTATTTTCAACGTCGACGTATTTAAAAGTCTCGTACGCATCTGATCTCGGAATCTGCACCGAGTAAAGAGCTTATTTAATGTCAACAAATCTTTCATTGGATATAGCGCGTCAAATATTTTATTGTCACGAAATTTCAGTTGACGCATAACAAATTTTCTTTCGGACCAAATATAGTTTAACTAATTTTTTGGGTTAATTTAATTTAATTTGGCGTAACTAAATTTTATTTGGTTCAACAAAATTATATTTACCTCAACTAAATTTTATTTGTTTCAACTAAAAAATCTTTAACAATCAATCAATATTTTAATCGCTACATCCAACAAAAGATTCATCGAAGTTTCTCAGTGTGCGCGCTAGGAAATACATTTGAAATTGGAAATACCGAGGTTGGTTCGGCGACTACCGGCTAGGCCAGGAGCTAAAACAACAGCGACTTGCGAACATGTCACGATCGATATCCGGCGCACGATGTCGAGTGTCCATGGTATATTACGGTGGCACTGATCGATCATCGCGTTTCCTCGTGTATTCCCGTTGTACGAAGCCGCATATAGTATTCGAGCACACGCCTCGACGACTCCGCCGCAATTCAAACACACTACAGACCCCGTGAACACTTTGCCACAGTTTGACGTCTATTTTGTCCGGCGTCGCCGAGGGAATGTAGTACATCGGATAAATACACGGAACATTGTAATGCAATAATAAACGCTCCATCCGTAACAATAACCTTCTTCGCTGTGACATTTATTAGCCAATTTCCAACGATATTGTTTTTTTCGAAGATCAAAAATGAAAGGAAACAATAATCTCGCTCCTTGCAGACATCGTGAGTGATGAGGGCGATGAGAAAGTAAAAATATCAAGTTTGTATTTTTTTTTTGTTTGAAATAACAATTAAGCAAATTTTGTATGATTTATTGAAATTAATTGTTCGATATTCGGGGTTATTTATCAAAAATGTTGAGCGATCGTTTGGGAAGCAATTTTCAGTACCGATTGATAGTTGGGCGAACTTGATAGGGTAACCATTTTTTCGCCTACAACATTTATGGGACAAAATTAATTATACCCGTCTGTAGCCCTATGCAAGGTTGCTAAAAACAGTAAAAAAAGATTATTAGCACGATCGATACTAAATTCGGATCGGCTAATGAACACCGAAATTAGCGGTTGTTTTGGGTGATGAGAGTTACTTGTTATGATTTTTTTAAAGTGTGAAAGAATTTTTTAGTATCGATTGATAGCTACAATAAATAATAATAATAATAATAGTTCGGAGAACTCGAAAGGGTAAAATTTTTTCGCCTACAAAACTTATGGGACAAAATTAATTATACCCGTGTATAGCCCAGTACAAGGTTGCTGGGAACAATAATAAGAAATTAATAACGCGGTTGTTTTGGGTGATGTGAGTTACCGAAAACTCGTAGCGTTCGAGTGATTAAATATTTACAAGGTTCTCCCAAGGGTATAGTCACTGGATGGGTACACACTTCATACCATTTTTATTTACAGTGTACACGGCTACGCTGTGAAATACACTGGAACAGTATACATTGCTGTGTAGCAGCGTACGGCGCGTTCCGCGGAAAAACTCAAGTGACGCAGTGCACAACGAACAAATTAGCCTGATTGCCTCGAGTTTAGAGGCATGAAATTATAATTGTCCGTTTTGCAATTCCAGTATAAATTTAGAGTGGAGAGTGGGCATTTCCACGGTCGCCGAAGATAAACATTTCGCCCGATCAAAGTCCGATCTAGGTGCACATGCTAAATATATATATATATATATTATGTATATATGTATCCAACGTTGGTTATTTACCTAGCGATAAAACAGTTCCAGACCAATAACATTATTAGATATAGCGTAGGCGGGAGCCGCAGGACCATCGGGTTACACGTATATCGTGTAAAACACGATTGATCATACTGTCGATAATGGTTCAGCAGACATGCAAATGATGAATGTACAACCCTACACGCGGAATCGATGAACCTCTAACTAAACAAGCAATTTCTACAACACGCGATCGGTGATTAGAGCTGGAAAAGTCTGATTTTCTACTTGCTTCATGGGAATCATTGGGAATCGTTCCGTGAGAAAAAGTCCGAGCGATTTCAATCTCGAAGCTATAGTGGTAGAGAGAAGCATCGGCGTCACGGCATGTTCATTGCCGAGTCTAGTAGTACGGGGAAGCCAGCTACAGTTGAGAGTTATTTGAACGATAGAAACGGAATGAAAAAGTCTCAGCATTATTAACTCAGGGTGGGAGCTTTCGTTGAGCGCATTATCACAGTTGAATGGAATTACAAGAGAAAGGAAAGGGGTCGAGAGAATCGCGTACAGAGGCTTCGGTGAGTTAAGTGCTAGAGCTCCAGTGGACGGACCGTCTATAGTTATCACTTAACAATGTTACGCGCTGGAATTGATCCGGCGACTGCGTGGGCGAAGGTGCTTCACGGTAATACATCGCTAATATCAATTGGATAATAATCCTTACCGACCTATTATGCAAGCTCTCGATTCTCATTATGCCTCAACGAGAACGCACTCAGAGGAGAGTTTCTTTAGTGGTAAGAAATCTTTTGTTAGATATCGCAAAATGAATTTTCAGTTATCGGCAGGAAATTTTTGTTGAGACGGATAATTTTTTTTTTTTTTATTTCCAAATTGTTTAACAGCTATTTTGGGTCCATTACATTTTATTTGGATCAACTACAATTTAGAATGTATTCTTGAAAACAAACATTTCATTCATTTAAGATAACTCAATGTTATCTTCCAATTTTACTACAATGATTCTTGTGATGCGATTTTTGATAAAAATCGAGATCCACTTGTAACTCGAAGCAGATTATTTCCGACAGCTTATTTTTATCAGATTCGAGTGATTATTACAGGGCGCTTCCGCAACATTATTTTTGTACCGCCAAATTATTTTTGTATTGGATAATAGATAGATAGATTGTTTATTTTATTTTTTTCATCGATATTGGCCCCACTTTCTCAAAGCTACTGCCTTATGTCTAATTACTAGTCCTCGCTTATTTTTTGTCCATTTCGTTTTTTTCGTCTTTACGCACCGAGCCAGTCCCCTCATTTTTGGGGCTGCAGCCGACTTCTCCTTTGTATCGCATTCGCCTTATAGTCTTGCGACTACAGGCACAGGGAAACTGCAGAAAACCTATGCCGATACAGTCGGTCTCAGATTCGCTTCACGGCACCGGAGCTACGTCGTGTTTCGGCGAGAATGTAAACATAGACTACATATATACACTTGTGGCACACACGGACAAGTACGCGTGTGCCTCGAGCATATATATGGAACTATGACCCGCCCATGTTTTTATTTCTCGACGAAACGACGGCCCCAGGAATCGAACGTTCGACCTACCGATGCTCTGGTTTAGAGGCGAGCACACTAACAACTAAACCAACGCACCCGGTGATAGATTGTTTGTTGCTTACATAGAGCACAGCGAGGTCTCTTATAGCAAGGGGGGTTAACAGCTCTGCTTATCGTAGGAATAACATAACAGATACAAAAATATAAAATAAATATAACCCTAAAGAGCAATATGGGTGAACGTCTTTTAATCGTTCAGTGAAAAACGCTCTGAGCATTCGGCTTTTTCACACACACTAGGACCTCGACTTCATCACAGCAGCGGGGCCGGCTCCGCATCACACTTACAAAAATCGAGGTTGCGCGTGCCTCGCCCGTACTAACTGTCGAGCATGGTCCAAAGTTTGCTGCGCTGATCGATATTCGCTCCGTGGTGGGGACTGTTCAGGAATCCGAGGGCGTCAAAATCGAGGTCCTAGTGTAATTGCAGATTGCTTTGAGCGTTTGTACATTGTCGGAGGGTAGAAAAATTATTTTTATAGTGTAAAATTGTTTTTGTCCTGCAAAAACCTTTTTGTACTGTACAATTTTTTTCGTACTGTAAAATTATAATATTTTTCATCGACAGCGCAGAGCTATAGACGTACGTACGAACAGACAGGCAGACAGGAATGGGGTAAAGCTCTCGATCGTGAAATTCAAATGTACTTAAATTTTTACATTTTCAACTCGGTATCGAAAAAACGATGTTCGCGAGTGGCTCGCATAGGAATACGGCACGACCGTGGATTATTATTATTAGGGGACCGTGCGAAGCTCCGCTGTGCTGTCGCTACTTCATCCACGTTAAAAAAACGTACGACGAATGGCTTGGAAGAGACTCGCTGCTAGCCGCAGCAACGCTGTGCTCTCTTATCGCCAGACCCAGCCAGGACGCCCGAACAAATATCCGATAACAAAAAAAATAAAAATTCCTCGCTTCTGCGAAGCGAATAATTGCTCGAATGTTCGGCAACTTCGCCGGAATTCCTTCAATTCTTCACATCGATTAAACGCAAAATGAAATCTTATATATATTAAAGACAAATAAAAATAAAAAAGACGAATTAAAAAAAAAATAATAGTAACATTTTTTTGTTTTATTCTGTTTATAATAAATATATAATAATACTAGGGGGTCGCGGGGTAATGAATATAATATGTATATAGTTTATAATAAATATAAATGTGTAATAAATAAATAAAAATAAAAAAGACAAATTAAAAAAGATAATGGTAACATTTTTGATTCATTTTTTAAAGATTTCACGACAGCTGGCTGACCCCGCGTCAAAATGGGTACGGCGAACGCACAAACGGATCCCGAGCACGGGAGTGACGAGGCGAATCCCGGCGGTACGTCGATCGAGGCCTTCTTCGCCGAGACGGTTATCCTCATTACCGGGGCGACGGGATTTCTCGGTAAAGCGCTTTTGGAAAAACTCCTGAGATCGTGCCCGAGACTCGCTACGATCTTTATACTGATCCGTCCAAAGAAAGGCCAGACTGTGGAGCAGCGTTTCCAGAATTTGGTTGAGAATCCGGTAAGTAAAAAGAAATGCTTAAACGATTTTTGCTGAGCCTCGATAACGATAACTTTTATAATAATTTTTGTCAAGTCAGAATATTAAAAGAAAAGATAAAAATGTAAACGTAACTTTGCAGGTATTCGACAGAGTGAAATGGGAATTCCCAAGTGCGCTGAGCAAAGTGTTTCCGGTGAAGGGCGACGTAAGTCAGCCAGGACTGGGCCTCAGCAACGAGGACAGGACGATGCTTATACAGCGTGTAAACGTCGTCTTTCACGGTGCCGCTACCGTGCGCTTCGACGAACCCCTCAAAGTCGCCGTCAATCTCAACACACGGGGTACCGAGAGGATAGTCGAATTATGCCGAAGCATGACGAACCTTATCAGCTTCATCCACATTAGCACGGCGTACAGTAATGCCGATCAACGTGAGATCAAGGAACAAATTTATAGGTAATTGCAGTTGTGTCTTACAACAATTTCCCAATGCACCACTTTTTATTTTTATTTATATCTATTTAAAAAATTTATTTTAATTGATATTTATTTTTTATTTATTATTTAACCAAGTTTTCCGTTAAAGGATCATTAAAGTGCGTTTGGTTTTTAAGTTTTATTGTCGATATTCCGTGATTTATTTATGTATTTATTTTGCGATTGAGGAAAAAATTTGTAGGTAATTGCATTTCTCCCCTGTAACAATTTGGCGATGCGACATTTTATAATTATTTGGAAATTAAAAGAATTTTTTAACCAAGCTTCCCGTTAAAGTAAGATGAAAGTATCTTTGGTCCTTAACATTTATTGTTAACACTCTCTTATTAACTTTTTTCTTTTTCGAAAATTATCTATGTTTCTCGGTTGGTTTTATTTTTGAATTTTTCATTGCTGTAAGCTTATGGGTTTATGATTTTTTGTTTTATCGCAGCACCAAGGTGAAACCCCAGACGGTAATAGAGATGTGTGAAAATCTGGACGACGAGACGATAGCGGTTATCGAAAAGAGACTGATGGGAAATCACCCAAACACATATACCCTGACAAAAGGCCTTGCGGAGCAATTAATTATGACCAAGGGAGCTGGTCTCCCGATCGCCATAGTTAGACCGAGCATAGTGTGCGCGGCATATCAGGAACCATTCCCCGGTTGGGTGGACAACGTCTGTGGAATAACAGGTGGGTTGTATTTATTTTTTATTTATTTTTTTTGCGCGGAAATTCTTTGGATATAAAAATTGAAATGTTGTATACTTTTAATGAACTTAGCAATACTGGAAAAATTAATGATGTTCCGTTACAGGCATAATGATGGAAATAGGCAGAGGCACTATAAGAAGCATCGTTTGTAACGCGAATTTGGTCGTCGACGTTATACCCGTCGATTTTGTAGTCGATACTATAATATGCGCCTCGTGGCACAGCGCGATGCGAAGAAACAACAGTATCAAAGTATACAACTGCACCAGTGGAACGTTCAATCCCGTGAGGTGAGTTTGTCTGTTTAATAATCGCAAAAAAGTATGGATTTGTTTTGCTACTACAGTCGTATTCGGCTCGACGGTACGTAAAATGATTTAAAAAAATGTAACGGTGGGTTTAAAAAATATATATTTTTCACAAGGTGGGCGGAGTTTGGCGCGTTAACGCGGAAGCACGCGATCGAGTCACCCTCAAAATACGTCATGTGGTATCCAGGCTTTACGTTTAGAACCAATAAATTTATTCACAAACTGATGGTTGGGTTTTTGCATTTTTTGCCTGCATTCGTCATCGATCTCGTGCTGAGGTTCCAAGGTGGCAAGCCAGTGTACGTATAAGTTTGTGTTTTCTATTATATTTGTATGTCTCTTGTATAAACTATTATTGGGATTGAGAAGGTCTTATGGTTTTTACGATTTTTTTCCGCAGTATGATGAAAATCACAAAGCGTTTCGAGCGCGCTGCAAAAACGGGCGAATTCTTTGCCGTTAACGAGTGGGTCTTTCAAGGCGAGAATATGAAGGATTTGGCGAAAAACGTTAAAGTCGCCAACGACGCGAATCGATTCAACGTCGATATAACCACGTTGGATTGGGACTCGTACGTCCATCAGTACATGTTAGGAATAAGAAAGTATATCCTTAAGGACAATCCTGACACCATGAGCAAAGCGAGAAATCGATTATTCAAGTGAGTTATCCTACTGTCTTTATCCTATCTTACTGTATTCTCATCCTTCGGGTGGAGTTGCAAAGAAAATCTCATAAAAAATGAAAATAAAAAAGTTCGTAAATGAAAAATGGTATGAAAATTTTAGGATGATAAAAAATGAATTTTTTTTTTTTAGACTTTACTGGGTGCACAAATTCACTCAAGCGTTGAGTGTGTTCGCATTAATAAAAATGGTGAAACTAGCTGGTCGGTGATGGTTACGACACCGTCGTCGATGCTCGAACGAAAAAATTATGTACGTATAATACAAAATAAATACAGAATATCGTAACCGCGGAAAGAAATTGTACATTTCTATACTAGTGCGATAAAGCTTTTTACGCACGCCTCTCGTACTTTACGCACGATGGCTGTACTCGCCACAATCAGCAGGCTCGGAGTAGCACTTCTCCTGCATTCGTTACAAAAAATATTATGCGTTACTAGTGCACTGTAGCAAACATCATACGCGGACTGTGAAGTGTATCGCATTCGCCGCACTCGTACCACAATGAGCAGTCGCGTTCGGCTCGTGCTTCTCTGGTACTCATGCAGATCGTGTGACTTCACGATGTTGCAATTACACGAGTTAGGAAAAAATTTTCACACGAGTATCGTACAAAATTTTTTTCCACAGGGTGTGAAAATGTGTGTGTGTGTGGGTGTGTTTTCAAAACTGTCATTTTCGCACCGAATTAAGTAAAGAAACATTTCGTCAGAAAAATGAATTTTTTAATACTAATGAAATTAATTATTCTTTTTTGCAGACTTAACTCTGGGTGCACAAATTGACTCAAGCATTGGGTGTGTATGTGTGTTCGTATTAATAAAAAAAATATGGTGAAACAAGCCGGTCGGAGACGGTTACGACGCTATCGTCAAAGCTTGAATGAATACGTAATGTTTCGTTCAAATACTCGACCAGTATAATACCGCGAAAGATAAACGTATACATATATGTACGTATGTGTATATGTATATATAAAAATAGATTCATAAATATATATACAAATACATAGCATATATATAATATATATATAATAGGAAGTAAGTCCTGAAATTCAGCTTATCATTCTTTCTTTGAGTTGTCACTGACGAATATCTAAAATTACATAGTAAATAAAAAAAAAGTTTTAAACCGCAAAGTGAGATAATAGAGATATATCCGAGGAATTGGATTCTTTAAAGAAAAAAATAATTTGAATATTAAGGTGCGGAAAAATAATTCGTCTTTTACTTCGAACAGAAAACGTTTATCACGGACGCTAAGGTAGGCGGATTTTAATTTTTTTTGAGTCCCGCGTATCGAACGAAAACGAACGAGCGACCGTTAACGTAATGAGCCAAACGTTTGTTGTGTGGTGCGAGGTTATCGATCTTCAAAAAGTTCATTGGAACGGGTTATGAAAAATGTTGAAACGACGAAAATACTATTGGATCTCGTTTTTTAACTAGAGTTTCGATAGGATTTTCGTCGACCATTACATTGCAATGTACCTTTCCCCCATAAGGTATATTAATTTCAAATACAGCTTACCTTTGTGGGGTACATTGTTTTAAGGCTATGTCAATTTTTGTTTCACTAGCTACTTACAAAAGTTATCTCTTCTATGTGAGCAGAGCTTTCTTTCATAAAGTGTAGACCTTCTTTTAGATTTCGTCTCGAATATTTTTAATTTAAAAAAAAGTATATAATATCCAACGACTCACGAATGACCGTCATTCGACAGCAACAATATGAAAAAACGAACTAGCCACTTAAAACCGAATAATCAAAAAAAAAAGAAAAAAAATGCCCACATAGGCTCTATAGAATCGTGGAATAAAACACGTAAACCGTCATGAAAAAGACTGAAAACTCTTACTGGAAGAAAAAATCGATTTTTCGCCTTGCAACCGAAGCTTACACGAGATAAAAAAGAAATAATGATAATTTCGCTACCGCATTACATATTTAGTACATAACTATACGGATAAGCGGCCAGCTGGTCTGAAGAATTTTTAATTAACAACGAGGCGGTGGGTAACGGTGGGTAAGTTTTTTTTTTTGTAATCCGTTAATCGCGGTCGGGCAGGTCGCCAAATATTGTATTTATAAATTAAATCATTACACATCATACTGTACCATACTTGCTTCGTCGATGAGCGAAAGATTGTTAAAAAAAAGGCCATGTAGTCGTGTACCATTATTATATCATATACTGTAGATATTTCCCGTGGTGAAAAAAAAATAAGAAAAAAAATAAGAAAGAAAATAATAACGAAGACGAAAGCTTTCTGAGGGACATAATATCATAATTTCGTAGGTGCCTCAACTACCTCAATGGCGAAGAAAGTGCCGAATATACTGCTCCCGTCGATATAGGACCAAAAAGCAATTAAGAGGACGAAAAATATTTTTTTTAACAAAAAAAAAAAAAACCTGTAATCCGACCACGTTCGCGACCTACCGCCCGCAAGTGTTTATCGTCATTCGGAATTCGCTTATAAAATGTTGTAAACGATCGTCTACCGCTCGGATAAACGTGTCCCTGTACACCGACGATTATTGCGTACTTCGGTTTGTTCGCATTTTTGGTTTTCTTCATTTTTTCGGTTTTTCTACGGGGGCATGGAATGCCGTGCATATTGAATATTCTTGATGATGTATTGAACGTGTTTAACGAAAATGTAATTATGGAAATGAAGATAATGTTTTTAATTAAAATGCGACTACCATTTATTTTACATAACCCCTTTGTGAAACAAGAATGTACGAATTTCTGAACCGCCTGCTTGTTGATTGTGCGCACGAGATCCGATATGGATATACTTATGGATAATGACAAGCAACGCTTCATATAGGAGGAAGCGTAATTACTCGATGAATGTTGTAACTCACATCTGCATTTGCGACCGGGATTTTTATTGGATGTATGACGAAATTCGGGGAAACAAAGGTATAAAGGACTCACTACTTTGCAGAGCTGATCCCCAATCGCAGATTCCTTCTCGAAGTCCATTTCCGATGATCCGCGATGCCTCAATTGATATGTCCTTGACTCGAGGCTGTCCTCGCTACGATCACTGTCACTCACACTTTAAGGTCTTAATATACTCCGTTTTATGCACTTTTATAGGTCTAAAGAATCGTTTGCAAGATTTTCGAGAGATCCGCTTATCTCACATGTATTGCCACAACGGACGTTGCTAAACTCGCGATTAGACGTCTTTTCCAGGCTGGAAAATAAAGCAATATTAACTATCGACGAGTTATAAAGCCGAAAGAGCGAACAGGCTCATGCTTATACACAACCGATGTTCCCTTCTGGAATTAGGAAATCGAATTGTAACGGGTTTCTACTCACTTTTATATTCGAACGATCGTAAGGATTCATAATATGATCGATTGAACCAAAAATAAACCGGACCCGTTCTCGTCAATCTGATAGGCGGAAGCCTGAAGCGCTCTCTATATAACAACATTGCGCGACTCGATACGCTGACTGCTGTTGACAACACGTGCATTCAAATTGAATCAGTTTTTCGTATGACGAGTCGGCTATGCGCGGAATCTCAACGAACGATAATACCGGCTTTTATTTACGCGTAACTTCGATCCGACAGATTGACTTTTTTGAGATTAATCGAAGCAGTTTGATTATCATTATTCTCGTCATTTTTGTGATTATAAACAAACCGTGAAGCGAGACAAAAGTACAAAACTGGGGCCCGTTACAATGTATCAGAGGCGCTTCCGATTCGGCGTTATTTACTCGTTGCTATAGCAACGACTGCGCATGCGCACGGCCGTTGTTCGGAATACCATCCTTTAGTGATGATGATGAAAAGGCGTCAAATCGAAATCGCCTGCGTCGGATCCCAATAACATCATTAATGCTATGCTAAGTACAAGTTCATTTCCTGCGACAATCGAAATTTATGATGACTTTTCAGGTACCAAAAACAAATTTGTTATCCATATTCTATATCTCCGTCTGGACAATATTCGAAAGTTACCACCCATCCAAAAAGTTTACTTTTGGACGTAGGATAGCTCATAGTCACTATAGGGACCATCCGGACGAACATATGTAGCCATTTATGGAACTTGGCCAAGCGGCATAAATCCAAGGAAAAGCAGAAAGAAGAAGAAGAAAATATGTAATCATTTAGATCATTTTTTTAAATTCCAAATGGCTTTTCGCTACCTGGGTAAGCATGGCGTGCATTGCGATCTCAACCCTGTTAACCACCAACAATATCTCCCGTCGGTTAAAGATGGAACTAGTGACCTACATTTATACAATTCATGGTTTACCCATTGAAACAGTTTATCCCTATGACCGAGCGGTTTCTCGGTTCGCTTCGAACGCTCTCCCGTAGCACAACTTATACAAAAAAAAATCATGTATTTCTGACGTTTGGCCCGTTTCGCGATGTCCCCACTAGGAAGGCTGTTTATACATGATTATATTCCGATATACTATCGCCCATAGGCGTGTCACAAGTTGTACGATTTAATTACATCGCATATCCGGAGCACCAGTGCGGCTCGCTCGATTCTCGAACCAAGGACTCCTTCCTCCGCTTCGACCTTTTCGTTCGAGGAGTAACCAATTCGAGATCTTTTCCTTTCTCGCACATAACCTGTGCCTCGAAGAGCGAATCGGATATCAGGATGGCTGATGCTCTGGCGAAAGGTTTCGCCCTGGAAGATTTTAATGCCGATAAGTGTAAGTTCGTTTACGCCACAGGCGGAAAAAAAAAGTTTTCACGAAACAGAATCGACGAATATTTAAACGCTTCTCCCCTCCCGCAGTTGTCAAGGATCTCAGTGCGCAATGCGTAGGGGCCGACGAGTTGCGCAAACAACGAGCGAGGATTCAGGAACTAGCCGACAATACTTCGGCACTGTTGAAGCGCAATGTCTATCAGAACTACATGCAGTTCATCGAGACGGCCAAGGAGATATCGCATCTGGAGAGTGAAATGTATCAACTGTCGCAGCTGCTCAGCGAACAGCGCTCGCTTCTGGGCACACTGGGCTCCAGCCGGAGCGCCGTCATGTTCGACGATACGCTGGAATCGCAGCATGAAAACTCCAGCGATGCCGTCTCCAAGGAGGAGGAACAGAAGCAGAAGCTTGTGCAATTGTTGGAGAATGTAGAGGGTGCCATGGTCTGTATTTCTATTGGACCTTTTTTCCAATTGTAATGTTTTATTTAATTTAATTTTAATATATTCAATAGATATCTCTTTTTTTTCATAATTATAATACATCACAGACAGCAGTAGTGACTGAAATTGTGAGCCTGTGTATATCACAATTAAGAACTAGCGAACAGAAGTTCCTAATATAATAAAATCAAAATACAATTTAACAGATTATAACCAGTTTTAAATTTAAAAGAATATAATTATAACTATAAGTACAAAAATATATATATATATCAGCCAAATTGGCGAGCACGAGTTATTTGTAGCTCAGGACAATTGAATTTGCTTGTTCTTTAAACACTTCAAATGAAATGGCTGTGAAGTTCGAGCCTGAATATTCATTCGTAAGTCTCACTCGCGACTTACTTCTTTTATTTTTTTAAATTTCTTTAATGGATTTTTCCGTTCCCGATCTATATATAGTACTTCCTAATTTCCGAGCTCCGAATAATGAATTATAATGGCATTATAAAACACTTTAAATGAATTTACATTTTTGCCCCATATTGAATGAGACAAATTTAGAGAAATAAATTCCCAGCGATATCTGACTCTTGTATTTCCAATTTTACAGAGTCTGGTGGAGACCGTCGGCCGAGTATGTTTGCACGAGGGTTCGCTCCTCGAGCTCGATCCGTTGGAGGGAACTCCACTGAAGCGGGTCCACGCTTATCTGTTCAACGACGTTCTGATGATAGCTTCGTGGCTGGCGACCGGCGGACGCAGAGGACCTCCACGATACAAGATGCAGGCCGTTTACAATTTGCAGAGTTTGGCGGTCGTCAACGTTCGGGATTTGGGTACCGTCAAATTGGCTTTCAAGCTTCTGGCGTTTCCGGACACGAGGGTTTTCCAGTGCCCGACGGCGACGAGCAAGGTATTCGCTTGCAGTTTATGGCTGATGAAGCTCCGAGTTACACTCGGTGGCCTTAACGCAATTTTTAATTTATTTATTTACAGAAAGAATGGTTGGACAAATGCGATCAAGCTAAGAAAGCGCGTCTGACTCAGGATAGTCAGGTAGAAGCGCCGGACAAGCAGAAGCACGCGAAAGATGAAGCGATTCCGCCGCCGCGCTCGATGTCTCTGGAATCGAATACACTCGGCATGGAGGAGGGCGACGAGGTCGAGAGCCTCGAGCCGATTCCCGAATGGCTGATGGAAGTTGCCGAGGATTTAGACTCTTGCATGGCGCAGCGTCACTTCGAGGAAGCTTACAATCTTCTGGAGAAAGCGAAGAGTTATCTGAAGGAGGCTCAATTGACGCCCGAGCTTAACGAAATAAAGGGAAAAGTAAATGAGCGTGCTCGATCCCTCGTCGATGGTCTCACTCGCGAATTGGAGCTCAGCGCCGAGGCGAAGTCCCTTCAGGGCGGAGGACTCAGAAGCGCGAGACGCGCCGTCAGGATTTTGATACAACTCGACCGTAGCGCACAAGCTTGCCAATTGTATCTTCAACTTTGCAGCGCGGCGCTTAAAGCTCGATTGAAAAAAGTCAAACGGGAAGGCGCTACTATACCGTACGTCAATCAATTGAGCGCTATAGCGTTCAGCAACATTGTCGACATAGCACGGGAGTTTCTCAAACTCTTTCCTGAAGCTACCAATTGCACTTCCGGTGAATATGAATTTCTGAGCGAATTTTCATTTATCTGTTAAAGAATAGGGATATTCGATGGAATTTTTATATAAACGATTTTGTTCGCAGCGCTCGTGGTTTGGTGCAGTCAGGAAGTCAAACATCTGACTTCGCATCTCATAAAACAACTGTTTATTCCTCAAGTCACGATGAGCACGCTGGTGGAATGTATCGGCACTGTTCGAAGTCATTGTGATCAGGTAATTGCTATATTTTTTACTTCCTCATAGAGGAAGTCGTTTTCGTAAAAAGAAGAAAAAAAACTTTGTAGTGTCAGAGTACTTAAATACTCTAAAACGTCGAGAAATGGGATTTTTAGCTGTCGGGGTGTGATGATTTTCAGCTGCTCATGTACTATGATCAAAGCCCTTTGGTATTGAATTTAGTCGAAGTCTATCCAAGCGATCAGATTTTATCGAATTTTGATTTTTTTTACATTGTTACAAACGGTCTGCTTCGAGTAAATACGAAGGTATCGAACTGAAATTTGATACGAGAATGGGCGAACGCTATGCAATTTTTGGTATTAAATTTGGCGAAAATGAATGTAATAGTTTGGATGTTAGACGATTATGAAATTTTTTAATTTTTCGGAAAATTTGTTTTTTTTTTACGTCCAACACGAGTTTCTGCATCAAACAAAACGCAAGAGTAAAATCACTCACAGATGTGTAATCAGCGGTGTAAAATACTTTGCAATCAAATTTCAGTTAACTCAGCTAGGAATGGACTTCCGTTATCAACTGGACGGCCAGTTGAGGTCGCCGTTAGCCAG
Source organism: Stenichneumon culpator (assembly GCA_964017025.1). Classification (NCBI taxonomy): domain Eukaryota; kingdom Metazoa; phylum Arthropoda; class Insecta; order Hymenoptera; family Ichneumonidae; genus Stenichneumon; species Stenichneumon culpator. The sequence goes on along the minus strand of OZ024780.1, from coordinate 13,600,964 downwards.
AGCGTTGCAAGATTCTGGTGAGAAATACGTCGACGCGGTGAAGGTTCGCGCGGCCGAAGATACCTGGCGACCCTCGAACCTTCAAACAGCTCAGAATCTTCAGAAACTCTTAACCGAGCTGGACGATCTCGGTATCAGCGTGTCTTCGACTTATCTTACGAGCGACTGCTGGATGTCGTTAACCAGCAACACAGTAGCTTTCGCGAGATTGTACGTCGGGCTTTTGGAGGATTGCCTGAGCGTCGCTACACCCGAGCTCATGTTCACGATCGACGGCGTATTGATTTCCGTTATGCGAGCTCAAGTTCAACACCTCGTGGGTTCTCTCGTCAATCCAAAGTTGAAACAAGAGGTACACTCAATATTATTAATCGCTTTTCCATTTTTAATAATAATTTGTACCGAGATCGAAACACATATGATACTTTTGTTATCTTCCAAAGAAGTTCGACATTTATTTTTATTTTGTTATTTTCAGAGAAAACTTGTACAGGATAACTCAATCTACGTACGCGACGTTATAATAGACAGGGGTTTGGAGTTATACAAGAGTACAACGGGCCAAGAATTTACGAAGCTCGTAGCACTGAAGGAACAGATAGTTTTGGAGTCGCTTAGTCCTACGAAACCGAAACCTGTGCCTAGAACTTCAGTTCCTAAATATAGCACCTCGGAGTATTTATAGGCTCAATTTAGTCAACGAATCTCGCACGTGTGTATTCCCAGAAAGCTTGTAATATATTGTAAATAATAAAATAAGCTAATATAGTTAATTATTTTTTTATCAAATTGAACCGATTTTGAAGTTTTTAAAACCTGATTTGCGATTTTTAAAACCTGATACGACAATTTGAAAGAAAAAACTTATCTCAATTGCATCGTTAATTGAAAAGTTTATTCGGTCTTAGGTAAATCGCGGTACAACGTCGCGCTCGTCGGAATCGATTCTAATAATGAACAAGTGATGAAACGTTCCGTAAACGAATTATCCGTACACGAAAGAAATAATACATAGAATTCGCTAAATATCTAAATATTTACAATGAACCTTGGTGAGACTTTGATATTAAATTATTTGGACGATTGCAGAGTGGGTCAATCTGCATTTGCGTCGTCTTTGGATTTCGCTTCTTCGTTGGCGGCTTCGAGCTTCTTCTTCTTCGCTCTTATATCGGCCAGAGTCTGTTCTATGCTACGCTGATCCTTCTTGTTTTCGCTGGGAACTGTGTAAATCGATTAGATAAGTAATTGTTAATGAAAATAATTGCAGAATCATTTTTTAAATGTCTACGCAAAATGTTGATATCATTCTTACCGCATCCATAGCTGCTGTTGGCCTCGGTTTTCCTGGCAGCCTCCAGAGCAGATTCCTTTCCGATCAAGTGTTCGTACTTGTCCTTGTAATTCGAATTGGGTACAAAGTCATTTTTCCGTTTACGTGATTTAAAAGCTTCCTCGTCCTCCTTGGCTTGCCTCTCCCTGGCCTCCTGCACTCTTTTCGCGATTTCCGTGTTCCATTCCTCGCCTCTCCGCAAAGCGTTCAACTGATCGTCGGACGGAGCGTGTTCGCGTTTGAAGATGACAATGTGTTTGTCGACGCCCTCTTCGCCGAATGAATAGGCCCATACGCTGGCAACTTCCGCAACGTCGTGACTAAAAAAAAATAATCGCGCACATTGAAATGCGATAAAAAGCTTGCCCCAAAATATGAGCCAACAGATTTCGGCAATAATTATGACGCCATCGCAATGTCTACAGGACTAGGTACTGTGATATTTTTTTTACAACTTTTACTCATAGTTGCTCCAATATTAAGTAGGGGATTAAGCATAAAATAGAGGCAGAGGAAGGCATAGCTTGCTGCTTTTTCTTGAATCAGCATTATAAAAATTATCAGCTTAGAGCCAATTATTAATCAGACTAACATTGTTAAGAAAGCAAAGAAATAGCATAGCTCAGTGAATCTGAATGGCAATGCAACCCATTGCTAGTTAAACCAATGGTGGCAATAAACCAGAATTGGTATCAACCTTTGGTACACTGCTTAGCAATAATTCCTAGAAATTAACCTATGCCTAAAAACAATAACAGGATCATTTCTCTCCAGTCATGGCCTGGCATCTGCAGGCTTGTTGTACTGCTCGATACATACACAATACTTCTGCACACTTGATCCATAGGAGGAAACTTGTAGTCCTTGGCGGTGTCGTCCTTCAGGAATTTGTTGATTTTTTCCTCAACCTGAAAAATACATTCGTTAAATGAAAGGTTCGATTATTCTTCGCAGCAAATAAATCTGAGTAAAACAATGTTTAAATTGGTATAGCCAAGAAAAAAAGGAAATAATTGATTACCTTCTCTCGAAATTTTTTGAGCTTCTCGGCCTCGATCTTCTGACGTTTCTCTTGCTCATCGCGTTGTTCTGGGCAGCAACGAAAAATTGTTTATTTAATTTTTAAAGAAATTTTCGTTGCCTTCAGTAGCAAGAAACAAACATAGGTTATGAATCGACTTACTTTTTATCAGAGCTTTTTGCTTGTCGCTCACCGTTGGCGGTTTGTCCATAGAGCTCAAAATCGAACCGAGCAGATCCATCTTTTTTTTTTTCTTATTTTTTAAATTATAACTTTTCTGTCGTCGTTATTTAATTGAACGCAAACGCCCGGGTGCACAAGGTCGAATTGGTTGCGACCGTGCACGACACGCTACTGCGTACGCGGCCTCTTCTACGATCTACTTTTAACCGTTCGACTCAATTATTCCATTGGCTAAAGCATAGAAATCTGTGCACAACGCGATTCTCATACACACGCCATAATTCGCCTTCTATATTTTTGTGATAAATTTCTAACAATATCTCGCGTCGAAGACCTTGCAAACAAGAACCTCCTCCATCTGACGTGCTGGGCCAACAAAATTTGAACTGTAGGTTGGCGCGCCTGACAATTGACGGATGGAAAAATTGGACGACGCTTTTAGAAGAAACTATCAAGTTTTTATAGTTTAAATACATCTACTCCTATTATTATTTCATTTGATACGATTGTAATTGCTGCAATCGACTGAGATATAAATATATACATATCATACTTAAGTTTGGTAATCCTCGAAGTTTGAATTAAACATTTGGCAACACTTACCAGCCCACTTCACGCTCGATCGTCGCGGTTTTTCCATTTTTTTTCGCCGTGTCTACAGTTTTTTTAAAAGTGTTATATACATTTACTCGTATAATTATTTTATTTTCGTCAACATTTATTTGCACAATTGAAATTGGTACAATCGACCGTGATATTAATATTTTGCGCCGCGTCTGTCAGCGTTACTGTAGGCAGGGCGAATATTTTTACACATATCGTATTTAAGTTTGGCAATCCTCGAAGATTGAATTGGACTTTGGCAACACTAACCGACCCACTTCATGCTCGATCCTCGCGGTTTTAAAATGGTTACACGAGCGTGATCGAACGAACAAAATTTCTTACAAATTGTGATAAGTGTCGAAATTGTCACGTCGGCGTCAGCGATTAAAGCAATCAAACACACAAATGTACATTGTCTGAGCCTCAGTCCGCGTCTTTGCACTTGGTACAAGGACAAAAAAAATTACCGTAGCGCATTGCGCACATAACCTCCCCCCTCCCCCCCCAACGAAGCGCTCGGTGGAAAAACGGTTTTTTCGATGAATATTCCTCGCCGATGCGAATTCGAAATTCCAATTCAGATATGAAGGAACTGGAGGACACGAAAATTGAGGTACGAATGATGAATAATTAGAATGTACGCTGCCACTTTTACGAATACACTCTGCCGTGCATTGGTCGCGTGCTTTTCTGTTAATTCATAACCTGCATTTTTGTACTCTCAAGAAAGCAGCGATTCCGAATTACAATATTGTCGCGATTAAAAAATTTACGCTACCAATGAACCTTAGGAATTGTAATTGTTGCAATCAGCGCATTGATATCTAATTTTCCAACAAACATGTACATCCGTAGTTATTTAACTGGTTTACCTAGCTCCAGGATAATCATAACAGTATTGTTGTCCGGCCAAATAAATTACAATGGTGTCTACACGAAAATGATTTTTTTCTAAAAATAAGCTTACCGGGCTGACGAATCAAAATTTTGATTGACGAATACAAGTAAAAAAATGTAATTTTTTCTCTTCTGATAACTTTTTAGACATTTTTTTATTTCTCAAGCATTGCCATTATGTACTATTTCTCATTTTATAGAGATATTTTTTTTAACACTTTTTGTTTTTCAGGTGCGCAGAGTGATAGATCTCCAGTTTTCGATATGGGACAGACTAAACAGTTCCACAGAGGACGACGGGGGTTCTCCAGTGAGGTCGCCAGGATGCAACGGATGCGCGGTTCCGTTGGGTGATTTTTTTGAGGACGCGTCATATGCCTGGCTGAGTTACGGCCCACGACTTGTAGTTTTAAATGTAAAGACTGGTACAAGTATCAGTTCGTGGACATTCAGAGACAGAGTAACTTCTGTTTCGCCTTTTCCTGCCCAACCGGGTCAAGTTCCGTTGCTTCTCGTCGGATTGGACAATGGCGCGAATAAAATACGAGACTCCGCTGGGATGGTGTGCGTGTTCGACTGCACAACGTCACAGGTCCTCAGAGCAGTGCGGGTGAGCTGAAAAAGAATTTTTACATTTTTTAACACTGATTGAATTTCAATTGGCAAAGAGTTTTTATTTTTATGGTTTTACGTCGTTTTCAGATGCCAGCAGGCGTGGAGCGTGTTTGCGTCGTTATTGGTGGCGCTGAGTGGGAAGATTTTGGTGACAAGAGGATGGAAAATTTTCTTGTTGAGAACAGCGGTCTGGCGTGCGTAGCGCTCCGAAATCTCGATCACCTGATGATCGACCTAAGACGCTCGTCGTGGGAAGGGCCCGACGCTACGCCCGTCGCCGACGAATCGAGTCCGGCCGAATTAGACTTTTCGGCACGACATAAATCCGCCTCGACGCACCACAGCAAATCCAGCAGAGAAAGACATGTGGCGTACAATCTAATGAACACCCGTGAGTACTAAAAAACTAAAGACTAAAAGAGTTTATGATTTTTTAATTAAATTTCTTTATACGGGTATAAACGGGCAAGGCTCTGTGTACAGATCCAAATGCACATTAGCGAGTAAGTGTGTAGTGTGAACAATCGTAAATAACAATAGTCTGGTACAAAGTAACCCTTGAATCACCTTAGCAACTTATAGCCATGATCAGAGCAAAGCGGCTCGAAAAATAGTACGAGGAACTCCAAATATCCTCAATATTTGCAAATTGGCTTGCCATCTGTGTTATCTTCATCCTTAAAGAGAATTCAGCTTTGTATCAATTTGTCGGATCGGCAACTGAAATTCTAAAACCAGTTTGATTGTATCTAACATTCATTTAATAATTTCAAGTCCATAAATTCAATATAGTATGAAGTCGATTTTTTTTTTTTTTTTAACTTATCGTTCTTTAATTTCCCAACAGGTGTCGAACAATACATAGGCTTCAATCGCGAGGAGTTCGAGTCGACGACGCTCTACCAAGAGTCGCTGACATCGTCGATGATATGTTCCCGAAAGATCGGTTGCCTGGTGTCCGGTTGCCTGGGAAGAATAATAATATGGCAGATGGATGGCGCCGTAAGATGGGTGAGTCCGCCGATCAACGACACCATGTGGATCAGTAATCTGGCGCTTCTCGAGCCCACCGACGATCCTCGACCGTACTGCTATTTGTGGGCCTCCTACCAAGAGGAAACTCTGCGTCTGCCTCCGGTCCTCCGTATGTACGCGGTGCTCTTCGAGCGAAAGTACTCGGACAAGGGTTCGAACGCTTACCTGAATCTCGAGGGCGATCCGCGTCTGAAGTTCGAGCTCGAGCTGGACGAGGGCAACAGAATAACGAACTTGCATCCGATCGTGCGCGAGAGCAATCCGGAGCAAACGGAATCGGGTAACAAGCGCGGAGAGGAGAATCTTTTGCTGATAAGCTTGAATTCGCGAACTCTCCTCTTCGATCTCAATCAATGGTACAAGGAGCAGATGCCGCACACGGTCGGCGATTGTCAAAACCCGAACGCATTCCTAGCGAGCTACAGAACGAGGCCGGACGTACGATCCACAGCCGACGAGGCGATTGTAAATTGCTGCTATCTTCCGTCGACGCTGAAAGAATTTCCGAGCCACGGATCGAGTCCTCCGGAGGAACTTTTCTTTCCGAATTCTCTGGCCCTGGAATGGGTCGACCTCGGCACGGGTCGCCTAACATTCTGGATGACGCGCGGCGTGCAGGCGGAATTGCTCCGAGAAATGTCCCTGGCTGGACCAGTGATATTGCTCGAGCCGTCCGAAACGTTTCATCGCTGTCTGTCTGCAGGTTTGATCCCCGCCGGCGGCGAGGCTTCCTTCAGCAGCAACAAAGACGCTCAGCGCGAGGCGCTGCTGTCTCTGTGTCTCGAGCAACGTTGGCTAAATTTTTTGCTGCGATGCGGCAGAGAATGGTCGGACGGTAGCGCGTCCTATCTGCTGCACGCTTTCGTGCGCTGGGGCATGCAGCGAGCGGCCACGATAAAACTCACGGCCCATCGTCTGTGCGAGCCGCTTTTCGACAATTGCGGCATCAGCATCGGCGAGGCGGAGGTCAGGACTCTGCGTTTCTACTCGCAGCAGATTGACTGCATCTCAAACGTCTTCGCGAATTCGTCGATCGACGGCATAGAGTTGACGAAGCAGCGACGCGCCTTGCACCGGATATCGACCTACCTGCAGGTTCTCCTCTGGTTCTACGACGTCGGTTTGCTTCCGGAGACTCAGGAGATCGACGATGAAGCGGCGCCTCTGTCGTTCTCTCTGCGGATACCTTATCCCTTCGAGAGACTGGCGACGATCTACGCCGAGAAACGCGACCAATTCAACGCTCGATCCTCGAAGAACATTCGAGAAACGAACGAGGAGGATTTCTTCATAGACGAGCTGCTGACACGCGAGTGTCCCGCCTTGAAGCTCCAGTGGGAGAGCGAAGGCTCCGAGCTGAGCTTCGGTGGAAATTATCCGCCGCCCTCCCTCCAGTCTCTCCTGCGAAGTTACCTCACCGATTGCCACAACGGCGATTCCAACGAGATGGAGAACAAGCACCAAATAACGATATATCTCCTCATGGATCTCGCCATGCTCCTGCAAGAATCTTACCCCGGTGTCGACCAGCTCATAAAGTATCCCTCGGCTTTCAAGCTAAGTCCGAGCCTCATAAAGCTCACACAAGCCCTCTGGCTCTTGGATCACGAGGACTACCAGGGCTTTCTCAACATGATGACCGGCCAACTCGTCTCCGATTCCGACGTCAAAGACTGGCATCACAAACTCGTGATGAGAACATTGATTCGCAACAATCAAAACAAATTCGCTCTGATTTATCTGAGAGTGAGAAAACCGCCCTTGTCGTCGCTCGAGGACCAGGGGGTCGTCATAAGTCTCTCGGTCGAGCACGGTCTGGTCCAATCGGCTTTTCACCGAAGACCGCCCTCCCACTACAGCCAACTGCTGACGCGTTTCTTTCGCGCTTGCAAGTTGTACGGCAGGCTGAACGACATTCTTCACCTCTCGCTCGATCCCGAGGAGGAGGAGGCTTTCGTGAAATTTCTCGAGGAAGAAAAATCCGACGACACTCGTCTTCTCTACTATCTTCAGCGTTGCCGTTACGCCGAGGCCGGCGGCGTTTATCCCGCTGGTGTGCCCAGCGCCAGGGGAAACTTTCAGAAGTCCAACAAACCAGTCGCTCTGACGATGTTCAACGCCTACAACGCCACCCTGCCGAGCATAACTAGAACATTTTCCGGCAACCTCAACCGACGAGTCCTCGAGATCGATCCCGACTCGAGATATCCGCGTCCGATGTCCCACTGCAAGAGTCGCGTCGCAATTCGCGACATACACGAGAGCGTCATAAGGAAAGCCAAGGAGACCTTCGTGCGCGGCGAGAGATCTCAGATACCTTTCATAAGCGCGCCGTGCGCGTCGCTCAGATCGGGACCCGGCAACGTCGACACGAATTGCGTCCTCTTCGTCGAACGAGCGAGGAAGCCCTATGGAAAACGGCGCCTCGACGAGATGAGCGGCGGAACAGAGGGCGGTACGAACAACGACAACAACGGCGAGGAGAGAAAGCGACGAAAAACTTCCCACGCCATCGACACTCCCGACGCGGCCGAGGGCAAGGAAGTCGGTATGAGCATGGTCTTCGATACTCCCCTCATAAAACGTAAGACGCAAATAATAAGCGCAAGAAACACACCGTCGGAGACACCGCAGTCGATACTGAAAATTCGTCAGATGATTCGCAAGTCGAACTCGCCCAGCGTCGTCGGAGCGACGACGATCGAGGTTGCGGATGATAAGAAGGTCTTCGATGCCGAGAGCAAACCGCGGCGGATAAGATTTAGCGAGGGTCAGCGGAGAGCCGAGGAGTCGATGGATGAGGAGGAAGCTCAGTCGGACGGTGAGAATGTCGTTAAAGACATTGCGCTCGAGGAGGCGAACGAGGAGAGCGACGAGACGGAGAAGAGCCTGTCGAAGTGCGACATGTCCGAGGAGGAGGTGGACGAGGACGCGCAAGAGGAGGAGAGCGAATCGACTTTCTTCAGCACCAACCTCAGCGGTAAATCGCTCAGCGAGACGACTATTTTGTCGGACAGCTCTTACTCGATAAGAAACGTTTCTGGACCGCGTCCTCGGCCGAGCCTGAGAAGAAGCAACGTCTCCAGTAACGAATCGTCGAGCGATCTTCTCCGCAAATCGCTGATGAAAGCCACCGACGCGTCGACGAAGCGCTCCTGGACGCCGACGCTCTCGGACTCGGCGAAAATATCGAGCGACTTGTCTTCGCAGGAGGAGAAGAGTTTCGGGACTTCGAGTTACCCGCAATCGCCGAGAGCGAGAGCTTCGTTGCTTTCCACCTCGATTTATTCGGAGTCTATCTTGTCTTCGGACACGAGCTTCGAGAGCACACCCGCGCCGAGCTACGAGAAGAGACACGCGAGGTCGACGGAATCTCCGGTCGATGGACGGGAAAAATCCGGCTCGTTCGCCGAACGAACCGCAGAAAAGTTTCGAGATTTCTCGCGAATAACCGGCGCGCTAGAGAAGCATGAAAATTTGAGTAGATTCAGTCGTTCTGTTGCAGTCGAAACGGTCACCAGGATAATTACCGAAGAATACAGCAGAGACGGGGAAGAGGACAAAAATTCCGAGGTACTCATGGAAGTCGATGGTTTCGGGCTCGATCGAGATTCCGACACGCGACCGCCGTCCGACAGAGAATCGACCTGTGAACGCGAGAGAATCGCCGAGAGACGGGAAAGCTTCGCTCGATCGACGCTGCGAAGCTTTTCGATACCGGAGGTCTCGGAGACGGAAGAAATATGCGAGGAAGGGAACGAGGGAGAGAAAAATGAGAATCAGGAAGACACGATTGCTGAGTCGAGGAAGCAGCGCGATCTCGGCGATGGTTGGCCGACGCGCGACGTTTTGCCAACAATTTTGAAAAACGAAACCGTGGGAAATACCGAAGAAACGGAGACGAATGACGGTTACGACGATGAACTGTTGGCCTTGAAATACGACGAGGACGACGAACCCGAGGAGGCTTTTCAGAGTCTAACGAATTCGATGGACGTCGATTGCTCGAGCGCCAAGTTGTCGAACGACGAGGCGAAGAAGAGTCTCAGCCCGAACAACGGTTTCTACGAGGAGCCGAAGTTGGTCTCGCACGAGTTCACGATAACCGACGACGAATCGTCGCGGAGCGTCGAGGGTTCGGTGCTGAGCGGCTCGACGAACGTCGAGCGGCCGATCGAACTACCCGACGAAATTAAATCGGCGGAAATCATTCCCGACAACGTTTCCAACATGACCGACGACGAGTCGGACCTGAGCCGCGACTCCTCCATATTTTCCAGCAGACGTCGTCAGAGCCCGAAGAAAAATGTCGAAGAGAAAAATTCTCGAGCCAACAAAATTGCCAACGAAGGGGAGGAGAGCAGTCTCGACTCGTCGATATTCAGCGTCGGAGGTCGCAAGGGGCTCAATCGAGACTCGCACGAGGAGAACGATTCTCGGGCGGAGAGCGACAAAACGGCGAACGAGGGTTCGAGCAGCGTGACCGAAACGGTGACGTCGAACGAGGGCAAAGAATCCGAGAGCAACGAGATCCGAGCTGAAGGTTCGCCACTGCCGAGGAAGGGAAGACAGTCAGCGCGATTGTCGAAGATAGGATTGGCGACGCCGAAGGGCTCGGCGAGAAAGGACGTCGAAGCTGAGAGCGCGACGCCGCTGCGGATGACGAGAGCGCGTCGAGCCTCGTCGGTCGTGCAGGAGTCGCTCGCTTCGCCCTTGGTGGAATCTCCGGTCGCGAAGTCCAAAGCGGAGAAAGTAGGCAGGCTGCGTCGTGGAAGCTCGCTGGCGAAAGACCTCTTCGCCACCTCGGACAACAATCAGGGCCGAGTGGCGTCGACGGAATCGGAAGATCCACCTGCACCGGGAAAAAGGGGTCGTCATCAGAGATCGACGTCCCTGGCCAAGGAAATATTCGCTACGAACTCTTCGCCAGCGATGGAATCTCCGACGGATGAGGAGTTGCCGAGACGAAGGCCGAGACGGGCGGCTTCGATGCAGAAAGAAATTCCCGCATCGACGGTGATTCGGAAGGTCCGAACGAGATCGTCGTCGAAGGCTTCCCTGACGGAGGAGACAGCGGAGGATGAGCAGCTCGATCTTCCCACGGCGAAAAGAACGACGAGAGGCAAGAGAGGAAGTTCGGTGAGCAAAGATAGCAGCGAACCGATTGTCGGGCCTAGAAGAACGACGAGAGCTTCTTCGTTGGCTAATGAGGTTGCAGAGGAGAGCGAAGAGATTCCCGAGGCGACGACGAAGCGAGTCACTCGAAAGAGGGGAAGCTCCATGCCGAAGGAAACTCCGCTGGAAACGAGCGGTCGAGCTGCCTCTCAGAGACCGAGGAGAGGAGGAAGCGTGGCGAAGGAAATTATTCCGGAGGAGAGCAGCGAATCTCCGGACGAATCGAAGAATTCTTCGTCGAGGGGGAAGAACGAAGCTGCTAGTCCGGCGTCGAATACGAGGAGCAGATTAACGTCAATCACTTCCATCGCAGAGGAGGACGACGAGGAGATCTTCAGCATCGAATCGAGCGGGAAGGTCGCCAGGGAAAGGAAGAAGGCGTCGATCTCGCGAGAACGACGAGCGGTGAGCGTCGATCAACCGTTGGCCGAAGTAAAACGCAGAACTCGCGCGGCTTCGTTGAAAAGCGCCATTAGCGAGGACCCGATAGAAGAAAATTCCGAGACCGAACCGTCGTCGGAGCCAAAGGGCAGAGCGACGAGAAGAGCACCGGCGCGAAGAAAGAGAACTGCGTCGGGAACGAGCGTCAAAGATTTTGCAGACGTTGCGGACGAGAAGTTGCCAACGGGACGGACGAGAAAGTTGTCTCAGAGAAGCAACGACAGCACGGATGTCTTTCGATTCTCACCCCCTGACCAGGTTCAGCATAGACCCGATGATGACCAAAAAGGCAAGTTTGTTGGGAGACAAGTTACCGTTACTGATAAATCAAGGGCAATTCAGCATTTGCTTGTTGTCCGCCAATACGATATCAATATACTTTATACTTTATATAATACTAACGGTTATGATGGATCGCGCGCTCGCCTGGGTCGCATGGTTCATAGCATGTGGAAATCCATTCCATACGCAATGGAATTCGAAATTCCGAAATTATAGCCTATAGAATGGAATTTCGGAATCCATTTTATATGCTATAAAACCCAGAGGGGAGAATGTGAACCTCACTGAAAAGGGGCATCAGCTGAGGGGGCAGGGGAGGGGGGACATCCAAATCATTAAACAAATCTACAATTTTCCAAAATAGATATAAGATATTAGATAAAAGGTGGTATTAATATACTTATTACGATATGTTAATTCCGCAGGAGCAGATGAAGTGCCTGACTACGTGTTTTCGCCACCGCACACAAGGTCCAAGGACACATCTAATCAACCTCGTAGGTACAGAATTGATGGCCACCCTCGTTGCTGTTCAATTTTTTTTTTTTCGATACTAATATTTTTGCGACGAAATTTTGTATCCCGTTAACAAAAATTTGCTCGTTAACATGTTAATCACAAGTGCACGATGTACATTTTATGTTTGTTGCAGAAGATTGAAAGATTCCATAACCGTAATGAAAGAGGAAAAAAAAGCGGCTGAAAAAAAGCGTAGAGCTCACCTAGCGTCGACCATTCTACCTACAAAAGCAGCCTTCTGGTTTCATCCCCGTCAGGGATTCATTTTGCCGGTACGATCGAAAAGTACTACAGACTAATCATCTCCCGATCGTAACACCGTTCGGGTTTCATGAATTTTCCAATACACCTCAGATTGAAAGACAATTTACGCCCAAAAAAATCTCTCGTAGATTCAAGAGGGTCGGGGTTTATAGTGCGGGTTAAAAACAGGTTTAGGCTCGAGTAAACTGTAATAAAAATCGTTTGGCCAACATCGGCGAACGCTGTATGATACGCGTTACAATACTAGTTATGTACATTCTGAATCTGTTTCGAGGAAACCGAACGGAACTTTGGCTTTCGAATGGGATACATAAAAAAAAACGAGTCCTCAGCCTTTCCTCAGATTTTTTATGCCTAGCAATTTATTTACGCTTTATCCCCCCCATTTTCATCGCACGAACGATGATAATATATCGACCGACGCAATTCGTACGAAACAATAGTTTCACGCTGTAAACGGGAACGCTGCGGGACCACAGGATGCATATACGCATCTCAAAGTCGGCCGTTTGATATAATGTCCTTTCTGTCTTGTTTTTTCGCCCCCATTATTCTACATTCGTGCAAACGAGATTAGATCTGTATCGGATTTAATAAAAAACAGTATTTTTCTATTGAAACAAAATAATAACCGTGCATAAACTGGATTCTTTGTTTTGCATTATGTTTGTCAAACTCTTCAACGGTTTCGGGACGAAACCAATTTTTTTGTTTTTTGTTTTGTTTTAACCATCAACATAGTCGACGGAGAATTTTGAATTCCTAAGAATTCCGACGGAAATGGATTTACCAATCTATTTTCCGTGCAAAAATTGAGCGGACATAATTGCGCGGAGTTACATAAAAACTCATCGTGAAGTGTGGAATTCATGTGTGACACGACGCGTCTCAATTAATCTCAAAGTCGATAAATTAATTTGAAAATTGAATTCAAAGTGAAAAACTTTCGTATATTGGGCTCCGGCGGTTGTCCCAAGGTTCCGAATATAGCTCTGCGTCCCGATAATTATAACTTAGCAATAGCGAAAATAATTTTTTGTTCCCGTATGGAAAATTTCAATGGTTCTCGTATATTTTTTGTTGGGCTCACAGCTCTCGCTCGAACAATGAAAATGAAAACGTCAGCGGGCGAAATTCAATTAGCATCGAGGATACAGATAGGATATTCTCATCCCCGTTTCAATTTATTTTCAATATCGTTTGAGTTTCGGAGCTTTTGCACAGAAGTCCCGTGAAAATACTTGTACCATATAGAGATGTAAATAATTTATTGATATGCTCGTGTATAGTTATATTAATACAATAAACGTATAAGAAAATTTATGTATAACTTTTGTTTTCTGAAAAAATCTCCAGTCACCGTCGTTAATACGATTATTTGATTAAACGTAGATTTTTTTAAGCGATATACAAATAATATAATATAATATATATATAAATTCTAGGTTCTACGTGTAAATTGTCTTTATAGGCCTCAAACTTTTGTGCATCTTAGGCGGAATGCTGTCCGTTGAAGCAACCATACGAGATTCGATTTTTTTTTTTTATTTTAAGTTGTGAATTACGAGTACAGTAAAAACTCGATTAATCGAGGTCATATAGATTTTTGTTCAGCAATCGATCACGTTTTGATAGACGTATCTATTGGCTTCTGTTCTTCTATACATTTTGGTGCATTTTTTGCGTTACACTACACAATATAAAAACCGGTCGAGATCAATTAGTTTACAGTCGTTGTGAAAAAAACCTGATGGAACTGCGTAAATGCTAACAGTGACTGATACAACGCACTACCGAGCCTCAACAGTTCCCCGTCAATGTTTGATATTTTCTCCAGTAAATTATCTTTTTATCAAGAACGATTCCGCTTGCCCCGAATATTCGAGATTTCACTGTACCCGATTGCTGTTTTTTTTATAAACACGAACACGAATATACCGTGCTTCAACTTTCACTATCTTTTCAAATAAATACCGTTAAATGCTTCGCAAAGTAATATGCGATACGCCGTTCGAAATTAAATGATTTGTTTGATTTTGGTACAGCATTTACGCCATCAACCATGAACACCACCGCATTTGATTAATTATTTATAGAGGTATCATTAAGTATCTCGTATTACTCTTCATAATATTTGGTACAGGTAACTGTACAAGAAAAAAAAAACAAAAAAAAAAAAAAACAAACGTGCAACCTCGCTGAATTCAGGTCGCCGTTATTTTAATACTTGTGTCAATCTGGTACAGAGCCAAATGTTAATTGTGTTGGATCTTTGGCAATGTTCTATCGTTTCTTGTTGAATTGTCTCATTCATCTTCTTTTTTTTTTCTTTACATTGCAAATTCAATCTAAAGACTTAAAAAAACAAAGGTATAAATTGTGTGTATATCGTGCGAGCCGTCAATCAATGACGGTGCTCTGTGTAGAGATAAGAACGATTAAGTTGATAGTCCAACTAATCAATTGATTGTTTCTATTGCATTTGATACTAATTATCCTAGTGGAAATCTATTCAGGGCGAACTCTCTCCGTTATCGCATAATTTGTTTTTATTCCCGATAGATAAATCTTTAAAACTTCTATGGCTTCAACGAATCTCGAACGTTTTACTCGACATACGTATTTATCAATATACATTCGATTGAGCATTATTATTGAATATATATATGCCTTTTCCGAAAGGCACATTGCATCGTGTCTCGCTTCGCTATGGCAGTTATAGCTCGCGAAGTTTTTATTACCAACGAGTCATTTCAAAATTTGATATTCACTGACGTATTATGATAGAACGCGATTTCGTTATTCTTCAAGGCAGTTCGGAAATTCGGGATAACGAAACAAGCGGCGGTCGAGCCACCTATGTTATACTACTCTGTGTGTGATTGTGTGATTGCGTGAACCCTCGAAGCAGTTCGACGGCATAAAATCGGCGATTAAACGTCGAATCGGTACCGAGTTTGCTGGAAAATCTCCCCGAGCGTACGGTGAACAATGACAAATCTCAAATTACGACCGTTCATTTTTAACGGACAGGATTGTTTTGCAATCAGTGTCTCGCTTTCTTCGCTGAGAGACTTGGACCGATTTTTCACGCGATAGCTACGCGTTACTATTTTTTTAAACCTTTGCGTGCGGGAGACCCATGCCGAGATAGACTACGTGGGAACCCCGCGACCTCGAGCCTCTCATAATGAAGCCCGGCATATCTTTTTAACGTGACGTAGAAAAATAAATACGAACGAAATAACTCGAGGACTCGGTCGAATCTTTCGAAGTTACGCGCTTAAATCAGATCCGCAAGAACGGACGAAAAATCGGGAAGTTTGTCCACTGTACCCTCGACGGGTTAGAATATCATTTTTTCACGAAGTTAATTTCGACCCTCGCGAGCGTTCTATTGCTGCTTGCAACCGTCTTTGACCCGACGCTTTTGTTTTTCCTCGTGCGACAGCGACGGCGACTGAATCTGCGTTCGGCGCTGACCCTGAACCGGCATGTAGCACGGTGCATTGTCGAGCATCAACTCCTGAGGCGGTGTCGGCAGTGCGTAAGTCGGACTTACGGTATTGCTCGAGCTGCTCGAAGTGCTGCGATGCGTGTTACCGTTGTAAGTCGGATCTATCATCGCCGCTACGTTCGGCAATTCCCTCACGTCCTCGATCGAATCCTCGAGTACTTGTATCTCCTCCGGATCCGGATATTGAGCGTGATTCGGTGGATGACGGGACCGATTTCTTTCGTACGTCGGTTTTAAATCGAGCTTGTCGGGCCGCGGTGGCCTCTCGACTGTACCGTGCGACTCCAGCTGCTGCATCTGCTGGCGTTCGAGTTTTTTTTGCCTCGCACGTTCCCGCGCCCGTCGAGCCTTAGCCCGCTCTTTTTCCTGCAGCATACGGGCAAGCTCGGCGTCTTGGGCCTCCATCGCTATCTTGCGATCCAGCGACAGCTGATCCTCGATCGGGGCGTCGTGCGTGTCCACCGAACACTCTTCTTCCTCCTGCTGCAATTTTCTCGCCAGTTCCTGTCGAATGAAATATAATTCATTAAATTGTCTCCCGTTATCATCGAATTGATTTGAACCTCGGTTTTTTTTTAATTACCAAGACGCAGAACTAATTTTTTTTTCTAATTTATGAATAAGTACGAAATAAATAAATAAAAATATGTATATATGTTTTTTTTTTTATATCGTATTTCCTCGCGTATACCCTGCCGGGTTTTCACGCTCTCCTACTACTCTTCATTTCCCTTACTAAATAAAAATAATAAAAATCAATATTTAAAAATAATGAAAATTAATGCCTGAAGAACTTCCCTTGATGGCCAATTGGCAAGATGCAATATATGTGATATCATTCAAGTCTTAGGTATCAAAAACTGTTACATTTTATGTATTGTCAACAAATTCACTATTAAAAATGAACATTCACAAGTAATAAAAATCAATTCTTCAAAATAAAAAGTAATTATCAAGAGTAATTAAAATTAGTACTCAATAATAATAACATTACGATTTTTGCCACAACAGGACTTTAACTAACTTGATCTTTTTCTTCCTGTATCCTCCGCTGAATCTCCATCTGCGCTTCGAGCTGAGCAGCTTCGTCGTCCAGTCTCAGCTGATGCCTCATTCTCTCCTGCAGCTCACGTTCCTTGTGGCGCTCTTCGCGCTCCAGATTCAGAGCTACTTGTCTTGCCACCATTGCGTCTTTTTCTTCCCTGCCGAGAGAACAAATTATTTAGCATGACAAATTCTTTCTTTGTCTTTCTTGCTTCTCTCCCGATGACTCGGCGGGTGTCTATCTGGACTCACTGTTCCTGTACGATAGAGTGGTATCTTATCTCCTCCAATTCCTGTTCTATACGAGCCCGAGGCAGATCCTCTCGCACTTGAGCATTGCGAACCTTGTTGCCACTGTAGTGTTCTTTGACTGGAAATTTCCCACAAAGTTTTCCATCAGCCATATTACCGAGATTTTGCAAATATGTAAGTGATTTAAAAAATTTCTATCAAGATCTTGGAACTATTTTTTTACTTATAAAATTTGTCCCAGACATGGTTCATTAGTGTTGTGTTGAAATTAAATAGTCAAACAGTTTGGTCTATAAAACCCATAATAAATTTCGATTGTTTTAGGATGCAACAAAAAAAATATATATATAAAACCTCATCAAAATTTTAAAAGAATTAAAAAGTGAAACAGGCTATGTTGCAAAACTTGTTCTCCTCAATGAAAATTGAAATTGCAGGAGAGTATATTTTTTTCTATATGCGATTAGTCTTCTGTGTCATAAAAACAGAACGAAGAGCACGCGGGGAAACCCTTTAATAATTAAATATACATGATACGAACTTTCTTCGTCCTGCAGGCGATAAGCCAAAGCCCCGTCCTCGTGAACGAGCCATTCGCGGCACACTGCAAAAACATAATCTTCGTAAGCTCGCCTAACAAAGGAAATCACGCAGAGAGTTGAACGCGTGTTACGGCGATAACAACGACGATGACACGAGTTGTTTCTTTGACACAAAAGGAAAAGAGCAAAAAAAAAGGCGCCTTTACCTTCATTGACACGTCCAGCTTTCGGCAGAGTGTCCGAACTCAGCACTGATTTCGCCATTTCGTCGTGATCGCACGAGTTTTTATCTCGCGCACGATCGAAGTATCGTAACAATTATCGGAGACGACGAAAAAAAAAAAATGTTTCTCCAAACACACCCGTTTTTGTTTACAACTACCTTATGGGACGAACGATCTGTTGTTTAGCTCCATCTTGAATGGCGATGAGTTTGAGAACGCGCGCGTTGGTAGTACTGAAAACGTATAAGAATGCGGCGTATACGCCGGTTCGCGTGTCTTTGTGCAACGGCGCTCGCGTGTCTGCACACAGGTGCAGGGCCTCGAGCGTACAAAGTGTTCGTGAAGTACGTAGTATACGAGTGGTACGAGTCATGCGGCGTAGGATAATTGGTGAGTGTACCCATCGTTGACCGTGTTTCTATTTATGACCGGTATACTTTTGCTGCAGTCTCTCTATCCCCCGCTACTCGGCCGACGAGGCGCCTCTGCCTGGGTCAGTGTTAGGAGCATCGTTGTAATTCGCTAAATCATCAAATGACCGTCGGGACGTTAAAAAAATACGATAGATCATTCGATGGATCTTTGGGCGTAATATTTTCAATTTGTGTACGATTTGAATCTTAGATGGGCGGGAATAAATGCATTTTCCAGCCTCTGCCTGAGTCAGTATTAGGAGCGACGTTCTCATTCGCGAAATCATCAAATCACCGTCGGCATAAATGCATTTTCTTTATCGTAACGCTAAATTATAAAAGCGTGCAGATCGACGATACAAAAATACGATAGATCGTTCGATGAATCGTGCGTAATATTTTCGATTCGTGTGCGATACGGATCTTAGATGGGAATAGATGCGTTTTCCATGAGGTTCTGTACGACTGATGATGGGAGTTTTTCGCACAGCACACTGTTTAATTTTAATGTGCATTGAAACATTGCGCGGTACAGAGTGCGAACTCCCGTGGCTATGGAGCGTAATGAGTAAAATAACGAGAACACGGTTATTTTGTTGTTTAGTTGTGTATAGAAAGTGATTTGTAGTAGGGGGCGATTTCAAGTCGGTATATTGACGAATGATGAATCGAGTAGTGAAGAGCGGTACAGAGGAAGCGTAAATAGCATTTTATAGTACGCGCATGCCTCCTTAGAGAGCTGTACCACTACTTTGTAGTACAAAGTAGTACAGAAAGGTAAAAGGGTTGCGGACGATGTTAGCTGGATGGATAGTATTATTTCTGTACGTTAGCACATATTCCGCGCATGAATGGATATTCAGCGCTTGTTCTCTCGCCGCGATATATATAAGTATACGAGTAGAAGAAAGTCGAGGAGAAAGGATTGGAAGAGGCCGCGCGGCCTTCGGGTCAATATAGAATTACACGGTAAAGTGTAACGACCAACTAATTTTTATCTTATTTATGACGGGCTGTCGATTCGGAAACGGGCAATAATAGACGTAAGATAAAGTCCGTTTATTGGTCTGAATAAAATATAATTCCATATTATTGCGTCCCGTGCAGTAAAAATTAAAAATAAATGGGAAAACCCGCATTATATTTTCTACATTAGAAAGTATAACGATGGATTTTTCATTACGTGCGTTTTTTTTTCTTTTGAACTGATTATTTTTTTCCGGTGGATGGATTGCCCTTATCGTGAGAGCTCTTCTGTTTGTATCCCTGTACGTAACCGTCGTTCGCTACGGAATCCGTGCGTCCTTCTTTGCCCCTGCCCCGTCCGTCCTTGTCGAAGCGTTCCTTGTGGGAACCGGTGTACTGTGTTGTGTCGGTCAGTCTTCTCACAGCATCGCTCTCCGCAACTTGCTGCAAAAATAGCACACAGAACCAGTCGTGTCGATGTACTCAACGAACAATTAAATTCACGATGCTCACCGTTGTATTGCTTAGACCAGGTGTTCCACACGATGCCATCTTATCTCTAATAACTTTCGGATCGATTCCCTTGCTGGTGGCGAGATCGTCGATGAATATGTTGTAGTCCTCGATCGATAAAGCCTTTTGCCTTGACGAAAAATAATTCGCATTTAACGCTTTTTCAATCGAAATCGTTAATAAATTTTAGATTTCGTTATAACGAATTATAATTCGTCGATAACAGATATCGATTACTTGAGTTTGCCGAAACATATAGCCGTGTCGGTGGTCGTGAGCTTTTTGTCGAAGACTTTGGCTTGCTTCATCCATTTGTCGCTCTGCGTGAGGGTGAGAAATTTTCCGTCGGATTTTGTGTCACCGAATTTTGAGAAAGAGGCGAACTGACTCTCGAACGATGTCATTGCGAAAGTTTCGATGGATTTTGGAATATCGGAGAGTCTTTTCAATTAGTTTTTATTTATTTTTTGTGGTTGAAATTTTGACACGCCGAAGCGTCTTACGAAGAATTTTGAGGTGACCTCTGATGGATAATCGAGGCTCGAATCGTAAACAAACTTTGTTTTGACAAATGATGTGCTAGCCTCCATGAGCGATCGCCTCGGGGCTTTTGTTCGACACATACACGGTGGTAGATTTTTTCGTCTCATGCTAAATAATACGTTTACGTTTAATAAACAGAGGCAGCAATGTGTTCCATTAATTTCAAAGATAAATAGAAGGTAAGATATAGACATATGTTTGCAGAGCAAAATATAAAAAGCTGGAACTGTTTTTCTCTGAAAAACATGAAAAAAGATCCTTTAAAAATTTGCCGGTAAGACTCGGAGACAATTTAAGAGCAGGTGAAATCTCTCTCGCACTCATAACGGTTACACTTCACCTTAAGCAGAAAATGTATGCAGACAATATAGTTCTGCAACAGAAAGGTTAAAACTTAATGTTCGTCGATAAGTTATCATCGAATTGCGACAAGCCCGACGGCGGAGTTCGAGGCGAGTCCTGGAAAAACAAAAAAAAAGCGTGCCGCTAGGCGCACAAAGTGAACTCCGTCGTCTTTCATCGGAGCGCCACCAGATAGCGAAAAGATCGGCGTCGCGACGGTCGAGTTTGACAGCGGCGGAGCCGAGTTTCATGGGGGACTGTGAGCCAGTGAGGCTGTCAAAGCCAAACGAGATGCGATCACGGAATGTCGTAGCGTAGGGAGAGTCTCGCGATAAGTTAACTACTCGCCGAAATCGTGTCGCGGGGGAATCCGTGCGCGCATCAAACTCGTCGCGTTCGCAAGTAGTCTCAGACACGGCAATGGGAACCCGTTGTGTATCGCCGACAAGTCTCGGTAAAGTTTGATGCGCGAGTGGCCTTCGAAGGATCCCGAAGGCTCTCTCTCTCACTCACTGTATCCCTCTTATGGAACGTCGCTTCGCATTTGCCTCTCCAAGCTCTCCTTCCCGTAACAAAGTCGGCCAGTAACTGCGAGGAGCAAAAAATACTCTGAGAAAAAAAAAAGAAGAGAAACAAAAAAAAACAATCGACGGGCGACTCGTCTCGACGCTCTACCACGAAGCTCGGGTGAGTTTTTTTTTATCCTCCATTCTTCTCGACAGTTTTATTGTGAAAAGAAAACATTTTTTTTGTGCGATAAAAAATACGCGTGAATTATTTTTAAACGCATTCCGGTCGTTTCTCTCTGCGCCTCTCGTCCTCGCCCGTGTTTACTTCGCTCGCGCCTTGCTACGAGCATAGTGACGAGTAGTACTACCGAATACTACCACTACAGCGTCCATGGGGGGAGATGTGTGTAATATCGAAATATCTCGAAACCCCCGTCGAACCTGGCGCCAGCTTAACAGGTGAACACCGTTTGCCCCTCGTCACTGTTACTGTTGAGTGCCGACCTCTCGGTCCATTATAAATATCCCGATATAGCTGTAGGAAATTACTTTCAACCGCGATTAAAGTTTTTGCTCTTTTCTTCGACAGAACGAAATAATCGACTCGATCCTGTTTTTCACTGTAATTTTTTCTTATTTATCTTTTTTTGAAGCTGCGTCATTTAGAACATAAAAAAAATTTGTAAACTACAAGGACTTCGCTCAGCAGTTTCGTCTCCCAAGTTCCGGCACTGGAAATCATTTAACGGTTCGGACGACAGACCTGGTCGCTCCTGGAGAGGAGTCTGCCCGTCTGGGAAGATTCCTCAACATAACCTCAAACATTAACGGCATCCAGCCAAATCGATAGCGGGACCGGGAGACTTGCTGTGCTGTAATATTACTCACGCAATTTGTACTCCCTTGCCCAGCTTAAGCGAAGCTATAACAGTTTTCGAATTACAATCGGGTTACTCGAACGAGACAAAAAATTGTTTTATATGAAATTTGTTTTTTCTTTCGCTCATTTAATGGTCGATAAAAGTTTTGTTGGGAATTCTGTTTAGCAGATTAGGGTTATTCGATTAAAGTGTACGATAGGGGATTGTCATCGAGTGTGCAGTAAGTGCTGAGCTCGTGTTTAGCCTACATGAAGCCCACCGTGTTAGAGACGGGATATCGGGTTACTCGAAAGGGAAGACTCTCAAGAGTTAAAGACACGACAATTTGTGGCGTCTTAAATACCGGCTATGCGAAACGGACTCTGGCGTACGTTGTATGCATTTAATTGCACATAATTGGATATTCTACAATTATTTTCGATGTCGCAAGGGATTTTTTTTTATGATGAGCTGAAACTATTCTGTGCGAGAGCGACAGAGCTAAAAGATTTAAAATTCGCACTGCAGGATTATTTGACAGAGGTCGACGTTCTCCTCTTTCGTCCCTAAAAAAAAACGTGGCGGAATTCCGGATTACAGTTTTGGTTACCGACCGTGTAGAACTGCTTCTCCTTAAAAATCTGCACGAATTATTTCTGTAAATATTTTAACTGTTATGAACGCATTTGTCTCGGAAGAATATTTGTATCTTTGCATGCATATACTGCATAATTTTACAAGCGGTTTTTTTATGTTCAGGAGATAAGATAAGTAATTGAGCGCGCGTGTGGGGTCGAACGACACGAGCGGTTTCTTTTGCGATTATGGTCGATAAAAAGCGTGGCCGAAAAATTTGATATCGTATAATTGCTGGAAGAAATTGTCCTCTCGATCGATTATCAACAAAATCTTATCGCGCCCTGCGATAACGTACCTATTCCGTTATCGGCTCCCTCCGGGCTCGCTTTGAATCTGAGTTATCTCTGAACAAAGAAGCAATGTATACTATAAAAAAAATTCTCATGCTTGGTGGCGATTTGCGGGCGATTTTTTTATTTTTATTTATTATTTCACTTTTTTTTTTTTACCGATTACGAGAATAAAAGCAGCTGATATAGCCGTTTCAATATATCTGGCGCTGGTAACGATTATGAAAAACATTGAATTTAGAGAAAAAGCTCGAGAAATTCCGAAAACTCGGAACGACGAAAAAGTTCGTTATTTTTTTTCGTCTCGAGGGGTGACGATTCAGAGTTTTCGAGGTCGCAAGGGGCTGCCTCGAGGCTGCGGCGAAGTTGTCTGGCTTCGTCAGAGCCCCTCGGCATGGTCGATTCGAGTCTCGAGTTCTCTTCACCGACCCCGCGTTGATCTTTGTCCGAGAACATGGTTTAGAGATAAAGCTGGACGGACGATGTTTTGTCAGCCGGTAACATTCCTGTCGTCGGTGACGTTCACACCACGAATTACTATTTGGGGAGGGGGGGGGGGGGGACATTTTGAAGCTCAAAATACCCAGTGGTTTGCGTATATCAAAGGTCAAATGCGATAACTGCTGATCTGGGAGTTTAAGTGGGCAACTAAAAACTTAAATCTGTCTATCGAATAACCCAGAAATTTAGCCTTATTTTTAGAATTATTTATGGACAGTTACTCATGGTTGGTAAAATACTTAGTTTCTTATACAAATCAAGTCGGTTATATATATAATAAACCCCTTATATATATAGTACCCTTATATATACCCTTATATATAATAGGGGGTTATTATATTATATATATAATAAACCCCTCTACCGCTAACGTACTACGTTAATGGGTAAAGGGTTAAATCGTACTTACAAAATATTGCATTTATTTTGGCGACACAGCTATTTGATTTGTTTACTAAGAGTTTAGCTCAGGAGCTAACAACTTAAATCTGTCTATCGAATAGCCCGGAAATCCAGCCATATTTTTTCATTGATTACCGGCATGATGGATAAAAAACTTAGTCTGTTGTACGAATCAAGTCTCTCATCACAGTCTGCAGATGTAATCATCTTCATATCTCGTTTGTTCAGTCGCTTCGGTTACTTATATGCAATAAATCGCATTAAATATAAAAACAAATGTGCCAACGTCGAATAATAATTTAAGCCGTTACTCGCTTTACGTCAGGACGTAACAATCCGCAAACGCACTACGTTAGGGCGTAAAGGGTTAATTGTAATTCAACAATCTTAAGTTTATTCTTGTAGCTGACCTGGTACTATTTAATTTATTTATAAAAAAATATATACAGAAAAATAAATAAAAAAAATCTCGTACAAAAGTTATTGGCCTAATGAAGGGCGCCATACAAATGTGGTAATGTTTCGTCGAGGCGTTTAAAGTATACGGCATGAATACAGTCGACACGGAGACACCGCGTATCAAAGGGTTAACTAGCTCTTCGCCGTTAACGAGAATTTCACCAATTGCGAATTGGACGTGCGGAGAACGTAGCCAGGTTAAGAAGAGGGGGGGGGGGAGAAAATGAAATAGAACTAGAACCAAGGCCATACGTGTAGTCGGGGTATCGCAAAGGCCGAATGGACACACGCACGGACTAAACTACCACGTGTACGCAGTGGAGGGAGTTGCGATACGCTGCCGCCAGTTGAAACTCACACGTCGAGCCTCATCCAGTCTTATTACCGGCAAAGGGGGTTACTAATGTTATAAAGCTATTATTCAACGCCCGAGGCCAGAAAATTAGTCGCTGCTCAGCTATCGCGTAGCTTCGCGTTTCACTTTGACACAGAGCAGCGAAATTTTTACTAAAGTAAAATAGCAAACTAATAATAATAATAATAATAAATGAAAAATGTAAAAATTAAAAAAAAAGAACTTCGTCACAGGAACGGAAAAATTCTATCCTTGTAAAGGCCTCGCGTATGAAAACTCGATTTGAAATGAATTTCGATGAAGAAATCAAATGTACGTGACGCTGCGCGCATCGATGACATTGACTATGCACACGGGCGAACAGTCAAACAAAAATGGAGGCTACGTAATGGGCGCGTGCTAACTCGTTAGAACGATATAGGATGCGCGACTGTAATTATTTCATTCGTTAGAGCAATTGAGGCTCAACCGTCCACGAGTCGTAGCGGAATAAAAAATAAAATAGCGAAGCGTCGGCGAATAGCCAACGATCCGTATCAAATTCGTCGATTTTCTGTTGTAGTTTTAGGACCGACTAGCGGGAAAAATATTTTTCAGGTTGCTCGCGATAGTTACGCGACAATTTGTCATTAAGGTGCGCAGCAGCTTTGCAAAATCCGGTCGTCATTATTATTATTATTATTATTATTATTATTATTATTATTATTATTATTATTATTATTATTATTATTCAATGATTTGCTTTTATATCTCGTAAGTCTTCAGGTACAAATTCCACACGGTTGAAGGAGTGACACTCCATACATATGATTTCTTGCACATATAACAATCCATATAGAGTAAATAACAATTTAGTCTAGGCTTTAAGGCAATTCCATAATAATAATAATTATTATTATTATTATTATTATTATTTGCGGATGTGCATCGAATGTACACAATGCGACAAGCTCTTTGATGTTCGAAAAAAAAGTCGAACCCCGGAATAGAGTTCCACGTACGAATAAATGAAACCACGCGGTTCCCTGCAAAGCCGGATTTTGTCGCACGTGCAAACTCCTTTCAGATCACGCGACAACTCATGTGAGAGTCGCGAACGGGCTTATATAAGGGTTTCGCGTAATGGGGTTTCTGGCACGTTAAATTTCTGTCCGTAGGAGTTGTTGAATCATCGCACAACAGGCGGAATATTGAATTTCTGAAAAATAATTGCCGTTGAGACTTATTATCGGCGTGAGGTCAGGACGCTCCTCTCTCCACGGTCTGTGAGTCATTTTAGTTGGAAACTTTTGCATGACGGATCGTACCGTAGATACAATTCATATAATATATAAATTTTAATTGTAAATACCGTAGAAACAATTATAGAATGATTCATCTTAGGTACGACAAATAAATGAGTTTTATCGATCGTAAGCCAAGGTTGATTGTTTCACAAATTTAAAAAGAAACGTAAAGCCCTCAAATCGAGCTGCATTTAATTTAGTACGTGACTAAAATAGCTGTGCATAGACGCCCGGAAAATTCGGTTAAGTAATGTACAGCTGCGGCTAAACTTGAGTATTTTTAGCGAACTGCATTTTTCATCGAAACGTGTCGCGACTTTTCGATCGAGCAATCACCGATAACGATAACCAATCGTAAGCCAGGATTGATTATTTAATAGATTTTGAAGAAAATTAAGTTCCAATCGATCCCCATTTAGTTTACTCAGCGACTAAAATAACTATGTTTAGTCTCCTGAAAAAATTCGGCCAAGTACTGCAAAACGACGCCTTAAAATGAGCATTTTTTTAATCCATCAATAAGCTTCATCGAAAGACCTCGCGACTTTTCGATCATGTGATTACCGACAACGATAACCGATCCGTTAAAACGTTGCACTTGTCTTATCGATCGATTCTTGAAATTGCTTTGTCAACATTTTGCGAGAGAGAAATTGAATGACATTTATTATTAATTATTTATACTTATTGAACCAAATGACATTTATTATTAATTACTTATGCTTATTGAATCGAATGACATTTATTATTAATTACTTATGCTTATTAAATCGAATGACATTTTACAACTAAATCGTTAAGTCACTTCGTTCAATTCTTCCAGTTCGCACTCGATAGCGTAATTCTCGGTCTGTCACTCGTGCGTAACTTTTCACGTCCGCCAACGCCACGACGTCACTTCCTGCTTCTTTCTCGCTCGGTACCACTCACTTGACAATCCGGAATCGCGAGAGGATAACGCGAATCTGGCGCTTCTTTTTTTTTTTTATCTCTTCTTCGATAATTCGAGCTTTCCTCGTACGCTTCTTTTTTACTCTGCATCTGAACCACTGCTACTGTCATTATTTACGCTCCAATTCTCCTCGTGGCTCACTGGTTACCGACAGAAAAAATGTAAGGAAAGGTACAAGGAAAAATAAAAGACGGACCCACTTTACTCAAGTTTAAGTAACGATTTCATTCTTTTTTATTTGGATACACAAACTTGCTATCCGTTGATGTGATTCGTTGACACTTTAAATTTAAGGTGCAGTTCAAGAGCTGCACTCAGTCTCTGAGGGACTTTTAACCCTTCAAATTTAACCCTTTTTCAATTTTTACAATTGCATAATTTTTTTGATGATTATGAAATTGATATAAAAAACTTACCATTTGTAACATTTTTTTCGGAATTTTTCGATTGAAAATGATTGGATTTAATTGGATTGGATTGGTGGTTGAAAAATAGAGTTGTCACCACGTGGCGAATGCGTAACAATGAGTAGGAAAGTGTTAAAATACTGTTCTCGCTTAAGAATTAAGCTCGCTCGCCGAGCAAGCTGTAAATCCGGGTTGCGTTAGTTTATTTATAAACTTCCGCATGACCGAGACGCCTCAAAGCACGTTGAGGTAAGTGGCGTACGCGTGTACTACGCCGAGCTAGAGAGTTACAGGGTAACTGTCTAGGTGCCAGGATCATTGAACCGAGATCTGCGTTCACGCACCTCATTTCTCTGTTCATCATTTGTTTACCGCTTCTCTCTTACGAAAGACTCACGAATCCGAAAATTGATTTTCATTCCCATTTCTCGTGAAAGTTTACGAATCAACGGAGTCTGACGAATTCTCGTAATTTTTGTGTGAGGACATTTTTAAAAACACCTGCATCAACCGTTCATTAAATATTTTCTCAGTCAGCAGCACGTTCAGCTATTCGCTTCAGGAAATGCTGATATTATGCTCTGGCATTATTTTAATGGCGTACCCAGTAAAATATGTAGCAAAGTTTCTTGTCCACAATATCCACGATTCTTTCCTTGTTGATTTTACAAAAATATTTTGTTATTTTTATAAAAATGTTTGCTAATTTTCTAAAAATGTTCGTTAATTTTACAAAGATATATTTTTTTAATTAGCAAGAAAAAAAGTGCGGATGTTTGTGGACATAAAAGTTTGTTAAAAGTAGAAATCTTATTTCTGTGCATTGTGTGCGACAATGAGCGATTGAAAAATCTCTCACTTTGCTACTTTTACCTTCGCAGATTCCTTCGTACCGTCCATAATTATTATGCTTATACGCGCACCCCTAAATGGTACGTCAAGTCACGTAGCATTTGACGTTGACGAGTTATTAAAAATGTATATAGATATACATAATATATATATTTTTTATGAAAAAAAGCTAAATCGGTGAAGGTCAAATACTGTACGCGGTTATCGGATGCACATGTATTACAGAATTTTTATTATAGACTGCATAGAGTTATCTAACAATACTTTATATTGATTGACGCTATAAATTATGAAAAAAAGTTCAACTTTATTAAGTAAAAAAGAAAATAATATTTATCGAGGATATCCATTATGGAGAGCGGGCTTAGTACGTTATATCTTGAAGTTTACGACTGGTGGAATGAATCACTAGTCGAACAAGCGCGGATTACTCGGAGAGATTTTATTTCCGCTTTACGACGATAAAAAAAATGGCTTAAATATTCCGTCAAGAGTCATTTGTCTTTCGGATATCCCATTTATTGCACGCTAAGATACGACAGGTTGCGGGAAAAGTATATTTATATACCTGTCTCTTATCTGCTTCTTCGTCGGTGCCGCGAAGCGCAGATGTCCCGAAAATAACAAGCGACGGTTTCACAAGTTCTGTACTAATTGCGCCGGAGCTATCGTTACTCTCGTGCAAATGCGGGTAGCTTCGCGTACCCGGATTCCCCGCAATATCTTAATTATAGGCATTTTGCAGAGAGTCGCCGGGGATTCCTTTATCTCTATATTCAGTTGAATTTCACCTCGTTAAAATTTACAATTGGTTTTCTTTTTCTTTTTTATTTAACTAAGTTGTCACTCTCAGCTAATGCGGTTGCATTCGTGTACACTAGGACCTCTATTTTGTTCACAGCGGCGCGACCGACTTCGCATCACACTCAACAAAATCGAGGTTGCGCATGCCCCGCCCATACTAACTGTCGAGCGTGGCCCATAGCTTGCTGCGCCGATCGATATTCGCTCCGTGGTGGGGACTGTTGATGAAATCGACAGCGCAAAGATAGAGGTCCTTGTGTATTCGAATCCCCCCGCAACCTCTTAGTATGTGAGTTTCGCGAAGAGTCGCCGGAGATTCGTTTACCTCTATATTAAGTTAAATTTTGCCAAAGTAAATTATGCCGCTTTAAATTTTACAACAGGTGTTTTTTCTTTCAAATCTGCCATATCGAGATGGAAATTTTTTTCAAAAATGTTGTCAACCTCTCAGTAGAATTCAAGAAGACAATACCATGGAATCGTGTATGACGCGTATCTGCAAAGACTGCTTTACACTTGGAGGACTTTCACCTCACTTTAAAGTAGTCCAGTAGAAAATATTTTCACAAAGCTGCTGCACGGTTAGTTGGCTTTACTGTTACTTTAGAGAAATTAGTTGGGATTTGATCGATGGTATTTTATTATTTTGAATTTAAATACTAATATGCCTTTGGTCTTTTTTTATTACAATGTTAAATCATAATTGATTTGGAGATATAATGAAATGATAGAAACAGCTGGGATTTCAGCCACACGATTGGGAAAGGCAGTATTTTATTCATTTAATTCAAATGCTAATATGGCTTCGGCCTTTTTTTATCAACTCCCGACTGTCCAAAGCGTAAAAAACGGGAGTTATGTGTTTCTTTGTGTGTCTTCTCCATATCCAGTGTCTTCAGAATTGACAAAAAATCTCTTGACAAAATTTGGCAAGGAGTTTCTTTGAATCGTGGCCTGTGTTTTTTTTTAAGGTTTTGTTATCTTCTTTCCAATATTAAATCATAATTGACTGGGCATAATGAAATAATAGAAACTATTAGAAATAGATTGGGAAGGGTAGTCAACCTTCTACGCTGCATCAAGTTGGGTCGACCGGGTTTGTCACTAGTAATGCAGCTATTTCGCTCTTGGCACCTTGGCAGTCGCGGCGCATGCGCACATCGTACTGTGGATTTAATCACCGCGATTCGAACCCCTCTTCTTGAAAGTCTCGAGGAGCAGCGACGTAGGTCAACGTGTTTTGACATTTTCGCTCAAAATGTTGGCTTGATTATTCACCTCAATTTTAAACTGGCACTATAAATGTAATCGCCTTCAACTTGGGATCTGGCATATCAACAATTTACCTGCATGATAAATATATATGAAGCAATCAAGCATTTCCGCATAAAACTATCCGCGTGACGATCTAGACGAATAAGTGTCTTGCATATATACATGCACAGTAAAAAAAGGTTTAGACTTTTAACAAACTTTTGTGTCAACAAACGTCCACATTCTTTTCTTGTTAATAAAAAAAACATATATTTGTAAAAAAAACAAACAATTTTATAAATTCGACAAAATGTTGTTTGTGAAATTAAAAAGAAAAGAATCGTGGACGTTTGTGGAGCAGAAACTTCGGTACCTATTTTTACTGCTGACTAGCAGGTTGACAATACGTCACTTCCGGTTTGAAAATCTCATTTTTCGACCGAAAGTGACGTCATACCGGAAAAACGTTACTTCCGGTTTTTCTCCTCCAAAATATATATAAGATATATATCGGCGGCCTAATTCAATAAGGTTCGCTTAAATGCATTGAAATGTGTTCAAATCCCATCCTTATACCTGCTTCTGGTATTCAATTGTCGATACCATTTTATATACCTCTGTACCCTCCGCTATAAATTATTAGGTACGAATGTCCACTATTTTTAACTTTATACGCGTATATATGCAATGATGCACATCAACCGTCCTGATCATCGACGATATGCATTGTCACGCTCGCATTACATTCATATCGAACGGTGCTCTGCAATTATTCCTTTTAAATGTGCCACAGTGAAAAAAAAAAAAAATTACATAAATTATCTCCAAAATACGTTGTATAATTTTTTGTTTATTCGCCAACTGACCCAACATAAATTCTACAAAAAGTTTTAAGTAGAAGATAATTAATTATAGAGTAATTATTTCCGACCCGCAGATCGCCTCCTTATCGACGGTTCGTCGGGAAGTCGAATTCGGCGTCGACCCTTGCGGCAGCCGATAATGCAGTTTCCTAAAATTAACAGTCGACCCGAGCCTGGCCGTTGGCAAAGTTCGCATCCACTAGAGCACCTGACCGTGTTACTTCTTCGCTTATCCGACAAGCGGTTCGAAGCTATCGATCGAACAATAAAATTGAAAAAAATCTTTTTCAAAAAACTCAAACATAGTTGAAAACGTAATATCTTAGATCGACGAAATCTCATTACGTGTTTAATTAAACAGTAGGCTAAAATTTATTGACTCTCGCACTCGCCTATAATACAATTATATATTTTACCATAACTTACTTATGCTATGAAGCGTACAAAACAAAATCGTTTTATATCGATTAAGAAAATCACCGAAATAATTTTTGCCACGTCTCACGTGGCGTTTAAAGTTTTCGGCTCTAATTCTTGTCCGCACAATTTGGAGCACATCGCGGAGAACGCAAAGATCTTGGAAGGCCTTCGGGACAAAGTCTGCATTTGCACGAAAAATTTGCCATTTCTGTGGATTCGAAGAATTCAGCTTGTTCGTTTTTTTTTGTACAATATCGTTGATCTTGTAATGAAAAATCTGATTCTTCGGTATTGAAATCGCATAAAAAATGTCCTATTGTAGTCTTTTTTCCGCACACTTTGCGCATCACTAAGAACGCGAAGCTCTTTGAACGGCTTCGGGACAAAGTCTGTCTTTGCCCAAAAAGATTGCCATTGCTGTGCATTCGAGGAATTCAGCTGGCTCGGTATTTTTTATTTTTTTGTTTAATGTACAATATCGTTGATCTTTTCATGAAAAATCTAGTTCTTCGGCTCTCCAAGACACATCCGTTAGCTTCAAAGGCCTGCGGAACAAAATCTACTGTAAAAAAAAAGTTGTGAATTTAATGTACCGTACTGGAAATTTGCATGCAAAAACTGGTACATTAAATTTAATGTACAATTGTGATGAAAAATTAATATTCTCTTTTCATTGAAATTAAAGTCAATTATTAAAATTGAAGTACTTTTATAGTAAAATTATAGTAAATTATTAAAAATAAAATAGATCCAAAGTTTTTAATACACCGGTCATCAATGTTTCATCACAATAGTGCATGAAATCTAATGTACCAGTTTTTGCATAAAAACTTCCAAATTCGGTGTATTAAAATTCACACGAATTTCTTTTTACAGTGTCTGCTTTTGCCCAAAAAGTTTGCCATTGCTGTGGATTCAAGGAATGGAGCTCGTTCGGTCTTTGTTTTTTAATGTACAATATCGTTGATCTTTTTATGAAAAATCTGATTTTTCGGCTCTCTTCGACATATCCGTCAGCTTAGAGCTTCACGTGGCAATGAAAGTTTCCCACTGCAGATTTGTTTCACAAACTTTGCGCATCACGGAGAACGCAAAGCTCTTCGTAGGGCATCGGTGCAGAGTCTGCCTTTGCACGAAAAATTACCCATTTTTTCCGTGTTTTTTTTTTACACGTACAATATCGTTGATCTTTTGATGAAGAATCCGGTACTTCGGTTTTCCTAGACATATCCGTTAGCTTCGAGCTTTAAGGCCGCTTCGTAGGAGGGCAAACCCTCGTCGTCTTTGACAATCTGCACTTCCTTCGTCGAGCGCTCGACGTCGACCTGCATGGGAACCGGAAGAATGTTCCCGGGACTCAAAGGTTCGTCCTTTTTGTCACTCGGCGACGGGAGGGAGTGCGGATTGAATATCAGACTCTCGTAGGTCGGCGGCGGTCCGGGCGTTCCTGGACACGGCAACGCGACTGTACCCTCTTCAATGTTCATTCCAGCAATTCGCTCGTAACACTGTAACAGTAACGAGAGAGAAATATTATTGGGAAAACATTCGTTATACGTCTAATAAATATATAATGAATACTAGGGGGCTCGGGGCTCGCGCGCTCCGCACGCTCGCACCCCTTCGTGGACTTAAGCCCTTATTATTCTCAGGCCTTTGAGTACCCCCTTGGACACCCCCCCTCAGTTCTTGACACGGCGGCGAAATCTTTTTATAGTATAGAGAGATAAATAATTATAAATAAATATAAATAAATATAAATAAATATAAATAAATATAAATAAATATAAATAAATATAAATAAATATAAATAAATATAAATAAATATAAATAAATATAAATAAATATAAATATTATTTATTATCGTTTATTAGTTTTTTGTCCTTTTTTTAAGTTTCGTGCTGGCAAAATTTGGCTGGTTGAACTCTCAGGATCGAATTTTAAGACGTTACTTTGAACTTAAGATCGCTCTTGAGATCGAACTTAACATCGAAGGTAGACCCAAACTTCATTACTTGCAGAAGATCTATCTCAAGTTCGAACTGAGTTTCGATCTTGCGTTCAAAATTGAGATAGATTTTAAGTTCTATCTTAAGATAGATCTTAAGAAAGAAGTTCGGGCCAAACATCAATCTTAAGTTCGATCACAAAAGCTATCTTAAGTTCAAACTAACGTCTTAAAATTCGATCGCTCAGTGTCGCCGAATAGTTCGAAGATAGCAAGTTCAAAGTTACTCGCCATTCTGCCCTCAAACAGACGTACAACGTTAACATCGTTAAAACGACGTTTTTCGTCGTAGAAAATATATTTCCCGTGTTTCGAGAAAAAACTTTTTCATCGTCAAAGAAAAAAAAGAAAGAGAAATGTGCATTGAGCCAATGCGCTCTCGTTCTCCGCCGCATTGTACCGTTCTCATTATGTTGACAAAAGTAAGGAGGCGTCTTTGAGGTCGCGCACGAACCGCCGAGGAAGTCGTAGCGCGTGGCGCATTTGATGATCGACGGAGCGGAGGAAATATGCTTTTTCGTATATCCCGGGTGGAAGTCTCGTGAAGAAATTCGTGCGGAAAATAAGAGTCCGCATTCGCAAAACCGCCTTCGGAGAGTTCGGTGGAATTTTTTTTATTTTTATTATTATTTTTTTTTTTACTTTTTTTACGGGATACGTTTAACGACCTTGTTACCAGAAAAATCGGGCCCGGGCGAGGAGACGCGGCGAGGGAGGCGAAGCGGGAACGCGAGCCCGCCAACCGGAAACTAGGCTAGGCGACTTTTGCATTTTTATTTCGACTGCGAGAATTTCCATAAACGCGTTGATCTGCCCGGAGTCGAGCCTCGCTTACCCTGTACAGGGAGGCGGAGGCGTTAAGACGCGACGGCGTTCCGGGCTTTCACCCTCTCTGAATATTAACACCGGCACGTACTTCAACAACGGGCTAAAAACGAGCCCACCCCGTCGCGTCCGCCTCCTTAAACACGCTACGGCAAATCGGCTACGCGAATAAACATTTGTGCGCAACGAGACGAAACACAAAGTTCCAGCATTGAAGCTGGAGATTTTTCACCAGTCGAGAGAATTGTCGGCAACTTTCGTCCAACTTCAAAAAGGAAAATAATTAAACCTTGCGTTGTTTTCGAAAAAGTAGCTTTTTTATGTTTATTTTTTATTTATTTTTTTTAACGAGTTCCACTAAAGTTGTATGGCTGAACTCTACGCGCCGGACTAATTAATTTTTTTCATTATGTAGTCGCCTTTTTGTTTTATCCCGACGACCTGAGCCAGATTACATTTTTTTTTCCTACACCGAACGCAGCCCTCGTTCGCTGCTTTCCAGCGGTGTTTCAACCGTTGTTTACACGGTTTTGGTGTATTTCACGATGAGTTATGTGAAACGAACACTGTGCGAAGAATGAGAATTCATTTGGTGAAATTTTATCCATTCCGAAAATCATTTACATAATGTTATTTACATCATTTGCTTCGAGATAATAACTGTAAACCGTTTTTATGGTTTTAGAGTATTTTAAGATGAGTATTTTGAGATGTGATATTATGGCAAACTTACCATGGCGTGCGCGTCCATTGTGAATACCTCGAGGCTCTGAACATCGGGTTCGGCTCGCCAGTACTGGGAGTAGTCTTGAGGTCGGTTCTTCCTAACGTTTCTGTGACAACAGTAGCATATCAGTACGACGACGATAATCACGCCGCTCATCATGGCTCTGAAAAACATTAAGCGATGCTCAGATTAATACGCGATAATTTTTTCGAAGAAAATATATATAAGAATACTAGGGGGCTTCGGGCCTCGCGCTCTCGCATCCCTTTATGGACTTAAGCCCTTATTATTTCAATTCCTTTAAAAGACGTTTGCCCTTACAATTTTAAGTCCCACTATTACGCCCATCCAAGTACTGACGCCGCCTGAAAAGAAAGACGGCTTCAATACTTGGATGGGTGACCGCGGTCACCCATCCAAGTACGGGTTCCCCCCTCGACTCGTGACACGGCGGTGGCGGCGGCGAAAGGCGGCTTAGGGCTTCGCGCGCTCGCACTCTTTTATGGACTTAGGTCCTTATTATTCTAAGTCCTTTAAGCGCCCGCCCCGGACCCCCTTCTTCCTCAATTCTTGACTAGGACTGTACAGATAGGCCGGCCTAACCGGCTAAAATATCTTGTCCGGCTAATGGATTGTAGAGTTTGGCCGACTAAGCCGTCTTAGCCGACTAAACTATTTTAGCCGGCTAATCCGTCTTAGCCGGCTAAAGAATTTTAGCCGGCCACGTGCATAAAATCGGGCCGCTTAATGTCGCATTGTACTTTAGTCCTAAAGGGCCAGCGGATTCGTGTTCAGCGTGCAAAAATACGTTGGAATACGTTGCAGGTAATTGAAGAAAAAGAAACAAAATTTCGTCGAAAAATTGCAAGGCTTTACCCCTTTAGAGTCCGTTTTTCGCGTTTTTCAACGTCTTCAAACGGCACGATAAAACGATAGTAAAACTTCGGACAAGGCCCTATTTTGTGTATTTTTTTTCCGTAGAACACGATGGGCACCCTGGATTTTACGTAGCTACTTTGGGAGCCGAGATATCGACCTTTGAAAATCACGAAAATCGACGTTTTTTCAGAAGTGGCTCAAACATTGAAAAATCGTTATTCATTCGATTTTTTTTTGTCTCAAGGCTATATTCGATGTATTTTTTCGCGCTGATCACGAATATAACAATTATTTTACTCCCATGCCAATATTTTCCATTTAAATCCCAAAAATACGATTTCTCGTGCATAAAATCGAGCCCGTTAATGTAGCATTCTACTTTAAGCCAAAAAGGCCGGCGGATTCATGTTCTAATGTTGCAGGTAGCTTTAGAAAAAACATAACAATTCGTCAAAAAATGTCAGAACTGTATGAGCTTAACCGGCTAATATAGCTTGGCCGGCTAAAACGGATTAGCTGGCTAAAATAGATCAGCCTTAGCCGGCTGAACTATTCGTCTTAACGGATCCGTCTTAACGGATTAGCCGGCCAAACTATAAAATCCGTTAGCCGGATAAGATATTTTAGCCGGCTAGGCCAGCCTATCTGTACAGCCCTATTCTTGACACGGCGGCAGCGACGGCAACGAAATCTTTCTATATTATAGAGCGATATTATTTTTGTAATTCCACGTTGACGAATGCGCGGCGGTATCGTCGGCGCTTTTAGCGCTGTGCAACTATAGGGCGGCTGGTTTTCCGCGGTTTGCCCGGGTATTCGGCGGAAGGGAAAACGTTTAACTCGACGAGCTATTCAGCTTTTCCGCACAAGTGTGCCCAACCGTTTCACCACCTCCAAAGGCCGGAGGCCCCTTCAACCGAATTCTCAATGAGCCGTGAAATTGCATCTCTCCTTCGTCGTCTTTGCCAAGACGTCAAGGGTACTACCGTACGATACACGCAAACGTGACACACGTATTTTACCCAGTGCGCCCGGTTTATGGTTAAATTTCAACCCAACCGATCATGTGCTAAATTTTTCATTATTCACTCTGAAAAGTCCATACAACGACGAATTTCTATTCACCGCGCTATGAAAAGAGCCGGGAATGTTGAATTTATGTTTTCATCCTTAAAAAGAAAAATGTTTGAATTAATAAATACTCGAAGCCCATAAATCATGCCGAGAGCTTCGGCTCCGCGGACGGTCGCGCGAAACTCGTGTCGCGTTTCATCTAATTTTTTCCTTCTTTTTACATTGATGTTTTTCAACATTTCCTTTTTTTAAATGGGTTTTCATTCACAATTTCTGTTGCAGCTTTCGAGATTAAAAATTCACACCTTTATGGTTTGTTCACGATTTTTTCTTTTCGTAAAGAAGTGAAGACTTTAATGTATTTCCTATCATACAGTGTACCCAAATTAGTGAAATTATAATATCACAGTAGGATGAGATCCGATTATGAGGTATCAATGGAAGGGGACTTTAGGAAGAAGTTTGGGTTATTCGTTTTTAGTAAGAAAAAAAATCAAGACTTTTTTTTAAACTTACCCTCCGAGCAAAATATTGACGTTTCTGTGAAGATCGGTCTCGAATCTACCGCTCCTTCCGTTACCGTTGCTGGACATGTTGTGCCCTTGGATGGCGGAGCCGTTGCCGTAAGTCGTGTTCCCGTTCTGAATATGCTTGGCAGTCTGCACAGCGGCCAGGACGGCGAGTCTTTCTATCGGCATTTTCAGCGCTCTTCGGGGTTCCGCCGCGCCCGTCCGACGACCGAGTTTGGCACCCACAGTCGGCCACCGCGTCGGACCGGCACTTCCGGTTCGCTGAGCGCCTCAACTGACCCTCCCGACCCTTTTCGCGATCCTCGAATAATTCACCCTTTCCCCCAACGACGAAGCTTTCCCGACTTGGCTACGGTGCGGAAGTTCGTTATCGCGATTCCTTCGAAAATTTTAGATGCACCAAAACTCCTTCACGCCCCGGAAAACTTGAGCCTCGAAGGATTAGCGGATTACCGAAGGAACGTCGTTATCCGCAAAATTCCTGCCCACACGAAGTCGTAGTCGTGATTCTGCAAAAGAAAAAAAATATTTTTTTAAGAATCGTCTCAATAACGTACAGTAATAGCTCGATTAACCAAAAAGCGAATTAACGTGCGTCTCCTGAGGTTTTTTTTACTAGTTACATTGAGAAAAAAAAATTGGTTGGATTAACCAAAAGTCGCGATGACATAAGCTTTTTTTTGGTGCAAATAAAGCATTGTTTTGTTAAACGGTT
Organism: Stenichneumon culpator; assembly: GCA_964017025.1. NCBI lineage: Eukaryota > Metazoa > Arthropoda > Insecta > Hymenoptera > Ichneumonidae > Stenichneumon > Stenichneumon culpator. Next base: position 13,562,626 of record OZ024780.1, on the reverse strand, counting down.
ATTTGCTTCAATTTATTCAAAATTTGTCGATCGAAACAAGCGTTTTTGTTGTACCAAACAAATAAACCTTTGAACGTATGTCATATCGCATTTGCTTAATCCAACCATTTCTTTTCCTCAGTGTACGTACTAGTGTAAACCGGCCTATGAATGGAAGCTTAAGCAGACGAGAAAGCCAATGAATAGACGTTTTTTATGCATGTCCTCTTATGGAAAGTGTCCATTCATTGGCCCTGCACAGAGAAAAAAAATGTTGGGACAAGAAGAATTTTGTTACCATAACTCATTTACCTGGTTAACATAGGGACAACAAAATATTTTGCTGTAGCAGCCAAATATTTTTGCTGCCATAACAATAAATTATTAATGATCTACATTTTGTTAGAGAAACAGAATTATTTTTCTTCGTGTGTCCATTCATTTGCTGGTTTACCCTATTAATGAAAAAAAAAATCTAAAGCTTTACATTCTAATTCACACTATTTAACAATTAAGCAAGTTGTACCAAACGTCATTTTAACTAGTCACAATAAAATTGTATCATTAGCCATTATTGACTTATGTACTTTCGCTGTTGAGTTCGAATTAACCGGGATTTCGATTATCCGGGGAATCTTCGGTTCGGAGCATCGCGGTTGGATCAGCGTAGTTTTGGTAGTGAAACGCAAGAAGCAACGTTGCGCTAAGTTTGCGTTTGACGAGTCGTTGCGAGATCTCCGGCTTCGCTCGGCGTCCAATTAATTACACGGACCGTCGGGCAAATTAGACAAAGAATGGCGAGACTCGTCTTTGAGCCTTGCCGGCCGTTGGGTTAGTTGGGGTCAGTGGCTCAGGCCGGGCAAAGGGCTTTTTTATCCGTGCGTTGAACCCACCTCCGCGGAACAAAAACTGGGCTACTCTACGATTTACACAACAGTTGCTTTTATTTTCTCGGATCTGGTACCGCCACTTTGGCCTGTTGTGCGTATGTTTTTACCTGGCGAGTCTCCGGCACTCTAACGTTTCTTGCCTGACTCTAGTTTCCTTCGTGAAATTTCTTTTTTTTTCATACAATTACGATTTTCGCGGCCCTTTGATGAAGAGCACATATCTACTATCTCGTTAGTGCATTCCTTCTTTTTTACGATACAAGAGAAGAATGATGACCGATGTGAACTTTTGCTTTCTCATAAGGAAGCTTTGTTTAAGTAAAAAAAAAAATTCTGAGATCTTAATGAAAACATGTTCGGAATGTTCCAAAACCGTTCAATAATCACATTTGGATAAAATGTCTGGAAGTATGTGTGTGTGTCTTTTAAAGCTTCCTCCAAAGGCAAAGCTTCCTCTATTAGGAAACCAAAAATATAGTAAATTTTTTCAAATAGAAGAAGCTTTGCGATTGAAAGAATATTATGAGAAAGTGATATAAATATTCCAAATTTCAATTTTCAACTTTCAACTTTCAACTTTTAACTCTCAACTCTCAACTCTCAACTCTCAACTCTCAACTCTCAACTCTCAACTCTCAACTCTCAACATTCAACTTTTAATTTTCAACTTTCAACTTTTTTGGGAGATTGATACGAAAATCTCAATTTTCAACTTTTTTTATTGCTGTCTGTCGCTCGTCAATGTCCGAACAATTTGCAATCGGTACGATATGCAGAATCCATGAGATCGTAACTCGTTAAAAATCTTCAAACTATTTTTAAAATATTTCTTCAGCCATGATTGTTTTTATGGCAACTCGTTAATAACCACATAGGGTATATAGCGTATAGATAGCGCAAACTCGATAAATAATATATACATTTTTTTACCTCAAATAACAAAGGCTCAAGTTGCAATCTATTGGACAAACTTCACTCTATTTTATACCAAGAGAAGTTTGTTCCCAGGGAAAAAGCTGGAAACAAAGTATGTATAAGAAACGAGCAAGAGGAAAGTTTCTCAAGCACTCCTCATGTTTTCGCCGTTAACGGGTCGAATTGAAAGATCAATAATAAATGGTATACAAAAAAATTGTATACGAGAATACTGTTGACCCACATGGGTTTTATTGTTGCAGTCTCTGTCGCTCGTCAATGCGTCAATAATTTGCAATCGAAATCGAAACGTCTTAAAAACAATATTTTGCAAAAATTATTTATGTAGCCATTCTTGCTTTTTATGGGAACTCGCTAATAACTATGCATGCTGTGTATATATATATATATATATATATATATATATATATATGTAGCGTAAACTTCGTAAATATTATATATATATATATTTCATCTTAAATAAGAAAGGAGCTACGCTCAAATTTCAATCTATCGGAAAAACTTTATACTGTTTCGTATCAAGAGAAGTTTGTTCTTATGAACGATGCTACAAAGGACACAAAAAGAAGTTAAAACTAAAGTTTCTCAATCACCTCTCACGTTCCCCGTTAACGGGTTAAAGTGAATAATAAAGATTACCAAAATAATAAAAAGTGAAAGAAAAAGTATTTACATTATTTTTTGTCTGTTGCAGATCTCATGCGGATGAAGGATTTTTGATGCGGGAGCACGAAGCGTCGTCAAGATTGACAAGTAAGCGTCGAGAGGTTAGCGGCAATGGATGACACGAATGTTCGTCATAGGGGTTTTGTGCGTGGTGGATAAGAACGCCCGGCTCGGTCGTCTTGTCCATTGGTACACGTGTATTTCAAGCTTGGACGTTCTATAGTTGTAACGTTGCACTTATTAAGTGTAGTTATAGCTGCACCCTACCATATATAGAAATAACTGTTCCAGAAAGTAACTCGGCGACCGCGAATTTGGTAGCGCAACGTGGTGGATATACACCGATTGCGGGTACTTGTTGAAATATGTACGAGCCTAGCGATAGTTTCCCATCGACTCGTTCTTATAGCGCGTCGGTTCGCCGAGCGCTGAGTGTTTTCTTTTTTTCCCCTCTTTTTAATGTTTCGCATCATTGGTCCGAGTGCGATTTCCGTGACCGTCGCGCTACTTTTAATTCGCTAATTATTCTCCGTCGCCATCGTGCGCGCGTAGCGAGCGGCTCATAATCGCGGCGAGTGTTGCCGAAGGGAATTAACAGTTCACCGTAGAGCCATGCGGATTTTTAGACTCAGAAGGTAGGAGCACTGTGCAACGCAATCGCGAAGCAATCACACGCGAATTAACGATAGTCACAAAATATCTCTCTCGATATATCGAATATATAAAAAAAACGTATCGCCGATATATTCAATATATTTTTCTGTTCGAGCACTCACAGGCAAATGAACGACACACGTAAAATGCATCAGAAAATATATCCCCCAATATATCTAATGTTTTTTCTGACGCAACTATTTTTATACGAATCTTGCGCATGGAAAATATATCGAATGCATCAAGTAACGTATCGTAGATAAATCCAATCTTTTTTTTCGTTGAAAATGTGGAAAAATCTGTATATATACGGAGAATACGTTTGAAATAATGCAAAGTCAATTTAAATATAATTTCGATTTACAAAACGACGCAAACTACTGTGCTATGTGCTAAATCTTTCCGGCTCGACTATTTGTCTTAAAGTTATAAACATTTATATAGTTGTAAACATTTATAAAGTTATAAACATTTATAAAGTTATAAACATTTGTAAAGTTACAAACATTTATAAACTTATAAGTATTCATAAAGTCATAAACATTTATATGTTTTTTTTCGAAACGAATTAGCCTCAAAGACTATTACGAAACGATCTCGTCGTACGAAAGCGCCGTCGAATTAATGAACCGCAATAGAGTTCGATTAGATTGATCACTCACCCTCGCGCGGCCCGTAGAATTCTTCGCCGCCCTTCGCCAGCGCGAGTGCCCACTGTGGCGACGAGTACTCGACAATTAACGCTCATCCTTTTCCTCCGCCTCAATGCTCTCTCGTTGCGAGGATGACGAGACCGGCGACAACGAAAGGCTCCACTCTGCCCTCACGAGCCGCTGTGTTCTCGCTATATTACATCAATCATCCCTCGCCTCCTTCCGTCGTCCGTTCATCCACTTTCCGAGGACTTCCATCCCTCCCCGGTCGCTCCGTCACGTAATTGCACTATCCAAACGTAGACGAGGACTAATGAGCTTGTTGACTTCTCCGAAAGTAGTTCGCGATCCTTTTCCCTTGATGCACCGTATTCTTCTCTCGGCGTATAAAAGTAAACAGTAAAAAAATATATATACAGCACAAAGTTCGTTTTTCCCTTCGCGAGTGTTAAGTTTATGATATCAAATCATTCGCAATTTGCGCAAAGTTCGCCGCGCCGAGACATCGATATTTTCCCGCGTGCAGCCGAGCCGACCGGTCGCATAAAATATTAATGTCAAATTGATTTTTTTTTTTTAATGATTTTCTATTTATTTATTTTTGCTCGGTTTTTAATTTAATTTGTCTAATCTTTCAGGGTGGAAAGAAAATCGAGCGGCGACGTTTCCGTGTTTACCGCGAGTGGCAACCCTCCGAGTTTCGGCGCCCGGTTCAGGATCGAGTCCGTTGCAAGGGCCGCGATTACGCGCAAGTCGGGCCGGGAAGTATCAAAGGTCAAGTCCGTCCGATCCTGGTACCGTTTCGCCAGAGACTGTGGTCATTGCGCGTTGCTTGGCTACACTAGACTATGGGGGCATGGAGAGCTCCGTGTCGGGACTGCCGGGAGGTAGCGAGTGGTAGCGCGGCTGAACGACCGAACGCAAGAGCTACCGACGTACAAACCGAGCAGCTTGCCACGTCCGCTTGCGTCACGGTTTCGTCCGACCTCCAACCCTCCCGCCGCCGCGACTCCGCCACTCCGCACACTCCTGCACATTTTCCACCGACCCTCCCTCCACCTCCCATTCAACCGTTTTCCCGTGGGTTATCATCCAAATTATCGCTCGAGTAATCCCCTCCGTTTTCCATCCCTCCGACCCCTCCCCCCCAATACCGCACACCCCCCAACGTACAACGCTGTCGCCTCGTAAAATGAATTTGTTCGGTAATAAGGCGATCGGCGTACCGAGAAATGTCGATTCCCGCACGCAAAAAAATAAGTGTTAAACTAGTATTGCTTGGAGTATTTCAAGTGGAAATGTACGAAGACTGTCGTATTAGACTGAGACATGGTTACTACTTCGAATATTTAAGCCTTCAAGTACCGGATTCTTGTTCAACGAGGACCTAAAATTTGCCAAGAGGCAACCTTCGAACGATTTGGATAACAAGTTAATGTGCTAAGAAAAATCTGTAAAAATTCAGAGATGTGTCTTGAAGTGTTGTCTTTTTGATAAGACAGAAAAAAATTTATTACGAACATCCGTATCGTTTTTTGTGCTTGAAAAAAGGCAATGGTCGTTTTTGATCGCAGTACTTGAAGGGTTAATAGGGGCATTTAGGGGTATTTTTTTAGTGGACGATCTGCGAGTTTTTACTGAAATCCAGCATTTAGTAGTGGACTTATTGACGTTATGCCAGATGAAAACATTTTTGGTACATAGCGTGACATAGCTACATCGTTGTCAGAATATATATTGCCAATTTGGCCATCGACCTAAGTCCTTCAGCCACGTCTTCTACATAATTCATCAACATTTTTTACATAGGGCACATGGATAGTTAACATATGTTTATTCAGTTACCTTCTTCGTTATTCATTATTTCGAGTATCTGCTATATTGTATGGGATGGGTGTTTAACTTTGCGTATTGTGTTTTGAGCGGAATGCACACATAGCGGTTTTTTATTTTTCAGTTGCACGGTAGCGAATCTTTTTGTAAGTTCTTTAATTCTCATTCTTATGGGTGTAATCCCTGCTTCGTATAAAAGTTAGGCATTTAAAATTCACTAATATCAAAAATTAACAGCTTAAGAATTATATTTCCCGAATTTTACAAATTATTCAAGATTTAGGACCAGAAATCAGTAACGACTCGCAAATCGTACCCTGAAAACATACGCCTACGACCCTGTTGGGAATTTTTGAAAGAATCATTAACCCTTAGTGTGCACTGGGGGGTCATTTTGACCCCAACGTTATCCCGTCTTTTATTCGCCTAGCGTCAACTTTAATCACGTTTTGGGACGGGTAAAAGGGTTCTTTTTAGGAAATCCGATTGCGCGAGCTAATTTTAAGTTTATGATTGTGTAACTTTCCGTTGCGCCATTTTCTGGTCATTAATCGTTATACGTTTGGGCACGGTGTCTTTAGGCGGCTTGCTTCAGGACACGAGTAAAACGACACTATTCGTAATAAAACGTAATAAAATGTCAATCCATAAGGATGTCAAACGGATGGCGCAACATTTGCTACATCATGCTCGACGAATAGACTAGAGTAAAGACACGCTTATCCTTCGAATTCTAATACTTCAGCAATACTATTTTTATACTATATTTTTTCGCTCGGGTTATTCGTAACGCTGTGCCCGGAGACCTTCCCGATCGATAGGGCATGACCAATTATCGATCAAAGGAGTTCTGAACAATTTTCTATGACAGAGACAAGGATAAAAAAACAGAGGAACAACCTACGTTGTGTAAACATTCAACCGCTTTCCCGTGAGTTCCCATCGAAATTATCGCTCGATTAATCCCCTCCGTTTTCCAACCCTCCAACCCCTAAATACAACACATCCGAGCAACGTACAGTATCGCCTCGTGTAATTAATTTGTTCGGTAATAAGGCGATCGGCGCATCGACACAAGTTGATTATTCGTAATTCTGTACGCAGAGACCTTCCGGATCGATAGACCATGATCAAAGATCGATCGCAAAAGTGGTGAAAAAATTTTCTATAAAGAAGACAAGGATTTTTAAAAAATAATGAAACGCTCAGACAATCCACGTTGTGGATTGTTCGACATTCAACTTTTTCCCTTGGGTTCTCATCCAAGTTATCGTTCGGGTAATCTCCACCGTTTTCCATCCTTCCAAAGCCCGAAACGCACTAAGCTCTCGTGTCGTAAAATTAATTTGTTCGGTAACAAGGCGATTGGCTTACCAACAAAAGTCGGTTATTCGTGCCTAACTCGATCATCGCGAATGACCGATGATCGAACGCAGCGAGAACTGATGAGAAATGTTCGACAACGGAGACAAAGATTTTTATAAACAGTGGAACAACCACTGTTGAACGATGTTTGGGAAACTCTCGCGAAGAGTTGGAGAAATCGACGGAAGGTCACAAACTTCTTTTTATACGCTTTCGTAGCGACAGTCCAGATAAAACGTGTGAAGTTTACGGCTCGTCGAAGAAAATATCAAGTTTCCTGCGTAGCTCGAAGAACACTTGCCGTTTCGCGCATGCGCACAGTGTTCTTTCTTGCCGAAGAAAAAACGTTCTTGAAAGCAACGACGTAACTTACTGGCTGCTCCGCTCACTGTGGCAAAGTTCCACTTGGAGGATCGATCCGATCGATGGCGATTACATCGTTCTCAGCCGATCCTGTAGAATTCACAGTCAACTGCAAGAATTCGCTGGCCGGTTGAGATATTAATGTAAGGCTGCTTCGCCACGAGCATTATATTATGCAAGCGTGAGACTCGCTTTTTTATACTGCGCCGATGACCGTGCGGGCTCCAAGTAGTACGTACGCGCTTTGTGCAGACGAAAACACTGGTCGCGCACATCGATCGTTGCACGAGGCGGACGCAATATGAAACGATGTTAGATATTGCCCGATGCTCGAGGGCATTCGAGCTAATTGGTCCGACTCACCCATTGCCTAAAGTACCGCTATAATGCTTGGACAATCAAGTGCGCCTAAGACGGGCTCTCACTCTCTCTATAATGGCAATTTGCAGTTATTAAAATTTTGCAATTTTTGCAATTCTTTTTTTTATACAATTTAAACAAAAATTTTGGTTGGAGTTTTCATGTCGGTTCCTCGTAATATCGCTCTATTCGCAAAGCTTGTTCTATGAGAAAGCTTTTCCGTGTTTTTGGCTTTCCTATAGTGGAAGCTTAGCGAATAGAGGGATATTATGAGAAAGCGCCATGAAAATTTCAATTTTCATCTTTTTTTCAACGTCAACGTCCTACTTGACTTTTAGGTAAAACTGATGTCGGATCTGTGCTCGGTGCGAAAAAATAAATGGAATTATGCGCTCCGGTGTTTTTTTAACTCGATTTATATTCGAGAAATCCAGGCGATACCGTTTTATCTAGCTTTTTCGACCCTGTCGTATCCATCATGTTGTATATTACGTGCCGTAAAACAGGACAGACACCTGGATTTTTCCGTTATGCCATGGAAAAGCAAAGAAGCTGTAAAACCACAGCTTTATATGACATAAAATTTAAATGGTTTCATCGATTCTCCCCAAATTTAACAGGGATCATGAGGCGAACATATTTCATCTGTGCAGACGTTTTTAGCCAGATAGTTTTTAAAAAATTAACAGCTAGAGTGTGAACAGACATTTCTGAAAAAAAATAAAAATCGCTTACAAAAAAAAGAAGAAAGAAAGAACTTAATATCTTTTGAATAAAATTTTGAAGAAACACACAGCCACATTCATCCGAATATTTACTCTTAAATTAATTTTCGATGATTTTTCGATTTTAGAATATTTTAAACAAGTTTTCCTTAAAATCTTCAATTTTTTTTTTCACCAAAAATGTTTTCTTCCTACCAAAAAATGTTGAAGCCTTCCGGTTTATCGAACGATCCGCCATCGTCATTGAACTTTTAGTCGGAAATTCCCCGGAAGCGTCGCTAAAATTTCAAGGTCAAAGTTACAAAAGAATCCAGCCGCAGAGCGAAAGCTGAAAGAGCTTCCGCCGGACCTTTTCATTAGTCTCAGGGGAGAGAGCGTAGCGTAGGCGAAACGCTCGAGGAGTTTTGTGGACGTGGCTTAAGGTCGCGTGCAGGACGTCTCGTCACACCCCTGCGGACCGGCCGTGTCAGGGCGACAGCTTCGAGATAGAGCCAGTAAAGTATGTACACACACCGTGAGACGGGGAGATTGTAAATAAACGAGGCGGAGGTGGAGGGCGAGCATTCGGTATAGCTCGAACGCGTAAGCTCGTCCGGTGTTCCTCGAAGCCGCGCTCCGATTGGACGATTCCGCTCGCTCCGACGCTCCCATTGGCCCGAGCGAGAAATCAGGTTATCCTATATGTTTGTGCCTGGCAAACGCGAGTCCGGACCGTGTGCAGGTAACGGAACCCACGCTCGATAGTGGGATCGGCCAGAAATCATGCCAAGAATAGCCACGGGCTTGCTCGGAAATGAGCGTCGAATGAAACGGGAACGATTCCCTGCCCGAAACAACCGCCCCGCTCTCAGGAACGACTGTAATGAGGAAATTGTAAAAATATCGTTTCATTGTGCATTGAGGGTGATTGCATCGTTTCGCGTATAACGAGAGTCAATTTCTGAACGATAGCAAACCCAATGGTAATCCTTTGCAAGTGGCAGGAAAATCCCACCCTCCGGGTTCTCCATAGTAACGGTCCCCACTTGGAGCACTTAGCTGCATTTCGATACCGTTTGAGGGACGATGGGGAGGGGCGGGGGGGAGCTTTGACCAATGAAGAGTTAAAGGGATCGAAGTAGGTCAAACATCCCTGTAGACTGTAGAGACGCTATTTGTTTGGCGGAATAAGATTTTGGGCACCGCGAGTCATATCCGTCCGGTTGTTCTGGCTGGACGGCGCGCTGAAGTTTGTAATTGCGAAATCGTTTTTGGGAGGGAACTCGATAAGGTACGGGACTCAGTCGCGCATTGAAGAGGACATTTAAATTTTTTTTATTTTTATAGTACTTGAGAAATTGTATTTTTTCATTTTTAACTTGAGATTTAGACTCGATGATTATAATCAGCTAATTGGGCGTATAAGGGAGATTTAAAGGGATTGGAGTAGGTCAAACATCCCGGTATACGATAGAAGGCGGGTAAAATTTGTTTGTCGGAATAAGATTTTGGGCACCGCGACGAGTCACATCAGTCTGATAGTTCTGGCTGGACAGCGCGCTGAAGTTTGTAATTGCGAAATCGTTTTTGGGAGGGAACCCGGTAAGATACGGGATTCAGTCGCGCATCGAAAAGGACATGTTTTTAATAGTCCTTAAGAAATTGTATTTTTGTTATTTTAGACTTGAGGTTTAGACTCGATGATTATAATTAGCTAACTCGACGTAGAGAAGACTGGGGCGAGATGGGTTAGTGAAAAATCAGGCCGAAGCAGGGCGTAATGGACCATCCTAAAATTATTATAAAATTAAAATAAAAACTTGAAAGAAAATGTTTAATCATAAAAGCATAATCAAGGACTTACCATTGATAGGGAGAAATAGGAAAACTAAAGATGTATGGACACAGGCGTTGGATAAAAAAAGTGAACAATTTAAGGGTAGTCCGTTTCGCCCCAGACCATTTTTTTTCAGACGGGTTATAAAACCTGTGAAAATATTATTGTTGGATGGCAAACAAGAAATTATGGTTTCGGCACCGTGTAGCCGCGTTATTTGCTTAGGGGGCCCATCTCGCCCCGGCCTCCCCAATGAGGGAGAGTTAACGGGATCAAAGTAGGTCAAACATCCCTGTACACTATAGAGGTGCTATTTGTTTGTCGGAATAAGATTTTGGGCACCGGGAGTCAAATCCCTCCGGTAATTGTAGCTGGTCGGAGCGCAGAAGTTTGTAATTGCGAAATCATATACGTGCGGTAACTCAATAAGATAGACAATCAGCCGCTCATCGAAGAGTTCATTTTTTTTTAAATCAGTACTTCAGAAATTGTATATATTTTTTTAATAACTACTTTAGAAATTGAAACTACTTCAGAAATTGTATTTTTGTTATTGTAGACTTGAGATTTAGACTCAATGATTATAATTAGCTAATTCGACGTATAAATGGGACTTAAAGGGATCGAAGCAGGTCAAACATTCCAGCCTCTATAGAACTCAGGTACAATTTGTTTGTCGGAATAAGATTTTAGGCACCGGGAGTCATATCCGTTCTGTAATTGTAGCTGGACGGAGGGCAGAAGTTTGCAATTGCGAAATCGTTTACGTGCACGAACCCGCTAAGGTACGAAATTAAGCCGTGTATTGAAGTTTTTTTTTAAATAAGAACTTAAAAAATTGAATTTTTATTTTAGACTTGAGATTTAGACACCATGATTATAATTAGCTGACTCGATGTATAAGGGAGAGTTGAAGAAATGATGAGTTAAAAGGATCGAAGTTGGTCGAACATCCTTGTACACTGTAGAGCGGATATTATTTGTTTGTCCAAATAAGATTTTAGGTCGCAGAAGTTTATAACGGCAAGCTTATAAAATACGACATTTTTGGGAGGTAACTTGATAAAGTACGAAGCTTAGCCGCGCATCGAAGCGTTCATTAAAAAAAAATAAGCACTTCAGAAATTTTTGTAACTTTTGTAATTTTGCACTTTTTGTACTTTTGCACTTTTGTAATTTTAGACCTGAGATTTAGACTCGATAATTACACTTCGCTAACAGGACGTATAAGGGAGAGTTAAGACGATCGAAGTAGGCCAAATCCGTCCCGTTCTTTTCGCTGGATGGCGCGTAGAAGTCTATAATTGCAAAATTATAAAATACTAAGTCTGGCATCGAAGTGTTCATTTTTTTTAAATGCGTCTTTAAGCAATTGTATTTATTTATTTTACACTTGAGATTTAGACTCTCTGATTGATTAGCTGACTCCACGTATGAGGTCGATTTCTCTCCATGATCTTTTTCTAATTTCAGGAGTTTCTTTATCGGGATATGCTTATCGCGTCTTTGGCATAGCGCCGTAAAGGCGCATCTCTCCTTACACGCTGCCGCTTCGCTTTTGAGGTATTAAGCTGTCGATATCATCGACCATCCTCGTCCTCGCTTTTTCCCCGAACTTTTTACTTGAAGCTCTAAAATTGGAAAAAAAAAACCAGTAAATCATTGCCAATTTTTTTCATTAATTTTTTTCCCCGATCTGTTGAAAATTATACGAGGCCAAAATTGTCCGCGCGCAAGGTCGTTCACGGTCGCGATTGAGCGGTGAATAATTAATAATTAAGAATTATTTATGCCGATATCAGACGTTGAACTATGTCTTTTTAATTTGCCAGGTTCACGAGAATGTTGGGAGGTCTGCCTAGCGGATGGATGAGGAGAGTTCTCCTCTTCCTCGTGCTGATAACCGGGGTTCTCCTCATTGCCATGTACGCGCATGCGCCGCCCCTTGTATCGCTGCAACCCTTTGCACCACGAAGGTACGTACATGAATTACAAATTATGCAACCGTAATGGCGCAACCATCAGTCGTCAACGCGATAATCAAAGCGGCAAACTTATAATTAAACCAATTACTTGTTTAACCGATTTTTATTTTTATTTCTTATTTTCATAAAACGATGATCTTAATTTTACTGACACCGTTCAGACCGACGGATCTTGCCTCATTCATTTTTTTTTTCCTCGGATTTGCTTCTGCGAACTGGCGCGAATATATAGTTTGAAGGAGTTTCCGGGACGTCTAATGGCCGGTAATGATACGAACGTAAGACTCGATGAGCAGCTATTTGAGTTCCTCGAGGAGGACTTCAGGTAAAAGCTTAATCGCAACCGGAACAAAACGGAGAAAGTATTTTATAATCGTCGCTTGGCCTCACGGTAAAATACACTATCCAGGCTTGCACACAGTTGACGGGTCGGGTGAGGACGGAAATTAAAAAAAATGTTGGTACTATTTTGTAAGCGAGATGAAAAAAATTGACTTCTCTTCGAAAAGTAGTACAAATATTTTTTCGACTTTCCGCACTCGTTTGAATCGATAACGCGCTGTGGCTTTCTTAATGCGCGAAAAAATAACTACCCGGTATCGCTAGCAGAACTATTCAGCCCCGATAGATTTGGATAATTTTACTAACAGCGATAAGCGGTTTTCATTTTTTGCGCGCTATTAAAAAAAAATTTCCGCTGCGATTCCCTCATCGATAGGCTTCTCATCGGCTTTTCGTGATCGTTCAATTTTTTCGTCTGGGGCTCGTAATCCGAGACAGGGATTGATGGGAGAAAAATTCCCACTTCAGAATACAGTAAGCTCGACCCTTGATCCAATACCCCTTTTCCTATTTTGCATTACAACGGAACACCGTTAAGATTTTTTTTTTTGTTTTACTGAATAAATTCAATTTTTTATGGTCATTCCACAGTCCGTAGTTGTGGGTGTCGTAGCGGGACGATGCGAGAGTCGGGCAGTTCCATTATCAAGAATATTACTAACAATGTTTAGAATTTTACAAGCAGTGTTTAGAATTGTATAAACAATGATTACAATTTTACAAACAATATTTAGAATTTTGCAAACAATGCGTAGCATTTTTCTAACAATGTTTAGAATTTTACTAAAAATCATCAGCGGTTTTTTTTTCTCGTGCTATTAAAAAAGTTTCCGCTCCGATTCCCCCATCGATACCCTTCTCATCGACTTCTCGTGATCGTTCAATTTCATCCGGGGCTCGTAATCCCTGGCTTCATCGAGAAAAAAATGCCCACTCCAGAATACATTAAAAGTAAATGTATTGACGTTTGCTACGAATCTCGATCCTTGATCCAATACCTTTTGCTACTTTGAGTTGGAACACAACAGCATTAAGATACTTTTTTTCTTTGACTAAAATAAATGTAAATTTTTTATGCAGGACATTCCACAGTCCGTGGTCGTGGGTGTGCGTAGCGGGACGATGCGAGAGACGGGCAGTTCGATCGTCAAGAATATCATTGGCCACCTGTACTGCCCTTTGCGGCGGCAACTCTCGGCTGTTGTGGCCAAGGCCGACCGGGAGCATTGTTCTGGGGGACGATAGCGTGATGCTGCATCTCCAACAAATCGAATTTGTCACTGTCAACACCAGCGACCAAGATGTGAAGAACCTGCTCGAGCACGCCAAGGACGTTTTTATCGGTCAGTTTAATCGTGCGTCAACCACGTGCGATGTGAATCGGACAAATGATATCGCATTTTCATTTTTTTTTTTTTTTTTTTTTTTTTTGTTCGCTTCGCCCATAATTCAACCGTTCCTATAACGGTACGTCCCCTTAAGGATCGGACCAGAAGATAAAATAATACGGATGTATGATCGATAAAAGAGGATAAAGAAGTAGAAGCGATAAGGAGACGATAAGAAAAATGACGAGGTCGAATTTCACGAAAAGCACTCAATGAAGATGAGTAACCGAAAGGGCAAGAAGAATGGCGACAAAAGACTGTCGGAAGTTAAACTTTTTCCAACGTCGTCTCGGACGACCGCTCGACACGCCCGATAGACGGATACATTATTTCTTGAGTGCTTCGCCAACGGTCTGATCAACGGCATTCTCTCGATTCGTGATTTTTGTTTTGCGCTCTTTTTTTTTGTCGATACATCTTTTTCCGAAGCGACTTCACTATTTGTTTTTCCGCGGATTATTTTCCATCCGACGCTTTGTCAATTTGCAATGAAATTGATTGATACCGAATTAATTGATTGATTTGATTTAAAGCCGGAGATATAATTTTTTTTCTACACCTATTGCAGTCTTCATTAAGGGCTTACGTCACAGTAAATGGGTAAAAACGCATACATATTTCGTAATTTTCTTTCTCGGGAAATATACTTTATCGATTTAAATTTTTTAAGTTGGAGGGAGGAACATTTAGGAATCTTTTCATTTAATTTTATTGTTATGTATTTGTTTATTGTCTCTTAACAAATTATATATGACGCGGTGCTTGGAGCGGAAGAAAAAGATTGGCAAAGTGGCGGTCATTAAAAAAAAAAACCTTGATTTTGACCAATTTTTTAGCACTTTGAGTCATTTAAAAAAAATGGTTTTTTTATCTAAGACCGTCAAAGACTCAAGAATCGGTTGAAGTATATCGATACAAATTTTTATAAAAATCCATCTAGCAATTTTTGAAATATCAGGGATCTTGAAAATCACGTTTTGAAAGAAACGCGTTCAACGTTCGGCCGCGCTGCCGCTCGAGCGTTCCACCACTTTCCACATAACGGTCTCTAACTTTCGTAATTCGTTGAATTTCGACATAAAAATTTAACAGAATATTCTTAACACTATCAATGATTAGAATACAAAAAATTACTGCGGCGTAAGCTCTTAATAATAAACTTCAGTATACGACCTACACAAAGCAGGATGCGACATTGCGAAAATATAAAATTTCCTTGTAAAAACAAATTTCTTATTCATTTATTTTTCTTTCACAGGTAACATTAGGAATCTCATCAAAGTGCCAAATGCCAAAGGACGCTCCGGCATCGATAACTTCGTGATATACCTGAGTGCCGGAAATGTTCAAGGAACAAAGCTAACCCTCGACACCGACGAGTCGTACAAGCTCGACATAGTATTGCGAGGAAAGCAGCTCGAAACAAGAATAACGGGTAAAAGCTTCTACGGGGTTCGTCACGGGTTGGAGACACTCAGTCAATTGATCTGGTGGGACGAAACGGCAGGACGACAGGGCGTTCTTCGGGCCCTCTCGAATGTCCACATAGAGGACAAGCCAGTTTTCCACTATAGGGGATTGCTCATCGATACCGGTAGACAATTTTTCCCGGTCGAACAATTGAAGCGGGTCGTCGATGGAATGGCCGCCTCGAAGCTCAATACGTTTCACTGGCATCTCACCGATTCGCAGAGCTTTCCATTCGACTCAGCTGTTTTTCCACAAATGGCACGTTGGGGAGCTTACAGCGGCGATCAGGTTTATACACCGGAGGACGTAAAGGATCTCGTCGATTATTCAAGAGTAAGAGGGATCAGAATTATCGTCGAGATCGACTCTCCGGCGCACGCCGGAGCCGGCTGGCAATGGGGTATAAATTTTCGTCCGTTTTTTCTGTGCCGCATAAAAAAATCGTATTTCTGTTAACATGCGTGTCTTTCCATTGTTTGCAGGTACCGACTATGGCTACGGGGACCTCGCGCTGTGCGTCGATCAAGAGCCGTGGTCGGCTTACTGCGGCGAGCCAAACTGCGGTCAGTTGAATCCCATCAACGAGCATTCGTACAGAATACTGGAGGGATTGTACAAAGAGCTACTGGACCTGACCGAGGTCCGTGACATCGTTCATCTAGGCGGTGACGAGGTGAATTTGGACTGCTGGGCGCAGTACAGCAACATAACGGCTGCCATGCAAGCTCAGAACATGACCGATCTTCACGCTCTGTGGGCCGACTTCGAATCGAAGATTCTGCACAAAGTTATCAAAGCCAATCGCGACGAGACACCGAAGGCCGTTATCCTTTGGAGTTCGCCGCTAACCAAGAGACCGTGGATAAATTCCCATTTCGATCCGAAAATTCACGTCATACAATCGTGGGGTGGAAGCAATTGGCCGGAAACCGGAGATCTACTGGAGGATGGTTTTCGAGTTATATTGTCCCACGTTGACGCTTGGTACCTGGACTGCGGCTTCGGCAGATGGAGGGAAACCGGGGAGGCCGCTTGCGGTGAATATCGTACGTGGCAGACTGTGTACAATCATCGACCGTGGCGAGACTATCAGCCCGGCTCGAATCTCGTGCTCGGTGGCGAAGCTGCGATCTGGAGCGAACAGACTGGACAGGCGTCGTTGGGACCTCGACTATGGCCCAGAGCGTCAGCTCTCGCTGAAAGATTGTGGTAAGCTTGCGGAATGATTTTTTTTTACGACTGCTTTCTTGAAAATAGAAATTGTACTTTTCATTTTCGATTTAATTTAAGAACTATCAAGGGTAGAGTCGCCTTTTTCGGGAATTTTCAAATGTATTATTAGAAATTTGTTTGGAGAAAAATTTTGTGTTTATTGCAATGAAACTTAGTCAATATTTTTACTGATATTATTACATAATGTGGACATTTTATTGTCATTCAATCTTAAATTCGTAAGGTGGTTCGACCTGGCTCGACCTGGAGCACGATTGCAACTGTTCCAATGATCTGAAAAAGAAAATCCAGGCATATTTGTTATCAGAAGACTAACCTCTATTATCTAAACTATGATTTTTTTATTTGAGAAATGGTGACAATTTGGAATTGTTCTGCTTGCAAGGGGGCTGGACGCTCGTTACAGGCATAAAATCGGGTCTTTTTAGCGTAGTCGGGAAAAAATACAATTTTCTTTTTCGACGGCGGACTGCGGTCTCAAAACGACATTTAGTATAGTTTTTGTTACCGGCGACATGAAGCGATACAGAGTAGTCATATTTTTTATAAAAGAATATGGCTATTCTACGTACCTCTATTCTCGTTATGAGGTGTGTAAAAATTGCTAATTCGCGCTGTTTCTGTTTGAAAACAGGAGTGATCTACCGACCAACAGTTACTCAACGGAGGAGAGTGTATACACGAGACTCGCGGCGCACATAGAGCTTCTGCAGAGCAGAGGACTAAAAACGGAAGCCATGTGGCCGCAGTGGTGCTCGCAAAATCCAGGAAAGTGCCTCTGACCGAACACCGCAGCATAGAAGACGAAGAGAGATTTTCAATTGGAACTCTTTTCGCTCGTGTTCGCGGTACCGTTATTAGACGGAAGCACTGTTGCATTGAATTTAGAGAAAAAAAGGTGGTGCAATTTTTGGCAATATTAAGAAGATTAACGTGGCGTCACTTTTTTTTAGATAAGATAGTTAAAATACCGGAATTCGATGCATAAAACTTGTATTTCCGTGCTTAAACGGCACCGCTTTGGTATAAACTGCGGTGTTGCAGATATTTCACTTATCAGGAACGGATGACAATGAATTCGTGGAGAATAGAAAAAAAAAAACAGAAAAAAAAGGAACAATGACTGGAAGAAAACATGACGATGAGCTCAGGCTAGTAAAACAAAAGAACAAAAAATTCCTAGAAGTTACGTGTTTCGTACCTATCATAGACCGAATTTAATTATTAAACAGTTAGTTTTTATTACAGGGTCCAAGGAAGGGCTCGACGAGAGCATAGTTTTATAAATAGCTAAATCGAAACGAGGTTATGTAATGGTACGGTTGAAGATTAAAAGAAAAGTCTTTCTTTTCATAACAGGAGGGGGGGACAAGTGAATAGCCTTGTCGCGTCGGCATAATATTTCTTATCGGGACAGTTGAAGTTCAATGGAAAAGCTCTACGCTTAAAGAGGCATAGGGGATGATTTCAATTGTGACGAAATTTATCTTTTATGGCTCACATATTTCGTGAATTAATTATTGGCATCTTTTTTTTCTTCTTTTTTACTTTAGAAGTGCCTTTGTAAAACGATCTTCAGTTCTCTATTCTTCGCTGAACCAGTGAACAATTACATGAATCGCGTAGATTACGAGTGTTCCTGAAGTGATATGAAAGTAGAATGAATCATAACGTAGTGCAGAGTTGTATTTTGCATTGCCATGCGACGTTTGTACGTTAATATCAAAACGTACGACTTGTGTAAAAAAAAAGTTGTTGCGTTATCTTACGGCTAACTTTACGGATCTAGCGAAACATGTCGCTAATGCCAAAAATTTGCAAGCTTCAAATTATATCCAATTTTTGTAATTCCCCCAAGCCAGAAGAGTGTGACACATTTTTTCTTGTAACCCGTCGAAGTAATGTAAATACGAAATCGTAATCGAAACATTAGATATGTAAAGGTACTTTACGTATTTTAGTTTTTATCTAAATGAATTATGTAAATAATCGTACGTACTTTTGGCATTGGTGACGCGATATTTTGAGTATTTTTCATCACAGACATAATTTTTTTTCGCGTACGCAATATCCGTTGCACAGTCGGTCGTGTGCACTGCAAAGCGATTAAATGCGTGCATACATTAAGTTTGCGACAAAGTTCATCGATTGTAGTTTAATATACGTAAATCTGTGTTGTTGATGTGTGCCAGAGAATCACAACACCGAGACTCATTAGTGGCTAGATTACTATTAGTGGAGGTCCGGTACTAGCGCAACCGGGATAATCTTGAGAATCACGTAGTTTTATTCATCTAGGCATTAATAAATTATTAATTCATACTTAAATAGCAAGAGTTTATATTGAACAACTACTTAAGAAATTTGTGTAAATTTTAAGCAATTTTTTTTATTTTCTATTAGTCAAAGGTTTTATCAATTGAACACATTGACCCGTTTTTTGTCGAACAAAAATACAAACTGTGCCTGCAGCCCGGCACAATTTATTCTTATAACGTAATTTATCATGCGCAGATTTTTCTTCTTTTGTGCATTATTTAGTCTTAGCTCCTACGAAATTGTATTTGCAAGTGTTCGATTGGTTCAGACGACCGAATTAAGATTGTAAAGATTTAAAAGGAAACGAACAATTTAGTCGAATAACAATAGAAGTAAGACTACGGGAGCTATTGATATCTTTGCTATTCTGTGTCAACTCGATAAACTTTCATCGGCCATTGAACCGGTGGTTTGATAGAAAATAACGAAATTTTAAGGTGATGTTAAAGTCCTCCGATCGTAAAAAAGTGATCCATAACGAAAGTTTACAGGGTTGGAAGGACCGGACGTGCGCGAGTTACAGAAGGCTGATAACCTTACCCCCCCCCCCCCCCCCCCCCGACTCCCCCATGATATCGATTTAATCACATCTGGATAATTGAATGAAAAAGAAAGAAAAAAATGGCCTACGGCTATAAGAAACAAAAATGATGTATATACATTTAAATCACAGCACATAATGCATGTACATAACGAAGCAAGAGAGTAAATTAATCTGTACTTACTGACATTTATTGAACATCTATGGCTGTAAGAGAGGCTAATACTTAAGTCCATTTGTCGAATGAGACAAGCGAGTCTATGAAGAAATAACGACACGGAAAAATAAAAAAAAAATCATGCAAAAAAATAAAGAAAAATCGTTCTCCGCTGCGTAAGGTAAAAATGTTCATTGCCATCGGCACGACATCGGCGCTGCGACGCATTTCTCAAGGCAATCCGGAGCTTGCTGTTAGAGTAAACTGTAATCCGATTGGTAGAAGAAAAAAAGTTCGATAATGAGGTACTTTGCCCCATGATGAAGATATATATATATTTCGCAAAGTGTAAAGTGCAATTTTAGCCATTTAACAATTGACAACTTGCTCGTGTAGGATAAATAGCTCAAGTAATGAATTAATAGATGAAGCGACTTTTTGTCACTTCGATTATAGTGAATTAGCTTTTTGCACAGCAGAAGTGACAGCGAGTAATCGAATCTGCTGAATGCTTATCACAGTACATATTACTGCATACAATTTTTCTACAAAATTCACGACTTTTTTTTTGTACGGAATTTTTTTTTTATACCGTTCCAGAATTTGTTTATCACTTTTCGACCAAGTTCGACGACGACAACCACAGTGTCCATTTAATATCGCGAATACCGATAGGACCGATAAATCGATGAGGATAATATCGATGGCCTAACGCCAGAAGGGCGGATAAGCTATGCTTCGGTACAGTCTGTACGCACTTATGGAAATTAGGCTATCGATGTATATTCTATCTATACGAAAATTGAAAATTGACGCATGAAAATAATCTTATAAAAATAAAAAATAATTTATTTTTTCTGTGTCGTTGTCTCTCGAAGTACTGCGTTTTATCGATACCGATACTCTGCCATATTTGCGAGAGTTTACGATGAGAAAATTCGTTTGTACACCAATTTTGTATTCTTTCATTCGATCGTCGTTGTATCAACGTTATCTCATTGAGAAGATATATTTTACGACACTTAGCGGTCATTATTAGAAGAATAAACGCGTTCCAACTATACACCTGTGTACACGTCGAATTTCGAAAATTGCAGTGAATTTTTGACCCACGGATATTTGCAATTGACGAGCTTCGAGTGTATTGTATTGAATGGAATTTTAATTACGATTTAATCTGTTTTTTTTTAAGTAACGACTTTTAACAGTGTATGATTAAAATGACACACACACACTTTCTAGCGAAGATTTAATTGTTACAACAACAAAAAAGTGGATTATAAAGGTTTAACAACATAAAATGACTTTTAATATAATCCCGAAGTGAGTACAGTCATTTATCATAAATTTCACAGTGGGGGGAAAAAATTGAACATCGCTCCGACGAGTTTATTATTTTATTAATTTCATATACGTTTTTTATTTTTCGATCGAACAGTCTTAATCAACTTCAGTGAAAGGTTTTTGACACTTGAACATTCACCGTTCAACTATTTTTTTTGTCCGCTGTACAAAAACCCACCGTTACATTTTTATAAATTGTAGATGCAATTTGCGCCCGGGTGTTTGAAAGTTCGATAGCAAAGAATCGATTCGCTCGGAAGGAGAAAGGGCCAAATGTTTAATCAATTTATCGCAAGGCTGCATCGACCGAAGAACCGGTTTGAATTAAATATATTTCAATTTTCACTTGACTTTTACGCAATACCGATAACTAAAGGTACAGTGAAAATTCCAGTGAAATTTCAATGCACATCCTGGGCATTCATTCGAGTAATGAAATTTTCGGTCGGTTAAATTAATCGGAGGATGTTATATATCGTGTATATATTCCGTGGTAATTTAATTGGTGGCCAAATTGGTGACTAATTAGCATCGACCAAACGTGGTAGGTACGGAAAATATTTGAATCGTCGGGTTTTTTTTTTTTTTTAGTAAATATTACTCATTAACCGAGTCAATCCGAGTTTCCCACCTCGAACGATATTTTCGCTAATGTCACAATAATACCGTAGTATAGTAATAGTGTCTTGAAAAAAATTCCGTAAAAGCCTCTTTTCAACATAGAATAAATTTGCCATTGTAAAAAAAATCCAATCCACATAAATGCGCAAGGAAAGTTGAGCCTCCACATCTTCGCGCTCTGCATATTTATCGATGACTTCCACATGATGTAGTGGCGCACCAAAACTAGGCAGCAGCTCGGCAATCTCGCGAGATTGATGTTTACCACACGCATAGTCGATGGGGGCGTCGCTTGATTGATCGCTTTACGGAATATAGAAATCTTGTTACGGAATCCCGAAGCAATATTTTAAGGTACTGTGAAATGCCTCAATTGATTTTTTATTTTATATATTATTATTATTTATAATTAGAATAACTATATTTAATTTGTATCACTTTATTTTTAATTTGAATAATCGGTCCATGTTTGCACATTTTGTAAATTCGTTTTATCGAGATTCATCTCCATACTTATAAATTATGTTAAATAACTTCTTTCCGAAGTGAAAGCAACGAGATGCCTTTTAATACTAGCGATCTCAAATATCCTTGCAAGATGAAACGAGAAAAAAAATATCTCATTAAACTTATCATATTTTTGCAATTTCGTTTGTACACTTTTCTACATCAATTATAATCCGCCGTATTACGTAAAGGCACTAAGGATCATCGAAGCGACGCATGCGCGAAGCAATACCTGAAGATACTAAGAAATGTCTCAATGGATTTTGCATGTTACTATTATTTATAACAAATATATTAAATTTTTATAATTAAGTATTCAGTACAAGTAAGTCTGCACGTTTTAGAAACTCGTTTTTTTCACATTTTTTCTCATACTTTAAAAATTTTGAAATGTTGATGACCAATATTGGAATGAGATAAATGGTATTAATTTATTATTTTCCGAAGCATCGAGATGCCTATTAAGGATACCGATCTCCAAGATCTTTGCAAGATGAGACGGGAAGAAAATATTTTGTTAAATTACATCATATTTTTGCAATTTCGTTAGTACTTTTCTACATCAGTTATAATGTGAGTCATACGCAAGGGCACGGAGGATCTTTGAAGCGACGCTTGCGCGAAGCGAAAGATACGGACAAGGGGCAAGCGCGCGAGGATGTAAGGACGGGGATTGTTTGAGCCGCACCGATTCAGAAGCGTTTTGATCTCTTACCAACGAAGACCTGGTTCGGGATAACAGAAAAAAGAGCATCATCGAATCTCAACTCCGCTACTCAATAATTTTTTTACACTTTATTATTCATCTATATATTGATCCATATAGTTTGCAGTATGGAGGAATCGGAGGTGGAGCGCTTTCTGCAGAATCAAAAGAAGCACTGCGAGCACTTGCTTAACGAACGTGAGTAAATTAAAATAATATCTACACTTCCAAAAATGTCGCTCGGCCGAAATTTCACTTGAAGATCCATTTGACGTGTTAATATAAATATCTAATTTTTTTCTTGTGTATATATCGTTTTCGACACCTGATATTATTGCGTTCGAGCGAAGAAACAGATCGATCTACGAGACAAATGGACGAATATTTATATTTGAGCGGCAGTTACATTATAATTCAACTGGTTTATTGAAAATGCATTGAAGTATGTATATTTAACTATGTATATACTATATTTCACCAGAATTTTCATTGAAGTAGTTAAAGTATATAAACTTCAAGTATGTATATACGTAAAATATACCTGTTGATATATCTACGAACGACCCCGGATAGTATTGCTCATAGTCTAAGGCTAGTGAATGAAGACATAAACGGAATCTCTCAATGAGCGATAACGAATCGGTGGTTCTGAATACGAGGAAAACGCAAGCGATAGTTTTTGACAACGCTCGATTAGTCCGGAACTCGATCTTAACACGCTACGAGGCTTGACCGTGGGAAACTTATCACTCAATTTTGTTCGAGAAGTTCGCTATCTTGGGGTCCTCATCACTGATAATCTATCCTGGGGCAATCAAACGGCAAAAACGTGGAACTAAATCAGTAGAATATCATAGCAGTTAAAAACCAACGAGCATCTGCTGACGGGGTCAACGCGAAAATGGCTTGTTTCGGCTCTTATCCAACCACACTTCCATTGCTACTGTGCCGTATTAACTGGTCTCACACATAATCTCGAGCTTAAGCTACTCCGAAGTTTAAATGCCTGTGTGCGTTTCGTAAAAAAAAAAAACTGCCGACAAGAGCATGTCTTACATCATCGGTGTGAACTTGAGTCGCTAAATGCCCATCAGCAAAGAGAAGACTGTAATTACTTTGTTGGAATCCTATTCTACCAATTTGCTACATTGCAACAGCTAGACTATGGTCACTATATATGATCGCTATATTTGGCGTGAAGCCTTTAGGAATACCGATACGTATCTTATCCCGGTCCGTCGCTCGAGTATCTAGGGGAGACCGGGGCAAAATGGCACAGCGGGGAAAAACGTGACAGTGAGGGCAAAACTCAATGGTCCAATATTTTTGGATGCCCCATTTTGTCTCAACGATAGAGGATTTTCAAACCCATTTTGCCCCACGTACCACCATCGTCACCATCCAAACGTTATTGGAGCATTGCGTTTTGTCTCATTATCCCGTTTTGCCCCGGTGCGCTATTTTGCCCCGCGCTCCCCTATTCTCTGTCTCTGGTGTATATTCTCTTTCTAATAACTTTCTAATTATAAACTCTTTCTCTGTCTCTGGTGTATTCTCTTTCTGTGTATATTCTCTTTCTAACAACTTTCTAATTATAAACTCTTTCTTTGTCTCTGGTGTATATTCCCTTTCTAATAACTTTCTAATTATAAACTCTTTCGCTGTCTCTGGTGTATATTTCTGGAATCGTTTGCCGGACGGAATTGAGAGGTCGCCCATGTTGGCAGTTTTCAACAAAAACTTTGTACAAACCGCTACTGCAATCTGAGCACATCAACTCGATAACGAGGGAACAATAGGCAAATCCGACGGTGGTCACTTCCACGCACTTCCAGCATAATACTCTTACACTTCTACAAACATCACAATAATTTGATATAAATTACTGCTAACTATGTGTCACTGAATATTCTGTAAATGCTTTTTGGCGACTGTGTTCCAAAGCAAAATAAATTTATTTCTTTGTATCTATCTATACTATAGGTCAATGAATTTTCAATGAAATCGTTCAATTATAATTCAACTGACATTAAGAAATTCGTTGAAGTATAGTATATACATAGTTGAAGTATATATATATACTTCAATGGATGAATATTTATTTTTAACGGCGATTCAATTCTAATTGAACTGTTAATTGAAGATTCTTTAAAGTAGTAGATGAAGCCAGTTGAAGTGCACTTCAACTATGCATATACTTCAACGAATTTTCGATGAAGCAGTATGGAAATTGATAAAACCCTCGATTCTACATAATTACTATTCTTTTTTTTTTTTAATAATGACAATTATCCCTTGAAAAAAATAAATTAAAGTCTGACGATGTGCATGACGAGATACAATTCGCTTTACAGATATCCAAGGAAATTTCACCGACGTACGATGTCCACCTTCCTTCGACGGGATTTTGTGCTGGCCCCGTACCCTCGCACCCGGAGTGGCTTCGCTCACTTGTCCTCCTCAGTTCATTCTGGGTTACAGAAATCCCCATAACGCCACAGCGGCCAAGACTTGCCTGGCGAACGGTGAATGGTACAGAAACGAAGAGCAAGTCACGTGGAGCAATTACACCCTGTGTACACCACCCGCTGGGCACTACGTGACAGCGATAACCGACATCAAAATATCCCATTTGGACTACGAGAGAACCAGCAACTCTATACTGTTAAATGTAAGATAAAGTATAGTTTGGATTTTA
This sequence comes from Stenichneumon culpator, assembly GCA_964017025.1. NCBI lineage: Eukaryota > Metazoa > Arthropoda > Insecta > Hymenoptera > Ichneumonidae > Stenichneumon > Stenichneumon culpator. The sequence goes on along the minus strand of OZ024780.1, from coordinate 13,537,075 downwards.
CTGTGTTTACTTGTGAGTCATTTATTTTTGAGGCTCTTTCAGAAATGGCTGCCGATCATAAAAACCGTCTCGCAAATTGGCTATGCGTCGTCATTCACGACACTCGTCATCGCCATGGTCGTATTTTCGTTGCTCAGGTAACAAAATATTTTCGATATCATTCCACCTCTTGTTATTGAGAATTTTTAATTAAACATATTTTTTTTTCAGGAAGCTGAGAAATCCAAGAAATCGACTGCACATGCACCTGTTCGCTTCTTTCATCATGAGAGCCTTCATGGCTCTGTTGAAAGATTGGCTATTCGTCGATGGCGTGGGTCTCGCTTGGGACGTCGTGTCGGTAGACGGCAAAAGCACTTTCATCAAGGAGCACAATGTAACCAAAATGATTTTATCATCATTCATAAAAATTCAGATTTGATATTGGAAATTAACATTTCTTCCTAATAATAATAATTACTCATGACTCTACGGTATTTATTGGGACGATGAAGAAATGTTTTTGGCCGCAGGATTAAATTTCAATATGAAAGGGTTTTAAGTCATTTTTTAATATTTTTTATATGTAACATTTGATTTTTTGTGCAGATCTGGGTGTGCAAAGCGATCACGAGCCTCTGGCAGTACTTTATACTTGCAAACTACACGTGGATATTCATGGAAGGATTGTATCTTCACAACCTCGTTTTCTTGGCACTCTGCGCTGACACGTCTGCGATAACCAAATACGCTCTGTGGGGCTGGGGTGAGAATAATCTCAGCAACACCGCATCGGTTACGAACAAACGTTTTCAAATACGAACAAACTTATTGAAAGTCACTATTAGATCTAATGGTTAAATGGAAATATCCCACTAATCAAACACCATCAGCTTGAATAGTAATTCTGTCCGAGTTATTTTTTTCTCATAAATTATAATCATTTATATATTTAGGACAAACACGTTAGCAGTGCTGTAATTGTTGCTTAGGTTTGCCGAGTCTCGTTGTTGTTATCTGGATCGTTGTACGAGTCTTGATGGAAGACACGCTTTGCTGGACGACCCACAACAACCCTTCGCTCTTTCTCATCATTCGGATACCAATTATGATTTCTATTCTAGTGAGACTCGAACAAATTTCTTTTATAATCTCAAAAATCAATATATCGACATTTTTTGGTTTATTTCTATTTTTTAACGTTTTTTTCCATTGCAGTGTAACTTCGTCTTATTTATCAACATTGTTCGAGTACTTCTCGTGAAGATGAAGACATCGGTTCATCTTCAACGGAAGAAAATGCAATACGGGTGAGCGTACCTCTCGTGGATTTTCAAATATACGCGGATATTGTAATTTACAAAAGCCATTACCTTCCACGTACGTTTAAGCTGTCTCGGGAGAGCGTATGAAAATTTGAAACTATTTAGTGACAAAATTAAATAAAAAATCTCGATAAATAATCAATATTTTGACCGCAGGCGATGGGCCAGGTCCACTCTAGTTCTGGTACCTCTTTTCGGAGCTCACTACACGCTATTTCTAGGCCTTTCATACTACAAGGATCATCTCGTCGAGCTTGTTTGGCTATTCTGTGATCAGCTCTTCGCTTCGTTTCAGGTGAAAATCTTTACTTATACGTATGTACTTATGTTTATCTTGACCATTGCAAACCTGAAGAAGGTATGGAAAAAATGTTCATCTATTTCATTGGGTTGCCTTTCTTGATATATTCCTGATCTACAATTAACTGTGGAGGTCTCAAATGGAAGAATGTGCAGAGACAACTTTAAAAGGGAACTCTTTTCGTTTGATTTTAATTAAAATCAAACAAGTAAAATTAGCTTCGATAATATGGCCTAATTTTTTTCGTGTAATTCTGGTTACTCGACGACTCAATATTCGTAATGATTCGACTACTTTAGTAAATGATTGTTTTAGGGCTGTTTTGTTGCATTTCTGTATTGCCTGTTAAACGGCGAGGTGCGCGCGGAAGTGGGAAGAGCTTGGAAAACCCGGAGATCTCGACGGGGCGTCGATTCATTTGTCCTGGCGAATCGAAAGCCCACCAGATCGTCGGAACTTGGGTTGAGGAAGATTGGACACGACGACAGGGGACACGCGAATGCGGGCACCAATGTATCAACTTTGTAATGACCGTTTGACACTTTTACTGTTTCGTCGAAAAGGTTAATAAATATCTTCCCACTGTAGCCACGATGTTGTTTCCAATACGTACCCTTTACAGTATTCACCCGATTATCGGGAATTGCTAGACACAATTCAGTCATTAGACATTATTTTTTATTATTATTTATTTAGACATTAACTCTAAAAACCTCCACGGTCTCAACTTACAAATTAACAAAGCACCAATCTCATTAAAGAGGAAAAAAATAGTTTTGTATTTATTTTATAATATTGTTTCATTGTTTAATTAATTAATAAAAAAATGAAAATGCAAATGGAGAGACACTCACAGATAGAGAACGCTCGAAACGTAACGAAATATTGATGCGGAAACGTTCGAATACCAATATATTACGAAAACATACATGATCGGATAAAGAACGATAGAATTGGAACGAAAATATGATGCGGAAACATTCGGATAGCAATATATAAAGAAATCATACACGAACGGATAGAGAGGGATCGAAACAGAACGAAAATAAGATGCGGCAACGTTCGGACGGCCATATATAATGAAATCATGCATGAACGTATATAGAACGATAGAAACGGAACAAAATGTGGATGCGGAAACATTCGGATAGCGATATATAACGAAATCATGTATGAACGGATAGGAAACGATCGAAATTGTATAAGTGTATACGGATAAACACGGATAGATAAATATAATTTGCATGACACCTTCCGTATTTATCCACCTTGAATCCGAGAATACGTGTAAAAAACACATCATCGACGGATAAAAGTTTCTTTTATTCGCATCTATTAGGAATTTCAAGCAGGGATACCTGTTCGAGCATTAAGAGAGACCAGCTCGAACACCTCGTTTAATAAACATTAACATGTTCACGTCTGCGAGAAGCTTAAGCTCGCCAGATAAAAAAAGGACGGCACGGCAACGGAACGGTGGCGGTACCAATGATACGATAGCCGTTTGACGGGACGTTTTTTTTATCTGGATCAGTACCTGTATACTTGAGCATCGCGTCGAATGCAAGTCCGGGGGCAGTGTAATAGTGTAGTGGGTCCAAGTTGTACGTAAGTGAACAATTTTTCCGGAAATTTACGAATAGGTCAGCCAGAAGTAGAACGTCAGTTTTCAAATACAAGTCTGAATATTCACCTAGTATAGTGCTGTGGAACGCTTGCCGCACGTTGCACGCATGCAAATATTGCGACTCTGAAATACCTTCGTTATGTAATTCAGATTGAAATTGTTCTCTCGATGGAAATTCTGTCTCGTCAAGTTTATTCCAATTGTCAACCTAGTCTTATGGGAAAACAGCTTTCCTTGTTAACAACTCGAATTCCTCTGCGTTATTACAATGCTTCCGTATGATTTTTTTATCCTCGTTATTGAGATTCGAAGCCAGTTCGTCAACACCGCTCGGCATGAACCGAAACGAATCGATGAATCTAAAATCAACATCTGTATCCGCGACGCTCTTTGTGAACGAAATATATTTTTCGAACAACATTTTTCTGTTGTCCCGAACGTATGAAAAAAAAAAAACATCATCGAAACTCAACTCCGCGACTTATTTTTTTTACTTTATTATTGATATTGTTACGACCGAGCGAATGAATAACGCGCGTATTAGGTTTTGGGGCGGATAGTATTATTTACAATCGCAGCTAAACATGTCGAACACGAACTGTCAAACGTCTGTTTATTCTGGAAGTCCGATCAAGACGGTTCTACATGACGATCGCTCTTGTATCGATCGTCCGTTCGTTCGTCTCTTGTCAAACCTAACTAATATCGTGTGCCTCAACGAATAGTCAGCTACACATTCGTTACAATATATATATATTTGCTATTTATGTATCCGTCCATATAGTTTGAATTATGGAGGAATGGGAGCTGATATTGGAGGTGAAGCGCTTTCTGCGGAATCAGACGGAGCACTGCGAGCACTTGTTTAACGAACGTGAGTAAATTAAAATAATATCTGCATCTCAATAAATTTCGTTCGAATGTGTTAATATAAATATCTAATTTATTTTCGTGTATATATATCGCTTTCGACACTTAGTATCATTACCTTCGAGCGAAGAAACAGATCGATCTGCGAGACGAATCGGTGAATATTTATTTTTTAGCGTCAGGTATATTATAATTCAATTGTTTCATTAAAAATTCATTAGAGTATAATATATACATAGTGGAAGTATATGAATGCATATTTATTTTCAATGTTAGTTCAATTATAATTGAACTGTTTAATTGAAAATTCGTTGACGTTGTTGATGAACATAGTTGAAGTATATAAACTTAATCTCTCTTCGGCTGAGCTAGCCTTTGCTCATCTCTGATCTATACTTCATAGTTCAGCGAATTTTCGATGAAACATTATGAAGGTTAAGAAAAGCCTTGATTCTACAGAAAATTTATTTAAAAAATAGTTCCATTTATAGGTTGAAATAAATTAATAGAAACGCATGATGTGTATGTCGAGATATAATTCACTTTTCAGATATTCAAGAAAATTTCACGGATGTACGATGCCCACCTTCTTTTGATGGAATTTTGTGCTGGCCAAGCATCCTCGCGCCCGGAGTGGCCTCGCTCACTTGTCCTCCGGAGTTCTTTGAGGATTACGGAAATCCTGATAACCCAATAGCAACTAAGACTTGCCTGGCGGACGGTAGATGGTACAGAAACGAAAAACAAGTCACGTGGAGCAATTACACCCTATGTATGCCACCCGATGGGGACTACGTGACAGAAATCATCGATAGAAAAGTGGATTCACAGGAAGAGAACTCTATGGCACTGCTAAAGGTAAGATACGGTAACATAAGATATAGTTTGGGTTTTACTGTATTTACCTGTGGGTCATTTATTTTTGAGGCTCTTTCAGAAATGGGTGCCGATCATATCAACCGTCTCGCGAATTGGCAATGCGTCGTCATTGACGTCACTCATCATCGCCATGGTCGTATTTTCGTTGCTCAGGTAGTCAAATATTTTCGATATCGTTGCACCTCTTTTCATTGAGCATTTTTTATTTTTTAATTAAGAAAAATTTTTGTTCCCTTCAGGAGGCTGAGAAATCCTAGAAATAGGCTGCACATGCACCTGTTTGCTTCTTTTATCATGAGAGATTTTATGGCTCTGTTGAAAGATTGGCTCTTCGTCGGTGGCGTGAGTCCCGCTTGGGACATCGTGACGATAAAGGGCAGAGGCAATTTTATTAAGGAGCACACTGTAAGTAAAATGATTTTGTCATAATTCGTAACAATTGATATTTCATATTGGAATAGTACATTACTCCACAAAGGCGAAAAACGTTTTTCTAACGAGTGTGAGTTTGCAGCACGAACCGAAGGCGAGTGCTGTACTTACACGAGTTAGAAAAAGTGTTTCGCACGAGGGATGTACGAAATTTTTCATCACAAGGTGCGAAAATGACGGTTTTACACACGCGAAGCGGGCGATAAAGTGGCTATTTTCGCACCGAGTGATGAAAATAACATTTCTTCCTAATAATAATAATGAATCATGACCTTTCGGTATTTATTGGGACGATGAAGAAATGTTTTTGGCCGCAAGATTCAATTTCAAAATGAAACGGTTTTGAATAATTCCTTTGTTTTTTTAAATGTAACATTTGATTTTTCTGCAGATGTGGGTGTGTAAAGCCATCACGAGTGTCTGGCAGTACTTTATAGTTTCAAACTATACGTGGGTATTCATGGAAGGACTATATCTTCACAACCTTGTTTTCCTGGAACTTAACACTGACACGCCTCCGATAACTAAATACGCTCTGTCTGCCTGGGGTGAGAATACTCTGAACAACAAGGCATCCGTTATAAATAAAATTAAAAAATTCACTATTCGAACTAATGGTTAAAAAGAAAAATTCCATCAAACGCCATCAGCTTCCACAGTAATTCTATCCCATCGATAGTTATTTTTTCCTCTAAGTTATGATCATTTACATATTTAGGACCATCACGTTAGCACTGCTGTAATTGTTGTTTAGTTTTACCGAGCTTCGTGACTGTCATCTGGATCGTGGCACGAGTCTTTATGGACGACACATTATGCTGGACGACCCACGACAACAACCCTTCGCTCCTCCTTATCATTCAGATACCAATTTTTATTTCGTCTCTGGTGAGACTCGAAGACATTTTTTTCTAATCTCGAATATTAATGTTCCAAAATTTTTATTTATTTTTAAAAATGATTTTTGGCGTTTTCTTTATTACAGTGTAACTTTTTCCTGTTTATCAACACGGTTCGACTACTCCTCGTGAAGATGAAGACGTCGGTTCATCTTCAACGTAAGAAAATGCAATACAGGTGAAGTGCCTCTCGTGGATTTTCACATATAGGGATATTGTAATTTACAACAGCTTGTACTTTCGATGTACGAGTAAGGTGTTTCGTTAGGGCGCATGAAAAATTAAAAGTATTTCGTGAAATATTTTTGTAAATATAATTTTACGATAAAACATCAATTTTTTGAGCGCAGGCGATGGGCCAAGTGTACTTTACTTCTAGTACCTGTATTCGGAGTTCACGACATATTATTTCTAGGTCTTTCATATGCCAATGATATTCGTGTCGAGCTTATTTGGCTATTCTGTGATCAGCTCTTCGGTTCGTTTCAGGTGAAAGTCTTTACTTATACGTAGGCACGCATATTTATCTTTACCATTGCGAAGCTAGATAAATTATAGAAAAAAATGTTGATTCATTCAATTTGGCTGCTTTTCTTGATATATTCTTGATCTACGATTAACTACGGATGTACCAAGTGGAAGAGTGTGCAAAGACAACTTTAAAAAGGAACTTTTTCCGTTTGATTTTAATTAAAACTCAGCTGGCCTTTTAATTAAAATCAAGTAATAAAAATTATATATATTACAAGTAATTAAAATCAGCTTTGATAACGCGGTCCAATTTTTTTTGTGTAATTCCGGTTATGGAAGGACTCAATTTTCCTAATGATTCGATTACATTACTAAATTATTGTTTTAGGGCGGCTTCGTTGCATGTCTGTATTGCCTGTTAAACGGCGAAGTACGTGCGGAAGTGGCAAGAGCTTGGAAAAGATCGCGATGGGGCGACGATTTGTTTGTCCTATCGAATCGAAACCTCATCGAATCGTTGGACCTCAGATCGGGGAACATTGGATACGACGACGGGGGACACGCGAATGCAGTCCTCAATGTATCAACTTTGCAATGATCGTTTGACACTTTTACCGTTTCGTCGAAAGGGCTGATAAATATCTTTCCTCTGAAGCCACGATGTTGTTTTCAATACGTACGCTTTACAATATTCACTCGATTATTCGGAATTGCTGGACACAATTTAGTCAGCGAAAATTTGAACGTTTGAGAAAGAATTTTTATTTTTATTTACGAGACTTTATTTTCTATAATATGTCCTCTTTATGTAGTAACTTGTATAATTTATGGTTTATAGTATAGTATTCACTCGATAAATCCAGAATTGCTTGACACAATTCAGATAATGAAATATCGGTATTTCAGAAAACATGAAAATTAAAAATGACGAGACTTTATTTAAAAACATACAATTCGCAGAAGAATTATTTATGAAAAAAAAAAATGTCACAGTTTTGTTGAAAAATAAAAAAAAATACCTGGGACGAAAGCGATGGTTTACTACGCGTAGCAGTGACCTTGATTCTGCAGACACCATTCAGGCTCGAGACTGTCAGCGAGAATGCCCCTTTGAACCAATCTTTCGCGATGTCTCAGCATTCTTTGCTCGGCATGAATCCACGACGATCTGGGCTCTGCCCAGAGTCTCTCGGCCATCGCCGCCGATCTGGGCCACAATCGTGAATCCACCGAAGTGCTGTCCACCTGCTCCGACCACAGAGTCGCTTCGCCGCCTGTGGAAATTTAATTTAAAAAATTGATTACTACTATTTTTATGTGCGCAGCCCGTAAAGATACAAAAACTGGTAGGTGATCGATCGATCGAAGGTTTAATATTTGTTGTTGGTCCATTTTCGACCGTACAAAAAAATCGGTTGTTTCAACAATTTTTTTTATGGTTCCACCAAAATATTTTTGCGCCAGTAACATATTTGGTTCGACCAACAATCCGTTTATTTGAACGTCCCTGCACGAATCTTTAATTTATTCAACCGTATTTTTTTATCAGAGAATCAATTGTGTTCGATCGATATTTTTAGAATTTAATTCATACCGAGAATCAGATGCTTCTTGTCATCGGCAAAACCTTGTTCCTTGATAATAGTCAGCGGCGAATTATCGTACACCGTCTGCCAGCCTTTGTACGGCGAGCACCAGTTGTTTCCTTTTCCGACCCAGGCGCCGAATCTGCAAAATCACATTTTTAAAATCTTAGCCCTCCGGCCGTCGTCATCTCCAAGGGTCGCCGATGTGACATTAGCCGTACGAACCCGCAATCGAAGTACAGAGCATCGTAATTCGAGAAGATCATCTTGAAGTTATTCTTAACGAGTCTCCCGATGGTGGGATCGTCACCGGTCGTCCATATCTGAACGATGTATTTCTTCGGATCGAGATAACGAATGTTCTCCTCGCTGGTCAGTCCGCTCGTCCACATTACGACCGGAAGTTCTTTGCCGCCGTTGGCGACGGTCAGCCTATCGTAGGCTCGTTGTTGAAACAAATTCCACAGTTCGTAGAAGCTCGGCTCCGTGAGATTCCATCCCTTCGCGAGCATAAAATCTGTCACGACTGAGGACGATTTCCAGCAGTTGACGTTTACCTCGTCACCGCCCATGTGAAAAATATCAGGCTGAAAATCTTCCACCATGTCTCTGTAAATTCCCTCGAGAATCTCGTAGACCCTTTCGCTTCCGGGATTCAATTGACCGCAGGGAGGCTCGACGCAGTAACTCTTCCATGGTTCCTTGCCGAAGCAGACCGTCGCGTTGTCTCCGACCCACTGCCAGCCTTCGCCAACGTGAGCTGGCGCGTCGAATTCCGGAAGTACGCGAACTCCGTTGACCAGACCGTACTCGACGATTTCCTTGACGTCCTTCTCGGTGTAGACCTTCCGGGGCGCGTAGGCTCCGTACATCGACATGTTCGGCCAGGTTTTGCTGACGTACGGGAAACTGTGCGAGTCTGTTATGTGCCAGTGGAAGGTATTCAGCTTCGACATTCCCATAGCCTCGATGGTGCGAAGGATCGTTGCCTTGTCGATGAAGTTTCGCGAGGTGTCGAGCAGGATTCCACGGTATGGATAGACCGGTCCGTCGGCGATGTGAGCGTCTCGAACGATTTGGATCTCGTTGCGAAGATCATTGTAGACTATAAGCTGGGACAGTGTCTCGAGACCGTGGCGAGCACCGAAGTACGAGTCCGCCGTTATCGTCGCGTTGATCTTCGTACCGAGAAAAAAAGAAGAAAAAATATAAATTCTTGTTAATAAAATGTGTACACTTTTGTGTACATTTTTAAAAATGTACACTGTGTACATTTTTCAGATTAATTATCTGATAGTAATTAGGCACCGAAGTAGGGCTCAGCCGCTATCAAGGCATTGATCTTAATACGGGGAAAAAAGATAATGGGTTGTCAATAAAATTTGTACACTACTGAAGAGCTACGAACATTATTTTCAGATTAATTATGCGAGACTTATTAGACACCGAAATACGACTCGTCCGTTATCGTCGCATTGATCTTCGCCCACCCACTATCTTTTCACTATCTTTTAGCGGGTTGTCAATAAAATTTGTACGCTGCTGAGAAATTTCGGAAGATTATGTTTCAGATTAATTATCCAATAGTAATTAGGCTACGGTTTTACCAAGTGGCCTTCCGGCTGGTAAATGGTGATCGTGTAATTTTCCTTAGTGTTCAAGGTGATCTTATCGTCGTTGGCATTCTTAATGCCGGTAACGTAGATTTCTAGACCCATTCCACCGCTCCTCGCGTGACCATCTCCCAATTTAGCGACATTCCTTTTTAGAAGATCGACGTTCTTCTGCAAAAGATTACCGACGCTGGATCTTGGGCTTATTCCTCGAAGCTGAACATTGGCTGGGTCCAAGTGGGCGACGAAGTTGCCCAAGGACAGGTGACCGGTTGGTTTCGGCCAGAGGGCGCCGGCCTGCCCGCAGAATAATTGGCATACATCCAAGGACAAAGGTGACTGAACCTTTGGAGTTATCAGTGCCTTCTTGCAGAGACCGGCGCTGCACTCGTAATGCCACGGCGAGCTACCAGGGAAGAAAAAAAATCATTGAAATGTATAGCGCAATTATCTCGTAAGCCGGCTTCGCGGATATTTAATATTAAATTTGAATAACTAATGAGATAAAAAATGTCGTTCGAGACCAATGAACCGTGACATTCGTGAAGTCAATTATAAAGTCCGCGAATCGATCACGCAAAGGAGGGACCTTAATGGATATGCGAACCGACCATCTGTTTTAATTGTTTGCTCAATTCATTTCCGGCCGTGCCAATATTTAGAATGTCGATCATTCCGAAATACTACGGTCACGGCGAAGACATAACATTTGCATTTAATGTACCAATGAACAGAGACCATTTGAAGACATAACATTTGCATATGATGTACCAATGAAATTCGGGCGTTACCTTCATTCGAGAAATTATAAACTAGCAGGCTGTGTTGCTCGAGCCCTTCGCGCCCTCGCTAGAGACTACGAATTCTCGTGAAAATTTTAGTGAAAATTTTAGTCCGTTTTAGTAGAAAGTTCGACCGAAGGACGTTATCCGATCCGGACGAGAAAGGTCGTCATCATTCCCGGTACAGCTGACTTTTTCTCTTTTTCCCGTTACTAATCCTTTGTGTATAATTTCCACAAAGTAATTCGAGCTCTTAAACAATGAGTGTTACAGGAACGTAGCTATACATATATCTGCTCTCATCGGCGGTGAAAGTAAAAGAAAGGAAGCTGTTAACAAAGACTTAAAAAAATGCCACGCATATTGTTTTGCTCTCAATTTTAAAGATGCTGTATCAAATATTATTTCAGCGCTGTTTAATATACAACACAGTATACAAAGATCCCCAATTATATCACCCAGCTACGCTCACATTTCATATTTTTATTCATGCATCATCGGTCAATGGTGTCAATATTTTCCTGCAGCTGTTTTCACCGATTATAGTCAAAGAGAAAAAAAAACCTCGAATCTCTTCATCCTCCGAGTAAAGAGCACGCTTTTAGCAGGACGCGCGTGGATCTCTTAATCGATATAACCTTCAGACAACAGATATATCCTTCAATGCCGCACGAACGATCCGTCCGACCGATGAACGGTACACCGTGCATCGAGCTAAGAACAAAGCGTGTCAACAACTCTCGCGTCGAGTGGAGAAACAGTGCGTCGATTAAAAAAAAAAGAGAAAAAGTAATGACAGAACTTCGTTATAATGATTGCCGGATTGATCTGCACTTACCTAAGTTCCTCAGCATCGCAGTGTAAGCCTTGAATAGCAAGTGCCGTTATTAGTAACGCGAGCATGCCGGCTAAAACCATCGCCAAGGCGACCAACTGACGAACTCGGGTTCGCCGTCCACAATACGATTTTATGTCTCCGTGCATAGACCGTCGGGAGTGGGAAAGGAAAGCGAGAGGCGACTGGTGGGGATCACACCATACGAGTTTCGAATTAACCATCGTGATCACCTGTTGCAAGCTTACGACTGAAAACTTCGTCAATCGACCGACGGGGTTTCGGTCGATCGTCGAATAATTCGTCAGTCGGGGAGCCGCTCGATTATTTTGTGCTCCCATCGCCCTAAATTAATTCCGCCGAAGGCACGACGCCCACACGCGCGATTTTTTTTCATAAACGAACTGGTAAAAAAATATACGCTTCGAAAAACAGGTTTCATACGCGGCACGCTATGTTTAGTCTGTTGTAAAAAGTTGTACAAAGTTACAGATGTTTTGTTGGAGCAAGTGGAGTAGTACTGGGGCTTTGGAATGTTCACTGTCAGGCACTAATAGTTATCCTCGATTGTCGATAAGCAACAATGCATCTTCTCTGCAGTGTAGTACTTATCTTTGATAAGCGGTGAATTGAAGTCAGAGATAACAACTATAAAATCATGTGAATGATCTTTCTTCTCACCTGACCCGACTCGGTCGGTAACAAAACCTGTAAACAACTTTTTTCACCGCTCCTCGCATTGACGGTGAAATGCATTTTTATCGGAAGCTTTGTGTAACGTGATGTGTCGGCTGAAATAGAAAAATAATTACGAAGGTTGATTCATGAATTGTATTTCAATAGAAAAACACGTTCCTTAAATAACAGATTTAAACAAAAATGTAAATCGATTGCTTCAATCCCCGCAGGGTATACCATATTAATTAATTCCATTCATTTGTTTTTCGTGATTGTAATGACGTATTCTCGTTAATGGTAGTCTAATGACTTTTCAGCCGTACGAACGATATCCGATTTTGATGTAGCGCCAAGTCTGTTAATCTTAAGTGGCAATCTGCAATAGAACGTAGTAACCGACCATCGATTTATCGATAACACGGTGAAGGTGAAGGGTCATTGAACTCGTTAGACGATTCTGATGAACTTGTTTTTTTATTGGTTGAACTTATAAATACATCGAACGATATAGGTACAGAGTGAATAAAAATTACAAAAGGAAGATCAGGGAAGGTTGCTGAGTAGGACCCTCGGGGACACTATTCGTCCCCGCGAATCGCCCGATATTTTGCCAGTTCGTTCGGAAACACGCGATTCAGTTCTACGAGCATGTTCGCCTTGAATTTCCTGTACGCATCGATTTTGCCCTTGACCTGCTCGTTCTTGGTCAACGCCTTCTCTATACAGTCTTTTGTGTATAGCTGAGGGTTCCTGCCTTGGTCTATGTAGCTGAAATCACAACACCCCCGTGAATAAAAACTCGGTCCGGATAACCGGTTTGGAGCTCGAGGCCAAAAAAAAGGCTCGTAAAAATGGTGGGTAAAAAAATGGTGTTTACTCACTCGAATACCTCCAAAGGCACGTGAACATCCTGCACCTGCCCTTTCAATTTGTCGATCTCCTGAAGGCCGTTCACGAGACCTTGGCTGAAAATAAAAGTTTGCCAATGTTATATGGACATATATATTAAAGTTTGTACATTTTTCTTTATTATGGTTTCCAGTAAAAAGTCCGCACGAAATTCAAGGAAAATCTCCAGGTCATTTCCCGGACATTACCACGTTGTGTTGGGACATTTATAAAAAAACGAAAATATGGATATTACGCGCAGCGTACGAAGTAACATTTAATTTAATAACCGTTTTCGTTGATGTTTAATCACCTCAGAAAAAAAAACCACTCACCGTGCACGAATGTATACATGTATCTCAGGAAAACTGAGATACACATTTTTTTTTAGCATTGTTGCTAGTAATATACATTTTCAATTGTAAATTTAATGTACCGGACTGAAAGTTTTTATGCAAAGACTGGTACATTAAATTGAATGTGCAATTATGATGAAAAATGAATGTACTTTTCCCTTAAAATTGTAGTAAATCATTACAAATAAAGTATTTCCAATGTTTTAATGCACTGAACATTAATTTTTCATCACAATTGTATATTAAATTTAAGGTACCAGTTTTTGGATAAAAACTTCCAGTCCTGTACATTAAATTTCATACGATTTTTTTTACAGTGAAGCTCAAATTTGTCGGGAAATTAAAAAATCAAGAACATTGGGTGAAATTTAAGGATCATTCCCGGACTTGAAGGACTTCAAGGATCGCTGGAACCACATTCATGTTTAGTAGTCAATATGACGGAGCTGTCGCCGCGAGGTGTTGTTCAATTTTTCGATTTATCTTTCTCGTTTTATTTTTCATCGTGCGAATTTGAATGCGTCGCTCGCGTATTTTGAAATAATCATCGCGAAGGCTTTCGGGTTTTTGTGCGACGTCTCGCGACGATCGGAGGAAACGATTTCTCAGGCATTAACCTGTAAAAACTACTTTACCCGATTCCAAAAATGTTTTTTTTTCACATCAAATTATGGGTGAACCGTAATGCGTTAAAATATCTGTGACTTTGACGAACAGAAATATTAAACTGACTTTTATTAAACTGATTTGTGTATCTGCATTGACGATAAATTGCATACATAGTTCATGAGCTCTAATAACGGACTTCCCTGCTGAGCGACTAACTTGCAAAAAAACACGTTTAATCGCGAAAAAAATCAAGCATCGAATACTCACATCTTTTGGTTCAGGACGTTTTGTCCTTGCGGTTGAAAATCGCTCACTATTATACGGATTTGCCTCACATTTTCGATGAACAGTTCGAGCTGAGTTTCCAAGTTCTCCAAGGGAGCAGCCATCTTTTCTGTTTACACTCGACAATCAGTACAACGAATGCGGTGTCGTGACGATTTTCAGGATTTTCGGTTTAGATGGCGCAGCACGCCTCTTCGCTCGCGAAAAACTCGCCCTTTGTCAAAGTGACTTTTGAGAAGAGTTTGATGCCAACTAATCGTAGTTGAAGAATATTCGTTTATATTATTTTATTTTCTGTCGCCTCAGTTGTTTTCCGTCTGGGTGGGTTGACCTTGGCATTTGATAATAGAGGCAACTCTCACGAGAGTCATCGGGACGGTCAACGTTGAAGCCGCGAAAGGGTCTGCATTGTTTGCGGATCGTACCTTGACCTATTAGCACAAACTCAAAGGAACCAAGAGGATTATTCTTCTCTGAGTATTCACGACCATCTATGAATGTGTTGGCAATAAAGCCGTCTCGCAAACTTATTAAACTTAAAGGCATCATAAATTTATATTTAACGATGCCTTTCAAGTTTAATAAATTTATGAGACTGCTTTATTGGCAACAAATTCATCGACAGTCATTCGTACCATAGCTGTTGATCAGACAATTGTCGGACCTCATGGTTTTTTTTTGGGATTTATCCTTTCGAAAAGTTAATCACTCGTAGATGTTTTTCCGTTACTATCTTCAACAAGGTCTATCCTAATTTCTATTATTATCATTTTCATATAATTGAATTGAACAAATTTATATAATACTGCATTAGGCGACAAAACTTGACTCGTTACAGCGCACTACACGAGTAAAAGATGCGCGCGCAACCCTTTGGGCATACTTTTCGCGAAGTCTCCGTCGCCTAAGTTACGAGGTAACCTCAAAGATACATAAGTTGAAGACAACTGTGCGCGGAGTGTTGTTGACAATAGGAAAACAATGGCTTTGAGACACGTTGTTATAGGTGAGGCGAGGTACAGCTTGTCAACTTAATCTATTATGCCTTTAAAGACCGTTAAAAATTGCTGTTACATATTAAGGTTATGTAACGTTTGTTAGGTGGCGGAACCGGCTACATAGGAAAATCGCTCGAACTGGCTCTGAAACACGACGGCGCGAATGTTACGATTGTTTCGCGAATGCCAGGGCCCTCACGCCTGTCTTGGGTAAGCAATGTAACTTCGTTTCCCGCATTGCTACGGATACTTCGTGAATTATTAGTTCACAGAATTTTCCCCGATTATTTATTTTTACTTATAATTTTACGAACTCAAAATTTTAACGATTTTTGAATCGTCGGTGCAGAAAATTTGTCTCCATAGTTATCAGATGCAGAACTATATGGTGAACACGCTTGTTCACTGTATCGATTCTTTAGAGCGACTTGGCAAGGACGGGACTGCCCAACGACACTACCCACGTGATAAACGTCGCCGGCCAAAATATTCTGGATCCGACTCGAAGATGGACGACAGGATTCAAGCAGAACGTTTGGAACAGCCGGGTGGAAACTACAAAGGCTCTGGCGAAAGCTGTGGCCAATTCCAACGCGAAAGTCTTCACAACTATCTCTGGAGTTGCATATTATAAAACTGATGGAAAGGAATACACGGAGGACGACAAGTGCGAACCGTACGATTACTTATCAGGTGCGATTCTGTAAACAACTTTTTTTTCAGGGTGAACAGATTGATGGTCGAATGGAAGCCAATGAAAAAGCAATTATTTTTTTTTTCTTAACAAATATAAAATATTTTGCATCAATGTTTCCAAAAATCTCCTCGGGTCATTTTTTATAAATATAAAGTATTTTGCACAATCAATGTGTTTCCAAAAAGCTGTCAGGGTAATTAACTAAGAGTAACTGGTTCATTTGGCATGCACAGGGAAGAATGTTGGTTTCATCTAGTCATTGGCCTATGACCACTCACTGGCTAGTATTTGCTGGTGGAAAGCCTTGTGAACTGTTTAAATAATAATAATAACAATTATTATTGTTTACAGACTTTAAGTTTCTGTATAATGATCCGTTTCTATATAATGTAGCGTCACGAAAAAATATTATTTTTATGTAACTGTAGAATTGTGCCATGCATGGGAAGAAGCAGCCCAGCTTCCGTCCGGATGCAATGCGAGGCAAGTGACGATAAGATCCGGCGTCGTTTTGGGCAGAACGGGGGGGATGATAGCTCAAACCTTCTGGCCATTTTTCCTCGGTCTCGGTGGCCCGATCGGCACGGGGGAGCAGTACATGCCCTGGATACATATAGAAGATCTAGTCTATTTATTTATGTACTCGTTGGACAACAATGTTAACCCGATTCTCAACGGCGTAGCGCCGCAGGTAACTATGAAAAAAAGCGATTAATTACGACTCAGCAATGAAATGGATGACCATTATTTTAATCTTATTTATACAGCTCATAACGAACAAAGAATTTGCTAAGGCCTTCGCGTCCGCTATGTGGAGACCGGCGCTTCTGCCGTTACCGACTTTCGTCCTAAATTTGCTCTTCAACAAGGAACGCGCGAAGGTACGTATCGATCCGGGTATTTCGTCGATTCTTTGATAACAATTTAATTTTTATTTTTGCAGATTATGACTGAAGGGCAAAAGGTGGTGCCTAAACGAGTTTTGGAGTCCGGTTTCGAGTACGAATACCCAGACATCGCCAAAGCGTGCGGGCAATTCTCAGATTTTTTTCACGTTAACCAGCCATTTTAATCCCGAAAACGACTAGTCAATAGCGTCAATTAGAATCGTGAGACTCGAGTTAACTGTACAAAAAAGCATAAGGCGCCGCGTCGAGGCTCGTCGAAAAAAATGCCACATTTACCGTTACGCTGTGCTTTTCGTTAATAAATCGTTGATTATCACATTGGACCGTACAATAACTTGCCGATCGTTCGATGTCCGAACGTTCGTCCGATCTTGATAATTTCCACGACGTTGTCTCACCGTCCTGGGCGATCCGGATCTTGCCTCGAGCGCGTGGCGGAAACGTGCTCAACGACAGAATTTTCCGTGTATCTGCCCCGTTTCAAATTGTGCTGCTGCAGATACGCCTGAGCCCCCTTTTGGCGAATCCGTTCCAAGCTCGAAGCACTCAGTGGCTCTTGCAAGAGATACTTTTCCTCGGCGAGCGGCTTATCGAAGTGCGTAATTTTCGTCAGCGACTCTTCGCTCTCCGGTATGTCCAATTGGCAATCGCGAAGATCAGGGAACCGCGGTGATTCGTCCTCAGAGTCCGAGGTAGCGACTATTCGCTCGTAAGGATCCAATCGGCGCTCGTTCAAAAACTCTATTTTACTCATGTTCAAGAAATAATTTATTTCCTTTCTCTGATTCTGTATTTCTTCGCGCGTCAGCCCTCGCGTGTCGAAAGCAATCGTTTCACCATCTCGGCATACGAAGAACAATCCCATGTTCACGGAAACTCCCACGTGACGAATTTCACTGAGTTTTATGAAAGTCTCGGCTTTCCTCGGACTTCGCGAGACCAGTTTGTCGCTCCAGGTACATCGAGTTATGATAGCCTTGTTCTGCTCTTTGTCGAGAACGAGATCCTCCCACTCGCCGAGCGTGTCTAATCCAAACATTATTTCTCCCAGCAACGAGATCATCGTGAAGAACACGCTATCGGTCAGACGGCGAAAAATTTCGAAGAAAGCGATAACGGAGACTGAAAAGCATAAATGCGTTGCGTTACGATCCGTTCGTTTCACGACGGAGAATGACTGGTAACTTTTTTAGACTCATTTTTACGCTTCTTACGGAAGAGAAACAGCCACGATGCGAGCCTGGGTCTTCGTGATATGCGGAGTTTATTTTTGTCGATTATTTTCAGGTCAGGTTTGGTCGCCAGAATCATATTGTACGTTTGAATTTTTTTCAACTAGACTTAGGATGGATAATGTGTCGGAGGATCGACGAGAGAATTTTGACGGTTCCCAATGTAAACTGCGCGAAGGGCTTTCATTTGTTGTTTTGATATTCGACGATATACCCATTGGCGTTTTTAAAACGAAAGAGTCTACATACACAAAACCTTTTATATCACTTGGTGGAACAATTGCGGTTTTGCGCACGTAAAATCCCCATTTTCACCTCTTTTCAAATAAAATGTTTGATATTAATTTTTACTATTAATCTTTAAAATTAACTCGTGTGATTGCAACACTCGTCTTCTGCCCGTGTTGCAAACTCACACTCGTCAGAAGAAGATTTTTCGTACTAGTATCGTAAAGTACTATTTTACATATTTTTATACGATATACCCATTGGCGTTTTTAAAACGAAATAGTCTAAACAACCAAAACATTTTTTGTATATTTTTTCGTAGAGTTTTAATAAAACCGTCGTGTTTACATTATGGCCTAAAAACATCTGGTTGTTCTATAACGACGGAGTGTTGGAAGAAATGTCTGACTTCCTCTTAATCGTTCCAGTTCGGCGAGCTCCATCGTCCGTACACCCACGCGCGAAACTTGACCTTCCTCGCACTCGCGCATCCGCGTCACCTATAAGGCCCCAAATAACGGGAAATTGATAATCGATATCTTGGACGCAAAATAATAACTGCGACTAACATATCACGTGTTGATCCTTTGATATTTCTAATGGAAATCTCTGTAATAGAAATACATACACAGCGTAGTTGCGTGTGCGCGCGCATCGATAGTCGAACTGCAATCGCTAGCAATGTCAACAATCCGCGTCGACTTGGTCGAGCGCCAGCAGTAGCAAAGCATTGCTCTTCGAGATCTCGAGGAGCAACGCGTCCACCAAAAGCATAAACATAAGCTACGAGGCTCGTGAAAAAAAAAAAAACATTGTTTCCTCCTCAGGCGCATAATAGGCTTATGTTAATGCCGCTGCTAGCGTGGTCGTCAGTGAGAGGCCGCGAGATCGCGAGAAGTTGTGGATTATAAGAAAATAAATCGTTACGCGAAGATTTTCTACGAAAGTGATTTCACGATGTAGCCGATCACGTGATTCGCGAGTGATCGTCTCACACACGGAGGACTCTAGTCGCTCTATGGTCTCGCACGTACGGCTCGCATTGCCGTTTTTTTTCGTTTCTCGCCTAGCGCGCGTTCGATCTCGTACAGTGTGTATACACTTCCAACATCGAGCTACGTAACATTGTAGACACGATCGGAAGTTCGATCGAGTGCTGCCACCGCCTGCACTGCCGCCGCTTGTCAGTCAAGTAACTAGTAAAAAAAAAAGGAAAAAAAAACAAACAGTATAGTATAAAGCCGAGGTGGCGAATATCCAAAATGGCGCGCGCCTCGCGCACAGCTGTTGTTTACCGACAAATGCGTGTCAGACGGTCCGCGGATCGTCTCGCGTGATTTCGCGTTACGATCGTTCGACGGGACTGAACGGTCCTGCGTTAACGTTGTGGTCCCAGGACGAAGATGGAAAGTAGATGGAAAAGCACGACGAGCGAGTCGGAACATTGACAAACGTAGAGGAGTATCGTGAAGTGCTACGAACTAAACGAGGTACGGTTGTGGCGAGTGTGTGCCTGCGAGAGAAAAAAAAGCTTTCCCAGCGGAGTGCTCTACTCGATGCAGGAAAGCGGGACGGGTCAGCGATGACGGAACTTAATACCAATTGACCGGAGGGATAACCTTTCGTCCGCTGAATTAAACGAGTCATCGAGCCACCTGGGAATAAATACCCTCCTGTTGCGGTGAAAACGCGCATGTACGCGCTAAAACAGGTCCAGCTGAGAAAGAAGACGAGACAACGGAACGCGAGGTACGTGAAGAGAGCGCGGTTAGCGCTCTCGCGCGCTAACGAAAAAAAAACTTTCCTAGTTTATTAAACCTGACGATTTTTTTTTTAAACGCTCTCGCTCGGGTCGCGTCGCGCAACATTTACGAACAAAAGCTTCTTGCGCCTCGCACAAATTGACCAATGACTTTTTGCGTCTCGTACACGGTAGACTTGTCATCGCGATGACTCGTTACGTAAAGGCAAAAATTTCGTATCGAGTCACCGTCGAGCGGGAAACCAATCGCTTCACATCGACGCAGTAATTCGCGGAGCTTTTTTTTTTTAGTATTCGTATGGAATCTACAAGTTTTTTAGTTTTGATACTTTCGTTCGCTGCGATTGAATTTCGAATGGACGGTAGAATTCGACGAAACCGACGGCAGTGACGTCAACAGGCGGATATACGAGAGAAGCACCGATGCAAAGGCACGTTTCAATGTTTGGCGAGGAACGAGTAAGCTCGTTCCTTACGATCGCGTAGCTGCACTCCAGTTTATTTGGTGCTTTGTTTGTTTTCGTTTTTTATTATTTTTCTCCGAATTAATACATTATTAATACCTCGACGCTGTGCACTGTCGGATTGTTTTTTTCTTGGATGCTTCAATTTTTAGACACCAACATGAAGTTGAATTTACCAAATTGTTAAACCAACAAACGAGGAGATAAAGCTGTAGAAATGTATCATTTATTTTTTTTTTTATTCTTAGATGTATCATAATATTGGTGATATAAAAAAACTTTATGTGCACAAAGAAAAAATAACAAAAATTTGTTTTGTTTCTTGGACAAGATCGCTTGAATTTTTAGACGCTAACATAACATTTACCAAACTGTTCAACTAAGAAACAGAAGGGAAACAAAGCTGTAGAAATTTATTGTTTTTCTTTTAATTCTTAACTTGACGACAATATTAATGATACAAAAAAATGTTATGCACGCAAAGAAGAAATATCAAAAATATTTTTCAAAGAATTCATCCACTTTTGTTTCTTGTACAATGTCACTTGAATTTTTACTTAAATTCTTGCTTGAATTTTACCAAATTCTTAAAAACACAGCGACAAGACAAAGCGGATGAAATTTATTGTTTTTCTTTCAATTCTTAAATTGACCATGATATTGATGGTACAAAAAAATAGTATGTGCGCAAAGAAAACAATCGTTGTCGAAGTATGATTTACTTTCGTTTATTCCATGACTTTCCTTACTAAAAAAAAAAAAATTATTTCACAGGTTCGACCATGAACGCAAGAACGCAACTATTCGAGCTAAGCATGGAAGGACGTCAGGTGGACGAGGCTGTGGCGAGCATATTTCACAGCGTTCTGTTTCATCGGAGTCTTGGAAAATTCAAGTACAAACAGGAGGGCTGTTATTCGGTCGGTACTGTCGGATACCAGGATGTCGACTGCGACTTCATAGATTTCACTTACGTCTGCTGTTCGTCGGTCCATCTCGATCAGACCCTGAAACGCGAGATATCCGGTTTCTCCGAAGCCCTGAGATCGACCGACAGTCCCGGCTCCGGTCAGATATCGTTGGAATTCTTTCAAAAGAAAAAGAATCGTTGGCCCTTTCAACCTGAATGCATACCATGGGAGGTATGGACCGTTCGTTTGGAGCTGATAAAACTTGCCACCGAACACGAGAGGCAGATATGCAGGGAGAAAGTCGGCGATCTCTTGACCGACAAGATTTTGTACATAACCGAGGTAATGAATCGTCACGATTATCTCCCGAAAATGCCGAATCAGGCGGAACTCGATCTGATATTCGACACTTCGTATCCGGACATTCAGCCTTATCTGTTCAAACTTTCGTTCACGACGACGGGACCGTCGAGCACCACTATGGGAAATACGATGAAGAAACTCATAAAGGAAACTCTGTCCATATAGTTCGAACGTGAAAATTCTTTCTTGTCGGTTAATTCGTCAATGTTTTTTTTTTAGCCCTGTAGATTTTAATCACAGCATAGAGTGAAAGTGCGTCGTTGAGTTTTTTTTTTCCTCGAAAAGCTTGAACTTTCGGTCTTTCGTTGTTGGTACGGAGATCCGGTCGTATCCAAGATCCGTTTAATACGAGGACGTACATCCGAGATTAGTCAATACGAAGAAGGTTGCGAATTACAGCGACGACCGAGGCGTTGAAAAAAAAAGAAAAAACAAAACAAAATCCGTTTTTCGCGGTACAAAACTTTTTGTGCTTTTTTTTTCTTCTCATCATCGCGTTTGCATAGCAGCTATTTGTATACTGCTGATGTATATCTGTCAACTGGTTAGTACAAATGAACATGAAGTTGCTTTTTTTTCCTGTACTTCTATGAATGTCCGTCGCATAACTTATAATAGCAGGATTTTCGGCCGTAGAACCCGAACGATAGATCGTTCTTGCTGATATTTGAAAAGCCCTGTTTTACCGGCTTTGGACTAAATTTTTTTTTATTGTTTTATGCGGAGAGCGAAAAACCAGCAAAGTCTCCTTGTATCACGAAAGCACAGGATTCAATTAATTTCGTTGAGCAATCTATGACAAAAATAATTGTAAAAATGTAGAAAAAAGAACATAATGAAAGAGAAGGCGCCGGTAAAGTGGGGCTCGATTAACGCGTGTAGACTGTAGGATTCGGATAGACTATTCGATATGTGCGTTATCTGCGCAGACCCGATAGCTTAGCGTTATACATCACAGTGCATATAATAAATCGAAAAAAAATCCTTTCAGGCGCGATACTTCAAGACTAAAGGCGCTGATAGAATGCACACACACTAAAAATCGGGTGTTAATTGGGCTGAGTTCGGTTACGCACGGAGCGAATAGAGACTCGTTTAAACGATAGGACCGTTCCTCCATTTATGTTCCGAATAATTTAGAGACAACGTATACGCGGTCGTTAACTTGGATCTCTAATTCTTAAGTCCCACAGACTCGCCACATACGTAAAACACATCATACACAGTCTGTGGTTCCATTTATATAAAAAAAAAAAACAGTTCGTATTATTATTCAGTCGATAATCACTAATACTTTAACCGAATTTAATAATTATTTCTCTACTTAATAGATTAACGATTTTTAAAAAAGGCGCGGTTCCGCCGCGTACAGGCGGCGAAGCTTAGAGTCGATCGGACGAAAATCCTGAATTTATCATATTGTTTTCGTGCTAATATTCCTTTTCACGAAAAATTACCGGTCAGATCGCGCGAACACTTTGCGAGTATTTTTTTTACCGTTCGATCAGTGTTTTCACGACTTTATTTGTGATTTTACGGTAGGGTTGCAATGCATGAACTTTGGGAAGTATCGGTGATCGGTAAAATCGCGCGGATAAACCGCCGGTTCTTGATGAAATTTTTATCAGTTATCCCCGCGATAAATCGTTTTTTAGTTTTCCAATAAACTACATTACAAATTTCAGTGAGTTAATGTAATTTTCATATTCTAAGGGATTCTTTTTTTTTCTCGTTCGAGCCGCAATACTTCCCGACATCAGTGTAATTCGCAAACGGCCAAGACGCGTAAACGTAATATTGCAATATATCAGTTAGTCGTTTTGAGAAGAATCTCGACTGTGATTTTTTTTTTCTGCCCGTCGCTGAGTTCGAACTTGACAGTAACAAGCGACGTTGTATAGTTTCCCCATTGTTCAAAGTATCAGCCTGTAATAGCAATATGTTTCTGCAATATTTTCTTTCGGAACGCTTCCAAGCCGCAAGTGCGTTTTTTTCGAGCTGGTCAATTATATTCGACCCATGAGATGAGATTGTAAATTCAAGCGTAGCTGCCCTCGAAAAGCGCAGCTTATTGTATATTGATATATCTATATAGTTGGCCTTGATCAGCACGAGAGTCCAGTCGTTAGCACGTAATCACGTCCGTACACTGATGAAATATCGTAACACTGACACAATAAACCAACAAATACGATAATGATAAAAAAAAACAACAGATTATAAAACAATCGTGAGTTTTTTAATATTTATTATGTAAGAATAAGAAGTTCATAAATGCGAAAGTTATTTATTTCACGAGTGACATTACATTTGTTTTATAATACTTGGCGATAGAACCGCAATCACCGTGGCTCGCGCCGAACGCCTTTGACTATTTTTTTTTTTTCATCTTTTTTTTTGTGAGTTTCGATGACCCGACACTAACGCACTGCACGTGACGGGATATTGCGGCTGGGTGACGCGAAAAAGCAAAGTTCCCCACATAGGGGACGTTTTAATTGTGAAACTTCATACTTTTCTAATAAAAAAAAGATAAAAAAAGATATATATATATATAAATTAAATTTAGAATTTAAAAAAAAGGAGCATGTATAATGCGCAATGGCCCTTGTTGTCACGAGAAGAAAATTTCTTTTGCAGACCTGGTCGTGTAAATAGATAAAAATGAATTACATATGCAATGAGAATCAGCGGCTTGCGCTTGAAATGTACTTCTCGTGACACTTAAAAGAAGAAGAAGAAAAAAATGAAAACATGACAATTATCTTTTTCGCATCACTCGGGTAATTTCTTGCGTAAAAAATTGCGAACGACCTTTGTGACAAAGTGCCACGCATCATTACCGTTGTGATGAAAATGAAAATTCTATCTACGAAAAAAAAAAATGAATATATATACATATATATATATATATTAGGAATTCGTGAGATGAGTCCTCGAGAGTGTCGGAATGATTGTGTTTGTGAGTGTGACTCGATCCTCGGATAGACGATCGGCACACAGGAGATAATATATATGTATATTATATATAGTAGCACTATAAAGATTAAGAGAGAGATAAACAAAACAAAAAGTGTACATTAAGGTTCAGACAATGTGAAATTGTGGCTAGTGTGAACTGATATTATAGTATGATTACTGTATGGGATGGACGAGTCGTTTTAGGTATAATTATAACGAAAATCATAAACTATTAATAAACTATTGTATTTTATAATTGCAATTATTTAACTCCATTCTGACGAATTGGTTAACTGTATCGTATTATTGAGCGAATAAGCTTTACATTCTTCACAACATTAATCAAATTCGGGTACGCGCGTTTTAATAATTTAAAAATTCCAATTTACATCGACATCATTAGTTGAATTACTCGAAGTGATTCGACCGTCGTGAAACTTTGGCAGTGTGGATCCTTAAATATTCAATGTGTTTAATATTGTCCGAGGAGACTGATCTGCAATCTCACCGGTGCAGCGAATTCGGAGCGAGTGTTGACGACAAGGTTCTCAAACATATCGGTAGGGGCCGCCGGCAGTCCATTGGATCACGAGTGCAGTTACTGACCGGTAGGAAGTCAAGCGGTAGCCTAGATCGTGCCTTCACTCACATGCAGCTCGGGTCCAGGTTCCCGATAAGAACCAATAGATTCTTCTATATATTTTTCTGTGATCCCCAAATGGTCTCGGATCCACTTTAATCAGTAGGTCCAAAAAAACAGCAGGGTCTGAAGCAAAAAAAAAATAGGATCAGGTGAGAGTGGGATTTTCTGATCAACGGAGTAGCTATCGGAACGGAGTCTTATGGTATTGATACCATTAGATGGAGCTCGAAGCTCTTAAAAATACCGTTTGTTCCGTGATTCATGTGTTTCCGTGACTGGCAACATTCTAGATGTATTACACAGAAAAATTTAACATTTTCTCTGTAAAGTTACTTGCGGCTTGGAAATATTATTTTTCGACCGGAAGTGACGTCATACCAGAAATATGTCACTTCCGGTTTGAAAATCTTATTTTTCGATCAAAAGTGACGTCATACCCGAAGTAAGTCACGTTCTGGTTTGAAAGTCATATTTTTCGACGGGAAGCGACGTTATACCGGAAATACGTCACTTCCGGTTTGAAAATCTCATTATACCGGAAATCGGCCTGTCGACCTGCCGAAATTATGGCATATGGGATGGAATTTTGTACGCTAGGAATGCCATGTTCGCAATTCCAATTCTCGAGGACAAACAACAGTAACAGCAGTTCATTGTGGGACAGACGACTTACATATCTGTGGTTGATTAACGCACGTGTCATACCACGATCAATTGACGCACGCGTCGTACCACGGTCGATTTTACCGCATAGTCGTGCTATTCATATGTAAGCGGCTATAATTACGGCGACGGGATTATCGTCGTAATAATAGTAATCACAGACGTATTTATAAATGGCATTTCTCCCCTATCGGAACTAAGCGTCTAACCGTCGGCAGACTTCAAATAGACAATGCATCAGGCCGACTTCAATGGACAATGGGTAATGCACGCTGTGCAAATTTTTTACTTACTCTAGACTCGCTTACAACCTTTACTTTAACGTCGCCTTTCTTGTAACCCTTGCAACCATCGTGGACTTATTTATTTAAGGTAGTCCTTGCGAATAGTGTTCACTTCGCATAAGTTTCAGAGAAATGAGATCGAATTGCAAACACTTCTGGTTGGTATAAAAATCTGAAAAAATCAAGCATATTAAAGGTGCCGAAAAGATTAATTTTGCATAATAATTCCAAAATGTCATTAACAAATTGATGAAAAATAAAATTGTTCCACAAATCTCTCGGAAACCTAACTTTTTTTTCTCTGAAACTTATGTTAAGTTATAGTTGCATGGGGATCGCTCGCATCCATCAAATCAGGGTTGCCTAGATGTTAAAAATTTGCCTAAAGTGATTAGTCTCATTCCAGTATATTCGGAGTGTTGACATAGTCGCTCAACTCGAAGATGCGTGCCTAGACAACTCCAGGGCCGGGATCCTGAAGTTCTGCCAGGGAAGTTAGAAACGCTAAAGTCATATATATAGATATACTGACCAATGCTAAGTTAAAGTTAAAGTTAGATTTAGAGATACTAGCGTCGCTAGTAGGTCTTCAACTACGATACAACTCGAAATCCGTGGTTGCACCAGTTCCACTAAGGTCGCACGTCAATTCGGTTAGAGTAACACTGACGGGTGCCAGCTCGTAAAACAAAGGATTCCCAAAATCGAGCGGCGGCCCAGAGGTCATGGATGACCTTGAAACTGTTGTTATATACGATACCTCGCAACAGTCGTGGTTAAGGGCAAATAAATACTGCCCTCTCTCGCCGGGCACTGAAATGCGTGCGACCGTGACGACTGATTTCGATGATACTGACAAGTTTACTACAGTCGTTTGTAAGTTTCTCACTGGATCTCTTAGTACCGAATGCACGAACTTTGTGAGCGGAAATAGGAAATACCCTGTATGATAGGGGATATTTATGAAGGTAGGGTTCAACGGGACTGAACTGCCGAGCTAGAGACCTATATACGTACTAAAAGCTTAGACTCAATTTATGACTCTACTAGCTGTAACGTTGCAATGGGGAGTTATCGATGAGGCTCCGAGCCAACATTGTTACCTCTGGCTCAGCCGGATCTTGACATTCAGGAATGGATAAAATATCTCAGCGCTATTTCTAGTTTATATAAAAAGAATGAATTGAAAGTTTTAATTTTAAGCAATACAGAACAGTACATGCAAGCTGTTCTCCGGAGATTTAAAAAAGTACGAGAATTCCGTTACCGTTTGCACATCGAAGAGGGCATTATTTAATCGAAATTTCAATCCGTCGAATCGTGGCGTAGCCGAAATGATAATTCTAGCCGAACTGCTGATTGAACTGAGATTCAATACATATAAAATAGAATAGATAAAATATCACAGAGCTATTTTCAGTTTATAAAAAAAATAGTTGACTGAACGGGGACGGAAGAACATCGAATGAAAGTTTGTATTTGAAAGAATACACGACAGTAGATTCAAGCTGTGCTTCGAAGATTTAATTATATTCGAGGATTTCCATTAGCGTTTGCACATTCGAGCGGGCATTATTTAATCGAAATTTCAATCCATTGAATCGTGGCGCAGTCGAAATGACAATTTTATCCGAACTACTGATTCAGCTGAAGTTCAATTTAGATAATAGATAGTAATAATGGATAATAGAATCGATAGAATATCTCAGAGCTAAGGTAAACGTCCCAACGACTGGACAAAGCGTAAGAGAGACGGAAATACGATGTTTTCATGCATGTCCTTGACCTGGCACTGCTCTCTTAGGCGTCCGGCCATTGGTACTTTTTCCTTATACTTAGTTTGTGAAAAAAAGAGTTACCTCTACGAACGGGGATGGATAAACGTCGAATGAATCTAATGTGAAACAATACAGGGCAGTATATGCAGGCAATTCCTCCGGAGAGTTATAAGTGTTCGAGGATTCCATTAACGTCGAACGTTGAGCATTCCATTAACGCACATTGAAACGGCATTATTTGATTTAAATTTCAATCCACCAAATTGGATTGCGTAGCTGAAACGATAATTTTATCCAAACAGATAATTCAACTGAAGTTCAATTGCTGAAATTTGATTGCCAAACTATCGATTAATCATTTCATGAAATCCGGTAATGAGGGGGGGGGGGGGGAGGGTGGCCGCAGGGACGCTCGTTAAGCTCGACGGTTGGGTCAGCAAGAAAGAGAACCTCTCCGGGCAGTCTTCTGCGTGCACGAACGAGATGCATGGTGAAAGTTTTTCCGTCACCCGGTTTGTGTCACAGGAACGCCGGCGGCTGTTTATCTTCGGCAATATTCAATCTCGGAACCTGCTTTTGCATTGGCAGGAGTGATTAACGGAAACTCTTCGTTGAAATATATGAGTTTCGATAATGAGGTCAATCTATACACTTAACGTCAAGTTCATTCAAATTTGATGGGCTGTGAATCTTCCAAACGAAATTCAATCGGCCATGCATCATTTCGACCCTATATAGAGGTTACGCAAGGATATTATCGCTTAAAAATTATTACCTTTAAGTACTTGGCGTCGAGACGCTATTGCGGCTCTTGATTGGCGTGAATGTTGTACAAATTTAAAAACGACCCGGTCACTTCGGGCTTCTTGAAATCATGACAATGCTTCCGCATTGAAATCTATGAGTTCCTATAATGAGATCAATCTATGCATCTAACATCAAGTTCGTTCAAATTTGACGGTCCGTGTATCTTGAAATTTGAACGTAAGGATATTATTGGCGTGATTGATGAATACAAATTAAAAAATGACTCGGTCACTTCTGGCCAACATTTTTGCATTGGCAGGATGATTAACATGAATTCTTCATGAAGCATACGAGTTTCTATGATGAGGTCAATCTATACATGTAACATCAAGTTCATTCAAAGCTACCGGTCTGCGTTCTTGAAATCGAAATTCGATCGCCCATTCATCATTTCGCCCGTATATAGACATTAGGTGAGGATATTATTCGTGTGAATAATGTACAAATTTAAAAACGACCCGGTTACAGGCATCGTAAAATCAACGACCTCAATATTCGATCCATTCTAGAGTTCCTGCAATCTACATGTCAGCCACGTTGATTTATTCGTAACGAAGCGCGTCTCATATTCATCTCACGCCGCACGCCAAAGTGGCAACTTCGATCCCTATAATTTGATCCGCCTACCAATTGGTCTCTCCGGTGAATTCGCTTCCATTCTCCCCTCCGCGCTAAATAAACTATGTTAACCGCGTAAACATCTTCTCGATTTCGTGGCCGAAATTTTATCGTGCAGCTACTCTAAAAACGGTGGAAAAATAAACCGCTGACCTTCCCCGACCAAATAATATTTTTTTCCCGACTTCGCTAAAATAACCGCATTCCTTGCGCGCAATACGGGCGGAAAATAGCCTATTATTGACCGATGATCATTATTAACCTGTGCGCATGCGGGGTACAATTTCATGACTCCCTAGGGAGTAATAGGTCTCAGCACTCTCTCTGGAAGCGCTATTACTTCCGTGGGAGTAATGGTCATTGACGAATATGGCGATTTTGCGACGCAAGAAATGTGGTTACTTTAACGAAGTCGGAAAAAAAATCGTATGCGACAAGGGAGGTAGTGCATTTTCACCTCGTGTCAATTTCGAAGTGAAACGGCGTGTTGAGAGAGTACATAAATATCGATAGTTGGCGAACTCTCGAAGCACACGGTTACGCGGTGTTCATTTGTTTTAAGTGGTATCATTCCACTAGCAGCCAGATATCTCTGACAAAAAATATGATCCGTAACTATGCCTTCCGTGTTGTTTGGGACAAACATGTTATTGACGCGGCAGTCACCTTCGTCAGCATCGTCCTTCGTCTATTGCCCTCCCGTAATAGAGGGTCGACAATTGTTATAGCATCTCCCAGTATACGTTCTCGCTTTAAACAATATTAAGTAATCTCCAAGATCAAGAGACGCGCAAGCTTCTCGAACCTCAAGTACTTAATGACACTGTTGAATAGAGATAATTCGTTCATTAACATAGACATGAATCAAATGTAATGATAACCGCAGAATGAATGTGCGGTTACAGTCTTTCAATAATATATTTATCTCGTATTGTGCGTGATTGACGGGTAGCATTATCGAAGTGGTATATGACTAGATGCGAAATGCATGGCCCTACAAATATTAATCGCAACTGAAAAGTAGATCGTGTGATTCAATACACAAAAATGTATTTCATCTGGCTGTACATAGAACATATGTCCTTATGATTTTAGTTACGGTATGTAACTTGTTAAAAATGCCCTATTCTATGGGTGTAAGGTAGTCCAAACGTGGATTTTTGTCACTCTCCCTTGAGTTTAATAAACTAAAGTATGTCAATAATTACAGCATCAGGCTTTGCCAAACGTCCATCGCAGCATAGTTGTGAGGGATCTTTGGCACCACTCCTTTGTTACGTTCAAGAACGTGTAATTCAACTGTCGATTAATCCGCGCGCCAACCACACGGGTAGTCGCCGCAGCATTATATTGCGATAAGATTGTTCCTTGTACGTGGGATTAACGAAGACATCGGTCTGCATCATTTCGTTGAATGTTGCAACTTTGCTTTTGTCAAGGCGTATGACCGGCAGAAACAAGCACGTCGCCATTACACTATAAAGCTCATGGTCCTTCAAGCTCTTGTCGAGAGCTTCCATGGTTGGTGGTTTCGTCTTACAGCCAAGCCTCGACATGGTGTTTGTCAACATGTTTAGATATTCGTTGAGAAGATCTTCACGATGATGCAGATCAACATCCTCCGAGAGACTGGAGGTGAAAATGTTGACGAGATCGATAGCTGGTGAATTCCACAGAGGTTGTTGAAAATCAAGCTGGAAAAAGATACTTTTGAGTTTAGCTAATTAACATTGATGATCCAACTTGCGCGATAGGATAATACGCGATTGGCTCTCTTAATTCACTCATTTGCATAAAATACACTCATGTACAATAACTCATTGTACTCATCTGCAATAAATACATATCTATCTATCTATATATTTATTGGTCTGTTGCATGTGATTTTCTTATTATTTAATCTGTTACCTAACTGCACTTACGAAAATATGATCGGTGAGTTTACCCTCATCGTCATATCGGAAAAGCATGTTGTTGACCCAGCAATCACCGTGATTGATCACATTGAACTCGTCCTGCTTTAGATTGACACATTCGATAGCTTTATCGTAACAGACTTCCGAAAATTTTAATAATTTCTCAGAGTAATTGCGCTGTCTGTGAAATAAATAACGAAAAAATGAATGAAATGTGAACGGAGGAATCAGTAGAGTACTAGTTTATGATCATACATAGTGTGATATTGAAAAAATGGGGTAATGGAATCCTTTTTATTAGCACAAGCGTTTGTAGACTAGTAAAACTAGATTTCACGCCTTGTGAAAGCCATGTGACCGCGCCACGAGAGCGAGAGCGTTGCATACACTACGAGAGTGCTTCACAACGCGTTAAGCTTGCAGAAGCATCTGAGAGTCTGAGCCACATACTCATTGCCCAATTCCGGCCAATTGAGTAAGTCCTTGGCAAGACTTCTCATTCCGCCCACACAAAACTGCTTGAAACTTTCGGGACGACTGGCGTGAAAAATGCCCTTATTGTACAAAGTCTTCGGCTTCGGATCCTGGAAAAAAGAATCAGCCTCAAATTTTCAGCGTTCGAAGCAATTTTTCAATTACATCGTTTATTTCGTTTCTTTGTGAAGCTTGGACTCTGAAAACCATTCAGTTATTACTTGGCTTAGCCGCCATTCGTATGATTTAAATGGACCTTAAAACGGAACATAAATTTTTTAAGCAACATGTACCTTTTCGCAGAGCGCTACGGAACTAGCGTGAAATTTAGCCAGATTTTTCATTAGGAGAAGGCTGTGTTCTAAATCAAGGCCGATCAGCCGATTGGCCATACGATAACCCAGCGGTGCTAAATCCTCCATTACAAGAAAAGAAGGATCTCCAATTTCGGCGTAAAGGAGCCTGGGGCTCGGACGATAATTTTTTTCGTTCGAAATATCATTCATCTGAGCGAGCGTTGTATGCATCATGTTGATTTCCAACTCGAAGGATTCAAACTCCTTTACCTTCAATTAACCGATAACGATAGGAAAAGTAAGAATTCTGAGGCATTATACAGACGTGTCCATGTAGCATGCATCTATGAATAATCGTGCCTTATGATTTGAATAATAATATGGACTTCCATTTACCAGTTCTTTTGTAACACCCTCTGCCATAAGAGAAATCTTGAATATTAACGATATCGTCTCCATAACCTTACTACCCGACTTATTTCTCAAATATTTCACGCTAGCGCGTATCATTTCACTTCCATAATTGTCATTTTTTCCACCCACAGGTTCCGTCTTCAAATCTTCCACTTCTATTGACTGGTCACCTTCTGAATTCTTAAGTATTTTCTCCACGAACTCCACAGTGACCAAGGCTAGCGCTTCCGAAGACATTTCAGAGAAGACTGTTACTTGTTCGCACTCCGCACTCCTCTGTAATGGACGAGTGATGCCATTAATCTAACCCCACCACGCTGTCTGATTCATCCGCAAAGTGGGAGACGCCGACATACGCGCATATAACAACATTGGTAACGGAAGGGCCTGGAGGTCACGTAGGATACGTCACAGCATGACTATGGGTGCTCTGAAACGAGCGCGCTATTCAACTTCTTCCAGGACAGAAATATTCGTGAATCGGGGGATAGAAAACGATTGGGACTTTGAAATATTTTGCAGGATTGTAGGACATAGAGAAAACCCGTACATGTTGGATTTAAAAATATTTCATACCGTCGGACATAGAATATTTCGAAGTCGAAAATTTCGACTCTGAAATAGCGGGGTTTTATGTGCATGCGTTAGGAAAAATCGTAGTAATTCGTCGTTTCGGTGCCATGTCTGATGTATTTTTTTCCCACTGATCACTAATTCATCACTTATGTTACTCTTAGCTCAATATTTGATACGAAAACTCGCCCCAGAACAAAAATACGGTTGTCTAGCGCTGTACAGATAGGTCGATCTAGCCGGCTAAAATATCTTATCCGGCTAATCGATTTTATAGTTTGGCCGGATAAGCTGTCTTAGCCGGCTAAAGTATTTTGGCCGGCTAAGCCGTTTTAGCTGGCCAAGCTATTTTAGCCGGCCAAGTGCATAAAATCGTGCCCCTTAATGCCGCATTGTACTTTAGACCAAAAAGGCCGGCGGATTCGTGTTCAGCGCGCAAAAATACGTCGGAATACGTGGCAGTTAGTTTAAAACAAAGAAGAAAAATGTCCAAAAATTGGAAGATTGTATTTGCTTAGCCGGCTAATATAGCTTGGCCAGCTAAAACTGATTAGCCGGCTGAAATAATTTCGCCGGCTAAGATGGCTTAGCCGGCCAAACTATAAAAGCCATTAACCGGATAAGATATTTTAGCCGGCGAGGCCGGCCTATATGTACAGCCCTATCCCTGTCTCGCCTATTTACGTTGCGTTAGAACTTCCGTTCAATGAAGCTACCAACACCAAGTTTTTGATTTTGTTGTTTGGTATTTGAGCTACTCATACCAAATTCAAGTTCCTGTTACTTGCTGGTGAATTAACAATACCAAATTTCCGATTATGTTACATGGTATGTACCTAACAAAACCAAATTTCAGCGTTTGATATTTGGTGGTTCATTAACACTATCAGGTATTTGTTTTATTATGTGGTTTCCAGTTAACGTCGACAACTTTTGTTAGTTGGTTAGGAAAAATCAATGTACCAATTAACTATTTGATAATAATGTGCCCAAGCCTGTTCGACGACGAATTCTACGCGAACCTCCGAGCCCTAACTGGAGACTCGTCGAGGACGCAGTCCTCAACGAGTCTGGAGCAAAAGGCGCAAGGAACGGTACGTAACAGTAATGGTGAGCGGGGGTGGTGGTAGTGGTCGGGTAGGCAACGGATCCGAGAGACGCCGATTGGCGAGGCTGTGCGCGAACGCTTGCGCCGCGAAAATCCTTCCCCGCGGACGGATCGGCGATTTTCCGAATTCAGTTGCGGACCGAAATCAGCGCGTTCCGGCCGATGCGGCTCTTCTCCACGCGAAGCACCCGGCGTTCAAGCTCGGTACTCGCATCAAGCTATCGATCTCTTATCATTCATCGCGAATAACAAATCAACAAAAGTTCATCATAATATCGCGCAAAGACACTTCTGGCATTCTGTTCGATAGCCAATAAAAATAACAATTGACATTTTTTTTCAAATCGACGACGTTACTAAAAATAAAAAAATGCAACGGACAAATTTGATCATTGAAGATTCCAAAAGTTGAAGTACCATCAAGAAGTCGGTGTAAGCAAAGTGCCTGTGCTGCTGTGCGAAGAAACTTTCGCTGGCCCATCTAACAGCGAACTAAATCAACATGTTTTTCGGTTACTAGTACAAGTTGTTGTTATTTCATAATATTTCTTTTTTACAAAATGTATCAAAGCTTAAATGTAATCATGACGCGACGTGTAATATCTGCTTAAAAAAATTCAAACAAACTCGCAACGTTATCGAGGGTTCGGTGTAAATGTCGCGGAAAGCTCGAAGGCTTGAAGCCTCGATGGATTTTTGGTGTAAAATAATGATATCGCCCGATAAACCAGTTATTCAATGGTGCGAGACTGGAACCTTGTGGTCGGCGGGGATGCTTCCATAGATAAAGATACACCCGGTCGAGGGAGATAAGAGCCGAACGAAAGTTGCGAAAAATAAGTATTTTCAATAGTGTCTCCTCGCGCGAGTTTATTATAATTCCAAGCACGTTCTAACTTCTGTTCCGTCGAAGCTGGAAATAAATTTGTTTTCAACGGAAGATTAATTTAGAAACGTCTCAACAGGTGTCGAAATTCTCGGGTTCTAAATTGATTCGGAAACTTTTTCGTCGAGCGAGTTTTCAGCCGGCGCTGGCACGGAAACACGTTTCCCCCGCTGAGTTGTTAATGCTGTTATGAACGACCATCTAACTTCGACCCTCGAATGGTTCCTCGGCGAAGCAGACGCGCGCACTCGCACAAACACTGCGGAGAAAAACCCCGTAGTCGTCGCAAAACGAGAAACGTCCCAACAATAATCAACTTTCCGGCTTGCGGACGTTGTTAACTCTCCAGTGAATAAAAGTCTTGTATCGAAAAAGTTTCGCGAACGCTCGCTGCTGGGGAAACTCGTCAACAGGTGGCCCAAATAGCGAAATCCCGAGCGCGTCGCCAGCTGGAGCAGAGTAGCGGAAGCATGAAAGTAGCCGCTCTGCGACCGACAGTATAACAGTATAAAAAATACAGCTAAAATTACTCGCTCGTTTCGACGCTAAAAAAACAATCATGACCTCGCTCACCGATCGACGTATTCGACACTCGGCAGCGAGTCATTTCGCCGAAATAAAAAAAGAAAAAAAATTCCACCGTAACCTCTAACAGCATGGCGTGCCGATAAAGTACCATCGAGCTGCGCTTCGATCGGATAAAACATCCGAGCGAACCTTGAAAAAAAAAAAAAAAAAGAATCAACATGGCCAGCTTGGAGGTCACGAATTCGTCGAACAATTTCACTTACCCGGTGGACGATGTTACCTCGAACTTCGTCGTGCAGATAATATTTTGTATATTTTATGCCAATATATTTGTGCTCGGTGTATTCGGCAACGTCCTCGTGTGTTACGTCGTAGCTCGCAATCGGCAGATGCAAACCGTTACGAATTTATTCATCACCAATCTCGCGCTGAGCGACGTCTTGTTGTGCGTGCTCGCTGTGCCCTTCACGCCGCTCTACACGTTTCTCGGCGGTTGGGTTTTCGGCAAAACACTTTGCCATCTCGTCCCGTACGCTCAGGGCGTCAGCGTTTACATAAGCACACTGACACTGACCGGCATAGCAATCGATCGTTTTCTCGTTATAATATATCCTTTTCGTCCGCGCATGAAGATCGAAGTCTGTCAGTGCACAATCGTCGGTATATGGATCGTTGCTCTGCTAGTAACGCTACCTTACGGACTTTACATGCAACTCGAGGAGCCTTACACCTTTTGCGAGGAGCACTGGCCCAACGATGACTTTAGAATGGTGTTCAGCTCTCTGACATCGATACTTCAGTTCGTCGTGCCGTTTTTCGTTATTGCGTTTTGCTACGTGTGCGTTTCGATAAAGCTTAACAATCGCGCGAGATCGAAACCCGGCTGCAAGACGAGCCGCAGGGAGGAGGCCGATCGCGAGAGAAAGCGACGAACGAACAGGATGCTCATTGCGATGGTTACGATTTTCGGCGTGTCATGGCTGCCGGTCAACATCGTAAACGTTCTCAACGACTTCTACGTACCGGTGAACGACTGGTCCTATTACAGGCTGTGCTTTTTCATCACTCACTGCCTCGCCATGAGCAGCACGTGCTACAATCCCTTCCTCTATGCTTGGCTCAACGACAATTTCCGCAAGGAGTTCAAACAGGTTATCATCTTTGTTGTTGTAATTACTAGGTTCATTTATTTCGTGTAATTTTAGGTAGTACGGGCGCGAACTTTATTATTGCATACAATGATAATTCTTTTATATGTCACAAACAATGTTGCCGGATATTTACATTAAATAAATAAATCGAAAGTCGACATATATAGCATTTTTGTCGGAAAAGGGTGGCGCTTTTGTTCTGGTTTACTTGCATTTCGCGAATAAGTGCATATAGGAACGATAAGAGTAAAGCGATTCGATTTCGGGTACTATTAAAATCGCGTTGGAAAATATTGGGCTTACCGAATGTTTCAATGATAATTCGTTATTTCTGGCGACAGTGGACCCACTCTACACCAATATAGCGACACTATGAATTTGGGACCACTTGGTTTACCCAGATAGCAAAACGTGCCGTCAAACGGGTACAGTACCATTGGTACCGCCACCGTTTCGTCGCCATGCCGTCATTTTTCTATCTGGGTATTAGCTGTGCTAAGCCATTAGATTAGACCGATAGTCCTCAAGCATATATAAATATGTCAAATTAGTGTCGGAATCAATCATTTGCAAATTTATTGTTGACCGTAAAATTGTACTGATGAACTTTCTGTTTAAATATATATCTTGTGCGTTATGTTCACATGTGAAATTCTTCTCACGGTCACATATGTGAGAGAAAATTCGATCAGTCTTAAGATAAACCTCAAAATATTTTACATCCACTTTTCTCAGAAACGGTTTATCATTTTATAGAATCGTTTTGGAGAAGAATGGATTCAAAATTCAATGAATCACTGCTACATTATTTGTACAATAATCGGGGGAGTTTGGGTAGCCTCATTTTTTATACAGAGGCCTTTTGACGACAGCTTACTATTAAATTCTATGCGACAATAATAACTAACAATGATAATTAATAAATTAATTAGTAATAATACGTTTAATTTGATGCGACTACAAAATTCTATAATTCGAGCGCAATGGAGTTTAATAGATGGATATGGCGGTTAATATCGAGGATCTCGTCATTAATGGGATACAAAGGTCAGGAAACAAACCCCTGCGGCTGTGAGATGGGTAGGAATATAATTATCGTCGATATTGGATTTCCGCCGCGCTTCACGTTTTTTAATACGTTTAAACTTAACTTATTTAGAACTCTGTCGTTTTTAATACTCGTCGCGGACGGAGTCCGTGCGCGATGTGAGGGGGGAATCCTGGCTCTCTAGCCGAGCTGTATACATATATGTATTGCAAATAAGCTAGGAGTCTATATATATATATTGAAAATAAGTTGGGAGTCTATATATATGTATTAAAAATAAGCTGAGAGTCTGCCTATAGGGGAGACCGGGGCGAGATGGCCCCCCAGCAAATAACGCGGTTACAACGCTGCCGATACCATAATTTATTGTTTGCCATCCAACAATAATATTTTCACAGGTTTTATAACGCGTCCGAAAAAAAAAAAAATTGTTAGGGGCGAAACGGGCAACCCTTAAATAGTGCACTTTTTTTTTAGTCCACACCTGTATCCATACATCTTAAGTTTTCGTACTTCTACCTATCAACGCTAAAGTTCTTGATTATGCTTTTATTTGTAAACATTTCCTTTCGAGCTTTTATTTCTATTTTTTTATAATCTTAGGATGGTCCATTACGCCCCGCGTCGACCTGACTTTGCACTAGCCCATCTCGCCCCGGTATTCCCTACATATATATAATACTGGCGTATTCAAGATCTGACGGAATATTCGTGAAGTGTGATACGCACGTTTGCAAATATCGCAACAAACAAAAAAAATCATACGGAAATATTCGCACTCCGTTTACCGGGCAAAAATTTGAAAAAAAAAAAAGATCTAAAGCTATACCAGTCGATGACTTCGAGCATCCGTTTATCGAACGACCTCAACCAGACGCCGATCGAAAAAATGTATTTGTTATTGTTTCGTGTTACAATAACAAATACAGCTGAGGGCTATTTTTGCAATGCAAGGAAACCCACAGGTGTAACCTTCGGTTCAACACTTCAACACTCAGGAAAGTTTCGAGAAAAAAAAAGTTCACGTTCAATGCTCTTGGAATAAGCATTGTGCTGTTTGTTAGTAATAACGGAAATCTTGCACTGCCCGATCGAGCCGTCGCGACACAATTGGTTCGCGGAATATATATTACACGTATACAGTACGCATATACTATACAGGGGAGAGCGGGGCAAAATGGGACAGTGGTACGAAACTCTATTTATTCAATAATTTTCGGATCCCCGTTTTGCTCAACGGTACACCCGGATTTCCAACCCACTTGCCGTCACCGTCACCATCCAAAAGTCATTGGAAAATTACGTTTTGCCGCATTATCCCATTTTGCCCCGCTCTCCCCTATACATATATATATATATACTGCATGCGTGATACAGGCACAACCGCTATGAGAGTCTCCTTATTTCCATATTGACATATCTCATCAACAATCGAATCACGGGACAAAAAATCACGTTCGGAGTTACCGGAATAAGCGTTGTGCTGTTTGTTAGTAATAACAGAAATCTTGCACTTTCGAATTAAGCGGCCACTATGCAATTGTCGCGACAATTGATTCGTAGCATATATCTATGTATATATAGGTGAACAGTACGCACGATCGCCATGGGAGTCTCCTCATTCCCGTATTGACATCATAACTCATCAATAATCAAACCACTCCCTCGGGCAATAGCTTCGGAACGTGGTTTCTCGTTAATAACTAATGAGGAACTATTAATTGGGTAAACGATCGAGCTGA
This sequence comes from Stenichneumon culpator, assembly GCA_964017025.1. Lineage (NCBI taxonomy): Eukaryota > Metazoa > Arthropoda > Insecta > Hymenoptera > Ichneumonidae > Stenichneumon > Stenichneumon culpator. Next base: position 13,497,207 of record OZ024780.1, on the reverse strand, counting down.
TCGGGCATCGGGCCAACGATGCCCGAGGCCCGAAGACGCTATTAACCGAGGGACCTATTCTCGGAGGGTTCAATGTTCCTGCCTCCCTGCAACACTGTGAGGTTCACACGGTAATAGCGCATGGGGAGAATAGACAAACTGCCAGATAAAAAAAATATGGGTTACGAGACGCAACACTCCTAGAATAACAGAGTAACCCAGAAACAGTTCGATGCCCAATTTGTTCCACTATTTATCTTGAAACTCGTAAAGGAATTTTTTATTGTCATGTCGCTACTTATCGTGCCTGTACTTTGGCAAGGAAGTATAATAGGAACTTATTTCCAACGATAAAGTATGAAGTACTTTTTTGTTTTTTCATGTAAACGCCCTTTTTTTAAAGGTGCTAGTTATTTTATTGCCGTCGCTGCTTATCGACTACATTCTGATAGGGAAGTCAAATTGGAACTTAAATCCAACTACGATTTGTTTCTAACGAGAACTTACAAATTTTTTTTTCTTTTATGTATCCGGCATTTTTTTTAAGGTGCAAGTAATTTTATCACCGTAGAATAATAAATCACCCGATTAAAATCAGAACGACGCATCTTCAGTGTGATTAAGTAACCGAGTCTAATTTTATTCGCGCGATATGTACTCCATCATATTAAACGTAAGATCTCATCTCAACGATGAATTTATATTATTTTTCCTGGCAGGTACTACCGTGTTTCTCACGGAGCTCGACAGTTTGCACACCTCACACAACCGAGGGATGTCGGAGCGAGAAATTATGCAACGGCAACGAAACGATGCAGGAGACGCTTTTACCGAGCTTGAACGCGCGGCATACTCTCGTCACTTGTGAGATGATACCCTTGGAACCTCGGGCACCTGTTACCGCTGATCAAACTGTGATTCATCAGCCTCGAGAGACCGCGGACGTGGAGGACGTGACCCTGTAGAGATTCAGGCGTCCCTTTTCTAAGCCCAGTGAGTCTCCTTCATCGATTGGCTCAGAAACAATAACTCGTTAATTAACGATAAGCCCTCTAACTGCGTTATCCCTACACCGTCGAGGGTATTACAGGGATATTAGCATAAGGTATGCGACGACATGGATATCGTACTTACGATATTCGTGCCATCGGATCAAGAAAATTGTCAATTACAAACAATTTATGTGCACATAAATCACTTCTAATGTTCTAATATATGCATGAATATTCACTGATCATGACAACTTTGGATCCACATTCGTGGATAGAAACAATAACTCGTCTAACGAGCTACCAAATTGTCGAGTTGTCGAGGATATTAAGGGGATATTAGCATAAGGTATGTGCGGGCATACCTTATGCTAGTATGCTATCATACTTTTCATATCATACTAGGAATGTAATACTTTTGATATTCGTGTCATCGGATCAAGAAAAATCGTCCATTCCAAATGATTTATGAAATCACTTCTAATTCTTCTAACATAAACATGAATATACACTGATCGCGACAATTTTGGATCCATATTCGTGGCTAGAAACAGTAACTCGTCAATTAGCGAGCTATTGAGTTGTCGCGTTGTCGAGGATATTAAGGAGATATTGGTGTAAGGTATGTGGGAACAGGGATATCGTACTTTTGATACTGGTGTCTTTGGATCAAGAAAATGATCCATCAATTAGAAATTATTTATGTGCCCATAAATCACTTCCAATTGTTTTAATATATGCATGCATATACACTGATCATGAGAACTTTGGATCCATATTCGTGGCTAGAAACAGTAACTCGTCAGTTAACGGGCCATTGAGTTGTCGAGTTGTCGAGGGCATTGAAGTGATATTAGCATAAGGTATACGAGGATAGGGATATCGTAATTTTGGCATTTGTGTCGTCGGATCAAGGAAATGGTCAATAAAATTATTTATGTACATATGCCACTGATCATGCCGTTTTGGGTTCCATAGAAACATAAAGTAGGAACAGTCTACCTTAATTCTGAGTTTTCGACGATGACAAACCCCTAACTAATCGGGCCATTGGGATAAACCGGAAATGGAAAGTGATCAACGAATCGAGCATAGAATATCGTTTCGAGCAGCTGCTCTCCCGTACCCCGTACGTTATCATGGTTCTAACCGTTTGTATTATTTCCTACTCCTTAGAGCCTTAACTCGAAGAATTTATATGGCCACCCACCTCACCTGTGCAGTGCTCGCTCCTCCGTTCGTCCGACGTCAAACGCTTGTCGACGCAATGAATGCACGTCTCCGACTCATCGAGGATTCCCTGGAATTTCATATGCAGCAAGGACAGCTTTATTCGATTGCAAAACGACGGCATACCACAGTTGCAGGATAAGAAAAAAATGGAATATCCAGCGTTCCGGTAACTTTACTCGGCGAAGACGTCGGCACTTTTATTTCTGGATGCTGACTGTAATAGAGAAGCCCGCCGTCGTAGAATGCGCACAACCGTAATAATCAGCCGACAGCTTCGCGTTCCGATGGCATCGGGCATGTCGAAATGGGAATATAGAGAATGGAAGGAACGATAAAGGAGAGGCGGAATGAAGAAAAAACGGAAACGATTGCACACGATATTTCAATATCGAAGGAAAAGGTTTTTCTTTGAATGAGGAGCCGTCAATCCTTCATCGACAGATGTTGCTCGTTGTGCGAACATCCGCGGGCTAGGCACGCGATTGGCCCTGCGGCTCCCTCCTCTCTCACTCGAACGTAAATCAATCAATTCGGCTTGACGATGACTCGCGAAAGAAAGAGCGGATGAACGATTGCAACGATGAAAATCGAGTTTCGAATCCTCCGGAGTTTTGCGGATTCGCCACCCTCGCACTGTTTTTCCCCCTCGACATTCTTCGGCTCTCCTGTTCTCGATATTTGCATGTCCTGAAGAGCAGTCGATTCGTCAGGAAGTGCAGGCGGGCTCGTTGGGATTCGCAGGGTGTCAGGAAAAGTTTGAGAACTATGAGAGGGAAGAAACGGGGAATTTCGAGTAAAATGAAGCATTGATTCCGGCCCGGAGCGGCTTTTCTGCGCTCCTTCTCGTCCGTAGCAGACCAAAATGTGAAATAGTTCCAGCTCGTAGATGTCTCACGCACGAGCGGCGTCGAGCGTGTTTGGGAAATTTTCTACATGGAAGGGTAGGAAACTCCTTATTAGGTTTGGTGTTTCCACGACTGTAGTATCTTATAGGCAGGGGGGGAGGAGGGGTGAGAATTCATCGAATTGGGGTCAAATAGATTTAGGGCTTTATTATCCGGAGCACGCGCCAATCGTGAAGTTTATTAAATTGACCTTATTTCTCGTGAGATTGGAAGCGCGGTTTGCCTAGAATCGCTAAACGTGGCACGGCAATTCGGGGGATGATGGAAGGGAGCATTTACGCCAGCTGCGTTGTGTATCAATGACAGTGCATAGTACAGTAACGGAGATTAATTTGTCGCGTACGAATCCTTTCCGTCGACTGAATTTAATAATCATTCTCGGCAATAAAAAAAAAATCAAACAAAACTCAAAAATTTGCCACGATAAAATAGTTTTCCTTGTGTCGAACATCCGGAATGATTCATTTTTTCTTCTTTTTTTTAGATCGAGAGGCTTTTTCTTTAACATCAACGACACTCGTGTTTGCCATCACTCATACGTCGACTGAATTTCGGCATTCGGAATAATTATCGCCACAGAAAAAAAAAAAAAAAAATGAAAATTTCCGACCACAAAATTCTTCTCCTTGTGTTGAACATTCGCAGCGATTAAATTTATTTTTATTATTTTTTAGGCGAACATGCATTTTATTTAACGTCAACGACACTCGTGTTTCCATCGCTTATACGTCTACGAGCTCGCTGTTGGAGAGTTCAAGCGATCGGCTCCCTTCGGCAGGGATGGAGGCATGTCAAGTTAACGTGCGTCACCGTCGTTCGGTATATAGTATGGAAAATAGCGATTCGCGTTTACAAAAGCAGCTCGAAGCTTCGAGATGCCCGAGGCGTGTGAGAGAGAGCGGCTCGCACAAAGCCATTCGCTCCGTCAGCGTGCATTTACGCGATAGCGCCACACTTCGCCAGCGAGGGAGCGTTGTCTGTATGGACATTCCTCGTAGACCTGCTCGGTGCTCGAACGAAGTAAACGAGCTTCGAATTCTGCTCTCGGGAACGCACAACTGTCACGTCCTCGCCGTTCATCGAAGAAAGGCAACGATAATACTACATAGTAGCCGGACAGTGACTACCGGAGGACAACGAACGCCCGACCCGACGATAACACCGATGAAAACCTCACCCCGCCGACCGTCCACCGTCAGCGACCGACGGAAAGGACTTTTACTATCGAGAAAACTTTCTCCTTCGTCGTTCTCACCGGCCACTTTCGGTTATGGCGAGGTCGACTTTTCTTTTTCTTAAAAAAAAGATAGATCCCCTTTTTATTATTCAGTACAAACGGCCCTGATTCCGGTCCCGAGCACTCCCTTGGTAATTCGGTTCAAATCGTTATTCCACGCCAGATTCTCTGACCACCGTATCTTTCGCAAAGCCGGTCGGAAAAAAAATGAAGTGGGTAGCGACGTGCGATAAATACTTTGACCGGCGTCGAATACAAAATCCTATTATGACAGGTAGAAAAACCCTAGCTCAGCGCTGCCTCAGTTCTGTGATTCGAACGTTATTCCTCGCCAGCTTCTTTAATCACAGTATCTTTCGTAAAGCTGGTTGGTAAAAAAAATGAGGTGGATAGCGACGAGCGATAGATACTTCGACCGGCTTCCAATACAAAATCATATTAAAACAGGTAGAAAATTAACACCAGGTCGATACTCCGGAGTCTCTAAAAAATACGTGCGGAAAGCTCTTCGTTCTTTCATTCGGTCGTTATTTCCACGCCAGATTTTTTAACGACAGTATCTTTTGAAAGGCCGGTGGGTACAAAAAGTGGATAGCAGCGAGGGGCACATAGAGTAAACCAGCCAGTGAATGGACGGGACCAGTGAATGGACACTTTCATAAGAGGACATTAAAAAAAAAACTCTATTCACTGGCTTTTTCGTCTGCTTAACTGTCGATTCACTGGTCGGTCTACCCTACTTCGATCCGCTTTGTGATACCCAATAATATTGTAACAGGCAATTTAACCCAAGTTCAGCACTCCGGAGTTTCTTAAAAAAATGTGTGGCAAGGCACGGTAGGCAAACCGTCTTTTTATATTCCAAAATCGTCTTTGCATATTCTAAAATCGTTTTTTCATATTCTAAAATCGTCTTTTCGAATTCTAAAATAGTCTTCTCTTATCCTAAAATCGTATTTTTATATTTCATATTAATTCATAATAGTATTCACATATTCGCCAAAGTCTTTTCGATAGTTTCGACAAAGATTTTCTCCCTCGCTCTAGACTCTTTGCGTCGGTAGAGTGATTCGAGAAAGCGGTGAAAGATGAGTCGAATTTTTGGGATGCATCACGCTGTAATTTCCACCCGCGATTCCCGCGATCTACTTTACATAATCGTATGGTAACGATATACCGGTTTTGCATTCCTACTTGTCTATTCAAATTGTGTTACTCAGTGCTCCGGCGACATTCGACAGTCCTTCATTAAGTGCAACGTGCATATTCGTGTTGCGCGCATGCTCGCTTATGCGTATATCGAGTAATCAGTTTGCCAAGTACTATCGCGAACATTAAATTATAATAGGTACAGCGGCAATGTTGGGGTCTGATAGAAGCTCCAGCGTTGCGGCAACCAGAGAAGTAAATGGTTATGACTGGCGGTCGCCGGAAACTGGCGCTTTGTCGTGAACGGAGCTGTATGGTTACGACGAGCCAAACACCTATAACGCTTCGTACGTCGGCGCCTCGGCTGTCCCAACGTCGCGCCGGCTTTCGTGATTACAAGCTATGGTGAAATTACTGTGCGACACAATATTGACGAGTCGTCATAATTCGACAGGTTGGCGGCACGTGTTTCAAACATCATGGCAACTCGGTAGCAACAGTTTAAATCTATTTCGACCAGCAGCGCATGCTACACAGTTATACAATATCCAGGGGCGACATCGCTATCGAGAATACTTTCGCCTTCGTCGTTTTCCACGGCAATTGTCGCTTATGGCTAAGTCGACTTGTTTTTTTCTTTTAAAAAATGCCCTTTGTGTCTTTCACACCTTTGGAAATAAAATTTTGTAGGATACTCGTGCGAGAAACTCTCTTAAAGGCTCATGCTACAGTAAATCTGTAAAAACGCATGCATATTTGGTGGTTTTTTTCGCGGTAAATATACGCTTTATCGATTAAATTTTATAGGGTGGACGGAGGGTATCTTAAAGAACATTTGGACTTTTTTTCATTTAATTTTATTATTATGTATTGTTTTTATCAGTCGGTGTAAACAATTTTTTTTTTGAGGTTTCTTTGCGGTGTTCCCGATTTCAACTTGTCTTTTTATCAGAAACAAATTCTTTTTGATTGTTTCTTAACAAATAACATGTAACCCGGTCCTTGATGAAAGGATAAAAAAGAGTATCCTAATCCGCGGAAAATGAACGTTCGGAACGAGTGATTGTTGCTGTTCTGACGTAGCAGGCTTAAATAATTATAATCTATCGGCAGTCTTGATGAACGGTAAAAACGGGGCCGGACAGAATGAGAAAACGCATTAATTTTTTTTACATTTTAGTACATGTACAACATGTACTAAAATGCATTATGGTGTAGAAACATGTAAAATATGTTTCTGGACTATAATGTGGCAGTCCAATTTTTTTATTACAAATTTGGACTTTTGTAGTCAAAAAAATGTTGGTCGAGTCTGCAAACCTTACTTAGTCTGATAGTCGGTGCACTAGCCAGGCGCAGTAGTGGAGTCCGCGATAGTGCCGACACACTGGTACTGAGGTTCAACTCGCAGAAGCCTCCCCGTAACGGAATGGTGTATTTTAAAACAGATCCTTCTCGGCTCGTTAATGCTTGCGAAAGCCGTCGTAGCGTAACTTCCTCGAGCTCCGGATATCTCTTGAAGGTGCCGTACGGTTTTATTGACCCTCCGAAGCGTACATCAGTCGTCCCAGTTTTGCGTACATCAGCCGTGCGTGAAATTCGCTTGCCGAGGGCTTTACGGTTCGACGATATAGAATTTAAGATCAACGATGAAACATTCAAGCTAACCGATTAAATGTGGGGAATGAAAATATCAGCTTAATTTTTTTTCAGGACAAATGAGAACTTTTATTAGTAGAATAATTTCATAGATAATTCCATTATTCTCTTAAATACCCAACACGGATCAATTCATTTAAATTCCACTCGAAGACCTTCGACTAGATGCATCACAGCTATACACATGTTTATTTTTTGTATTTCAGATTAGCAGCCTTCCAATAACTACTCTCCTCGACGGGAGTTCAGCTCGCCGTGGGAATATTCATTAACAATAAGCAACTATTGTTTACTTAGCTCTCGAAAAAAATTCTTCAAGAAATCAACAAGTGTATCGATGTGTTATCTCTAATTATGCCTAAAAAAAAATGAAAATTGTGTGAATAAAAGCTGTTATAAAAAATGCGAATATTTGACCAACTCGTCGAACGTCGAAAATTTCGTAACCCCTCAAATTGTGGTAAAAAGGAAAAAATGTCCCGGAATTTGAATATGGAACATACTTGAAGCGACTCGAAACGGCAGTTTCATTATAATATTCCTCGTTACCACGAGAGCGAAATAACTTTGCTTAAACCGCCCAGCATACCTCGGCGGTCCAATAAAGGCCATTAAACGTACGATAAAACTATCGGGCATGCCGGTGGTTACCGATAGTTATTAGCACCGGCTATCCCGAGAGCTAATAACTTACGTTTAAAGTAAAAACGCCGTTAAACGAAAGATGGCAACGGAACCGAGCCGGATATCCAGCCGAGTGACCAATTGCTCTCGATATCGATAATCCAGACCACAATCGTAATACACTCGTTCGTTCGTTCGCGAGTGGTTCTCGAATTTCTTTTCCCGAAGGCTTTGCCACAAACTAGGCAATCAACTCTACTCGCCCGGAGGAACGACGTGGAATCTCCGGAGCGTTGCACAGTTGGATAACACTTTTTTTTTAATACTATCGGTTACTCTCTGAAAGGCTACGTGGGATTGTAAAAAGGGGTCAGAGTCCATATCGATGCTCCAGCGCCAGATGGGCTCTGTAGGCTTTGCCTGCAGGGTAAACGTTATGAACATGGCCCATTAAAAAAGTTTCGCTCCGATATCTCCTACTGCCTGAGGTTCACGATTTTCACCCTACACACCAGATACACCCTTCCTCTTTAGTCCATCGATAAAGAGTACGGGCACTTTATTTTTTTTCCATTCTCGATTAAATCGAAATTTTCAATATAGTTCGCTGTGATGTGGGATTGGGGAGGGTAAAAGTCCGGCATGAGGGATATTTCCACCGTGCAATGGGATCGAGAGGGATGAATGTTTATGCAAAGAAACGTGGGTTTTATTTTACGCGGACATAAATTATGTAGGCTAAACGTTATGAATTTGGCACACACTGTGGGAAAAAATGTTTGGCTGAACTGAAAGTCGCGGTGACATACTTTAAAAATTGCTATTTGTTTTTTATACAAATAAAGCGTAGTTTTGACAAACGATTACTTCAAGCAATTAAAGCAATAAAAAAGTGCTTCAAGCAATTGAAAATTGCTCGAAGCACCACCCAAATAACACCTTTGAACGTATGGCATAGCGCCTTGGTTAATCCGAATATTTCCTTTTTTCTCGGTGCATCAAACAAGTTTCGGCCCGATGTCTCCTACATCCGAGGTTCCGAATTTTCAGCCTACACACCGGATACACGCTTTTTCATTAGTCCACCGATGAAGAGTACTTGCACTTGATTAAATCGAAATTTTCAATATACCTCGCTGATGCCGGATTGGGAAGGGCAAAAGTCCTGCATGTGGGATATTTCCACCGTGTAACGGGTCAACAGAGATGAATATTTGCGCTAACGAACATGGGCTTTATTGGATGCGTACATTAATTCTATAAAATAAACGTTATGACAATTAAGTTTTGTTCTGATATTTCCTATCCAGTAAAAAATTATTTCGCTAAATCGTAAAAATAATTTTATCAAATAAGTGACAAACTCGTTTATTCAGGTATGAACATACAAACTTGTCCATTTACTTCCCGTGTCATTAACAATTTTACTTTGTACTTATCTTTGCAAAACTCAAGCCGGATAGTGCGATCGGAAAATTGTAAAATAAAAAATTGTGGACCTTTGTGGACAATAAGTTGTAAAAAGTACAAACTCTTTGTACTGTTTACTACCTGATCTTTCGGATTTTTACCCTGCACTCCAGAAACGCCCCTCCTCTTTAGTCCATCGATCGAGAGTACGTGCACTTTATTTTTTGTACTCGCCTAATTAAATCGAAACTTTCAATATACCTCTCTGATGTCGGATTGGGGCGGGTAGGAGTTCCGCATGTGGGATATTTCCACCGTGTAACGGGTTCAAGAGGGATGAATATTTATGCAAACGAACATGGGCTTTATTGGATGCGTACATTAACTATGTATCAGTTACCGCGCCCGAAATTGGCCCAGAATGAGACTAAACGTTGGAGATAGCTTCAAGCCCCTCCAGCAGGTTTTCCTCCTTTTTGCACGTCGCTCTCCTTTTGCCGGCTCAGTGAGTTTAGAGCTACACGTTCCTCTAAATCCTCCCAACAGCGCAACGGGAGTAGTAAAACGTCAAGCATTTAGTTTTCAACCCTTGCGCAGTTGTATGAGAAACTCCTTTTTTTGCCGCACATCCATTAGTTCTAGAAGTCCGTAACATTTCCCAGACCACTCTGTTAGCGGTCGCTTTCTTCCCGGTCGTTAGTCTCAGTCCGAGGCGATAGCGTTCTAGTTCATCTTGTGCGGGACTGAAAAATCTCGAGACGCGTTGCACCTGGCGATAAGGGGCGTATTGTATTGTTCCAGCAATCGACTTTACTCGTCCAGCGAGCTGCAGAGGGAGAGTCCGTGCTTAGTGAACTCGCTGTTGCGGCTTAAGTTATCGAGCAAACAAGCTAAGATTTGCGTTACCGGCGGTGTATTTTCCAGCTGAAAGTACCGTAAGGCTCGTGTCTGTCGGATTAGTTTCGAAGAAGTTCGCAACCTTTCCTGACCACTCTGTTAGCGGTGGTTTTCTTCCTGGTCATTAGTCTCAGTCCGGGCCGATAGCGTATTAGTTCATCTTGTGCGAAACAGAAACATCTCGAGACGTGTTGCGCCTGGCGATACGGGACGTGTCGACTTTACGCGCCAGGAGTGAAATTGACTTTACTTGCCAGAAGTGAACTCGACTTTACTCGCCAAGAGTGAAATCGACTTTATTCCCTCAGGAATGAAATCAACTTCACTCGCCAGGAGTGCAATCGACTTTACTCGCCTGGAGTGAAACCAACTTTACTCGCCAGGAGTGAAATCGACTTTACTTGCCAGGTGTGAAATCGACTGTACCAGCCAGAGGTAAAATCGACTCTACTAGCCAGGAATAAAATCGACTTTACTCACCGGGAATGAAATCGACTTCACTCGCCAGGAGTGAAAACGTCTCTACTCGCCAGGAATGAAATTGACTTTACTCCCCAGGAGTGAAATCGACTTTACTCGCCAGAAGTGCAATCGACTTTACTCGCCAGGAGTGAAATTGACTATACTCGCCAGGAGTACAATTGACTTTACTCGCCAGGAGTGAAATTGACTTTACTTGTCAGGAGTGCAACTGACTTTACTCGCCAGGAGTGTCATTGACTTTACTTGTCAGGAGTGCAATTGACTTTACTCGCCAGGAGCGAAATTGACTTTACTTGTCAGGAGTGAAATTGACTTTACTTGTCAGGAGTGAAATTGACTTTACTCGTCAGGAGTGAAATTGACTCTACTCCCCAGGAGTGAAATCGACTTTACTCCCCAGGAGTGAAATCGATTCTACTCACCAGAAGGGAAATCGACTGTCTCGCCAGAAGTAAAATCGACTCTACTCGCCAGAAGTAAAATCAACTCTACTCGACAGGAGTGCAATCGATCGCACCATTGTAAGTCTCGAAACCCGCCCAGCGCGCTGCCGAGGGCGACTCCGAGTTTAGTGCATTCGCTGTTACGGCTCAAGTTATCGAGCAAGGAAGCTAAAATTTAAGTTAACGGTAGTGCATTTTCTGTAAGTATCGTAAGGCTCTGTCAGATCCACGGAGACGGATATAAATTTCAGTGCACCGAAGAGGCAACGTGGAACGGAAAACCTTGTACTGTCGCTGTTCCATCCCTGTCCGCAGTTTTTTCTAGTCTAGTCTGTTCAGCCAGGATTCCTCATCCATTCAGCAAAATGGAAGTAAGCATCTTAGACCGACGAACCAAGACGAATCCTTTCGCCTAATTGAGATCCCCAGTTCTTCGCCAACCCTCTTTCCCGCCATCCAACGTAACTCTCATTGTGAGTCTTGAATCCGCATCCAGCGAGTTGCCAAGGGCGCTTCCTAGTTTGATGCACTCACTCTTTCTGCTGAAGCTATCGAGCAAGTAAGCTAAGACTTACGTTACCAGCGGTGAATTTTCCGGCAGAAAGTACCTCAATTCCCGCATCTGTCGGATCCGAGCAGCAGGATAAAAGTTTCAGTGCCGTGTACCGAATAAACGGAAAACCTTGCACTGTCGCTCTTCCATCTGTATCAACAGTCTTTTTTAGTCTCTTAAGCCGGGATGCCTCATCGATTTGGCAAAGTAGTCTCGGAGACCCACGAGAACGAAGACGAATTCTCTGGCCTAATTAAGATCGCCCGTTCTTCCAACCTTCCCTTTCCCGCTCCCCAACGAAACCCGCACCTGCTGTCCGGTGGGATAAATGGTTCAGCGATCGGCTCGCAGCCCGGCCGGTCGATCGTTTCACGCATCGATCTCTCCCTGTATTCGATTACAGAAACCCCCGCAGATTGTCGATGGGCCGACTGCTGTACCGCACCCTATATTCTTCTCCCCGTATATGCCAACTTTTACTGCACTATATAGAACCCTCGCAGTAAAGCACAACGGCGTAGAGGCCTTGCGGCTCTCACCCTATTCCTATATAACTCTCGCGATAGGCTCGCACAGCTTCTTCCGTAACTTCATCGCTTTGGGCGTCCACCCTTCCCCATCCTCCGCAGTCTTCGACGCCAATACTGAAACTCATTCCGTGCCTTCGACGCCAATACTGAAACCCATTCTGTGTGGTGTCTCGATTGAGCTTTTTCCCGTGTGCTTCCGCAGCTACTGTGCTCCAGCCTAGAGATGTGCAATGACCGTCACTTCTCGATGACGTCAATCGACACAAACGTCAAAAGACCGTCATTTCGGTATTTCTCGAATCTATCATGGGCATTGACTCTCATGTGAGGCTCATTTTTAGAAAGTATCAGAAATATGTTTAAACTACCATATAGTTGTACAATGACCGTCATTTTCTTTTTCGGTCACAAATTCCGTCAGATAAAGCTTGAAATTGGATAATCAAAATTTCATTAAAGTCGACGTCATTTGCACATCGTCCAATTCTTTTGTATTACGACCAGTCTGAATAACATGGTAAACATGTCTCACGATTAATACAACTAACTCACTAACTTAATAACTGTAACTAACTACAACTAGCTATAACTATAACTTAAAAACTAACTAACTGACTTAATAACTATGGACAGTTTAAGTTTAAATAATATAATTCTTCTGCGCCGGTTGGCGTTGGAGATGGCGGCGATTAATATTTGCCGTTTTTTTTAATAGGCGACGCAATTTTTTGGTCATTTTTTGTCAGCGTCGTTTTTTGGTCGGTCATGTGACGGTCACGTGGCGGTCACCGGACCAAAAAAAGACCGCTCATAAATTCGGTGCACATCTCTACTCCTGCCACCAGCTGGACGGGACTGCTATAGTTCCCACCCAGGTTCGGGCGGACTTTCCACGCAATCCGGGTCAATCGCTTCTTTTTCCCTCGCGGGCTGCTAATTGCGCTAGCCGAAGAGAGCCATATTTTTTTCCGCGCTGGAGTCTCGACTCGGATTACTCCCATCTTCGTCGGATGTCCGACTCGTTGGATCGATCTGGACGACTACTGGGCTATGAAAAATTGTTAAATTGCTTGAAGCTTGATAATTTTTTTTTTTTTTCTACGGGATTAAGCGTCGATTCTCGGGGTTGTAACGGGACGAGAGGGTTCCTGAAAAAAGCCTAGGCTCTGACAGATTCTGCGAAAAAAAGGGATTCAGATTTTTTTGCTGCCTCGTAGGGTAATTATTGGGAGGATTCGGATGGTGATCGAAGGATGAAGTGGAGAAATTACGTCCGTAATCAGACGCATGCGCAACGTCACTGTGCATGGACCGCTGAACTCTTTGAGAGGTATCTCAAACGTTTCCGAACTTCGCGGGTCCTCGGAATTATCTCCGGGCACGTGCGAAATGAATGGAAGTCACTTTGTTACAAGAGACGCGAGGTCCATCGACAGGTCTGGTGGACTTGGTAGTTTCTTGCTATACGTAACTCGGGAGGTAACTCGGCTTTGCAACAGACCGAAATGACCTTTCATTTTGCAGGCGCCTTTGAAGTACCCGGGCACTTCAAAGGCACCCGAAAGCAAAGCTCCGCTTCAGTACGGAGCTATCGTTACGATGGGGGAGCGTGCGAACTTCGCAGTATGAACTTTTTTATTAAACAAAATATATATATATATATATATATCTCTCTATAATATAAAAAGATTTCGCCGCTGTCGCCGCCGCCGCCGCCGCCGCCGTCGCCGCCGTGTCAAGAATCGAGGGGGGGGGAACCCCCTGCGGTGCCATAGCAACCGCAGGGGGTGGTCGCCATAGCAACAAGAGGGGTGGTCACCATAGCAACCGAGGGATGTTGCCATAGCAACCGGGGGTTGTTGCCATAGCAACCGGGGGATGTTGCCATAGCAACCGGGGGTGGTTTCCATAGCAACCGGGGGTTGTTGCCATAGCAACCGGGGTATGTTGCCATAGCAACCGGGGGTGGTTGCCATAGCAACCGGGGGTGGTTGCCATAGCAACCGGGGGTGGTTGCCATAGCAACCGGGGGTGGTTGCCATAGCAACCGGAGGGGGTCGCCATAGCAACAGGAGGGGTGGTCGCCATAGCAACCGAAGGGATGGTTGCCATAGCAACCGGATGGGTGGTAGCTATGAGGGTTTGGTATAATAATTCTATAAAGGGGTATTATAGTAACGCTATTATTATAAGGGCACACGTCTTTTAAAGTATTTAGAATAATAAGGGTTTACGTCCAGAAAGGGTTGCGAGCGCGCGAAGCGCGCGAGCCCCGAGCCCCCCTAGTATATATATATATATATATTGATTTAGTGTAGAAAGAAGAAATTTAACGTAATTAAAATTAGTTAGATTGAATTTTCTTTTTTGTCAAACAACAGTTTTTGAACTTGTATTTGTTCTAATCTTTTTCAAACAAATATTTATTCAGTGTGTAGAAAGAAAGAAATTTCACGTGATTAAAATAAGTTAGTTAGATTAAATGGTAGTAGTAGTAGAAGAGATTTATTGCCAAAGTTAATATTTACAGTTATCTTCTTAAACTAAATTCTTATACTTAATGCTAATTGTACCCCTTGGTAAAGGACCATCGACCTGGGTCCTTAGATTAGATATTTAGATTAAATATTTCGTCTCAAATAATATTTCTTTAACCTGCAATTTGTTCTATCCTTTTCAAAACAAATATTTATACAGCTCAAAGAGAATGGAATTTCTCGTAATAAAAATAAGTCAGTAACATACATTTTTTTGTTGTTGTCAAATACCCATTTATAAACTCGCAACTTGTTCGGGGGGTAAAAAAAGATGCACTTAAACGTGAGTGCAGAATCGGGCCGCTGGCTTACTCGAGGGTAAAAAGGTCGTCGAAGAAGCTCGCGTGGGAGGGAAACTCGGTACTCTCTTCTATCAGGAAAACATATGATATCATCGTTGTTGCACGTGTCCTGCTGGATCGTTGAATCGAGTGCCCAGGTCGATGTTATAACGAGAGAGACGGAGAACAACGAGAGAGACACACACAGGGAGAGTACAGAGAGAAGCGGTTATCGACTACTCCAGCGGGTCAATAGCCAGCAGCCGTTTCGCCGCTCGCGCCCGACATCCCCGATAAGGGTATCTCTTCGAAGGTTTCCGATAAATTCGTACTCGGAAAAGTGTCGACGTGTGTATGTTGGTCGTTCGCGATCGGCCCGATCGACGCGCGACCGAACACAATCGTTACCGGGCGCACACACGCGAATCCATATGCAACGCACCCGAAGTAAATCGAATGTCACATATTGCGCGTTTATGTGTTCGCGGATAATATCGATCACTCGCCGACGAGTATCGGACGGAGCGGATATGAATGCGGGGGATTCCTGCGGCGTAACACATTCGGCCGAGCGATCCTATAACAGGCCCGATGAAAAACGTGGAAATTATTCGACGAGGAGACGACGATGTATTGTGGGGGGATTGCGGGGCAAAATGGCACACCGGGGCAAGACGGGATAATGAGACAACAGGCAATTTTTCAATAACTTTTGGATGGTGGCGATAGTGGTACGTTGGGCAAAATGGCTTTGAAAATCCGGATGTGTCGTTGCGGCAAAATGAGGCAGCTAACAATTATTGGAAAAGTGAGTTTTGCCCTCACTGTCCCGTTTTACCCCGCTGTGCCATTTTGCCCCGGCCTCCCTTATGTCTATACTCTGTTCTCTCATTTAATCATTGTCGAGTACGTCATTCTCTTCTTTTTTTTTTACCGACGAGACTCGGTCGAACAAAAGGGCGAAAGTCGTGAAGGGTTTTCGGAGGACTTTTTAGCCGGAGGCAGAAGTTGAAGGTTCGAGTAAAATAAGGAAGTTCAAAGTTGAGGTGTTGAGAGGAGGCTAAATACCTACACTGACCTCCAAACTGCAAACGTCATTTTTATTTTTAAATGTTTCAGTGGAAAAGAGGCTTGGCTGTTGAGAACATGGGAAGTATCGCGGTCGGTAAAAAAGACCTTCGAACATTATGTTTTCATTGATCTATTCAATGCCTGCGCGAATCTAATTTTAAAAAAACCACCACTATATATGTTGTTCTTCCAAGGAGGTCTGCGGTTCCAAAACG
Organism: Stenichneumon culpator; assembly: GCA_964017025.1. Taxonomy (NCBI): domain Eukaryota; kingdom Metazoa; phylum Arthropoda; class Insecta; order Hymenoptera; family Ichneumonidae; genus Stenichneumon; species Stenichneumon culpator. The sequence continues at coordinate 13,481,012 of OZ024780.1, read as the reverse complement.
GTATTCAGTATAGTTTTTGTTACCAACTGGGCGCGGGCCAGGTGGAGGTTATACCACATCACCTTAAGGTGAAGTGTAACCGCTAAGAGTGCGAGAGAGATCGCTGCAATTTCGCAAGCCAAAAATATCCCAAGCCGTTTATTTCTTCGGAAAATGATGAGAACAGTGAACTGCAGAATTACTGCGCATAGTTAAACGTTGTCGTATTTTTCCCTAAAAAAATTAACCGTCTTAGAGAATTTTGGATTGCAGTTTTTCTTACCGACCGAGGAGTTCGCCACTTCACCTTAACGCCATGTGAAACACTCTCTCGTACTTTCTCTCCCACTTCACGTGGCGCAGTCACGTGGCGCAGTCGCGTGACTTTCACCTCCTCTTAAGTGAAGGTAAATACGTATGAGTGCGAGAGAGACAAAGTAAAAATTTGGAATCCATTTTTCTCTGAAACGATTCACTGCTTCAATCAAAAACGCAGTGCGGTTCGCAATTCATTTTTTGTTTTATAAAACCGTTCCAGAAAAAAATGGATTCAAAATACTCTCCGGTCATGTTAATCTTTGGCCCAACCTTGAGTGCATGTGAAATGCCGCGTTCGGTGATAAAAAATCTCAAGTGAAGTCAAACACGTATGAGTGCGACAGAGACAGACTAAAAATTTGGAATCCATTTTTCTCTGAAACGATTCACTGCTTCAATCAAATAGGCAGTACAACTCGCAATTCATTTTTTATTTTATAAAACCGTTCCAGAGAAAAATGCATTCAAAATACTGTCAGGTCATGTTGATCTTTGACCCAACCTTAAGTGCATGTGAAACGCCGCGGTCGGTGATAAAAACTGTAATCACAACTTCTCTAAAAGGGGCGGGTCTTCACAGTCAGAAGAAAAGTCTCACCGGAGGCTGGCGTGATATCCGTTTCCGATGAGACTTCATCTCTTTTGAGCTTCCACTGCCGGAACCCGTGAAAAAACTTGATTACACTTTCTGATGCCGACCAAGCCCGGGTTAGGTTGATAGGCGGGCGTTCCTCATAGCGTTAAGTACGAGACAGGGATGTCGGGCATGACGAGCGGGATGCAGCAATACTTTTAATGGCTCGGTACTGTTGCAGAGATGGCGAGAGTCACGAGTGCGATGCAACACTTTCAACGGCTCGGTACAGTTGCAGGGATCAAAATATAGCGGACAGGCGGACATCGGTTTAAAAAAAAAGTAGAAACCCGCGTGTAATTGGCAATCGGTGTATGGAAAAGTTATGAGCAAATAACCGAACGGGGTCGGAAAGACAGAGTGCAACGAAAAATCGGTTTGGTAACGAGGGGTCGAAATGATTAATCGTTCTATTAAAACCATCGAGCATTCGGAAAATTGCGTGCCATCATTTCCACTCCGGATCCGGGACGAACTGCTTTCAACTAAAAAAAATAAGTCACATTTTTCGTAAAAACGATCAAATTCCTTTGCCATTGGATCGCCCTTCTGAATGATGTGTAACTTGCGAAGCGTCGAACAGAGATCCGATTGACGAGGGCGCGTCACCGCCCAGATTTGGGTCGTTCGTCGTCATGCCGTACAGTTATTGGCAATTCGCTGCACGTTGGGGAAGCCTGACACAATGATTTCGACTCTCGATAACCATTGACAATTGTTGTACCAGTGACGTATCGGCCGCTTATCGCGGTGTGTCGCGGCAGGACATCCGCGGGCCATTATGATAAACTTCATTCAGCATTGCCTACAACGCTAGCATTTGCTCAACGGGCGTCTCTGCCAGCTGTTGCCTGGGACTTCTTTGTGCTCAACTATAACGCCCATAACATTCCAGCGTGTATCTCGAAGTTCTAAACAGTACGAGTCACGACAATCGAAACGATTGCCAAATCAATGCTCGCCGCAACTGCGTTCGCGAAAGCTTGTTCCGTCACTTCCGGTTTGAAAATATCAGTTTTCAACCGGAAGGGACGTCATACGGGAAAACGTCACTTCCGGTTTGAAAATCTCATTTTTTCGACCGGAAGTGACGAGATGCGGGAAAACGTCACTTCCGATTTGTCAGTCTTAGTTTTCAACCGGAAGAGACATCATACGGGAAAACGTCATTTCCGGTTTGAAAGTCTAATTTTTCGACGGGAAGTGATGTTATACAGGAAATACGTCACTTCCGGTCGGATACTGATATTTTCAAAGCAGAAGTGACGTTTTACCGTATAAACGTCACTTCCGGGCGAAAACGCGGGCGTGGGCAAAAGTTATGTGATATGAGGAATATGGAGGACGTCGGAGTTTTAATGGAGTGTCTCCGGGAAAGAGCTACTCTGCATATTATTGTAACCCAGCAGGTCGCCCTTTCCTCAGAATAATTTGAATACCAAAGTAATAAAATCACATAAAATTATTCATTACCCGCAATAAATTAATAGATCTCGTCGTAAATCTTTTCCGGGGTAAAAGAAAAAATACAAAAAATGTGAAAAGTTTTTCGGTGATAAGAGGGCGAAATCGATGTGCCAGATAAGAGGCCGCTCGAGGCAGCGGTGAAACCAGGGGCACGTTGGTCGATCCGTAACCATGCAAGGCACATCAATCTACTGCAACATATTCCAAGGCCGACCCCGTCGAAGCCCTCCATAATTCATACAAATTTTTTTTCTTTCTTTTATTTATTTTTTTTTGCTTTCTAGCTAACACCTTCGTTTTACTTTCAAATAATGAATGCTCCAGGTCACTCGACCCTTCTTTCATTTATTTCTCGTCAACTTTGCTTTTGTGTCTGTTTGTTATTTTTTTTTTTTCAGCTAAGCTCTTCTCGAGCTTTCCTCTCGGCATTTAACGGCTTTTTACGACGCGTCCCTTGCGCATTCAACGCGGGGGCGTTTCGCGACTCTTGCGTAATTACATCACGTTGCACACATAGATTCCTCGCTGTACGTATCAAAAAAACTCTGGCTCACGATCCCGTTCATTTTTTTTCTTATTTAAGTGCAATCTCGTAGATTCGTCACGAATCTCCGTCCGGTTTTACAATACCGCAGATTGAAGTGAAAACGCGGAGAGCTCGGCTAAATTGTCAGCGGCACCCACTCGAGCAGAACTCATTTGTTAAGTTCCTCCCATCGGGCGCTCTCAACCCCTTTGCCGTGCGCCACCACAAAGAAATCTCATCCACGGCAATTCACCCTCATCTCGACAAGGCGACGGAGACGTTAATCGCACAGTCGGGCTCGACCTACTTCGCACTTTAACGAAACCCTTCCATGAGATTCTCGCTCTTAGTTGGCTGGTACAGCTTCTCAGGGAACAAGTTGGATGCCTAATTTCATTCTGATATCCATGTTCGGAAACTTACCAATTTGGGTGTTTTTTTATGTTTATTATATTTTATTATTGTAAATCTGTTCCGCCATTAAAAATGTCTAGTTCTTAAATTTCATTCGATGGAAGGTCCAACATCCGGCGAAGGAAAGATGGTTGGAGGGTTGGCGGAAGAAAAAAAAATTAAGGCCAACTCGATTAAAGGTTCGACCAGTTTCGGTGAACATATATATATATTTTTTTATTATTAGGATAGCGATTCCGACTTTAGCGAGACGCTTCAAGAAGAAATAAGTTATCCAACGCGCTCCATCAGAAGCTGTTCAGTCGCAGCCAACTAAGAGCGAGGATCTGAATCCTCGCTCTTAGTTGGCTACGACGGTAGAACTACTGGAGTAACGCGTTGGATTACTGCTTTCCTTTTTATATCCAAGTTCGCAAACTTAAGACTCTGTGTGTGTGTTTTTTTTTAATTTTATTATTGCGCATCTATCTCGCCATTTCTAATTTTTGGTAGACATAAAATACAAATTTAACGCAAACTTGGCTAATCATTTTTGCCAGTTTCGGTCAATTCTTTTTTTCTCTTTAATTATGAAGATAGCCATTGCGACATTAGCGAAACGCTTCCAATGAGATTCTCGCTCTTAGTCGGCTGCGACTGTACAGCTATTGAGGGAACACGTTGGATAAGTAATTTCCATGTTCACGAACTTGTCGCTTTAGGTGTTTTTTAAATGATTGTTTTATTTTTATTATTGTACATGTATTCTGAAGTGTTAATTTCTAATTCTTAAATTTCATTCGATGGAAGGTCAACATCCGGCGAATTAAAAATCGTCGGATCTTTGGTCGAAGAACATTTTTTTTTCTCAAACTCTGCTAAAATTTCGGTCAGTTTTGATCAACATAAAAAAAGTTAGTTTCTTTTTTCAATGATAAGGCTAGCGATTCGAACATGATAAAAATTTAAGCCACGTCAGACCCGGAGGTTCCGAAAGTCAGCCCGCCATAATGTTTGCGCAGAACTTCTGGGTCGAAACTTCATCAAGTGTTCGACGACAACGTTACCCCAAACTCCGTTGTTCTCCCCTGCCCGTTCGCCGTCTAATAGCTTCCAAGTTCCGTCCTTTGACGCGACGCCAACTACTCAATCTTGTAGAAGAGTCATCACGGATAGGTCGAACTTGTGTCGGGCTTCCGGTTCGGGGTTTCTCAGACGGTAACTACGGCGTCTCCTCTTCGCGTCCAAGCAAACGGGAGTCGCGATTTGTCTGATTGTTCGGGTCAGAGGTTGCCGACCCACGACCCAAGATCACGTGCCGAGATGCTTATCCATCCGAATTCGAATTATCTCGGTGGATTTCGGATTCCGCGATTTTACACACTCGCGCCGTTAAACGGCCTGGAATTTCGACTGGCTCAAAGGCAACTTTCGTCATCGAATATACACCCCGCCTCTTAAGGGGAAGTGAAATAGCGCGGTCGGTAATGAAAACTGTAACGAACTTTTTTCAAGGGTGCTAATTTTTTTGAGGAAAAAGCAAATTCGAGCCGGAAGCGGACGGTAATTTCGCATCCGGCCTGAATTCATTTTTTTCTCAAAAAAATTAGCACCATTGAATCAATTTAATTTGAAAATCGCAACTATCTCTCTCTCACGTACAGCTCTTTCACTTCCCCTTAAGGTAGTCTTTACGAATAGTCTTCACTTCGCATAAGTTTCAGAGACATAAGAGGGAATTGCAAACACTTCGCGATGGTATAAAAATCTGAAAAAAATCAAGCGTATTAATGGTGTTGAAAAGATTAATTTTGCATAATGATAATTCGAAAATGTTATTAACAAATCGATGAAAAATAAAATTATTCAACAAATCTAGCGGAAACCTAACTTTTTCTTTTAATGAAAATGTTTCGTTCTTTTTTCTGAATACGTATGAATTTTTTCAGATTTTTAAATTCACTTTATATTTTGTGACTTTCTACACATTTTTCCCATGTAATATAAAAAATTCAAAACGAATTGGAAAATCGGAAAAAATTCATATGTATTCAGAAATGTTAGCGAATCAATTTCATAAAAAAAGTTTGGTTTCCGGGAGATTTATTGAACAATTTTATCTTTCATCAATTTATTAACAACATTTTGGAATTATTGTTATGCAACATTAATCTTTTCAGCACCTTCAATGTGCTTGATTATTTCAGATTTATATGCCATCCAGAAGTGTTTGCAATTCGCTCTCATTTCTCTGAAACTTATGCGAAATGAACACCATTCGCAAGGACTACCTTAAACCGAAGATGTTTCTCGTAGAAATGAAACATGCAGACCGTTCACTCGAGAATTTGCTTTAAATTATTTTATTATTATTATTTTTCCTCCACTGCTCTCGCCTAACTAAAATGAAAAAATAAAAAATAAATATTTAAAACATGCCTATCTATCTATCTATACTCTGCCTCACTATTTATCTAAATAGATTTGGACAAGGTTCCGCCCTTTAGCGCTTCGCTGCTACTCAATCTTGTAGAAGAGACGTCGCAAATAGGTCGCACTTGTCTCGAGCTTCCGGTTCGGGATTTCGCAGACGTTAACTACGACGTCCCAGAAAACGGAAACTGCGATTTATCGAAGTCCTCTGCTCAGAGTTTGCTCAACCACGTGCCAAGTCCGCGTGCAGAAATGCTTATTCATCCGAATTAGAATTACCTCAGCGGATTTTGGATTCCATAATTCGTCGACGATTTTACATTCTCGCGCCGTTAAACATCCTCGATTTTCCCACCCAAAATCAGACCACCTCGGAGATAATTTTCCTCATCGAATATATACGGCGCCTCTTAAGCTGGACACATTCCTCATGGAAATGTGGAAATAAAATAGGGAAACCGTTCACTGCAGAATAAAAAAAAAAAATTATTTTATTATTATTATTTTTTTACTCGCATTTTACCCGGTGCTCTTCTTTGCCCCATCCCATCCGGCGCTACTCGATCAAGCTGTCGCTGACACGCCCGCAAACTTTTCCATCTTGAAGCGGCGCCAGTGCCTCATCTCATATGCTAAGCCCGGCATCGTTTCAGCTCCAATTTGTATTTGTCGTTTGAAGGAAGTTGCTTCGGGAACCTCGCTCGTTCGGCACACGCCATACCGGGAACGAAAGTAATTTTACCTAATTTTGTTTGCACAACAACCCCGGATGTAATTATACCCGTTATAGCGAGTAATTATGGGTCATTAATCGTTGCGCTTTAAAATTTAACATCGTCGAAGTATATAATGATCCCCTCATTATTGTACTATGAATACTATGTTTCATACGACATTCGCGTTACTGCTACGCGGTGAAAAACATTTGTCAAACATTTTTTTGTCGACGAACGACAAAACATTTACCTGTCGTTACCGACTGATTATTATTCCTTATTTTTTCATTTTACATTTTTATTAAGCTGACTAAACTGTTTAGAGTGAAATCACATTGGTTTTTTTGCTTACACCAATATGGTATCTTGTAACAAAAAAAACATTAATTGTAATGTTTAAATAAAATATTGATTTCTAATGTTCTCGAAACTTCTGTGCCATTAAAGGACGCAAAGGTCGCCGGGAATTTATTTTTTACCATTTTTCCGGTTGTGCCTTCTTATTAAACTAAAGATTCAACGTTTGCGGACCATCGAAAGTCGACGGTCCCGACCCGGCATATTAGAACCCCGTGCGCGAAAGCTTAATATCCAGAGCTCCAATTTCGGCGTCGTAACGTGTCTGCATAGTTGCTTGGGTTGCTCGAATAGCGTCGGTTGTATGTCTCGACGTTACGAGCCGTGGCGCGCTTTCATAACACAGCCAAAGTTTAAGGAACTTTTTAAAGTCCGCGTCATTAAAATCGAATTAACCCTTTCGCTCCGGGCGAGACACCCTCAACCATCCACCCGATTATCTAAAGTACTTAACCACGCACCGGAAATATTGTTGTACATAATTATTTTTAACTTATGGAAACGCAATAATAAAAAAGAATATTGAAGTGTTATTATTAAAAATTGAAGATTTTGAAAGGGTTAAAGCGCGAGAAATTATTTTCGCTGAAATCCCGTAATATGTTTCGCTGCTTATTACATCGTTGATTGATTACATCGAGATAAATTGCTGATGCGAAACAACATAAATTTTTTTATTGTCTCATCGATTTTTATGATTTCTATTATTGATTTTTATGTTACGGAAACGGAAGATTTTTTTTTTTAAGTAAAAATGTCCAGGTCGTAAATGGTTCACTCATTATATCCTTAATTGATTATATCGAGATAAACTGCTAATGCGAAACAACGTACATTTTTTTATTACCTCATCGATTTTTATGATTTCTATTATTGATTTTTAAGTTATGGAAACGGAAGAATTTTTTTTTTTTAGAGAAAAATATGAAAGTCGTAAAATAGATGTGGACATTATTGAAGAACGTTCCATTCGTAAAGACTCGTGAGATGTGAATCGGGGCCTCGGCACCCTTGAGGAATTATTTTCGCTGAATTGCCGTATTACGTATAGCTCATTATATCGTTGATTTAATAACGTTAACACGAAAATTGTATCAGGGTCAAGCTTTTTAGCAGGAACGCTCCCCGGCGCCACGCCGACTACTTTCCAAATTGAGGCTGAAATTTTTAAGAAAATTCGGCGTTTTGGGTGTTAATGTCAAGATGCGATAAGTACGTTCAAAAATTAAATTTTTTCGAAACTGTTTTCAATCATTGTATTTTTTTTATGCAAAGTTATGAAAACGGAAGATATTTTTTTTAGAAAAAAATATCCGAGTCGTAAAATAGATGTGGAAATGTTTGAAAAACGTTCCATTTGTAAAGACCCGTGAATCGGGGCCTCGCACCCGTGAGGAATTATTTTCGCTGAATCGCCGTATTACGTATCGCAGCTCATTATATCGTTGATTTAATAACGTTAACACGAAAATTGTATCAGGGTCAAGCTTTTTAGCAGGATCGCTCCCCGTCGCTACGCCTACGTTATACGCGGTCGGTTATGTGCGTTGCTCGACGCACTCCGGCCGATCCATAAACTCCGACGCCTTACGGTTTTGCCGGTAAATACACTAATATACATACTACGTGGAAAAGCTGGGTTTACGATGAAAAAAAAAAAAAAAAAAAAAAAAATGCAGAAGAATAAATAGACGGAACACGAGGCAGTTACCGATACTTGCGAAAGTAAATCCACGAAGCTTTGAAGTCGACGCGTGACCAATCACAATGTTCTTATACGGCAAATACACGTGGGCGTGTTCGTAATACGAAACAACTTGCTCGCGTCTCGACTGCGTTACGAGTTTGTAAGGAATTTAAGCGAGCTCAAAGTTACGTAAAGAACCGAGAAGCTCGATTCTTTTCCTCCGGCAAAACAATCGAGAAAACTGGGGTTTAATTTCTACAAAACAATCACTCGCTCGTAACGCCGTTGGACGGGACGAATAAGACAAAACACCGTTGAACTCCGAGTCGATTTGTGAGGTTGTCAAGTTACGGCACTGCACATAAATTAAAAATGCCGATTCAATAACAATTCATTAACTGTATAAACTTTTTTAAACTTTCTTCAATGTACAAAGTTTGTATAACCTTTTTATAGAAAAAAATTTATAATTTTCATTCGCGGTATATCAATTTTTTATGAACTCTTTAAATTTATAGTACAGAGTGCATCAATGTTCGTTTTATGCACGGGGTTGGTGAATTCCAAATTTTAGGGTACATTGGATTCAACGTTTATTTAGATGCGGAGGAAATGAAAATTGAATGAGTTGTTCTCGAACGCACAGCAACCAGTACTTCTCCATCAAATTAATGTTCTTTTAATGCACTGGGTCAGTGAATTTCAAATTTCAAGCTGCATTGGATTCAAAGTTTATTTGGATGCAGAGGAAATTAAAATTGGACCAGTTCCAGTGTTTTTCCAAGAAATTAATGTTCATCTAGTGCACGGAAGTTAGTGAATTACAAATTTTAAGGTGCATTGGATTCAAAGTTTATTTGTATGCAGGGGAAATTAAAGTTGGACCAGTTGTTCACGAACGCGCAGGATCCAGTACTTTCCCACCAAATTAAAGTTCATTTAGTGTACGGAAGTTAGTGAATTACAAATTTTAGGGTACATTGGATTCAAAGTTTATTTCGATGCGGTGGAAATAAAAAATGGATGCGTGGTTCATTGGATTCAAAGTTTATGTCGATGCGGTGGAAATAAAAAATGGATGCGTAGTTCATTGGATTCAAAGTTTATTTGGATGCAGGGAAAATTAAAATTGGAGCGGTTATTCACAAACGTGCAGCATCCAGTGCTTTTCCACCAAATTAATTTTCATTTAGTGTCCGGAAGTTAGTGAATTTTTAATTTTTGGGTACATTGGATTCAAAGTTTATTTCGATGCGGAGGAAATAAAACAATGGATGCGTTGTTCTCTAACGCGCAGCATCCACTGTTTTTCCACCAAATCAATATTCATTTAGTGCACAGGGTTAGTGAATTTCAAATTTTAGGGTGCATTGGATTCAAAGTTTGTTTAGACCCAGTGGAAGTGAAAATTGGTTGGGTTGTTCTCGAATGCGCAGCATGCAGTGTTTTCCACGAATTTACCCTTTATCCACTTGCCGATCCAATAGTCCGGAATTTTGATCGTTTTAACGTTACGACAACTCGTTTCGTCCGTTAATTGTCTTTCGCTGGTGTTTATCCGCGTACATTCGACTATTCTGTTTTACAAATTGTTTCCACCGATCACTATCCGTCCATTCTATTTTCAGGACGACCGTTCTACCACGGTGGCTTCCGATAATGCAGGTAGGGAACGATATCGGTGACCTAACACGTGGAGGCAACCCTGCCAAGCCATCAGAATGGAGTTCCCAAATTGAGGCTGAAATGTTTAAGAAAATTCGGCGTTTTGGATGTTAATATCAAGATACGATAAGTAGGTTCGAAAATTCAATTTTTTCGAAATTGTTTTCAAAGATTGAATTTTTTTTTCACACTGAAAGGATGTTGCCTCTCAGATCCTGCTTTAAACGGAAGATCCTAGTGCGTGAACTATACCGAATAACACGATGTTGTTTATTTATTATTTATTATTTATAATCTTTATAAAAAATGGCCTGAAATAAAAATGTTCATATTGCTTCCGCGTTAACTGCACTGATTTCCTATAGTCAAGCGAACTCCGTTTTCATACAAATTTTAATGCTTTATCTAGTACTTCATAATTGAGCCCTAGTGGGTACGCTAGTGAGAACGCTATACAGGACCAGTGTTGGCACGGCGTCGGCCAATGTTCGCCCAACATCGGCCAACACTTGCGAAGATTTCTCGATAATTGAGAATAATTTGACTATAATTGGGAATAATTTGTCAATAATTGGGAATAATTTGTCAATAATTGAGAATAATTTGACAAACAATTGACAAATAATTGAGAATAATTTGTCAATAATTGAGAATAATTTGACAAACAATTGACAAATAATTGAGAATAATTTGTCAATAATTGAGAAAAACTTCCCAATAATTTATTTCATTAAATATTACTTTGGTCTCTTCGTGATGCGAAAGCGTTTCGATTTTTCATAATCCTAAGATGCTTTCAACTCCCCGAATTCCGAAGTGTATCCGGGAAATTTAGATTCCACCACGAAGGAACCCGGTTTGCGCTTCGGCATCGAAAGCTCGAGATGCCGATGCGCGAAACCGTTTCCTGTGCAATCGATTCCGCGTTGCCAATTTCGCTCCGAACTGTTTTCGAAGCAGCGCTTCGAGTACGTGTAGCCTCGACGGTCGGTGGAAACCACAATTGTGATCTGTTCTCATAAATTATTTGAGGAATACTCTGACAAGTCTCGCGATCCGTGCTAAGGGCGCGTTCCGATTATTCGAGGTATTTACCTAGAATAATCCTGGAATAATCCTGGTACATCGTGACGCTCGCTACGCCCGTCACGTACAAGACCAGGCACCCGTCGGGTCGTGATCAGCAGGTAATCGGAAAGCTTTTGATGCTTCCCGGATGTGACTTCTTGGACTATTTTTTTTTTTACCAATGAGGGACTTTCTACTTAAGCGCCTATTCAGAGAAAATGATAAATTACGTCCCTCGGTCGAGCCCTCTTAACAACCGTATTCACACACCGTTAAAAAAAAAATTTGACATTATCTTGGTACAAGTGCAAAAAATTTGTTTTTTGCACCAAAAACCATTCTATCTGCTAACACTTCGGAATTTCGGTTTGTTAACATGTAGAATGGTTTTGAAAAAAAAATCGAGATATCGAATTGAAACCACCGCCATTATTCTCAAGTGGCATATTTCCCAACGTGTTGTATTAACGAAATAATGAAAAAATGTTTGCACCCAGAAAATGTCAAATTACGCTCTCAATTTGACATTTTTTAGGTAAAAATGCAAGAGGATATTTTTTTCATTCTTTCATCAATGAAGTTTGTTGGGAAATGTGCCACTTGAAAACAATGGCGGTGGTTTCAATTCGATATCTCAAAATTGTTTTTGTTCGAAACCATTCTATATGCTAACCCTTCGAAATTTCAGTTTGTTAGCATATAGAAAGGCTCTCGAACAAAAAATTTCGAGATATCGAATTGAAACCACCGCCATTGTTTTCAAATGGCATATTTGCCAACGGATGTTATTGATAAAAGAAAGAAAAACATACTGTCTTGCATTTTCACCTAAAAGAAAAGGTTTTACTGGCCATGTCACCATCGCTTACCCTATCCAAAAATTGGTAGATTAAATTTGATGTAAAATTTTTTTACAGGAAATTAAAGTAAATTATTGGAATTCGTGTAATTTTACAGTAAAATTAATGTAACTTATTAAAGGTAAAGTGTTTGTAAATTTCTATTCTCATTCTATTAGTAAAATGAACGAATATCCTAAACTCCCATACGTAAAACGCCTTAAAGTAATACGCTGATACTTACGCGCTCGAATAATAAGAATGGCTAGATACATTGTTATCTCCGCTTTTTGTCATTATTTACGTTACAAGTTCCACAGAATCGAGAGGTAAGGTAAGTACAATATATTATTTACGGATAGTTATCTAGGTCACACCGCTGGGGCTGCTCGGGGATATCTTTAAGCGGGAAGAAGAAGAAAAGAAATACTTTCCTATTTATTTATTGGATGGGAAAAGTCGAGTCTCAAAGGTATACCGCCCGCTGCGGTATTTTCTATGGTAGACGGTGATCGAGGATATCTCTGGAATCTTGCCGTCAGAAGGGATACTTTTTTTTTCTCGAATATCGACGAGGGAGAAATACGAGATATCCACACATAGTCAATATACAAACGCATTGGAAATATTTACGACAAAAGGAGGGAAAAAAGCTGAGAAACAACTATGTGTACTGAGACTGCATATACAGTATTGCGAATATGAGTTTATCGAAAATTGAGTGAAATAGTGCTTCAGATATGAAGATATCGATTTAATAATAAAGTACTAAAGAAAGTATTAATTTTGTGGCGCATTTACATCTCTACCACTCACAACTCTACCAGAAACCATCTCTACCATATTACAACTCTACCGGATTAGAACTCTACCAACATCTCTACCAGGAAGTTAAAAAAACTCTACCAGAATCAAAATATAAAACTTTACCGGAATAAAAGTCTCGTTTCGAATGAGGAACATTGATCCATTTTGACCCGACCTTCTCTAGATACTGCGAGAGCCAAAGTTTAAAACTTCGCATTAAATTAAATTTTTGTAGACGATGTTGCAATGTGGGTTTTGACTCGCTTCCCAGCCCACCGATCCGCGGTTTCTTTCCGGTACTGTTGCAAAGTTTTTAATTACTTTTTCTCCCCTTTATTGTCTTTTCTTCAATTTTTTCTTCCTCCTTTTTTAATTGTTTCTATCTCACGCGGTTTCGCCACAGACTCGCAGATTGTCGTCGAAAGTTCGTCGAGACTGACATTAAATTTTTCAGACAGATAAGCAAACGAGAAATTGCAGCGAGACCGGATCCGCGACGGAGAACAAAGGTGAAGAGATTCGGGACGTTGGAAAACCCACAGTGTATCTTTTTGTGACCCTAAAGACATTTGCATGAGACGACATTTTATCAAGTTATAACTGGTGCGTTTTGCATCGCACAAGCTTCGCTCGGGGCAATTCACTTGGAGAATAAAATTCTATAGGTGAAGCATTTTTTTCTTCGTAAAGCAGTGCATTGACAAGGACTTGCCAACTATGAAATTTGACGTCTTGCAGATAACCCTGAAGACATTTGCGTGAGACGAAATTTTATCAAGTTATAACTGCTGTGTTTTCGCATCGCGCAAGCTTCGCTCGGGGAAATTCACTTGGAGAATCAAATTCCATAGGTGAAGCATTTTTTTCTTCGTGAAGCAGTGCATTGACAGAGACTTACCAACGATGAAATTTGATATCTTCAACCATTCTCTGCTTCGCGGTTTTATAGTTGACGGGATAAAAAAAATTACTATTGAATTTGGGTAGACCTGTGATTTTTTATTGTATTTTTTATGAAATAAAAAAAATATCGACCGATTATTAAACAGCTCTTGTCGGAGACTAAATAGCGCTTTTGACTTTGTGCCATCGAACACCGGACAGAACGTTATTCCCCGCGAAATTCACGAATCCGTCGCTCACGTCGCATCTGCATGAAATTAATTTCTTGTCATGATCAGAGCACTCGAGTGCTTTCCCCCGCAACTCGGTCTTTGTCCCATTTGAATGCAAATCGCCAAGCACGCCTCGGAGCTTTCGGTGGGGGAATTACTGTAGTACTATGGTAAAGCGTATGATTGCTAATGTCGAGCTCTCCTCAAACGCGTCGCGGGCGTCATTTGACATATTTCGAATTCTCAGATGTTGAATTAAATGCACGATATTCCGACAGCTTTACTGTTTCAGTGTAATTATTCCTGTGATGAAAAACTTTACTTTTTAGATTAAAAAAAAAACAACTGCATCGTCGTGAACTATAATTTTCGAATCAGTTCAAAGAATTTGCTTATATGCGAGATTCTATAAAATGGTGCGCGAATTTAAAGAAATTTAATTGTTAATGTGTATAATTTTTATGCGTTTTGTGTATAATTTGCGTATTATTTTTATCCGTTTTGTATATAATTTGTGTGCACTTTTTATTTGTTTTGTGTCTAATTTGTGTACAGTTATTATCCGTTTTTCCCTCGAAAGACTCAAGAGGATTTATCAGTGTTGCGCGAACGACAAAGTTATTTTTTTATCGCTTCTCTTTTACTCATTGAATTTGAGTGTACGCGATTAAGCTAGAACGAGCCCCCTGCACTCAGGGGATGCTGTAAAACCTTAACGAGCATCCGGGAGAAAAATATCATGTAAATACGGGCGAGGGAAATTTCCGAAGAAGTTAACGTTGGGAAGAGTTCCGCTGGAAAAGTGTTTTTCCCAGATTCAAGCCGTCGAAAACAGTCGGACGAACCGTACATGTATATAAATGATGCGGGGCAAGATGGACAATGCCTGCATTTTACCAGTACAGATCCTTGATTATTCGAACTCGTCGACACTGTGTCCAATTCGGATCATCAAAAATTCGGATAATCGAAAGGCACATTTTTTTACGAAAATATTACACGTATATAAATGTATAGAAATGAAATAACAGTAGGGAAGAGCGGGGTAAAATGGGATAGTGGGGCAAAACGGAATAGTGAAGCAAAACACAATCTTCCAATAAATTTTGCATGGGACGTTGGGGCAAAACGAGACAGAAAGTCCTCATGTATCGATGGGGCAAAATGGAACAGTCAGAAATTATTGTCAAAATTGTGTTCCGCTTACTGTCCCATTTTGCCCCGTTCTCCCCTATATATTAAACTTCAAAACATATTTTTAACATATTATTGGAACTCTTATCTCAAGGGCTCCGTGAAATGGAGTCGTCAGTTTTTAATTGTCGAACGCTAGCTACGCGCTTTTGAGCAGCGCAACCTCGAAGTCGCTTCAGTGTTATCTGGGAGAGAGCGGGGCAAAATGGAACAGTGGAGAAAAACGGGACAGTATGGCAAACCTCAATTTTCCAATAATTTTTGAGTGCCCGATTTTGTTCCAACGATACATCTGGATTTTCAATGCCGTTTTGCCCCACTCACCGCCACCACCACCGTGAAGGGTGAAACTGCTCGGGGAAGCCCGTGTGCAACCGGATCGACGCTGGAAGAGGGGAAGTGCGCTTCAACACTCTTGAACATGAGCGCGGCGAGCAACAATGTGTAATGTTCCGCCCTAACGTTCGGATAACCGAGCGGTGAGACAAACGGAGTCATGGTTTGCATAATTGAGGGTTCGGATGGTCCAGATTCAGCTGTACATTTTACCAGTAAATTGAATTAAATTAAATCCTCGGAATAATTATTATTATGAATATATACATTTTTTTCTTTAAATCAGTATAGAGTCGATTCATAACTACGGACTCATCCGAACGGCTTTTTACTCGACCGAACACGTCCCACTATATGAGCATATATAGAGAGCCTCGGGACCCGCTTGTGTCACTAACTCGTTTTACACAAGAGAAATTACGAGCTACGTGAAAGTTTTGCACGACCAAAGTTGGGAGCCAACTTATTCGCGAAGATCCCGGCGAAGGATCGCAGCCGGGTGAAGAAGCTCGCTAACAGTCGTAAGGATTCGGCTTTCACCACCGTCTCTTCGGCAACTTTCACCAACCCGAAACCGACGCTAATTCGCAGAGTATGGTTTTTACAGAATTTTTTATCTTTAAATTTAAACAATTGAGGAAATTGTAAATTAAAGAAATTTTAAATTTAAGACATTTTAAAAATTTAAGAAATTAAAAAAAAAATTTACCCACTACATGTAAATGAAAAATATTCATGATGATAGAGCGAATGTTTATCGCAATTGATAGCACCGATATAATTTCCACGTGGGATATTTCCATAAGTTTATCTTTGGCCCTACCAAAGTTCCCTAAAAACGCTGAAAATTTTTGTGTGACCCAAATTGGGAGCTAAGTTATTCGCAAAGATCCTGGCGAAGGATATTGCGCGGGGCTGAAGAAGCTCTCTAAGAGTCGTAAAGATTCAGCTATCATCACTCTGGCAACTTTCACCGACCCGCAACCTGCACTAATTCGCAAAGAATTTTGTTTGACTGGAAAAAATAAAAAATAAAGAACCAAAGACATGAAAATGAAAATTAATGACAATGACCGAGCGAATGTTGATCGCTATTATCAGCACCAATAAGAAGCATGAGACTAAATTTTGTCGAGTTATAAAGGCTCTGTTTTGCATTGCACAAACTTCGCTCGAGGAAGTACACTTAGCGTCGAATTTTGAGACATTAGTTTGAACTTAAGATCGAAGTTCAAACTAAGGCCCGAACTTCATTGGGTGCTCAAGTTTGATCTTAAGTTCGGACTTAAGATTGATCTTAATTTCGGACTTGAGTTTGATCTTAAGTTCGATCTCAAGTTCAAAGTAAAAGTCTTAAAATTCGACTCTTAGAGAATAAAATTCTAGATGTGAACAATTGTTCTTTTTTTTCTAAAGCAGTGGATTGACAAAGCCTTGCCAAGGATGAAATTTGATGTAATGAAGATATCTTCAGGATCATGAATAATGCTATATATAGATAGTGATAAATACGCTCCACGCTCCCTGTGACCTTGCTCATATACTCGAACAGCAAGCCGACACCATAAAGACTACGCGAGCCGTAAGCCTCCCAGTCGATTTCCATAAGCCTATCCTCGGCCCTGCCCAAACATTAGAGAATCAATAGCGCGTCGCGATCCGTCTGTGCTTTGTTCAATGCTAATCGTGACGCTGACGCCCTTTCAACGGAACATTAGTGATCCAATGGGGACGAAAGCCTCGTGTCATGCAGCTAAATCGATTTCGTGGAATTTGGATTAATTGCGGTTCTCTATCACTACTACGGACTCCGAACGGAGCGCGTTGTCTAAGAAGTTGGTATAGGGCGAGACGCGTAATGAGGAAGCCAAAGTTCCACGCTACGACTTCAAGATCTCCCGGAGCAGCCGGGAAACCCGGAGAGATCAAAGGCATGCAGATTTTCTTTCCCCGATGGAGCACAACGGATAATTGACTTTTTTATTAGTTTGGCTCGTTGGACTTATAATTACGTCATGGCCCTTTGCTCGTCCCGATCGGAGGGCTGCGACATAATATTTCATGAGCTTTTAATCAGTAGCGAGTAGTTTTGTAAAAAGTTCGAGTCTATCGAATATCATCGATGAGTCTCGAGATGGATCGAACCGACGCGCAATCGTCGGGACTGCATTTCACTAATATCTTTGTGAATTCGGTACTTCCGCTCTATCGAGATGGTGAGAGGGAAGAAAATAAAAATCGGAGGAGATTAAGTAGATCAGGAAGACGATGAAATTTTTATAGTATTCGATAAAAATTGAAGTAAGCGACTTGTAGCCACTCCGATTTCTCTTTATCCGCTATCCAATTACTGCGACGAGCTAACGAAATGGCCCCTTAAAAAGAATAATATGTCCGCGGCTTGCGCGAGTCCTTGCACGTAGCGCGCATGCGCGTGGTCGTAAAGAGAATGACGCGTCGGATCGCGTTTCGGCTCACCTCCGGACGGGCACTTTGTCGGGATACTTAGAGGCCACCACGACCCTCCCGTCCGGGAAGGTCGTAAGAAGATATAGAAAGCGAGAGCCGGAATGTTCGAACTTCACAGTCGGCGTTATTATTTTTTATTAAATTAAATAAATAATTAAATAAATTTTCTGCCGTGCATAGAAAAAATGGAAAGTCTCATCTTAAATAATGGACGTGGAACCGTTTTGCCCCGCTCTAGGCTTTCGACGTTTTTTCTTATTTCATAGAGGACCGGATCTTATCTTCATACTAATTTGTGACTCGCACTAATGAGCGTCTCCACGTATAGAACGTTCCGTCGCGAACCTAGTGTTACTTCCCTCCCTTTCAGCAAAAACTATCGATGAGCGCACTTAAAAACGCATGAAATAATAAGATAATGAAATGCGGAAAGTTTGTACTTCATCTTCGCCAATATTCATTTTGATGAAAAAACCGGAGGCCAGGCAAAACGGGCGATTATTAGCGATTGTTCGTTGTACATCGAAAAACGAAATGTCTCGACCCGAAAAATGGTCGTGGATTCGTTTTGCTCCGTTCCACCCGTTCCATGTTTTTTCTTATTACGTCGAGGACCGAATCTTATCTGCATAATAATTTGTGACTCGCACTAATTAGCCTCTTGACGTTATAGAACGTTCCCTCGCAAATCTAGTTTTATTTCCTTCCCACGCAACAAAAAATCATCGATGAGCACACTAAAGCCGAGTGAAAATAAGAAGATATGGAAAACGAAAGCCGGAACGTTCGGAATTCACCTTCGCCGATATTATTTTTACTAAAAAAACTGAAAGCCAGGCAAAACGGATAATTTTTACCGATTTCCGCCGCGCACATAAAAAATTGAAAGTCTCGTCTCGAATAATAGACGTGGAACTGTTTTCCCTGCTGTACCCGATGTTTTATCTTCATATCAATTTGTGACTCGCACTTATGAGCCCCCCGACGTACGCAACGTTCCAACGTGAACCTAGTTTTTTTTTTACTTTGCGATTACATAGTCCCTCCCGTTCAGCAGAAACCATCGATGAGCGCACCAAAGCCGAATGAAAATAAGAAGATATAGAAAACGAGAGCTGCAGCGTTCGGACTTCACCTTCGCCAATATTATTTTTAATAAGAAAAACCGAAGCTGGACAAAACGAACGATTTTTACCGATTTTCCGTTGTACATAAAAAAAAAAGACTTGTCTCAAATATAGACATGGAACCGTTTTACCCCACTCCACCCGACAGTTTTCTTTATTCCTTCGAGGGCCGGATCTTATGGTGAGTCGCACTAATAAGCTTCTTAATGTATGCAACGTTTCGTCGCGAACCTACTTTTACTTTGCTACCTTGTTTCTCGATACTACTCTAACGATTTCACGAGAACTGTACGTAACTTCGAGGGTCGAGAGGATTGTATGCACGGTAAGCCAGCTCCTCGTCTTTCCAGTGGCCTACTACGAGAATAAATACCGTTTGGATTGTAGAACGAGTGTTGTTTCGAACGACATGGACTTTGTGTAAACCGTGCTCGTGTTGAAGTATTTCTAGACATTGAATACACAACTGCACGGTGCAGCTCGGCTATTTGCGTGTAATTCCATCGCCGCAAGTGTACCACACGACGATTCCTCGAGGAAAAGTTTTGATGTTCGCTAGTTGTTGCAATGTACTCGCAGAGTTTGTCGTTTTCGATGTAAAGAGAGCGCTAGTCTCGCCGTACAGCGGCGTTGTTAGTGCTGCCAACTTTAGTACCAACTACAGTAATAATCTGCCGTGATATATCATTGTATGCGTTACACGTAGTCCGACCAATTCTCGCGGGGCCGCGAATTACAGCTGACATGTGTCAACGCTGGTTGGGAATTGGTTCCGAAGTTAATGCGGATCGGGCTTGTACCAAGAGTAGTAGGACGTAGGATCGATTTCCCGTGGGTGTCGGGTCACCCTATTTCAATCCTATGCCTCGCGCATCAAATCCAATGGGATTCCCTTTCCGGCCCGCTCCATGTATCTATATGGAGATAGAGTCGAATCTTTTCATTTTTACTTACAGCATCATCCATGCGGTAACCCAGGATAGGGGGAACGGGCCGTACGTGAGAAGCAGAAACAAATTCAAGCCAGCTCGTATGTTTGGGTCTTCGAGTTTCGTTTCGACGTTTCACGGAACACCGCCGCGGTCCCAAGTGTATCATTTCCTTACCTCGATTCCACAACAATCTCACGCCGAAACAAATGCGATGCGAAAGTCACGCTTCCAGTCAGTTGCGGTTACACCGAGAATTGAGTCGCACTTTTATTTAACCAACGTTAAAATATATATTTAGTTAGTCGCTGAGGTTATCTTACCGGATATTCACTGCCCGACATCACGGAAAGCATGACAAACTAATCGGGCTTACTTATATACTAAACGTTCCTAAAATTAATGATTTTTGGAGATTCTAAGCTGCTAGCAACTTGCGGTTACATCGGGGACTGTCGCATTTTTTTTGTTTTGCACCGTTAAAATATATTTTTAGTTCGTCGCTGAGGTTATCTTACCGGTTATATTCACTGCCCGATATTACTGACGGCATAATAAGCGCGTACAACTGCTAACTGTAAAAAAAAGATTTACAGCTTTTAAGTTTCAAGCAACTTGCGGCTAACACTGAATACGCGCACTGTGATGCATGGAAAACAAACAATAATGTTTGCAAACCGCCACATTTAAAACCTGTTTTCATCGCGATGGCGCCACTGATCTTCCGATGTAATCCGATGGCATCCGACTGCAAGGAGGCTGCTAACGTCACGCCTGTTCGTGTTATTCCAGCGCACAGTGCGTTTTCCTTTGGAGTTTCGTCGTGACATCTCTCAGTCGATGGTATCGACAGTTAGCTAGTTTTGTTAGTTTACCTTTAGTAACTCTCACCCGTAAGTATCTTCAAGAAATCAATAACGCACTTTAGTCGATAAGAATTTTTATTTTACGCCAAGATTGAGGAGGCTCGATAGGCATTAATGTAGTTGTGCACGCCGGCCGGTAATTTTGTGTACGTGGTCAAAAGCTTCCGAGAGGTCGATGCTCGGCTTCGCTTTTCTGCTTTGCGTTCGGTCGAAGCGCACGATTTAACGTCGAACGTAAATACAACGAACATTCAATCGTCTCGCGATATTTTCTTACCTCGTATGTTTACTAAAAACCTTTATTATGTTCCGTACCCTGTAACCTAACTTTCGAGGTAAACTGCGACAGCCGCGCGTCAGAAAATCGCTTCACACCGAATTACGATTGTTGGGTCCTTTTGAGTAAAAAGTAATTGATTTATCGGTCCTGCGTACAAAATTTTCCTGTAAATATCTTGTCTGTGATGAAAAGTTATTTAAACATTAAAGAGGTTGAATGCAAGGAACCAATAATTATCATTGCCAAATGGTTTCTCTTTGTACTTCAAGTCGGATAATAGGCAAAGTAATGGAATTTATCAGGCCCCGTCTGATGAAAAATAATTTTAATACTAGGATGGTCGAATCCGAGGAACCGAATAGTTGTCAACAACATATAATGCCTTCTTGTATTTTAGACCGACGATGGTGACCCTTTCGAAAGTGAGGGGCTTGCGAATGTCGGCCCAGAAGCAGGAGACGCTTCTGAAGCTGACCATTCTGTCACTTGCCGCAGTGTTATGTAAGTGCGGCAAAAAACATTTATTTAATATATTTTTTTTGAACACATTTTTACATTGTCCATTTGTTTCACAGCCTTTGCCACCCGCCTGTTCTCAGTCCTGAGGTATGAAAGCGTTATCCACGAGTTCGATCCATACTTCAATTATCGAACCACCAAGTTTCTCGCTGAAGAAGGCTTCTACAACTTTCATAATTGGTTCGACGACAGAGTGTGGTATCCGCTCGGCAGGATTATCGGAGGTAATGTAGAGTTTTTTCATAAATACAAATGTAGATTATAGTTTGAAAATTTTGGAGTATGCAAACTTCTCGCTACTTCTTGCCGCCGATAAATACTTTGCTACTTATTGGGAAGTGTCCTCAAATTGATAAAACTGAAGATAATCGAAAAAACCTAAAAATATTAATCAATAATTTTCCATACCTCTTTTCAGGAACCATCTATCCTGGACTTATGATAACATCCGCCACTCTTTATCGTCTGGCATGGTGGCTAAACATTACGATAGACATACGCAATGTTTGCGTCTTCCTAGCTCCGCTTTTCTCGAGTTTCACGACTATAGTCACGTATCTGCTCACCAAGGAATTAAGGGTACAAAATCATAATTATATAATAGTTAACTCTAGATTAAATTGTTTTTTCTACGATAGATAGTAAAATACTATAATGTATACCATATAATAATATAATACTATAATATAATAAGATAGTCGTGAATTTGTCCTCGAAATTTGGAAATTACTATTTAAAGCTGATCCTCCCTGTGCATTATTTTACAGGATTCCGCGTCGGGTTTGGTAGCAGCTTCGATGATAGCCATAGTTCCAGGCTACATATCGCGATCCGTAGCAGGATCGTACGACAACGAAGGAATAGCGATATTCTGTATGCTGTTCACCTACTACATGTGGATAAAAGCTGTGAAGACCGGAGCGATATTCTGGTCGACGTGCGCAGCGCTCGCCTATTTCTACATGGTTTCCTCGTGGGGCGGCTACGTGTTCCTGATCAATCTCATTCCGTTGCACGTTTTGACCCTGATGGTTACCGGAAGATTTTCGCACAGGATATACATAGCTTACAGTATTCTTTACTGCATCGGGACAATTCTGTCGATGCAAATCTCGTTCGTCGGCTTTCAGCCTGTTCAGAGCTCCGAACACATGCTCGTAAGTTAAATGTGTCCTTCGATTCGCGAAGGGTTTCTCCGAAACGCACCGATTAATTGCATCGATCTTTGATCGCAGGCTCTTGGCGTTTTTGGCTTGTGCCAAATTCACGCCCTAGTCGATTATCTGCGCAGCAAAGTTTCCGACGCTGACTTCGATCTGCTTTTCCGAGGTCTTATCGCCTCTATGCTTACCGTCTCGGTCGTCGTTGGCGGAGTTCTGACGATCACAGGTGAGTTTGTGAAATTTTTTTGACGACCTTGCGCGATGCACGAGTTACCCATAAACGTGTAATTATTGTTTCATCCACATTTTTTAACACAGAATATTTGTCATTCGATCGGTTTCAGGTAAAATATCGCCGTGGACGGGAAGATTCTATTCGTTGCTGGATCCGTCGTACGCGAAAAATCACATTCCAATAATCGCTTCCGTATCGGAGCATCAGCCTACTTCATGGAGTTCGTTCTACTTCGATCTCCAGATACTCGTGTTCCTCTTCCCCGCTGGCTTGTACTTTTGTTTCTCGAAGCTAACGGACTCCAATATATTTCTCATTCTGTACGGCGTTACCAGTCTGTACTTCGCTGTAAGTTCAGAATTCATAAATCCGTTTTTATTATTTGCTGCTGATAAACATTGCGTCACGATGACGAAAAGTTTGCGCGCATTTGCTGTGGCGCGAAGCACAGTCGATACGCCCCCGTTCGTTTTAACGACGCGATAAAACAGTCGCAAGACAATTAAATCGAATCGTTCATTTGCAGGGTGTTATGGTGCGTCTGATGCTGGTTCTCGCGCCCGTTATGTGTATCTTGGGAGGCATCGGTGCTTCGTCGTTGCTTCTCACTTACATGAAACAAGTCGAGAGTGGAAAGGTCGTCGACAAGAAGTCACGAAAGTTTGAGAACAACTACGTTGTGAGGAGCGAGGTGAGTAATTCTGACAAAAAAATTATATTAATTGTTGAGAGATTCATGGTTTACTTATTTTTGTTTTAATGTCACGGAAAGAAATTACCGACAATAATCGTTCGAATATTTTTTTTCCATTTTCAGATTGCTATATTTTTCGTGCTGGTAATGTCAGGCTTATTCTTGTCGTACACTCTTCATTGTACGTGGGTGACTGCCGAGGCGTACAGCTCACCGAGCATCGTACTTTCGGCTCGATCGCCGGACGGTGGCCGAATGATCTTCGACGATTTCAGAGAAGCTTACTATTGGCTACGGATGAACACTCCGGAGGACTCGAAGGTCATGTCATGGTGGGATTACGGCTATCAGATAACGGCGATGGCAAATCGAACTATACTCGTCGACAATAACACGTGGAACAATACACACATATCTCGAGTGGGCCAAGCGATGGCCAGTTCCGAGGAGAAGGCCTACGAGATCATGAAGGAACTCGACGTCAATTATGTCCTTGTCATTTTCGGAGGACTCACGGGTTACTCGTCTGACGGTGAGAGACACAAAAATAATTTTATCGCGTCCGACAGAACGAGGCCTTAAGGATAGAGGCGCCAATTTCTTAGGCGTTTTCGGGCATTTCAATAGCAATGATTTTCAATCTTTGTCCTCATAAGGCTCGCCGATTTATCTTCTCATTTTATAACGAGACACTTGTGATCAAAGGACGAATTTTTCAATATTTTTTTCACAAATGTGTTACTTTATTAACGTTCTCGCCGATTTGCAGATATCAATAAGTTCCTGTGGATGGTGCGTATCGGTGGCAGCACGGAGAAAGGAAAATCGATAACAGAGTGGGACTATTACAATCCATCCGGCGAATTCCGCGTGGACAAGGAGGGTTCGCCAGTTTTGCTCAACTGTCTCATGTACAAGATGTGCTACTATCGATTCGGTCAAGTTTACACCGAGGGAGGTGAGTCAAAATTCGATCATTTTTCTCGCTCTACTCATCTCGATCGGAACTCAATTTTTTATTTTTGCTTTTTATCTCATCGTGTTCAGGAAAACCATCCGGGTACGACAGGGTCAGAAACATGGAAATCGGAAACAAAGATTTCGATCTCGACACGCTGGAAGAAGCTTATACAACCGAGCACTGGCTGGTGCGAATCTACAAAGTCAAGGACTTACGAAACCGAGGGAACTAAGTGATTTGTTTTAAACGAATTATTACTTTGCGTGAACTTCCAGCGGAATACGTGGTGTCAGTGCTATCTCGTCATTGACCCAGTGAAAATTATCAATATTTTTTCTAGTTATCGATAATGGAATTTTTACCGCAATTACGCCCATCGCGTCGACTTAGAATAATCCATACGTACCACAATACTGTTAAGTGTCACCATCTTCGTTAAGCGAACACATCCTCTTTTTTTAACATAAAAACTCGAATACAACATTTTGTAAAAAAAGAAATACTCCACATAAGTAGAAGTTCTTGCAATATTTTTGTCGCACAAAGTATGAGTCTTCATTAATATTCAAGGCATTCCTGACAGGTTGGATCGAGGAGTAAGGAGGCATAATTGAAAGACTGTAAGGAGATGGCATAAAAAATATGAGTATTTATGTGGTATATTAACAATATACAGTTTGTAGGTACAAATACGAAAATATTACTTAAAATTAATCCCATTCGCCGATGTACATAGCGCGGGGTGCCGGAGGTATAACGCCTCTCGTCGGTATGGGTAACCTGCCGTATATATGGTTGTACGGAGAATCAATTCTGTCGTCCGAATCTGCAACAGAAAAAAAAACAAAAATTTATATACTCCCGTTAGCTTATGTCAGAATTTCGGATCACGATTTCTTACGCCGAAAAAAACATACCGTAGGTTCTACTACGAGATTACTCGGTAAAAAAAAAAATTGCCATTTTAATCCAACTGTGCTTGAGGAAGTCGAGTCAGCGATGCGAATGACTGTAACGTGACCGTCATTCGAAACCACATGGATAGCGGTTGTATCCACATTATATCAGTAAAATACTCAAAACATTCACAAATTTGCATCACATTCTCGGACGAACAGTATATGTATTTGAGCGTTTTATTTTTTTCAATTCTCGAACGGTTTTTTCTAAAGGATATGTTAATTTCGCTATGAATAGGTATGTTTCATACATGAACCGGAAACCTATGCTTCAAATTTGCATCACATCTTCGGACAATATTCTATTTTCTCTAACAGTTTTTTTAACGTAATATGTTATTCTTCGCTCTGAATAGGCGCTTCATACATGAACCGGAAAATTGCACTATAAAAATAAATTGTAAATTTAATGTACTGGAATTTGAAATTTCCTTGCATAACGTTCATTAATTGAACATTAACGTACGTTTTTGTAAAATAAAAATACCAGATATTAAAATTAAAAGTCTTTTGCCTGAAATTTACAAGGTTTTATTTAAAAATAAAAATTTTACTTTAATTTTGCAACGCATATGTGTTTGAAATTTTTAAAACAGTTCATGTAAAGAAGCTTTCAATACCCTTCATTAATTAAGAAAAAAATTTACATTGTATGCTTCAAATTTGCATCACATCCTCGGGCGATTAGTGTGTACATTGAACTTTTTTTTTATTTCTCTAACAGTTTTTTTCAAAGAAATGGGTTATTCTTCGCTCTGAATAGGCGTTTCATATATGAACCGGAAAACTATGCTTCGAAGAGTTAAAGATGCGTGCGTGACAAGAACGAAATTCGTCTCTTTATCGCAGAAACGTTTTCGTGAATAATTCACGTACAGTAGAACCTACGGATTTTTTTCTCTCGGAATAGAAAAGACGATAGAAAGATGAAGGAAGAGAATGCGGGAGAGTTCGTGAGGGAGAAAAGACAGAGAAGAATTTGTACGTACGTACCGAGTCCGCTCTCGAAGCTTCTCGCATGGTAGACGATGGGTGGTCGCTTCGCTGGTACGTGATGTCCATAAATTTGTGATGACTGACTGCTGACGTATCCACCGTTGCCGCTCACGTAGGACGGAGCCGGCTGAGGTCTAACGTAGCCATGCGGTGCGAGCATCTTGGTCTGGCCGTTCTTTGCCATTTTTACAAAGTTCGGTACACGCGCTCTGAGGCCGCAATAATACGGGTCGTCTGTCGAGTTAAAATACGTTCGATCAGAGTTTCATTCTTCAGCGTAAAATAATTTTTATTCAAACATTTTTTTTTTCACAGCACCGAAGCCGATTGGAAGTATGGAAAAGCGGACTCGAAATTTCGATATATAAACGTGAGTAAAAATTACAGCAATCTAATATTAGTGACAGAAGATTGCGTAGTACGATTTTTTTTTTTTTTAGATAAAATTTGTAAATAGTCTTACCATATTTTTTACTATCATTTTTTTTACTCTTCTTCTCGTCGCTGACTATGACCGCTGGGCTATGATTAGTTCCATAGTCGTCCTCGATATCGTCGTAGTCGGGCTGATCGTGAAATTACAACAAAAAAAAGTTAATAATCACACATCGTCCGATCGAATAAGATCAATTTGTACCAAGGTGTATTCTTAGTCATATTCCTGATTGTTATTTTTTATATTGAAACTTTATATTAGGCTTGGAGTGCAAACAGCCTTGTTAAATAATCTATTTCTATTATCAATATTATTTTTGGTCCATATATTAATATCGCCCTGTAAATACGACATTTACCCAAATGTAAATGGGTTATGCTCCTCAATAAATAAATGAATAAATAAATAAATGTTTAAATTTTCGCGTGTATATTTGGAGGATAAAAAAATTAATATTTTTTATTATTATATTTCGCAGGTGGATACCTTAGGAATGTGCGAGATGTCATGGCCGTAGAGATTTTCCCGTGGCGGTAGTTTCGGAGGTCTTTCGCCGCGCCGGTGCTGGTAAGTGCCCGACTGTATGTACATCTGTTCGCGAGGGTCACGTCCGGTGTTCAAGCCATCGCTGGGTCCGGAGGAGGAGGACACGCCGGCGACGCTGTAAGGATCCTCGTCGGGAATCGGTATTCTCGGACGATTCTTTATGTCGACGGGCCTCTGCAGCGCTAGAACCGGCGGCAGTTTCGACTTGAGCATGTCGAGGCCGACGACGTTCACGATCAGAACCCAGACCGGGCACTGCAGCAGGTCAGCCTCCGTGCGAACGAAGACGATCGCGCTCAGACACTGAGTCTCCAGCCTCCGCCTGTCCGGATACGCTCGCCGCGTTTCTCTCGACAAGTTCGTCTGATACTTGTTCATGTCGAAGAGCTGAAGCGGCAAGAACACGATTGCATTAATTTTAAGAGTAACGATTGCATTAATTTTAAAAAGTAACAAAATTGAACGCCTGCTTACGGAGATAAATTGATTGAATGTGAAATTTTGTCTAGCAGATTTTGTTTAAGAGAAGTGAAAATAAAAAAAACCGACAGTAATAAGACAATATACGCATTAACAAAATTTAACGCACGCTTAAAATGATAAACGGATCGAACGAAATATTTTTTAGCAGATTTTCGTTAAAAAAATAAGCTTGAAAAAATACCGTAACAACTTACTTTTCCCGGTTTCTCGAGCTCCAGTGCACCCTGCGAATTTCTTAGAATCTCAGCGCCTATGGCGTTGTCCTCCTGATTGGTTGTCTTTATGTAAACGTTGCTCTTGCACAACCTCTTGATCAATATGTTTCCTTGGTCGTCCATCTTAATTTTGACCCCTTGATTAATGTGTCGCTTGGCTTCCTCGGTCTTCGGATCCCGCATAGGATTGTCGAAGCCGCACAGACCTATCCTGTGAGCGTTTAAATCACCGGGTGAATATCAATCATAATTTAAGAACACGGTTGAGCAATGTATACGGTGCGAAATTTGCGTGGCTGTGCATTACCCAGTCCCGCGATTAAATTATAGGAATCGAGGGAGGGCCAGACTCGCCGTGGCTTCGGGGTGAATCGAGAGCGTAATTATTAACGAAATCGTTATTAGATCCGAAAGTCGCGCTGTGTTCGGCGTACAGCACTATTGCGTGTTTCGCGTGACGAGTGCCGACAGCCGCGGTATCTCGTCTATTCGTTACTTCGCCGAGCCGCACAGTCGATAGAAGCTGTACGACTCACGGCGGTCGTTTTAATTTCTCCCGATGCCCGGAAATCGAGCTAATAATTGCGATCTCCACCGAGAGAAATCTCTACGCTGACGATTGAAACGGACGCGTTTGTAACACTGACTTTTTGCCATATTGGGCCACAGACTCGAACGTACTATCGGGCTTGTCAATGTCGAAGCGACGAGACTTTTTCTCGTTGGACATGAACAATTCTTCCGTGTGGTCTTTTGTGGAACACGCTTCGACAACGTGAGAGACTCGCGACGAGAAAAAAAAATGCTATACGTTACTCTGTCTACATGGCTACCGGCTTTTTAAAAAGGATCCACGTATCTCAGTTCGAATATCTAACATTTACAAAAAATACAACTTGAAACTTGCAATTAACTTTAATTTATTAAAAAATATATTTTCATAGTACCGAATTTGGAAGTTGATATCGAGAGTGGTAAACGATGAATTTACAATAGCTTTTTGCACTATGGGGTACAAACATTATGGACTGAAATTATGGAATCTCCACGCTGACGATTGAAACAGACGCGTTTGTAACACTGAGTTTCTGCCATATTGGTCCACAGACTAGATCGTACTACCGGACTACTCTATGTCGAAATGGCAAGACTTTGTCCCGTAGGACTTTGTACATTTTTTCTGGAAAACTCTTCGACAACGTAACTGACTCGGGACGAAAAAAAATCTCCACGTTACTCTACATGGCTTCTAGTTTTTAAAAAAGTATCCACGTTGGAATTTCTAATATTTAAAAACAAGTTATGGAAAAAAATCATTTTCTTTTCATAATACCAAATTTGGAAATTGTTTTCGAGAGTGTTAAACGATGAATGTGCAATCACTTTTTGCACTCTGAGGTACACAAACATTATGGACTGATAGATTAATCTCGCTAATAGGACCTTTCGCAATTAGATAGTTGTGAAGTGAAGCTCGGACGTCTTCGTTAGCGAAGGAATCCGCTTGAAGGCATTCGAGCTACAATGTTTCACTTATTGTTGGATAGAATCCCCGGAGACACTGTCCCGCCAGCGAACTTACCTAAATCCATCGAATCCATCGTTGGAACCGTTTACCGTGAGAACGGGAGCTCTCGCGTATGCCTTGGCGACGCGTCTGTTGCGCTCGAAGACTATCACTTTAGCCCAGATCTCGTCGTCGATCTGATTCCATTTGTCGAGGACCTCTTGTATGTGATCCTGCCCGCGTGTGAAGAAAATAAACAGGGTTTAGCAACAAGAAAATAAACAGGATTTAGCATACGGCTAACATCAAATCTCATTCAAAGAACCGAGTTCGGTCGATTTTTTCTTGTTTAAACTTCTTAAAATCAAATCCCATATAAAGAACAGAGTGCGTTGCATTTTTTTAATAAGAAAATAAACAAAGTTTAGCGGTAAGAAAATAAATAGGGTTTAGCAAAAAGAAAATAACAGCATTTAGCATACGGCTAAAATCGAATCTCATTCAACGAACCGAGTCCGGTCGATTTTTTCTTGTTCAAAGATAAAAAAAAATTTGTTCTCCAACGAAACTCCGTCCAACCACGGAGGTCAGCAACTACCGAGGATAGTTTTACAGCCGTGCTCCAATTATGGACACTTTGCCGGAGATGTATTCAGTGGCCGCCAGAGTTTCACGAGAGTTTTAATTTTTGTAGATTTTTGTTGTTTTTTTTTTAATAAAAAAATGTAGACTCACTGTATGGTATGCAACACCACACCCTGTTATTTTGAACTCTTCAAGTCTGGTTGCGCGTTTAATTATCGGCTTTGAAGGGAACTCACCTTGTAGAGTTTGTCCAAATTATACCAGACGTCCTCCTCCTCTTGTTCCTCGTACTGAGCCTCAGCGAGGTTGTCCCTTGAACGGGATAAAATCTTTCGCCTCGACACCATCGCACCGCTCCGTTTATCCTCGGCCAATCTTAGATCTGCAAAAAAAAAGAACGGAACAAAATTAACAAAAATTAAATAAGTTAAACGAATTTTACGGCTATTTACTGAAAAATAAAAATAAGACAGAAAAATCTAACGGAAGCGTCCGAGGAATTTAATTTTCACCGCTGTTGATTTCTGTGCTGCAACGCAATTCGAGATTGAATCTTCGCGGTGGCTGAGCGAAAGAGATTAAGTTTTGAGCAACCCGGTCATTAATTACACTGCGCGCCCCGACGCGGGACTCCGAACGAAATTGTATGTAATAATACGCTGACCCGCATCGAAGCTCACTCCCTTTTGAGGATAAGAATGATTAACTCGAATTGCCACGGTAGTCTATTTTATATTATTTTCACAATAGGGAAAATAATATACTGTAGGGAGGGCGTTGGCACGATGAGTAGATGGTCATCGCGCTGTAAACATTATTTAACGCCTGTAAAAAACGTCCAGTGTTTCTTACAACGCTGATAAACTCGACACTATAGAGATTCCCAAGCCTAATCTTTTTTTCCCAACTTTAATAGCACATAATCGTTCATTCGCTAGCTCCGACGACATGATAATTAAACAAGTAAATAAAAGTTCGGCAAACAAGTGTTACAAAGCCGTAAAGCCTTTGCCGGCTCGTCGTTCTTATCTCCCTTATGAGGATACGAATGATTCATTCGAATCAACACAGTATTCTATTTTATACAAATAGTGGTAATTGTATTTACTGGCAATGTTTTGTATGGTGCGATCATCGACACATGTAAGATAATATTAACAGTATGTATTTGAATTTCCATTGCCAACGGGCCATCGATCTAAGTCCTTCAGCCCTATTTGATATTATTTTGACAATAGGGAAAATTTGATACATTATGAGATGGTCATAGCACTATAAATATCATTTAACGCGTATAAACAAAACAAGTTGGGTGTTTCGTACAACGCTGATAAACTCGTCACTATAATATCTCCCAAGCACCACAATTTTTTTCTCAACTTTAATATCACATAATCATCATGGTTAATTCACCAGCTCCAAAGACAAGTCTTCTGGCTGGAGAGTAAAAATTATTACGCCAAGCGTACGACCATTACGATAATTAAACAAGTGAATAATAGTTCGGCACACAAGTGTTACAAAGGCGCGAAGCCTTTGCCGACTCGTCGTTCTTATCTCCCTTATGAGGATAAGAATGATTATTTCGAATCAACACAGTTGTCTATTTTATATTATTTTCACAACAGGGAAAATAACATACAGTGTAGGGAGGGTGTTGGAATGATAAGTAGATAGTCATCGCGTTATAGATATTATTTAACGCGTGTAAAAAAATCCTCGTCCTCTGTTTCGTACAGCGTCAATAAAGTCGTCACTATAGTGATTCATAAGTGCAACTTTTTTTCCTCAACTTTAGGTGTTGGCATGATGGGTAAATTGTCATCGCTCTGTAGATAGTATTTACCGCGTGTAATAAAAATAAGAAAGTACAGTGTTTTGTACAACGCTGATAAACACGTCACTATAGTGATTCGCATGCGTAATCTTTTTTTTCCTCAACTTTAATAGCACATAATCATCATTGTCCGTTCATCAGCTCCGAAGACAAGGTGTCCAGCTCGAGTGTAAAAATTATTACGCCAAGCATACAAGACCGGCACGATAATTAAACAAGTGAATAATAGTCCGGCAAACAAGTGTTACAAAGGCGCAAAGGGTGTGCCGGCTCGTCGTACAGATCGGAGCTGTTCAGCGAAAGTATAATTATCGGATATAGATATTATTTATAAATATATCTTAAACTCGATAATTTACGATTTCCTAGCGTCATTTTTTTTGTGGGCTTCGATTATTCGCCCTAACAATTTGGTACATAATTGCCTAATGACAGCTTCTTAAGTGTACTCAAAGCGGCCGGGCTGGCTATTTTATCCGTCACGCTTAACGGGTCGGAAATACCGAGAGTGGATCGCAACTCGCGGCAGTTGTTGCGGTCCGTTATCAGGAGCAGTAAAAGCTTCGAGGTAATCGCGAGAACAGCATTGCAGCGGTATTTAGATTGACGCTAATTTCGCTCCGCACTATATCGCAAAAGAAAGTGAGCTCGTATCTCGGTATCGTACATCGTTGAAATATCAGAGAATTAAAACAATAAAAAGAATTAAGGGGACTTACTCGAGCATTAAAAAAATGGGATATGTAGAAAAAAAATTTCTGTATTCACTACAATAATTATTATTTTTTAATTATTGTTCAAAAGTTGACAGTAATGGAAGTTTCATAAGTCAGGGACTAAAGTCGTGCAAAACTGAAGACGGTACGAGCCCGACCACTAATTAAAATTAAAAAATTATTTCTAACAATTGAAGGAAAGTCGTGCGTTCGGTACGAGACGAGTGAACCTCGTATTATTTAATCACGCTTTACGGACCCGGTTATTCCATACATTGCGTATGGAAAATTAAGGGGACTAACATCAGCCTTAAAAATATTGCATTTGCAGAAAAAAATGCGAGCACTCGCCAGAATAAACAATTTTTTTATTTATTATTCAAGCGTTTATCGTAATGAAAGTTTCAAAGCTCAGGGATCAAACTCGTGCAAATCTGGAAAAAAAAATATTTTCCAAGAATTGAAGGAAAGTCGTGTGATCGGTAAGACACGAGAGGATCTCGTATTATTTAGTCACGCTTTACGAGTCCGGGTATTCCATACATTACGGATTTACAAGTGGCAACTGGTAGTACTCCGGACTCCGACGCGATCTCGGACCGATAGCGTTGACAGGGTACACGAAAACAATTAAATTATTCAGCAATCGTATAAATCAGCATCCGTGCAACTTTCGGAGGGGTAGACAATCGAGCAGATCCGACGTTCGACCCGATCGCTCTCAGTCGGGCTTTCAATCCCCGTCTTTCTCCGTCGTCTATCTTGCGCCAACTTATCCCATCGTATTTGCATAGTAACGGTCAGTTGAACAGTCGCTTGTTGCTCTCTCGAAGTTTGCCGCCGTTAACTCCGTGTGCATAGAGAAACGTTTTGTTGCGCAACTCTTCGCAGACTCCGGAGCTTTAACGGTCGAAGATATAATAGCGAGCTTTTTTTTCCTGTTACGTCGCCAGTTCTTTTCGCGTTTATACGTAACGGCACACGCTCGACGTTTTCTTCAAACGACGACGTGCAGACTTCCATTTATCGGAAAACTTAGGCGTTCGGGTCGAATTTCGGTAAACGACTCTGGATGCGTTTTGTAAAATAAACCGACTGATTAATGATTTTTTAATTTTATTTCGACTTTCGTATTTGCATAGTGACGATCAGTTGAACAGTCGCTCGTTGCGCTCTCGAAGTTTGCTGCACCCAGAAAAATAATTTATTTGACGGGCACCCGCAAACAAATATTTATTTGGTTAAAAATAAGTTTTTAATTGATTTAAATAAATATAAATTTTCATAAAATAAATATTTATTTACACCGAATAAATATTTATTTATACCAAATAAATATTTATTTGCGGGCCGCCCGTCAAATAAGTTATTTTTCTGGGTGTGTTAACAATGTCCCGTGCATAGAGGAACGTTTTATTGCACAACTCCTCGCAGACTCCGGAGCTATAAACGGCCGAAGATATAATAGCGAGCTTTTTCTTTCGTTTTACATCTCCAGTTCTTCCCAAGTTTATAGATAACGGCACAGGCTTGGCTCTTCATTTTCGAGGAACGACGTACAGAGTGATTTCGAGTTAAAGCGTTTTTCGTGGGACTTTCATTTATGGGAGATCTTGAATGTTCGGGTCGAGTTTCAGAAAACGAGCCTGGGCGCGTTTGTAAAATGAACCAACCAATCAATGAATTATTTTTTTAATATATATTTTATATTACTTTATGATATTTTTCGTTCGTAAAGACCGGACGGAGAGAATCAAAATTTGAAAAATCAAAAACGGGTTCTTTGCTTTTTTTTTAAATGTGCGATAATGCTGGTTTGGATAGTAACGGGTTAATTTATTATTTCCCAATGCTTTTACATTCTCCCAGTCTCGCATGCAGTACACTTTACTACCTTCTTTCATAATTATTTGACGGACAGCTTCGGCTAAATGTTACCAGGGCAAATTGCACTTACCGAACCTGCGAACACGTTCCGCACGAAAAATTGAATCGAAAAAAATAGATAAAAAATGATTGTCTATCCAGTTTTTCGAAAATCCGGTTTGACACGATTGTGGGAATTAGATCGGAAACAGCCCGCCCGGTGGAACGCGTTATTCCGTCGTTTCGTAACTCCTCGACGTTCGTCAACCCACGACCGATAACTGTACAAGTCTATACAGAATGCGGAGTATATGAAACAGTCGAGTGAACGCGACTCGTTTTTTTGTTTTTTTTTTGTGTATAAGGATTACCGTTCTCCGAGATTCAACGAAACGCGATTACGTCGTGTGACTAAAGCGATAGAGGTGTAATTTTTAAATATTCCCTCGGATATATTTCCGTCACATATAATTTCACATAATTTGTATTTATGTGAAATTACATATAATTTATCGTGACAAGTATATTTGGAATCCCGGAAAAAAAACCCCTGGAAAAAAAACCCCCGGAAAAAAAACCCCCGGAAAAAAAACCCCCGGAAAAAAAACCCCCCGGAAAAAAAACCCCCGGAAAAAAAACCCCCTGGAAAAAAGACCCCCGGAAAAAAAAACCCCGGATAAGACATTTTTGAAGAAATAAAAAATCGTGTACAAAAAAAACTGCACATTTTTTCATGGAATATTGAAAAAAACACGCACACGCACACGCACACGCACACGCACACGCACACGCACACGCACACGCACACGCACACGCACACGCACACGCACACGCACACGCACACGCACACGCACGCACACGCACACGCACACGCACACGCGGACGTAATGAATCCAAATGATACCTCTTTTAATCAGGGTTTTTAAAATTTGTTTATACATCTCTAATCCCTAATGGAATCCTCCACAACCCTGCTTTGATTTTTTTTCAAGAACTTCGGAAATCCCCCTGGAAAAAAACGCCATTTTATCATCTTCATTTTTTCCGGGGGTTTTTTTTCCGGGGGTCTTTTTCCCAGGGGGTTTTTTTTCCGGGGGGTTTTTTTTCCGGGGGTTTTTTTTCGGGGGTTTTTTTTCCGGGGGTTTTTTTTCCAGGGGTTTTTTTTCCGCCTACCGTATATTTGGTGTATGAAAAATATATTTTCGCATAATACTTTTTATTTTTTTTCATGTGGGCTTTTGTAGTGAAATCTTAATAGTCTCCGGCGGGATTAAGGCTACATAAGGCTTTGGTTCAAAAATGAGGTCGATTTTCAAAAAATTTTTAACGCGAGTATTAGAAGAACAAGGTCGGGTTTTTACACACACATGGCGTCACACATTTTTTGGGATTATCACTGAACACACACTCTAAAAAAAAAAAAAATCAAAGGGGCCCGGACGGGACCCCCATAGGGGCCACTTGATCGCGAATATGACGTTCATTTTGCTCCAAACCCAATATTTTACATTTTAATCCCAAAAATGCGATTTCACATTAGGCCCAACTGTTTTCAGTGCATAAAATCGAAGCTACGAATGTCCTACCGCACTTACGCATAAAAAGGCCGGCAGATTCACGTTCAACGCACAAAAATACGTTGGAATACGTCGCAGTTACTTTTATAAACGAAGAAAAATATTTCACACCAACAAAAAATAATTTATCAAACATTTCCAAGGCTACCCCTTGAGAGTCCATTTTCCGCGTTTTTCAACGTCCTCAAACGGCACGGTAAAACGATTCTAAAACTTCGGACAAGGCCCTATCTTGTGTATTTTTTTCCGTAGAACACGAAGGGCACCCCGGATTTTCCGCAGCTCCATTGGGAGTCAAGATATCGACCTTTGAAAATCACGAAAATTGACGTTTTTCCAAAAGTGGCTCAAAAAGTGAAAATCCGTTGCTCAATCGATTTTTTTTGTTTCACGGCTATATTCCACGGATTTTTTTTCGCTGATCACGAATATAACAATCATTTTACTCTCAACCCAATATTTTCCATAGAAATCCCAAAAATACGATTGCTTGTGCATAAAATCAACATTTTCAATGGCTCACTGCACTTTAGACCTAAAAAGGCCAGCGGATTCGTGCTCAGCGGGAAAAAATACATCGCCATACGTGGAAAATCGACCTGTTTTTTTTTTGACCAAATTCTTATCCTAGTGCCTTAAGGCGAACAAAATAGCCAACAGCGTTTTCCTCTCCGTCGATTCAGCTCTTCCTTTTTTCATTCCTTTTTTACAATTCACGAAACATCCGATCGCTATGTAAGATCGTTGGATCGATGGACCGACCTTGTCCAGTTTTTTTTTTGGTCACCTCTCGCTTTCGAAACGCCGACGAGGGAGCGAACGAGTGTATATAACGGAGTGGAAAAGAGAATCGAATGTATGCGTGCGGTTGGGCAATTTCGTCTCGGTTCATCGGGAGGAGACCCGACGCGACTCGGTGGATCTCTCCGGATCTCGTGAAGAGCCACGAG
Source organism: Stenichneumon culpator (assembly GCA_964017025.1). Taxonomy (NCBI): domain Eukaryota; kingdom Metazoa; phylum Arthropoda; class Insecta; order Hymenoptera; family Ichneumonidae; genus Stenichneumon; species Stenichneumon culpator. The sequence goes on along the minus strand of OZ024780.1, from coordinate 13,443,562 downwards.
AACCGAAATTAACTTCTCAGCTTCCGGGAAGGTTGATCGAAATGCCGGTTAGGAGTTTCGCGACCGGTAGGACGGATCGTTGCGAAGCTGTGCCTAATCTCGCAGTCGAACCGGATGTCATCTCGTGTTTGAAATGCCCGAAACCCACCGTTTAAATTTCGAGGTCGAGGTTTGTGTACAAGGACAAACGGAATTCTTCGTTACGCGAGTGAGAAAGGTTCTTCGAGAAGATTTACGGGTCTTCTCTCGAAGCGGACGAATTCCCTCTCGTTGCCCTTGACGGGAAACTGGAATCGTCTCTCGAAAGGTACAACCTCCGTGTTACTGTCAAACAGTAATTATGGTCACTCTTTGTATATACTGTAAAAAAAAAAACTTGTATGAAATTTAATCTACGGGTACTCGAAGTTTTTATGCACAAACTGGGACATCGAATTCCATGTACATTAAATTTCATGTACAATTGTGATAAAATGTTAATTTTAATTGGAATTAAAGTACTTTTATAGTAACGTTAAGGTAAATTATTTAAAGCAAAGTATTTCTAAAGTTTTTGATATACTGTACATTAATTTTTCATCACAATGGTACATGGAATTTGATGTACCAGTTTAAGCATAAAAACTTTCAGTACTCGTACATTAAATTTCATACAATTTTTTTTTACAGGCATCTCTCTCGCTGCTAAAGTCGTACGGTAGGCTCGTAAAATAAACCACGAAACCCTCCGATGGGACTCAGTATTGCCAACGAGACACTTACTCCCGTTGTCACGACTATTATTTCGTGCCTCCGGCAACAAGACGTTTTCACGGCGTTCCGAGGCTGTTACGTACCGTGAAATATAATAACAGTTCCGATGCGAAAACAATTGAATCTATGGAAAAAAAGAGAGAAAATAAATATATATATATATATATATGTCCATTGTTTTCGATAAGAACCGATTCCGTTTCACGCGATTGCGCGGAAGTTTAATGCTGTTTTAATACGGACACATAGCCGCGGCGCTTGCATAAACTGTATAACTTGAGTATAACGCTTGTATAACTTATATAATATATATAAGATACACCGAAGCTGGCCAGTACCTGAAATACACAAGTACTTTTTTAACGATTTCAAGTACCAAGTCCAAGTACTTTTTGAGCACTCTCCCATTACGGATACTCGATGAGTAGCATGACATCCTGTTTCCTTTAATACATGATTATCTATCTAAACTTTTCATGAAGTATAATTTTGACCGGAAGTTATTTTTTGTATTCCATTATTCCTTTCCAATTCTTGTCGTTTTTTAATAAAAATTTTTATGGATTTTTTTAAATGAAAAAAGTGTAGTACATTAAAAACAGTTTCAAGTACTTGCGATACTTTGTACTCTGTACTTTTTGGTCTCTCGCCCAGTTCCCTGTTACACTGTCCTATGTATCGACGAACAGAAGTCCGAGCGTCCTCCCTCGCTGCTAAAGCCGTATACGATAGGCTCGTAAAATAAACCACGAAACCCTCCGACGGGACTCAATCTTCCCAACGAGACGCTCGCTCTCCTTGTCACGACTATTATTTCTGCCTCCGGCAACAAAAATTTTCACGGCTTCCCGAGTCTGTTACGTACCGTGAAATAGGATAACAGTTCCGATTCGAAAACAATCGAATCTACGAAAAAATAATGAAACGCAATATATATATGCCTATTGTTTTCGATAAGGACCGATTCCGTTTCACGCGCATGCGCGGAAGTTTAATGGTGTTTTAATAGGGACGCAGAGCCGCGGCGCCCCGACACAGCCTCGCAATCGCAGCATATTTTATAGGTAGCCACCTAAAACGCCGACTTTCACTTCTAATAAAATGCGAAGGCCTGGCTCGTGTGTTTGTGTGTGCCGGCGGCGGGCTACGCGGGATCTCCGGCGCTCGCCAACCTCGGTGGCAACGCGAGTGTACGAAGAATACGAGCGAGCGCCGCTCGGTTACTCTCGGAGAGCTCGGGACTAGTCCGCCGACTTGTCCGTGCAGAGAGTCGCCCGTACGGCCTCCAGTATGCAGTAGTACAACCACGATTGTATATACTATAGTCGGTCTTACAGTCGACGAGACCGGGCAGAAATTACGCCCGGACTGTATGGTATAACGTAACCAACGCTCACGGCAACAGTTCCAGAGGTTCTCATTCGCAATTCCTCGGGATCAATGAAGCATCGAATTTTAGTCATTAAAAATTCACCAAACGCCCCGCTCGCGCGACCCGTTTGGGCTGTTCGAAAACGAGCCACTAGTACCGTTCACTTTCACTTAACTAAAAAAAAATGATTAAAAGATTTTGAGTCGCGGTTTCGTAGTTTGAAGCAGGATTGGCTACGCACCGTTTTCATTAACTGCAAGTCGCATTAAAGTTCTTAAGAATTACTCAATAATTTTTTTTTTTTTTTTGTAATCGCAATTCCGGACACTCTTTCGAACGACGACGAGTCCATCTACAGGAAATCCACGCCGAGAAAAAAATTCATCTTCTTAAGGTCCTTAAAAACTTGTCACGTATATATACACTATTTTTTTAATATATATTAAACATTTCGATTTAGGATTTCATCGTTTGAAGCCGGATTGGTAACGCACTGTTTTATTTAACTACAAGATGCATTAAGGTTCTTAAAAATTATTCAATGTTTTAGTTTTGGTTGTTTTTTTTGTAATCATAATCACGGACACTCTTTCGAATGATGACGAGTCCATCTACAGAAAAGCGACACCGAGAAAAAATCGATCCCCTTGAGGTCCTCAAAAACTTGTTACGTAAAACTTGTCCACAAAAATAAAAAAAATAATTAAAAGATTTTGTTTTGTGGTTTCGTAGCTTGAAACAGGATTGGCAACGCACTGTTTTCTATAACTGCATTAAGGTTCTTAAAAATGATTCCACGTTTTAATTTTTTTTGTTCTGTAATCGTAATTACGGACAGACTTCCGAAGATGACGATTCCATCTACAGAAAATCCAAACTGGAAAAAAATCGATCCCCTTAAGGTCCTCAAAAACTTGTCACGTATAGGTAGAGACGGTAGGAAGAGGGTATAGGCCCAGCGGCATTCCGCGCCGTACGATACTCCCTCGAGGACGTTCCCTCGGACTTTAAATCACTTTAGCGATATTGTTGCCGCCACATAAATTCCCTCCTTATAATTAAACATCAAAAACGAAAAGATGCTAAACGATTTTTAATATCCCCCTCAATTCAAATCTATTATGACCTTTGAAAAATAATAAAAAAATAAAATAAAAGATGATATTCAACAGCCTTACGAAATGAGATACACGCTATTTATAAACCCGCAAAAGTGTCTGCGCTCGGCAGTGTGTATATCAAGTGAAACTTTTATAGCTCCGAGGGTAAGAGCCCGAGGGGGGGAATATGGAACGTCACGCCAGTAGCGAACGAGAGAAGTAGTTAAAAAAAAATCTCTCGCACGATGCACGATTGTTTTACTTATGGTTTCGTGTTCGATAAGTATATCATCTCTCGTCGTATGCGATTTGACCGGCTTTCTTCCTTTTCATAATTCATAGGCATATCGCACGATACGCCGTTACCTGCCGGCAACAGTAAATTACGCATCGGTGTAGGGTATAGCGGGGCACAATGACACTGCGGGGCAAAACGGGACAGTGACGGTAAAACTCAATTTTCAAATAATTTTTCGACACCCCATTTTGTCCCAACGATACATCCGGATTTTCAATCCCGTTTTGCCCCACGGACGACCATCGTCACCATCCAAAAATGATGTGGAAAATTTTGCCCCGCTGTCCCGTTTTGCCCAGCTGTGTCATTTTGCCCCGCTGTCCCCTAGCGATGCCTCACGGACTCCGCGCTTACATCGCGAGAGTTATACGTAAGTGCGATACAGCAGCGTACGATAGCGCAGGTACACACGTATTATCCACCCGGAGGAGCTCTCGCGGAGTCCACCGCGGTATCCGCGTTATTACGATGCCCTACTCACACACTGCACCACAATGCGACTAATCGCACACGAGCCGCTGCTATAACGCCGTTGTGCTCATCTTGTTGCAGTCGGAAGAAAAAAAAAACGTGATTAAAAAAGAATTAAATTGTACCGTTATCCGCGGTGACCGGGGAACGAAGCTACCCGAGGCGGCATATTAAATATCAATTACCATAACAATTTTATACATCACGAGTGTTATAATAGAACCGGGAATGACTATTATAACCACGGACGACACATCAGCGCCGGTGTTATGCGTCATTAAGACTCTCGGGACACAACTCGCGACACGGGTATCCTGTCGAGCGTTGAGCCTCGACTGCAACGTTTTGTAATTACCGTGGAAGGAGATTAATTCGATGATGGGATAATTTGTCGTGTTGAATGTATCAGTTGTGATATTTTTAATTTTTTTTTTTTTTTTTATGATTGTGCATGGGGAATTAATTCAGGCAGAGGAGCATCTTTATGCCTATGTGAAATATACTTGGCGCCGTATCATGGAAGCTATGATAGGCTGTTATTATAGAAACCCGTGGAAAACTTAGTGAGTTTAATATTTGAGAAAGTGATTTTATTTTATTTTTCCTAAATTGTTGATGACATGAAAAGAAATAAAATTGTTACGTCGGCGTTGAATTCGGCGTATCGCATAATACGCCTCATATGGATATATGTAATATGCATAATATGCATAAGATTTTTATTTATTTTTTCCATTGGGACGCATACCTGTATGAAATATCCTTCGCTCCACGAGATCCTCTCGATGAGGTCATTTTTCGGACGAATGGAATGGGGCTGTGTCATAGAAATCCATGGGAAAGTTGGAGAGTTTACGATTTGAGAAAGTGATATATATATATATTTTTATTACCAATGAAATAAAAAAAGGATATATTTTTATGTCGTCGGCCTTGATTTCGACTTACCGCGACAGAGCTGCACGGGATGCGATGAACGATCGAGCGACCTATCGATCGCGACCTGGAGAAGCCGCGCGCAGCATATATCAGTTGTGAGATTTTTTTTTTTCCATAACCACGCATGGGAAATGAATTCACGCGGAGGACCAACTTTATACATATATGAAATCTTCTTGGTTCCGTATTATAGAAGCTGTTGTAGGCTCTTATAAAAACCGATGGGAGACTTAGAGAGTTCAAGATTTGAGAAAGTGATATTTTTTCCCCTAAATTATTGAAGAAATAAAAAAAATATATATATTTTCATTTCGTCGGTGTTGATTTCGGCATATCACAAGAGAGTCGTACGGGTCGCGATGAACGATCGAGCGACCTATCGATCGCGACCTGGAGAAGCCGCGCGCATATCTTCCTCGCCAACTTTCTCGCGCCCGTCACCATACTCTACACAACTTACCTATACAGTGTTACAGGTATGCAGCAAGAGTATTATATGCCCGTAGGCAAGTCTGATCGAGGCTCGAAAGTCTCGCGTGTAGAGTATGTATATATATCCATATATATGTATGTATATGTATATGGCTCTTACGAAATCGTTAATCGGGTAAACGTGCCCGAAGGCACATCGTGCTCGATTGCCCCCTATCCCAAGGTGCCGGCTGAAAGACGCCCCACCGCCAACTTTTAAGTTCAAATTTAATGTACTCTTTATTCTCCTTTCATTCTGCCCTATTCTATTCTTTTTTTTACCCCTGCGTAAACTGGAAATCAGTGAAAAAAAAAAATGGCACGGAAAGAAACCAAACTGCGCCGCGAGGATTGTCATTTTTTACAAAAAAATATTGATATCTTTATTTATTGATATATTAACTAATTACGGGCGCTATACGTAACAATCGGCGGAACGGACAACAGCAGATTGACAGAGTGTGCCACAGAAGTACGCAAATATATTCGCTGAACAAGGTGAAACAATAACAAAAGTGGTCTTACAAAGTGCCAAAAATACAAAAATTCGTCTCGTTAGAAAATGTTTATAATAATGATAGTATTTTTTTAATTCACAAGAAAGGAATTGCGGAAGTTGGTGGACAAGAAATGTTTGTTAAGTGTACAAAAACTCCGTTTCACTGTGTAGAAGTTTCGATGGAATGCCTATACCGGAACGTCGCACGTATAGTTGTGACATTTAGAAATAACGTGAATAACGACAGGAAGTGCCGCACGTGCCTCAGGCTCGTTTCATTTGCCTCCCGCGGGCTTTTTTCTTCGGCTTTCACGTAGCCTACAAAAAGAATTTTACATATCGAGTGTTCGATGCCACGAGACCACTTTAGTTGAGTACAAGAATGGCCTGTGTGCCCTTTGGGCGTTGGCCCAATCGATATCTATTGGTGCTTCGATGAATATAATTTAATGGTAATTAATGAATCTCCACTGATTTCTATTAGCGGCGCATCGTCGGTAGGTCAAGCCTGGCGTCATCGAGCAAGTGGCAGTAAAAGAGTCTCGTAATTGTTAAAATATGCGGCGCAAACAAAATTAACGCACGAGCTCTTTTACTTTTCTCCCCGACCAAAGGCCATCGAACATCTGTCAATAGCAATTAAATCTTATTCAATATTTGGCCGCGAAAAGGCGATTAGAATTAATGAGCGTTGACCAATCTAAAACGCTCTCATTTCGATAGTTTTGGGTGCGGCAAAGTGGCAAAAAAAAAGTTTCTTCATACAAAAAAGCCGAAAATGTATATTTAATTATTTACCGATTATTCTATTTTTTATTCACCTATATATTTTTTGTTTTCAGTTACCTTCTTATCTACTTTTACTTATACTTTATCTCTGCGTGCTCTATTTGTTTATTTATTTATTATGCTTCACCTATTACGGTCTGTATTGCCTCCCTTAATTTTTTACCTATGCTAAATCTATTAATGTTTATTCTAGGATTGTTCTGGTTGCATTGCATCAGTCCTCAGGAGAAATATTCGAGGACTCAATAAAATTCTGTCTATCTGCAAAAAAGAAAAAAAAAAACTAAATAAATTTCGTTAACATAGCTACTGTCTTTGATGCGTCACGGTTCATCAACCTCGCCGTATTTTCTTCGGCGTGTCCCGTCGACGGATTCAATCGAAAGCCAGTACCCTATATTTACGCCTGTTGCCTCGACGTGACACTTAGAACCAAAGTGAATAATGACAGAAAACATCGCGGCACGGCACACGCTACAGAGCCGTTCGTATTTTTCTCATCGACGCCTTCTTTCTCTTTTTTTTTAATTCTTTAATTTCCTTCCTCATTTTCTATCACTCGCTCCGTGCGAGAGAAAGGCATGTCGCATATTAAAGTGTTGTTCGATCGGGTCCTGCCCGATCGCCGTGTTTGTCGGAGAGCCGTTCGGTGTAAATGCCTCGCCGATAGAACGGACTCCCGTTAAACTGCTCACAGTTTTTTTTTATTTTCCACGTGCATAGCGCTTGCATTGTTCGGCTACCTCTTTCGTTCCTTCCCTCATTACGGATCGATGACACGCTTCGAAATTTGGTAGCAGCCGCGACGTAACCTGGTAACGTCGTCTCTTTCCATCCGCACACGTACGTATTTTCCGTCCGCCTCTCACACCCAGTTCGAATATCGAATATCATTAACGCCCCGTGTATGTCAAACGTACGTGCGTAACCTTTGTAAGAAAAAAAAAAAATGTACCGCTATATCTATGACCATTCTTAGCAGTCATAGCCGACGAAGGAGGGCTCATGGAAGTCTCGCAGCTGGCTGCGCGATATACATATATACGCGACCGGCACTCGTTGACGGACTACCGATTAGTACGAGCCGCGCACACCTTGTAATTTTAATGCAGAATATATATAGGGTAAGCGCGTACTCGCTGCAATCCGCGGCGCGCGGTATTACGCGAGAGGAGTACGCGCTGATTAGAAAATAGACTCTACCCGATTAGAAAATCCCGGGCGAGCTCGCCGACCCTCTGATTATACGAGACTCTCGTGCCACTTGCACGAGATACATTTTTTTCTCTCGCTTCGCCTTGTCGTTTTTTTTTTCTTTTTTTTTTTTCTGTCATCTCATCAGATGAGAAAATTGTTTTATTGTTTTCACAAGTCGCTGCACCAGATAGAGAGCCCGCGGAATCCGCCGCATCGGATGTGGCTTGGGTGATAATTGCGTATCGCGGGCTTTCCGCGGAATTGTAACGTGGGAACCAGGATCGCGCGCATCATGAATCAACCATGGTCAAGAATCGATTATAACGACGAGCTCACGGCGCGCGGGTTTCTCGGTGTGTAACGCATCTTACGCGTGCACGGTATTTAATCGTAGCCTCGTCGATCCGGTATTTAATTATTTATAACCGACGCACTCCGTGTCCGAACAATAGCTTGAACGCGGGAGATGCGCGCGATCTATTGCTCATCGGAGCGCGCGCGCGCGTCGTCCGCGCATGCGCGGTCGATCCGAGGACCTATCAAGGCTGAGCGGCACGGACGTCGTAGGGAATTTGTGCGCAATCGACGTAGCCTCGACTGTTGATAGAGACACATCTCCGGCACTTGGCCTACGCCACATATCCGGACAGAAAGGAAAAGGAAGAAGAAGAAGAGACACATCTGTGGACAATGTCGATTATCGTACCGTGTGATTTTCTCACACGGAAGGCCGGGATCGATGATCGTTCTCTGTAATGTTCGAATCATCGGTTGCGCCGTTGACACATGGACAGACACGCGCATTCGTAATGCCGTTCAGCCATAGATCTGTCTCCTTAGAATCGATCCACTTCCTCAGAAATCCACGTGTTATCGATCGAAAGATCTTGAACGGAAGTTTCAGGAAAATGAGGAGATAGGAATAAATGATTGATTTCTCTCGATGAACGAACAAATAAGCAAATAACAAAATCAGGTCAATCGGTTAATCTTTCGAATTTCCGAATTGATTGCGCCATTGACGTATGAACAAAAACGCGCATGCGCGGTAGATCTGGCGATCTATCAAGGCTGCGCGGCGCGGACATTGTAGGAAATTTGTGCGCAATCGCGCGAGCCTCGATAGAGACATATCCGTGGACGATATCGGTTGTCGTACCGTGCGATTTTCTCACACGGAAGGCCCGGATCGATGATCGTTCGAGCATGAATGGGAAACTTTCTATAAACCCGAACGCGCGCGTAACGATCGAGAGAATTTCTCGTGGCTCGTGGCCGCAACTCGGTTTTACTATACCGAGCTCTCTCTCTCTCTCTCTCTCTCTCTCTCTCTCTTTGCCCGTCTCCGTTTATCCCTCGATCGTGTGGTCGCGAAGTCTCTGAATCATTTTTGTAATCAGCTTGTTTTATACCTCCCCGATTATCCCCGAGATATTTTCATTCGCAACGCACGCCGTCCGACAGATGCTGTTGCCGGCTTTGTTATATTACTTTCTCGAAGTCGCTATTTTTATTCGCGGACGAATTGTCGTTGCGAGATCGTTGTCTGTGATCGATTACCGGACGGAGTCGACCAGGGATAACGGTCGTTGGATATATATATATTTTTTAATGGTTCAATTTTTAAGAAATATCGGGGAAAGAAAATTGTAGCCAGCGAAGCTATAAAAATTTGCGATACTTTTTTCCTTCTAATCGTTTTAGCTTTGACAATAAAATGGGCCGTGGGAAAGAAAATTGAGGCAAAAAATCTCCCATAGAGTCATCGATCATTCGAGTACGTCATAAAAAATTAGATAACTTCTAATAATAATAATAACAAAATTGGAAAACCTCAATCCTATCATCGCATCGGCATCAGCCTAGTAGTTTGAATTTTTTTTATTTTTTTCCAATTACTGTAGCTCGTAAATTTTACTGTTTCGAGTTCCCCCACAATAGGAAGTAAAAAGACGAACGCGATCGGGACGAAAGAATTCTCGGCGTTGGGCGCGCCGCGAGCCTTGAATTTATGAAAAATCTGTGAGCGGAGATCGTCGTCCGGGAATGTCGACGGCCCCGAAATGCCTCGCCGTGCATTAAAGTATCGAGCCACAACCTCCAGGTATTAAACCTTAATTCATCCGCGAAAGTGTACAGCCATTAATTTTCCCCGCCCATCGTAGATTATACATATCCACGACGCGTAATGGTACGCACGATCGTCGCTCGACCGCGAGCCCCGCGAAGAACTCGCGCTTCATCTAATGATAAAACAAAATATTAATGTATGCCCTCCGAGGCGAAACTATTTTTGCCTACTTGCGGTTTCACGGCGGAGTGTCTATTTGCACTGGTCCACTTGCTCGGCCGAACGGAAAGCTTCGTACGCTCACTCTTCATGCGTATCCCTCTTATGTTCGAATTATTGGTTGCGCCGTTGATATATGGTCAGAAACGCTCATTCGCAATGCCCTCCATCCATCGATCTACATCCTTAGAATCGATCAACCTCCTTAGAAATCCGCTCATTATTGATCAACGGATTTTTTTACGAAAGCTTCAGGAAAATAACAAGATAGGAATAAATTGTTGATTCCTCTCGATAAACAGACAAATAAGCAAGTAACAAAAAAGTGACAAGTAAAAAAAATTCTATCGGGTAATGTCTCGATTTTCATCCACAGATCCAATGCGTAGACCCGTGCTAGATTAATCGTGAGGACTATCGAAATCGATCCACCTCCTTAGAAATCCACGGATTATCGATCAGAAGATTTTGTACGAATGTTTCAGAAAAATAACCAGATAGGTATAAATTATTGATTTCTCACAAGAATCAAACAAATTAGCCTATAACAAAAAAGGTCTACGAGTTAATCTCTCGAATTTCCTCTTTCCGCGTACCAATTCAGCTGCGAATTTCATCGATGCTGTAACTTTTATAAATACAAGTACTCGGAGACTTTGGATTAAGCGTGCGTAATCGAGGAATATTGCGCGCATGCGCCAAGCTTTTCGTGTCATCGAACGATTCTTGCATTGCTCATAAAACGAATTTAAAAGAAATTATGAAATAAGCAAATAAAGAAAAGTTTATCAGTTAATCTCTCGAACTTCAGAGTACCCACTCGGTTGCCGGTTTCATCGATGCCGTAACTTGCATAAATACCGGTACTCGGAGACTTTGGATTAAGCGTGTATAACCGAGAAATACCGCGAGCATGCGCCAAGCCTTTCGTGTCATCGAACGCTTCTCGCATTGCTCGCAAAACGAATAAGAAAAATAAGCAAATAAAAAAGGTTTATCAGTTAATCTCTCGAACTTCGGAGTACCCACTCGGTTGCGGGTTTCATCGATGCCGTAACTTGCATAAATACGGGTATTCGGAGACTTTGGATTAAGCGTGTATAACCGAGGAATACCGCGCGCATGCGTCAAGCCTCTCGTGTCATCGTACACGTCTTGCATTAGCTCGCAAAAAGGAGAAAACAAAACAAATAAATACAGAAAAAAATAACATGAACCGCTGCACGTAGTCAATGCACTCTTCTTCTTCCTCTTGTTTTTTTTCTCTACCATTGCTGCATAATATTTACATTTATGTATCAGACGAAGAGGAGAGGCAGGAAGGGTGACGACGGCGGAGAGAATATTCCGAGCGTTATATTCATGAATCTTTTTATCGAAACATCTAAATGCCTGGAATTTCGTACGAGCGCCAAGCGGACAAGTATTTCTTTATTTCTTTCTTCTGCATATATGTAGGATCTTTCTCTTCCCGTTCATCCCTCAGCATTCCATTTATCCATGCTTCGTTTGGATTTTTTTCTCCCCCTCCCAGCTCGTTCGTATTTTCCTCTGGCTAACCCCGCGTCACTCAACGTCACGAATTCGCAAGTCTTTGAACCCCTCGGTATTATCTTGCCCCCTATTTCGCATCCCAAACTCGTCGTGATTTTTTTTATTCATTTTTGGCCCGCTTTTGATTTATTCATTTATAGAGCCGGTTTCTCGACGCACCCGAGCTCGTGATTTTGATGCGCCGCGAAGCCCGACCGGTCAAAGGTGTCGGAATTTTTTTTACCCGCGGACAAAGACCGTCTCCCAACGCGCGCCAAAGGGCAAGTTTGCTCCTCGCACGATAGTAGAAATAAAAATCAGAACGTAGGACTTCGAAAAAAAATCCGGTCCTATTTTAATTTTGCTTATTAAAATTCTTGCAGGGCTTATCGCTCCTCCTTCCCGATGCAATTCTTTTTTGCCTCGCCTATTCCTTCGGTGGAAATTTGACGCCGGAGAGCTACGCGATTGAGCTGTGCAGATACGAAATTCTATGGCTCCGATTCTCGTCCCGTGAAATTTAAGTAGACCTCGACTTCCTTCGAACAAGCGTGCGGGAGTTCGTTCGCCTATTCATGATATTATAGCTTCGTAGCCGATCGCGGAGACCGGCCGATATCGAATTCGTTCCTTCTGAACTTTCACTGGTGAGACCCCTCCTTCTCCCCCCGTTCACCCTTCTCCATTGTAGCGAATTAGCATGGGCGCGGCTGAGTGGCCGCGTTACGCTGTGAAAAGTCGATCATGTCTGGTGTGCGCGCCGCTCCGCTGATCGTCGCTCACACACTCACAGAACCGACCGTAGATCGGCTCGGTGGAGAATTTCTTGCGCACGCAAACATGAAAAACACACTCGGGACGGAAATCGGGCGCAGCTGATCTGGGATTACGATACACCATGGGAGTTTTCACCCGGTTGGAAATATTTTTGCGAGCAAATCGGCGATCGACGCCGGTGAAACTCGGCTCTGCGCCCTGCCGATGATCGAACGGAATGTTTTTTTCTCAACTTCCCTGACGCATACCGATCTACGGTCGTTGATAACCCGTCGGAGGAATTACAATCAATAGGTGGAAAGAGAAAATAACAAAAATTGTGGATAATGAGGTCAAACGGGACTGTAAAATGTTAACCTGGTGGGAAAATGATGGATAGTTTGTGGATCGAAAACCGTACCCTAGTCTCGAGGTAAACGATTTTTGTCTGTCTTGCAATATGTCCTATCAGAAATATAAAAATAAACAGGTAAAAACGGAAAATCAGAAAGAATTGTGGAAAATGAGGATAAACGGGACGGTAAAATCTAATCACGTAAACCGGCAAAATTAACGAGTTGGAAAAATGATGTATACATTGTGAGTCGAAAACTCTACCCTAGTCTCGAGGTAAACAATTTGTAACAGTCCTGCATTATAACGACATTGCGTCGAAAGGTTTTCCTACAAAAAACCCAAAAATACCATCGACCGATAGTGAAGGGGAGTTGCGTAGGTGTATTTTTCTTTTTAACGAATACCTTCACACGCACATTTTTTCCATATCGGGCTGCTCTGATTCGCTCGGAGAGTGAGCGCGTTATTTCGCTTCCCTTCGGCTAAAAAAAAGTAGTGCAATCCAGCGAGATACGATCGTTGAGAATTCTTCGAAAATTGCTCTGTGTCATAATACTGTCTCCGAGCGAGTTCCCATTCGTTCGCTCGCATATGAATTCGTTTTTCCCGCGAGTAACATCGGCGTCGCTGCCGGCAACGAAACCGAGCAGGCCATAACTAAAACGTATGTACAGTGTGTGTATAAACACGTACATAATTGACGGGTCTATAAGCGAACTTCCATAATTCATTCGCTTTCCAATTATGACCTAAAACGCCGCGCAACGGCGTACCGATCGGAATTCCAATCGCGCATAGTTCCGCGCAGTACCTCGCGAAGTGCACTCGGGCTGCGCGCAACTGCAAGCCCTCGCAGTTACTTAGATCTACAAGTTTGCCGGGACGTGCCGCGTGAAAATCCATGCAACAAACAGCCAATTACGCACTGCGTGCCGGTGGGCCACATACGTGCGGGCATTCACGCACACAAAGCCCACCATTATAGTATTATAGTGCAGTGCCGTGGCGACTGCACTCGTGTAACTCCCGAGCACACGAGAGACAGAAACCGCGAGCTCGACTCGTTGCATAATTAGCGACGAGAAAGGAATTACCGTTGCGGCAATTTTTCATCTCCTTTCCCGTTTTTCTTCTTCTCACTCGTTCTTGTATCTCTTCTGTAACTTGCGAGGCAGTTCTTTTTTTTCCTGGAGACGAAAAATTATCCGACTCGCGACTGGTTGGGTATGAAGTATTAAAAAAAAACACACGATGATCTATCGACTGCACGAGAGAAACGAGCTAAGTACCGTTAAGTGGCATTGACGAGAGGCGCGCACATGAGGGAGCGCTGCCTCATATGCTTATCGGTTTGCCTTGAACTTCTGCGGAAACGCGTTAATTTCTATGCTGAAGCTGTTACCGATAAGAGGTACGGGCTTGCGTAACCACTCATTTGCATAAGCGAGTTCGACGAGGAAGAACTGCTTTCCGCGGCCGCGAGGCGAGACGATTGCGGAGGATGCGTGCGACGCACAGTGTCTTCGCGTAGGCATGCGCGGGACAGAGACAACTTTCGAAACCGTACTGCGGACAACTATTTTATGTCTGCGGTGCATCCGATGCGTGCGCGAGGAATACACGCTACTTATAGATTCTACGATGAAATTCTCTCCTCGACGATAACAGATCAATTTTCAAATGGCTTCGCGCAAACAGCCTATGTTACGTAGACAACCTATCGCGGTGATTACTCCATTAATGACCATTTTTTTAATCATAAGCCCATTAATGAAATTATAGTTCGGGGTAGTTACAAGAAAAAAAAATTGCAATTTCATAACAAATTTTTTTTATGAAGTGACGTAAATAATTTTTAATCATTACATAATCGATGTTAATGAAAAATTGTTTTACCGTTATCGCAGTCGATTTGAAGTCCTTGTAAAAAAAATCACAATGTCAATGGAGATTTTGTCACGAAGTGCCGCAAACAATTTCCCGACATTAAAACAAAAATTATCATTACACAATCAATGTTAGTGTACATTTTTTTTACCGTTATCGCAGTCGATGTGAAGTCTGTGTGGAAAAAAATGCACAATTTCATTAAAAAAAATTTGTTACCAAGTGCTGTCAATAATTTCTCGACGTTAAAATAAAAAAGACCATTGCATAATTAATGTCAAAGAAAAATTGTTTTGGCGTTATCGCAGCCAACGTGAAGTCGCCCATGCGAATAGGAAATGGCATCGCTACCGTTATCGCAGAACTCTATGTAATCGCGTGCGTGCGAATTAACGAAATCACGAGGACATAATCTCAATAGACTCATTCAAGGATCGAAAATTCCACAGCTTCATTCTTACACTCTCACTGGCTTTCTTTATTCCATCTCTCGCTCCCGAGACTAACAATAGCCGCCTCGTTCACGCGCATCTCGAAAGGCGAAGAAGTCCAAGCATCCCAAAAACATGCTAATTCAGCACGGTCGGTCCAGCGAGCGAGGGCCTCTCTGACACATTCGTATACCTGCTGCGCTCCTGAGGGCGATAGAGAGTAAAAGGCAGTTTTGGGTTCGTCGGTTAACAAAAGCTCTCGGGAGGGAGACCAAGCAGAAAAAGGACGGAGTAGTAGCGATGAATCGATGCGAAGCCAAAGAAGAAGAAATACAACAAAAAGCAGCGGAGAAAAAGTTTGAGGAGGTGGAGGACCGGAGATCACAAGAAGTCAAAGACGCTCTGTGTAAACTTCTCCTCCGGTTTCTTCACGGCAGTGTAGACTTAAATTTTTTTCTTTTCCGGTTCGAAATCGACCTGGCCACTCTGCTTGTTAACGCTTATTATTATTATTATTATCATTATTATTATCATTATTATTATCATTATTATTATTATTATTATTATTATTATTATTATTATTATTATTATTATTATTATTATTATTATTATTATTATTATTATTATTATTATTATTATTATTATTATTATTATTATTATTATTATTATTATTATTATTATTATTATTATTAATGGATAAAATTTTTATGATCTATCAAGGTTTGGGTCATCCTTCGATTCATCGTGAAAGACTCTTTCTCCGAATGGGATTCTGGAGTCCTGGAAGACCACACATGTTTTTTGCGTCTGTGTCGAAAGGTCCGAAAATAATTCGAGTCCGTTAACGAACGGAGCGTTCGATACTTTATAACCGATGATGAATCTCCGAATCTCGATTCGTTTAATTCCACCGTTCCTGTCCCAAATGAGGTTCGAGCGGGTTAATCGCCCTGTCTAACTGTCCCCCGGCAATCGGAACGTCATTAGATCCGATAACTGTTCGAGCCGCGGTGGTCCAGGCGCCCCTTTCTCCGGACCCCGCTGAGGCTACCGGACCACAACGGCCCTCGAGGGCACCCATCCGTCGACTATATTAAATCGTGCCGAGAGCCAAGCGCATACTCGACCCGAAATTCGATCCTCCGTTATTAATTCGACTGGTGGTCCATCCCGCAGACTGCATCCAACTGCCGAGATCTTATTTTCCGAGAACTGCCTTCGCGGCCGCAGCCAATTCTCCGACTAAGGCATATCTCGCTTCTCTTCTCCTTCTTCTGCACTTTTTTATTTTTATTTTTTCAAATATCTATCGCGACTCTTGACTCGAAGGGTGAGCGCGTCCACGCGAGGGACGCGTTCGAATTTGACACCGCGAGAGGCAGAGACGCGCGAAGGCATCGTTTGCGGGATGAATTATGAGCGTTGCGAATTTATGCGATGCCTCTCGGAGAGTGGATATAAAACCGGACGGCGAGGTACGATAGAGAGACGAGCCGAACAGAAGAAAAGACGACGGTCTTCTCTCTCCAAGGCTCGAACTGTACCGCGATATACTTATTTTCTTTTTTTTTTTCGACCCCTCAAACTTCGCAATTCTGTGATATTCCACTGGATCGAATTATGCGCGAGATTAATCGGAGCGCGATCGAGCGTTGCGCCGCTCGATCGTTTCGGTTTAGCATAATTGTCTCATGAGCATGCATAAGCTCTCGGCGTTCGATCGAGTACCGAGTGCCGGTCGCTGTCGAGTCCGAGCGATGCGGGAAAAAAAAAAAGAAAATTCTGCACGGATCGCTCTCGCGATCGCGGCTTTATTTATAACCATGCGTGCCACGCAATATATATATTTTTTTTCGAGTACATACGTATCGAGTACTCCTTCGCCTCTCGCAACTCCCGACGGTTTATTCATTTCTCGCGTTATTCCTTTGAAAATTCGCGTCGCCCGTTCCGCGCGGCACGTGGTGTTATATCGCGTGGCAGCACGCTATGATGTACGACGAGGCGCTGAGCGTAAATAACGAAAGCTCGAGAGGGACGGAGAGTGTCGGGTGTTTATTCATCGGGCGCAGAGATGAGTTCTCGAAGCGGCGCAAGAAACGAATGAGAAAGGACGAGAGGCGCATCCCGGGCTCGGGGAGCCTCCGCCGAGGAGTGGAACGCTCGATCCACTTGCACTTTCCGCGACTCCCGAGAGGCCCCCATGTAAGTAAGTACTTCGAGAGTGAGTACGAGCGGAACGGGAATACGAGTGCGCTCGCAGCACTATAATACACGCCGACCTACCGGATGCCTTCGCCAATGTCCCGAAGAATCTTTCGCCCCGGGGCGCATCTCGCGAGCATCGTAAAGAGACGGCTTGCACATCCGAGAATTTACATTATCGCTTTCGAGGATTTATATGGATCTATTTATATATATATATATATATATATATATATATATATATATATATATATATATATAAAAGAAAATCCATCAAGTTCGGCACGCAACGATTTTTTTTTGACATTCCTGAGGAACATAACAAATTTTAGTCTGTAACTTATGCGACAGCACGGAAAATCTTAAATTTCGGTTTCGAAAATCTCAGTTTTCGAAAAATGAGATTTTCAAACCGGAAGTGACGTATTTCCGACCCAGAGAAAGATCGACATGGCGTTTTGGTGCACGGCAGCCAGTGTGGAGCCAGCGCTGGGCCGTTCCTCCAGTTATGGCGGAATCCCACTTGGAGAATCTCGGCTTTCGTTACGACATGTTTGACGACACGGCTGACAACGACGACAGAAGTTGAACCCTACCCGGGCGTTAAACGTAAATATTAATATTATCGACCGGTAGATCTTCTTCCATCGGATACGCCGTGTCGCGCTCCTCTTTTCCGGTTCGGGTGTAACCGGAGCGACAATGTCCACTATTGCCTTTGCGCATGCGTACGCGCGCAAATATAGTCAAAGAACACGCGCGAGTGTCTATATGCAAATATTTGGACGGGAGACCAGCGGCAGCGCGGAATACCGCGGCTCACATACTCGCGTATGTGTACCGTCTATACGCGCGAGGATGTGTGTAAACCGTACAGAGTGTGTATTTGCGGGCAAACACGAAGAGAAACGAACGGCATGTAGGCACGCTTACTTCTGCGGTTTAAAGCGTGATTGTCCGAACCGCCGCAGCGCACGACTGCATCGAGTATCGAGGTCTACGGCGTGCAGCGCCTTCGCCATAGAATCTACATCTGCACACGTGTGATCTCAAACTGTCTGACAATTCCTACATTTTAGCCCTCACTTTTGTCACGGATAATTTTTTCTAGCCCCTCAATCCTGCTATTTTTGCCTCCGATCTCGATCTCGCGGCAATCCTTGCTTATGCTGCAACCGAGAAAGGAATGCTGGTTCCGGCTGGACTTCCGAAGCAATCGTTGACTGAAATCGACGAAGACTTTTTTTTAGAGAGAACTCGGATGCACGGAAAAAAAATTTGCTGGGTGCCAAAATTTTTTTTTCATTTCGATTCTACTTTCAATTCTTACAAATTCTATATGACATCAAAACAACGACGGTAAGTATGCACTGAGTAAAAGGATAGTGTTTCCTTCCGGAACGAATAGTTCCCTGGAGGAACGTATAGAGAAACTATATAGATAGTTTCCGATAGTATATATTCAATTGATTAATCTATAATTATGGCTGCAACCATGATTTTCTGTGATCGTCGGAACTATAAAATGCAGACCTTTGGAACTATTTTTATGGTAAAAAGTCAGTACTGCTGCTTTAACTATGTAATTTTTTTCTCAGTGTGTCAATGTGACATGTTATCATTGCAAACTCCTATGAAATTGTAAGATTTGAAACTAGAATTGAAGTAACCATTTTTTCTTTGGCAGCCCGCAAGCGAATTTTACCTGAGTAATTCATGTTTTTTTTTTAGTGTGGAAAAAAAGTATTGGCGCTCTTGAAAGTGAATGTTTGATGAAAATACCGTCAAGGCGAACGAGCGGCGAAATGGTAAAGACGAGAAAATACCATGCAGTACACCATTCGTCAAAGCAATCGCGCCTCGGTAATAACTCTTGCACGGTGGACGATCAGTGCGTGCGCGGAGAATGTTGTTTCCGACACCCGGTCGTCCACCGTCGGTCGGAGCGACGTCGTACATACGAACGAGGTGCGCGCCATCGAGGATAGCCGGTAGCGCGTACCCAGCATCCTACACCTGTATAAAGCGATAGAGAGCCGAGTACGCCCAGGTTGGCATGTAACGATATCGACGTATTCGCGGTATCATTTGTAAATGCCCGTCGTTAACCCAATTTCGTCGTGACGCACTGTAGACGCAGATACAGTAGCGCATGCGCACGGTGAACTGCAATCGCTGCGCACCGCAGTGTCCTCTATTAGGGCTCATCAAATGCCAAGACGAGGAGCGGCCGGTACCGGGTAATTTATATCGCCGCGGTGCTCGCACAACCCGAGGATAAACCTCGAGAAACTATCGGGGAGAGAGAGATTGTAAGTTGGCAAACCGTACAATATAATAACACCTACCGCACCGTATAGACTGGAATAAATATAATGTGGTTTTCTAAGTACGAGCACTGCGGGTTCCCGACAAACACCCATGCCACATCGCTTTTTCACACGTACTTGTATGACTCCTCGAGAGATAAACTCTCGACAATCCTTTCGCCCCGTTCCCAAGATATAAGCCCCTCCCTCCCCATCGCGCTCTTATAGGGGGAGGGGAAGAGTACGCGATAAAACGCTCTGTCGCACTCTGACGTGGGCGGTTGAGGACATCTCTATTTTTACATTTTATGCATCCGAGCCGAGGAATTAATTACTCGGCCCTCGGGGCGCCTCGAGAGAATCTTCTTGGGTTTCACGGGATCCCAGATGATTTTGCTGTAACGAGGTGTGCTCGTATCGACGAGCGGTAGACTGTAGAAAATTGTTTCGTAAAATCGGGATACGAAGTTTCGTAAAAATGATTTTGGGAAATAAGTGACAAACTCGTTTGTTCAGATTTGAATATAAAAAGCTGTCCTTTTATTTGCCGTGTCATTCACAATTTTAGGTTCATGTAGGTTCGAGGTAAAAAAAATTTGTATGACATTTGATGTACCGGACTGGAAGTTTTTATGGAAAAATTGGGATATTAAATTTCATGTACAGTTGTGATGGAAAAGCATATTAATTCTTCGTCATAATTGTACATTAAATTTAATGTACCAGTTTTTTCATAAAAACTTCCAGTCCGGTATATTACATTTACAATTTTTTTTACAGTCTTATACTTCTGTTAAAAAAACTAGAGCCGGATAGTGCAATCGAAAAATCAACAAATAAAAAATTGTGGACGTTTGGGGACAATAAGTTGTTATAAAGGGTACACATTTTATTTACTGTGTATATTAAGGCCGGTATAAACAAAATTAAGCAATTTTCGAGGTCGAAAATGCTCACCTGGGTACCGAGCCTTAGTCTCGAAAATACAGTGGTTGGGGAATAATGAGGGATTATTACTTCACTTGCTTGATTTTTTTTTTCCTTTGGCAAAGAAATATTCGTGTGTATTATCGTTTATCCGTGAGTCGTATGAAGATGGTACCTGACGGCTTCGGGCTTCGGGAACTACCGACACAACGGGTGCATCTTGTGCAGCAGGTTTATGGCGAGGTGCAGTATATAACGCGCCCGCGGGGTGTATAATCACGTCGTCGGGGCCCTTGGCTATTTATAGTTCGCCGTGCTTTCACCTCCCGGAACCGTCCGGTATTTTTTAACATTTTTTCTCCTTTCGTTCCTCCAAGGAAATTAGGAGGATTTCGTTGAGCCCTTTTACGTGTTAAACTTCCCGAGGCTTTATCGCCGGCTCCGTCGGAGCTGGAATCTCGGCCCGCTCACACGTGCAAGCACGTGTGCTCGTGTGTGTTCGCGAGCATTTAAATGATTACGCGGCGAGGGCTGGAACGTGAGAATTCGTGCATCTGCGTGCGGTTAGCCGAAACGGGGCTACGCCTGATATTTGGCGGTATTTTTATTTTTTTTTACTAAGATTAAATACTGGATGGTGATACGTGAAAAATGCGGTATCCACTCGACGGTCCATTAAGGAGAGTAATAATTATTTTATTTTCATTTTTATTCGTGTAGACGAGCAAGGCCCTTTTTACAGAAATATTGTACAACAGCGAGAAAGAATGTGATGTGGATATTGCTTAATAAAATAGATACACTGTAAAAAAATGTTGTTTGAAAATTAATTAACGGTGTTGGGAGCTTTTCTAGCTGTACCGATGTGCTCAGTGCTTCGCGCTGCGTGTTGGAGCGATAAGGTACCGTCTCCTAACTCATGTAGCTAATAATTCGAATAGCCTTTTGCGTTTCGATAAAAGAATGGGTTCCTCAAGTAGTCTAAGGTATCGTCGCTGCCGATGATACCTCTCCAGCAACCTGAATATACTCCTTGCGTGCATTTTTTTAGTTATTCAACGGTTGCTATGCCAATCACTGAATGGAATCATTCGGTGATAAGTGACGTACCATTAAATACTCAATACAAAATGTACTCTCAGTTATTGTTTGTGTTCCATGAATTTTTTATCACTTTCCTGTGATTATTATTTCATTACGAAATTTTATGGATTTTTACCCAGTTGCGTCATTGAATTTTGCCAAAAATTCACCTGACGTAACAGTAAAAAACAATAGTTTACTCTAAATAGTTGTTATTTTGCAGACGAACGGTTGGCTGTCTTCGCACGGATCTGCGTACATCACACGTTCGTTCCGATCTCCCCACGATTCACTCATCACAATATAAAGGCCGCATCGATGTGGGATAGTGTACGGCGTATATTTATGCAAAAGCTCCCATCTGATTTCATCATCAGACTCGTTCAACACGGACATCCAATATCCCTTCCCGGATGGACTGTAAAAACCGACCCACGTTCCGGTGATTTCATTGTTTCTCATCATTTTCGCCACGATATTTCCTTCCTCATTCGATCTTATAACAGTCAAATCACCTGACGAAAACAAAAAATCGTTAAAATGACAAAAAAAGAAATCAATCAGCCCCGTTCAATTGCTACTTGTCGAAGTAACGATCGAACACTGAATATCATTTAATGCTATGTAATTGACATTTCTTTTCAGTTTACTCACCTCCCTCGTCGATACAAATTTGCCTCGCATCGCTCCACGTGCGAGATTCGATATGCAGCTTGTGAGCGCCGATTCCACTAGTCCACAGATAGTCTTTCGGTATATTGATCTGTGTTGTCGCCACTGTTGCCGCTGCTGTTGTCGCTGCTGTTGTCGCTGCTGTTGTCACTGCTGTTGTCGCTGCTGTTGTCGCTGCTGTTGTCGCTGCTGTTGTCGCTGCTGTTGTCGCTGCTGTTGTCGCTGCTGTTGTCGCTGCTGTTGTCGCTGCTGTTGCCGCTGCTGTTGCCGCTGCTGTTGTCGCTGCTGTTGTCGCTGCTGTTGTCGCTGCTGTTGTTGCTGCTGTTGTCGCTGCTGTTGTCGCTGCTGTTGTCGCTGCTGTTGTCGCTGCTGTTGTCGCTGCTGTTGTCGCTGCTGTTGTCGCTGCTGTTGTCGATGCCATTGACGATGCTGTTGTCGATGCTATTGTCTGTCCTGTTGTCGATGCCGTTGACGATGCTGCTGTTGGTGCTGTTGTCGGTGTTGTTGTCGGTGCTGTTTTCGGTGCTGTTGTCGGTGCTGTTGTCGGTGCTGTTGTCGGTGCTGTTGTCGGTGCTGTTGTCGGTGCTGTTGTCGGTGCTGTTGTCGGTGCTGTTGTCGGTGCTGTTGTCGGTGCTGTTGTCTGTCCTGTTATCGATACTGCTGTCCCGAACAAAGAGTAATTGATGTAGACTGGCCCTTGGAATATGAACGTGAAGTTGTTGAAGCTGCCGACGTTGTTAGTCTCCCTCCGCTCGACTATTCGTAAAAGAAGAAAGAATAATATATACGTGTTGGGATGTATCGAGTACATGCGTATTACCCCTGAACTGTTCTTTAATATCAAAATCAATGAATTTATTTATTAATTTATGCATTCATTTACGAACTTAAGTATTTACTTATTCATTCAGTAATTTATTTATTAACTTAATTAGCAATTTTTCTGTACTTACTTGGCACATCGGTATCATCCATTTTCGGTGAAACACGCGCAGAGACGTTCAGAATACGCGTATCGGTGGCACCGGGGTGTGCGCGAATGGAAAATCCGCATATTCCATGCCAAAGAAAAACGCACAACAGCACAGACTTTAACATGTTCGATTTGTATTTTTTCGACGTCGAACTGATCGCGTGTACAGACCAAGATGTTGTAATTATCCCAGGATCTTTCTCCTCTATTTATATGACGAGTTAAGGACAATCCGGGAAACGGCTACTTCACTGTCGGACTTTTTTTGCTGACCAATATACATAATCGCGTACACATACTATAAGCTTCATACATCTCTTTGGACCGAAAATCGACGAAAGCAAAAAAAGAAACTTGTAATCTATGAGTACCTGGGCTGATAGCGATAAAAGTATAGATAAATAAAAAGATCCAATGACACCTTTCTGTAAAGAGAGTCGCAGATTTTGAAGCCGTCGGGTTCAAAGTTTAAAAAAAAATACATGATACGAAACGGATTTGATGAAATCGCGTTGACGGTACTTCGCCAATTACAGCGCAAGTGATCACGTGTAATATTATCGCTGACCTCATAAGACTCGTCCGTTATCGCGCCGCGAAACGAAGAAGCACTTCGGTTACTTAAAAATAAAGAATACTAATCTATAGCACAAAGAAGATCACGAAAAACCTGATTATTCAGAATAGAATACGAATTTGCATAATCAAAAAAATAGAAGTTGAAAATTTACATTTGCATATCGCTTTCTCACAATGCTTTTTTTTTATATGATGATTTACCTCGATTTCGAGGCATAATTGCTATTGTTATTGTGACGTTGAACGAGCCTGAAGGGAGAAGCTAGAACGGAGTAAGCAGTGCAGTTGAACCAAGGCTACGCCTGATATTTTGCATTATTCAATTTTATTATTTCTCCACTATGATTAAATACCACATAGCGACACGTGGAAAAATGTGGAATTCACTCGTCGATCCATTAACGAGCGTAATAGATAAATAATATTACTGAATATATTTTTTCTTAATATGATGATTTACGTCGATTACGAGAGATAATTACTATTGTTATTATAACGTCGAAGTTGCCTTAAGGGGAAGCGGGAGCGAAGTCGGTTCCTCTACTCTTGTCAGCAGCGGTCTGACCGGTACCGGGCACAACCACTGGAGTCGCGCAGCTATCGGTGCGTATGTATATTAACTACTGTAACTGTGACTTTTAACAAGTAGGCGTCGTCCGCCGACTTACCCGCATGTGTGCGAGAGCGTGCAACTCGCGGTGCATCGACAAGTAGTCCAGGCCGACGCGGGGACGACGACGCTAGCGATCGTCCGGTGCGGACTGCTCGCGGCGCTATTCGTTCCGCGCAGCGAAAAGACCGAACGAACGGAGACACGTTCGCGGCTGCTTGTAGAAGCGGTCCTGGGTCAACGGAATCGAGCTCGGCCTCGGTAACTCGACAAAACGTTTGCCTGCTTTTGGGCGCACCGAGGCACTGAAGCGCCCACACTTGCCAGTAGGTAAGGGCTGTGCGCGGGCGGACGGTATCGCGTACTCGGCAAAGAGGAGAATGTGGTTTCCGATACGGCATCGTGAGGCATATACATTTCATTAAAAAAAAAAATTAAAAAATAAATACAGGATGGAAACGATTAAGTGCAAGAGAATACGAGCCAATCAGCGCGATAGCAACGGCATTTTATCCGCATGCAAATAATACCAAAGCCAAGTCTCTGCGTATTTTATAGGTTTCTTTTTTTTTTAGCAAAAAGGTTTGCCACATATATCGACGCCTTAGCGCAAAGACTCCACGCGGGCTGTGCGCGAGTACCGCCCGCATGCCCTCAGACTGCAGATATCTGCATCTGTTACAGGGCAAGTCAGGGTGATATGCCCACACGCACACAGTAAAAAGATTGTACTTTTTACAACTTATTGTTCGCAAACGTCCACAATTTTTTATCTGTTAATTTTTCGATCGCGCCATCCAGCTCTAGTTTTACAAACGAAAGTACAAACTAAGATTGTCAGTGACACGGAGAATCAAAGGAGAGGTTTGAACAATAGAGTTTGTCACTTACTTAACAAAATTATTTTTACGAACATTCGTATTTCAATTTTACGAAATAATATTTTATTGTGTAATATCTTTAAACGTAACAAACGAATGGGGCAGCCTTTTGCGTAGCTCTTAGTATACGTGGATACAATATAATTGCACCGAACATTGTAAGATTGTATGTGCAAGGCACCGAACGATGTGCCACGTAGTCATATCTTTTTTTTTTATGTTTCGTACATTTTTTTCAATTCCTCGCTTATCTGACCCGGCTCATCTCTCCCCCCTGTTTATTATTCAAACCCGTCCGATCTCTTCGCTAATCAATTTCTCAATCTCAAAAAAAGAACACTTCTCGCATCGACGAATCTTTGATCTCGAGCCAGCGATATATCATTTTACTTTACAATATCGAGCCACCAGTGTGCCGTAGGTTTCCACTCACGGAGATGCGCCCTTTTCACGAGCGCTCACAAATTTCGTTATTGTATTGCGTTCGGCATCGCCAGGGTACGAAGATTCCTCGAGAGTCCAAAAAACGTACGCAGCGGATTATAAGGCTGTACGCCGTGTACGATATACATATACATGACCAAGGTAATGGGGCAAGACGGTGGAAAGATAAGACGCTGGAAGATTGCGGGTGGGAGGGGGGGAGGGGGTGAGGGGGGGAAAAAGGACAAAAAGGAAAAAAAGGACAAGAAGAAAATAAGTCCTTCGAGAGACGCGGAGACAGAAGGACGATACCGCTGGGTAGTTGGATATATAAATATAGTGGGTTACAAGTGAGCCGCGGAGAAGAAGGGTCGGGCTGACCACTTCGCGGGCACGAGAGGACCTCACGTTCGCCGCCATTTCTCCGTCCTTCTCGTCGCCCGAGGGGAATCGAGAATAAGAAACACAAGGCGACCTCCTCCTCCGGGCTCTCCGAGGCTCGGACCATGGAGAAAGGGAGGAGGACCAACGGGAGAGTCGAGTAAAGAGAAGAAAAAGAACTAAAAAAAAAGGAGAAAAAAAGGTAAAAAGTAAAGTTGTGAACTCGAATGACCTTCAACGGCCTTGAGCTCTAGGCAACTCGAAGGCGGGCAGGAGAAGCCGAGGAGAAGCCAGAAGCCAGGGAATAAAGGGAGACGCAAGAATTTCCCTTTCGTATCGTGCGGTTTTTAACCCTGAAGAAGAAGCTGTTCCGTGGAGAGAGTCACGAATTTCATGCCGATGCACTCCCGGATCTGGCGCTTTGTCGCTCGAGGATGGTGTCTCGCGCGGCAATGCATATTGCACTTGATGCACAATTAGCGGTATCATTTCATCCCGTATTTACAGTCGTCGTGTATTACAGTCGTAGTCGTCGTGCTACGACCCTCTCGCACTCGGTGCAATTTACTTCGACGCATGTGAAATACTTTCGGAGCAGAGTGCCTTCTCTCTATCTATACGCATATATTTTATTTTTGCGTCTGCGACTCCGCCGTCATAAAGTACAATGAAAAATACATGCGAGCTCCATGCGAAAATCGTCCCAGAAAAAAAGAGGAAATTCAAATTACATTTTGTATACAATCAGTTCCAGAAATTATATCCACTTGGGTATCCAACGGTGTGTCCGCGCGGCAAGAAAGAGCATAGAATTATCATCGAGTTTCTCATTTCTCTCATTTCTTCTCGCCACGATCTGCCCCGTCTCGATCGTTAGAGTGGCAAAGTTGACCGACTTTTTTTTTCCTCTTTCTCATTCTCCCACGCATATCCACGGTGCTGCATGGTCCCGAGCCTTTCCACCCGAGCGACTCCGGCTGCACCGGAGGTTTCCTCCCCGCCGACGTCGGCCCCGTACAGCCGAGCGTCGAACCCATTAACTTAATTGTTCCCGGTCAGAGAGATATTAGCAAACAATGATATACACCGCGAGCTCACGCGGGACGAACGAAAGTTGCTCGGTTGCCCGCTTCGGCTTCCACAGTGCTCGCGACTTCGGGCTATTGTCTTAAAAGCGGTCCCAACGAGCGCGCTCCGCTTCTTCCGAGGTCCTCGAACGCGTTTTATAGCGAGCTCACCTCGTGGGCTTTTCTCTCCCCCGTTCAAGATATAGGATAAAGTACTCGCGCGGTATTTTCTCGGCTGCGGGCTTCGCGCACCTATCGCGATCCGTCGCGTTATATTATTTAAGTGAACATCCGGAAGTTACGATTCAACGATAATACCCGAAGTGCGCGAGCGGTCTGCGCATGCGCGCGCGCACTATCCTACGTACCGCGTGCGTTTGTGTCTATACGTGCATACCCGCAATTTTTATATGTTACAACCCGTACGTTAACCGGTCCTCGGGGAGCTTCGAGGAGCTGCAGCAACGCACACCGCGGAATCTCGCTTCCATCGCTTCCAGCGGGTTAATCCGCGAGACGCCGTTTTATACTATATACACCGTATAACTCTCGCCGCGGGAGTTACGCCGAATCGACTTTATAAAGCGAGAAGAGAAAGGAATAATACTATACCGAGTTTCTCGTATACGTACCCATCGCGCACCCGACACTCCGCCGAGAGAGGCCTCAGAGTGCCCCGCCGCTGTACGTATTAGGTTTAACTTTTCGATATAGGTATGTTATATACAGTATGTTCGTAATGCAGAGATTGTTATGTGTGTAACTCGCGCACGTGCGTTGTATCGCCTTCGCGCGGTTTATAATAATATTCTACGGGGCGCATTGCTGCTATCCACAGAATGCAATTCCTCGGACGCTACGTATGCACTTTATAGTAGTCATATAAAATGTACGCGTACGCGCGGGGAGGGGGGAGGGGTGGCGTGGTATATCGGAAGATTTAATGTGTAATTCGCGGAGACGATCCCTCGGATTCTTCGTCGGGCATCGCGATCATTGTTTCGAGAGAATATTGTGGGACGAAGGCAGTTAAGTTTATCGAACGTTCGGGGAGAGACAATAGATGGGATTATTACGGGCATGATTAACGTAGCGAGTGGAAAGGCGCTTTAAGGCCATGTGAAAGATGTACCAGGTGACATATGAGTGTGACAGAGATAGATGCATTTTTCGTATCAATTCCATTTAATACTTTTTCCCGAAAAGTTTACGGTCTCTGAATCTCATTCATTACAGATTTTTGTTACCGACTGAGTCGTTAACGAAACTGACCCTCGCGCTCGGTCGGTAACAGAAATTGTGACGAATGGCATTTTGAGACCGCAGGCAATTGAGGAAATAGAACATTGGCTTTCGCTAAGTGTGCCGATTCGCTCAGCCATTTGTGGTCTCGAAATGGCACTCGTTACAGGTTTCGTTACCGACTGCGGTACCAAAACCTTTTCGCCCGTGGGGTATTCCTGTTGTAAACTAAATTCATTTTAGAAATAAAGTAAAAAATTTTTGCATTCGATGCAAATTCGACTCTTATTGAAATCGGCCCCTTGTCGATGGCACGTATAAATTGTATATATATTTTTTTTAATGCATAATTTCCCCGACAAGACCACACCTCTGTTGCGTCTTTAAATTAACAATGAGGCAGTGAGGCGTGGAACTTCGTGCCGTAAAACCGCGCTGTAAAATTCAGATTATATTGCCCGGTATCTAAACCAGCGAATTATTATAGTGTACCGTAATACACTATCTCCGGAAGTGTAATGAATTTTTTATATTCCATACGATAAACCTTCTGTTTTATCTCCTCAATTTGCGTCTCATAAAAAACTTTTCTGTCTAATTTTTTTTTTTTTCTTTCACCTTCGCCTATTTTTTGTTCTCCAGCTGGCGCGTTAGCTCGCTTCGGTCTCTGTGGCAATGATTCGTCGTTCGATTTTTTTCTCGACGGATGATTGCGGGGTCCGCACAGCGAACGGAACTATAGAAATTTTAGTGGGCCTTTCTAGTCAAGCGGAGATCGGGGCTTCCGCTATCGCACGAAACGATCGTCAAGCAAATCGGCTCCCCGGTGTGAATATGTAAGTCACGAGTGGGCCTCGGGGGAACAGCGTTGTCGTTGTTGTCGTCGTTCCTCGTCCTCGACGACGACCACGTCGTCGACGAAAACTCCTTTCATATTTTCACTCTTCAATTACGAGACACCCGTTGCTCCAGGCTTTTATATAACGCGAAGTCGGGCGAGCGAGCGAACGAGCTCACGGTTTCATAATACACGGCGAGGGTTGCGAACGGAGAAAGAGGCCAAACTGTGCGAGACTTACAAACTACTCGACTCTCGTACACACGCATTTAACCGCCTCGTGTGGTGGGGAATTCACTCCGAGGCGCGCGGATTAAAAATATTCGTTCCTCGCACGATACGCGGCGTAACCAGAATTGCGTTAATTTTTTATTTATTTTTATTCATTAAAAAATTCCCAAAAAAAAGAGCGTGTTATTTATTATCGACGGTAACATTTTTTTGTTGTTTTTTTTTATAATTTGAACTTTGCAGGCTCGATTTATGTAATCGCACACCGAGAACCGGTTCTGAAGGCAACCTATCGATACAGTGGTTCTGTATTCATAAGTTTATTGGACAAAGTTCCATTGGACAGGATACAAAAAGATCCCAACGGGGTACAGCCTGGGACCTCGTATCCCCGATCTGTCGCTTCTTTACAATTTATGTGGAACACTGGATTCACATTCCATACATGACAAAATCTATAACACGATCCTACAATGCCGCGATATTAATTGTATTAATTTTTTATTTCCTTTGCTTCTTCATAGAGGAAGCTTTTTATGGTGAAAAACAATACGAATTCGAGATTTTTTATATTCATTTCCCAAAAAAATATAAACTCTCCAAAAAATATAAACAAAAAAAAATTGGTATTCATTATCGACGGAGAAATTATTTTTTTCAAATATTTTGAACTTTGCAGGTTCGTTTTATGTAATCGCGTACCGAGAACTATTTTCGAAAGTAATCGATCAGTAAAATCGATCGGTAAAATCGCTCTATATTCATAAGTTTATTGAACAAAGTTCCATTGAATAGAATACAAGATGATCCGGATCGGATACATCGCTCCTTCACAATCGATGTGGGACACTAGATTCACATTCCATACATGTCGAAATCTATAACACGATCGTGCGATGACGCGATAACAAAAAAATTTCTTGAGCAATGCTCGTCGTGTCGAGTACACGATCGAGGCGCGCGCCTGTATTTTCTCCGATGCGCGATCCCGAGCATACCAAAGACGTCTACGCGACTCACGAGTCTCATATCCGGCGACGCGTCTGATGATTCACGAAAAAAAAAGAAAAAATTGCCAAATGTCTCGCCTGCAGTATTTAACGGGGATGAGATCTGCTGTCGCTTCTGCCGATGAACGTTCGCGGAATTCCCGTCTCGGCTTCCATCAGCGGTAGCTGAACAGGACGTGAATTCTCGAAGCACTTGAAGAGACCTTGAAAGAGGAGCATGTCCACAGGTAAGACACGCCCGAAGGCCTTCGCGACGTCGTATCGCTACTGGATTTTTCGGGGATTCCCGGATATCTCGACGTGCGGTCGTGTATCCTGTACGGAGGAATTTGTATTACGGACGGGATTCTCTGTGCACCGAGAAAAACAATTTATTTGCTTTGAATAAATATTTAACTAAATGTAATAAATATTTTTCTAAATCAAAGAAATATTTTTTTATACCAAATAAATATTTATTTGCGGGGCGTCCGTCAAATAAATTATTTTTCTGGGTATGGCTCTAGGCAGAAGGCACTTTAAACAGATGAATTTCCCAATTCGGCCACTCAAAAAAAATGAAAACTAAAAATAAATTTTAATAAATTGAATGAAATGCAACGTCGTTATTGCTACGTGATTTTTCGGGAATTCCCGGATATCTCCACTTGCGCCCGTGAATCCTGCACGAAGAAATTCGTATTATGAGCGCGATTCTCCGTGGCTATCGGCAGAAGGCACTTTAAACATAGATTAATTTTTCAATTCGGCCACTTGCAAAAAAAAAAAATATATATATATATAGAAAAGAATGTATGGCTTGAAATGAAGGACGGTGGATGTGATTTTTTTTAATGGAGTAAAATGGCGTGCAGTGCAGTACAGTGCGTGTCTCGTTCGAAAGATGAAAAAAAACGAGTCGAAGATAAGGAATAAAAGGAACAAAGCTGAGGAACATTTTTCATCAGCCGGTTTTGAAGTACAAGAGGGAACAAGAGAGAAAAGAGAGGTTTATCGGGAGAGCCCCGAGGGCGTTCGCATATTTTTAGCGAGCCTGAGAGGAACATCAGCCAGAAAGCAACACCAACCGGGGCATATCGGGCTGCGTGCGCATCGGGCTCGCACGAAATGAATTTCGTGCAAACTCGTTAGGCAGGGTCATCGACATTATTCCCGCGTATGCCTCACATTCGAAGAGCGTTTTTGGAGGTCGTAGCACTTGACGAGAGGAATCTCTCCGAATAAAAAATATAAAATTTCTCAAATTCCTCCAATCTCCTCTCTACCGTCAAAATACCGTGTGTCTTCGAACCCTCATAGTAAAAAGATTTGTACTTCGAGCCAACTTCTTTGCCCACAAACGGCCACAATGATTTCCTTGTTCATTTTACAAAATACATTCGTAAAATTAACAAAATGTTTTCATAAAATTAACAAACTTCGATTATAAAATGCACAAAATTTCTTTGTAAAATTAACAATAACAGAATTTTGGACGTTTGTGAAGAAACGTCGATATCAATTTTACTGTGCTCGATGAAGAATCAGAATAACGCTGCGCATGCTCGGAAGTATCTTTCTAAGAATTTTTTCGATGTGTTTTTTCATTTTTTTTGTTCTAACCTTTCTTTCGAACAAAAGTATTGTCCGGGTCGAAAGCGAACGATGGACTTGTGAGATCAAAACAAGAGTCGGGTAAAATTTCGTCGACTAATGTCTCCGGTGGGTTTATCAAGCCGAGCGAGGCGAACAGTGGAGTATCGTATAATACGTAAAGTATAGCGTGTTAGCCGGCGGCAGGTCGAGCCGCTAACTTTCCCTTTTGACGGATCCTCCGCGCTCTGGTCCCGGAGTTCTCGGCGAGCGAGAGAGCTCCGACAGACACGGAGACTCTCGAGGACGATGTGCCACCGTTCGATCCGATCGCATCCCGTCCCGCCCAAAAAACGTAACGACAAACCTGAGCTTTCATCATTTTTAAAATAAAATAATAAAATTATAAAATTACAAAATAAAAAAAAAAATTGAATTCGATTGCCAACGTCAGAGGCTAAAAATAAAAAAAAATCGTCACGGGCATAATCGTCGTCCGCTAACGAGAGATCGGTTAACGAATGTCGGAGTGCAAATTCAGAATTTTCCTTAAACAGGTGGCTTTCACTTCTACGAAGTCTCGTGCGACGAGAGTGCGAGCGAGCCAGCGATGTGTATGGTGGGCATAAGGCTCATTCTCCTCCTGTCTCCGAAGGCCGCCTCGTTCTCTCGCCCTCCTGGTTGCGCCAGATGCCACGAATCACACGGGAGGGATTCGATCGGCACGTCCTGCTCTCCTCGGGCATAAATGTCCGAAACGAACGAAGGCGAAAGCTTAAAATACGACGTTATAAAAGTCGACAAAGTCCCGAGTTATTTTTTTTTTAACTATAACCAAAATTGGGCGACAGAATTTTATTAAAAAAAAAAAAATTGTTATCA
This sequence comes from Stenichneumon culpator, assembly GCA_964017025.1. Classification (NCBI taxonomy): domain Eukaryota; kingdom Metazoa; phylum Arthropoda; class Insecta; order Hymenoptera; family Ichneumonidae; genus Stenichneumon; species Stenichneumon culpator. The sequence continues at coordinate 13,410,534 of OZ024780.1, read as the reverse complement.
TAATTAATTTTTGCTAAGGGGCCGGCAAAACAAATCATTATCTTTTTTTTCATAGAGTGCGAGCTCTCGTGCAGTATGCCGAGGCAGTCGCGAAGCTGCTGCGGCAAGAATCGCGTCAGAATTTCCCTGAAACCGCTAGCTTTCACTTCTTACGGAGTTCGAGCTCGCCGTAGAATGCTACTAGGCCTCCGAACGCTCTGCTGTGTACGTATAGAGCAAGACTTACACAGCTAGTTACTGCTCTGTGTGCCGTTGCTGCTGTTCGTATTACTATATAATAGCTGGTCCCGCGAGCGTGGCGTTGACGGTGCGCAACACACCCAAGAGGTGCGAGTAGGTACCGACTTACAGACCTACAGACTGCAGAAGTATTACTGTTGTTCTTTGCCGGTTCTATCCTACGATTATTTTCTCGTTTCCAGCACGGTTCCCTCTGCCATTTTCCGGGTCGAGAACGTCGCCTGAGCACGCGACTCGAGGCAAATTTTCTTGCGCTAATCAGCTGATTGTCAATTAGCCATTTACTCAATTTAAGTTCGAACTTAATTTCGTACTGAAGTTCGAACTTAATCTCTTACTTAAGTTTGAACTTAATCTCCTACTTAAGTTTGAACTTAATCTCTTACTTAAGTGTGAACCTAATCTTTTTCTTAAGTTTGAACTCAATCTCTTACTTAAGTTTGAACTTGATCTTTTACATAAGTTTGAACTTACTTTCTCCAGGTCGAATTCAATATCGTACTAAAGTTCGAACGTAATTTCTTACACAAGTTCGAATTGAATTTCGCACTCAAGTTCGATCTCGGATTCGATCTTAAGGCCGATTAATTCGCACAGATGTGCGGTTCGATTTGTTTGCGGTCAGGACAGCTGCACCGAGAACATCCAGCGACAGAGTCGGCACAGAATCACATCTGCAACGAGCCCGAGATTCGAGCGAGTGGCGAAGCGGTGTGCGCGCTTCGCCGCGTTTGTTCTCCGCTTCGCGATCTTTCGCTCGGTGCTCTGCCGCCCGGGGATTTCAACGAGTGGAAGAAGAAACTGGTTATGCACGAACGCCTGTTCAGCGTAGGCTGCTCGACGAGTGCATACGTACTTGTGCAGATGAAACACTTTTGTTTCCATTATTTTTCCATCTCCCCTCTCTCTGTCTCTCTCGATACTTCATTTCCATTCTATCCTCCTTACACCCAACCCTTTCCCTTTATTTTTTACCCTCCTCTGTTCCTTCGTCCATCCACTCGCACCCACATTTATTCTTCCTATTTTTACATCTTTTTTTCCGATTCTAGATTCTAGTCGTGCCCCGACGTTCTCTTGGCATTTTCGACTTTCTTACTCCCTTAATTTCTCTACATTCCTTTAAAAAATAAGAATAATAAATGTAATGAAATTAATGAATTAAATTTAATAAAATTAATAAAAGAAAATAATTTATATGAATTTATTTCATTTTGGGCCATCAGGAACCTTCCGATTATTCATTGCGCCAAATATTCTAGTGGGGACATCACGAAGAGGTCAGAATGGCACAGCGTCCATCGGTACTGGTCCAACGTCGGCGAGCACCGGCCCAGCGTCGGCCAGTACTGGCCCAACGTCGGCCCGGCAATGGAGAAGAAAAGAGCGATTCTTTGGACTCTTGAAAAATGTCCGTCGACTCAAATCTTGAAAGTTTCCGTCGGAAACAAAACCCGCGCATCGTTCGCAAGATCGAACGTACTCGTACAGGACAATCAGCCGGGCAGGAGAATAGACGCGGAGGAGCAAGTGTATGACTGCCGATGAATTTAACAGTGGATGCAGTGAGGAAATTGCTACACGACGTTAATATTAATATCTAGGGCGAAAGAAATCGAGAGAAATCCATGCGTTCGTGAGCCTCCGAGTTCCTACGAAGTTACAGCACACAGACAGACACACACACACACACACATACGGGACTATATCTTTATGCTCTTTCTCTCGTCTCGGGCTCGCAGAGAAGTAGACTCTGCGCAATTTCACACTCTCTCACCGCCCGGCAGGAGGATTATATACATTCTTGCCATCGTCCGTTTATTTGTCCGGGGAAAAACGACCGCTGTCCCCGATTTTCCTCGGGTGGACGCGGTCGCGCGTACGCTCGATGCCTCATCGAACGAACGGCGCGGGCTACATCGGGCACATGTAAAAGCATATACGATGGGTGCGTCTCGTCGCCGACTTTGTCGTACTCGGGTATTCATAGCGCGCGGGCGGCGAGACCCGATAAATTTATACCGTTAAAGAGTCGACCCGCTCGCGGTTTATTACGCGTCACAGTCCGGTATGCCTGTACACTGTATTTTTTCAACCCTTTACACATATTGCAACTATAATATAGATAAGCATTTGAGCCGCTCGAACAGCGATAGCCCGGTATAGGGAAGGCTGATCGAGTGCATGGTGAAAAAAAGATTTTTGCATTTAGCAAAGATTTCTGCATGGAGAATCAAAAATTGTTGGGACAGCAAGAATTTTTGTGGCCGTAACTGTTTGCCTAATTTATATAGAGACAACAAAATATTTTGCTATGGCAGCAAAATTCGTTGTTTTACCAATAAATATTTTGTTGTATCAACAAATATTTTGCTGTAGCAACAATAAATTATAACGATATACATTTTGTTAGAAAAACAGAACTATTTTTCTCCGTGTGGTCCATCAAGATCCATTTTTTATTGTTAAAAATACGATTCGTTGGAAAAAAATTGCTTCAATATATATTAAAAAAAAATAACTATAATATATATTTTTTCCAGGGTTTAGGTACGAACGAGTTTAAGGGATTAACTATAAATTTATCGTTACTTGAACGGACGATAATGGGAGTCGGGGGTTCGGTAGCTGGTGAGCTTACCTTATAGAAAAATTATACGCGATGAAATAAATCTTGTGCGTGTTGGACATACCTTAGCGAGGTGACAGGAGCTCTCAACGTAGGCGGCCCAGCGCCTTCTCCGCAATATGGTCTCCTCTCGCTCGCACACCTTCTCTCACTCGGACACGGATGTCAAAGTTCCTCGCGCCTTCCCGTGTCCCTGATATCTTCCATAATCCAGTAATCAAATAGGTAAGCCGTTGCACCTGTGGCCTTTCTCTCCTTTTCAATGATTACGCTTTTCCCGCGGGCACAATTTATTGATTTATTTATTTGATTTTCTCTATGTGAATTATATTTTCATCGGTGAGGTAACCGGATGTAGGATAGAGCGAGCGAACGTCGAGAAAGTATTAACCGTATTTTCACTGATCTAATTAAGATATCTCAATTTTACGTCTATGTCAACTTTCGTAAAATATTCATAAACTAATTAATTAATTTTTATATAAATTTATTTATAATTACAAGTAGTCTTCACCGCACTTTATTTATTATTCTCCGCACCTTCTATATCTATAACTATAACTTTCTATTTTTTTTTTTTTTAATTAACGAACTGCAATCGACTATCCGCGTTCAATACGAAACGAGAGCTTTACGGTGTGTGTCTTGCTATCCGGACATGTCGCGGATGATTGTCAAAGCCCGCTGCTGGTGCTGGGCCAGGCGCGCGGACAGCCTTGCTGTGAGTGAGAGTTACAAGACGTTCACCATCTTGGTGAACACACCGTCTCGTAGACGGTTTCGAGCGGCGAGCGAAGTTCGCGCGCGCATGCGCCCGACCGTTATCCATATTCCGCGCGCGGGGGCCCCCGTCGGTTCGTGATCCCCGTCGAGGACCCTGTTGCTCGCTGGTTGCATGGGCCTTCCTCGCGACCACTCGGGTTCGGCTGGCGTGACGTCAGAAATAGGACAAGGCGCTGGTGGCCTTTGGATATACCCAACCTATACCTCCCACCCGGCCAATACTCAAAGGCAAAACCAAGCAACGAGTCAGCGGGGAGGGCGTCGAAGAGGGACGCAGAGGGGCCACTGAACTGTCTTGGCTTTGCACCTTTCTCTCTCTCTCTATCTCCGGGCTCGCGGCTGCCCCCTTCGCCCCCCCCCTTCGCCCCCCTGGCGTTCGTCGTCTTGTCTGATCCACACAGGGCCTCTCCACTTCTCCTGTACATACCACGGGGATAACTATAGCTACCCTTATGCGCCCTTCCTCCGGATCGTCGGTCCACTCTTCGAGTCTTTTTTTGAACCCACTTCTCGCACCCGATTGCCGATTGATAGTCATGGCTTTCGGGTTATCGGAATCGAAAGAATGGATCGATGCGAAACTCAATTTTTTGATGAGATGTAATTGAAAAGGTCGCTGTTTCCGGTGAAAAGATATGACTCTACAAATATTTTTATGAGAGTCTAAGATTCATCAAGTTATAACGGCTGTTTTTTGCATCGTACAAACTTCGCTCGGGAAGGTTCACTTGGAGAGTGAAATTTTGCAAGCGAACAATTGTTCTTCTTCCTAGAGCACTGCATTGATAGAGACTTGTCGAAGATGAAATTTGATGTCATGCAGATATCTTCAGGGCCGTAAAAAGATAGCCGAGCCTCTCTTCATCTCTTCTTTTGAACCCTTTTCTCGCACCCACTGCTTTCAGCTTATCTGAAACGAAATAATGTATTTTCGCGAAACTTAATTTTTTATGAGTTTGAATAGAAACGATCGCTGTTCCCGCTGTCAAAAAAATAACCCTGTCTCTCTTCGCCTCTTATTTTGAACCCTCTTCTCGTACCCGGTTGTCACCGCCTCTAATAGTCACCGCTTTCGGCTTATCTGAAATGAAGCAGTGTATGTACGTATGTACGTAATTTTTTTATGAGCAATATTTGCAAAGATCGCTGTTCCCAAAATGAAATGAAGTAATTGCAAAGATCACTGTTCCTAAAAAGAAAAGAAATAATTTCACAGATCGCTGTTCCCAAAAGGCAGGCCGCCCCTCCTTATTAAATTTGGCCTGCACCGAAGGCATTGTTGCAGCGACGAACCTGTGTGTTATTTCTGAATGTACCTGAGGAGAGAGGTAAACAGTCCCGCAGCATGTGGGAAAAACATTCGCGAAGTTGCGCCGGTGCGGAACTACCGATCACCAGGAAGGGTCCGCTAATTGCCTCGTTAAGAGATTCGCAATTAGAACCTTTCGATAAGTCGTCAGGACGATTATCTCTCCGAAGCTCGACGACACGGAACTCTATCACGCGAACCTGCCCGAGAGTTCGCCGATAGCCGGTGTGCGCTCTCGGCTCGTGACTGCTCGGTCAAATAACGACGAACGAATTGTCAGGCCTTATCGGAGAGCTCTTCAGCTCCGAGAGGGGCGAAAGATTGAAACCGAGAGAACGATTGAGACAACGACTTTGGCATCGAACGTCCCCAGGATAAAGATCGCAGATATTAGTTTAATGGCTCTGTCGGCGCATGCGCGCGCACTTTGGCATTCTAAAGTCCTGCAGAAGGACAAGAACAAGCCGCACGACTGTATCGGAGCCCGCGATGATCTTTTGCCTCGCGGCGTATTATCGAAAGCTCGTCCTGGCTTAACCGCCTTAGCCGTCAGCGGCGTCCGAAATTAAAAAAATTAACAATTGTTTCATAATACGCCGGCATGCTCATTTGCATGTAGAATAACAGAGGGTAATTCGCCGATATTAGTGACATAAAGCAGAAGAAAAACAAGGTTATATTTTATTTATTTAATTTCAACGGAAAAAATCGTTTTACAAAAAAAAAAATATGGTCTATTTAATTTAATGTAAATAGTATAGTAATCTATAATTAATACAAAATATTGAATTTATCGAAATATCAACAAATATTTCCATAAATTTCTTCGAAACTCAATAAAACGAAGCGTACTTGTAACTTCGCTGGCTGACTTGTCCGTCCATTCAATAATATTCTAAATAATATAGTAACATTCTAAAGACATTTTCAATGTGCTTATGCTATGTGTATAGCATATGCCAAATTTTTTTCATATTATACATATCATATTATTTTTTATTTAAAAATTCTGCAAGAATTTTACGAATGGCAGTAGTATTATAAAAAAAAATGATTAGTTCGCCTACGATTTTTACGTTTCAACTTCACCTAGTATAAAAGTGTGAAGAGCTTTCTCATGCATATCGTACAACAGAAAAAAAAATCCTCGTCAAGATAAAAAAAACCCTTTACAGAATATCTCCATAAATTTCTTCGCAACGGACATTGCAGTCCCGTTTCCCAGTCTATGTAATATCGCGAGTGGCCGATACCGCGGTAAGTAGAATTTGCTCTCTACCACCTTGGTACACCTCTCGTTGAACCTTGACCAACGACCCGAGACATTATTGCACGTATGACTCTCAAAGTACAGGCCGCGCGATAAAAGGCCTGCGAGGGAAAAAGTCGAACGCCCCGCGAGAGATAAATACACACTTTCGAAAAGTTCAAGCTCACTCGTGATATAATTGCCGTGAGTTACCGAGAGCCCGAGTGTTCTCGGTGCGATCGACACTTTCCAATCGAACTCCGTCTATCTCGACGAAACGGTGCGCATGCGCGCGCACTAACCGGGCTTTCGATGTAACTTCTTCGCCGAGGCTCGATCGCGCGGTTCGGTATGCTATATGCATGATGCTGGAAGAAGAATCTTTCGTCATCGTTTCGTAATTGTCGTGATGCGCGAGAGTCATCGCGCCCACGAGATCTCGCCGCGTTTGCGAATGTAACAAGTATGTTTGTATAGTGTGGCTGGCGGAAGAGCGCGTATATACGCGCTCCCTGCTTAGCGATGCTGCCGGTTCTTCTGCTGGACCGTTATGACTATGTCTACCACGCACTCGTCGAGTTCGTATCGCGTCAGGCGTAATTGTATGGCGGTCCGTTTTCTGCTTCTTCGTCGTCCTCTTTGCTCGTCTTCTTCTTCTTCGCACGCGACGACGCCCGCGACTCAACGGCGTTGATGCACAGTGAATGCATCGGTAGCGCATGTCGACGCCACCGAAACGTCATCATCGCTTCTAGTAGCTCGATAGTACTCCGCCGACGAACTAATACCGCTTTTCATTCAACTCCCCGGTCGATTACGATCCGGACGTGCGAGCGTCTCAGCGGCGTCGAACTCATCGCCTATGCGTCAGCAGGACTCTTCAAATTTGTATCTCGGACGGAGGCCGAATACTGTACGTTGCGGAGACGTTGCTCTCATCAATCTGAGGTTTCTGGATGAGGATCGGTTTGAAAAAAATGTTGTTTCGGTTAAAGTGTCATGGAAAATGTTATTAAATATGAAAATGTATAATTGCATTGAATTTTTAAAAAAATGATTTTTATTTTATTTAATACCAAAGTGAAAGTAATTTGATGTAATGCACTGCTGATTGATATATTCACCGTTGAAAGTTTTTAATCATAATTTTTTTTTAGCCGACATTACTACTTTTTTTTGGGTCACAAATGTAGAGAGTGATTCGGAGCGAGTAAGAAATTTTTCTTTTCTTTATTAAAGTAAATTTTGTCAGTTTTAAATAATACAATCGATTTCTTCGAAGCACAGTTATGTCTGCGTAGCCCGCGAGGATAACGCGACATCGCGATATTTAATAGAGTCGTTGGGAACGGGACGGGAGGCCGCGAGAACACGTCGATGGGACGAAACTGGAAAACACGTCATCGAGAAATGCCGTATGTTAGGCCTTACTAAAAGAACACACTGGTCCATGGAACGCGAGTCGGAGACACAACGCACGTGAATGCCCCGAGACGAAGAATCTCCGCCAGGGGGAAACGTGGAAAACGTCAGCGGATCGCTCGGAATTTCATCTACGCTCGTTCTCGTGTTCTCGGGATATTCGCGAAACGCGTGGGTATGCTACACCGCTTACTCATGCTCTCTGAGAGCCGAATATATATATACAGGTATATACATATAGTCGTTTAACGAGGCGTGTAGTTATATATCCTCGTCCGTTTCTCGTAGACTACCTCTAGGCGTTTCTCGTTTCTTGTCCCTTCGCCCCCTGCCTCGAGAATAAAGCGCTGCTGGCCGATAAGCAAGAGTCCGGGATTGCCGGACAGACGCGAGAGAGCCTCCCGAGACTGAAACTAGATTGTGCCCGACCAGAAACGCACTGTTTCTACTTGGCCAGAAGCTTCGCGGAAAAATTTGCAAATCCCTCCGCCTACGAGACCCGGCTGTACGTCGGGCTTGTCCGTGCGCCAGGCTCGTATAACTGAAAGTAGAAACATTCCTTCATGGACGGAAGAAGTCATGTTGAAGACAAATTACAAAAAAAAAAACCATTCAAATGCAATATTCTAGCTTTATGTTAGCGGAGACTTGATCTATTTATTCAAATTTCTTGTGTCGAAGGACAGCAGAGATCACAAAATTAAACCCTGTGCACCAAATCGTCATTCTCTCGTACTGTTAGTGACATCATACCGGAAATACGTCACTTCCAGGCGAAAAATAAGATTTTAAAAGCAAAAGTGGCGAATTTCCTGTATGAAGTCACTTCGGGTGAAACAATTAGATTTAAAAACCTGAAGTGACATATTTTCGGTATGATGTCACTTCCGGTTGGAAAAAATGAGACTTTGAAACCAGACGCGAGGTATCTCCGGTATGACGTCACTTCCGGTTGAAAAATGAGATATGCAAACCACAAGCTACGTATCTGCGGTATAACGTCACTTCCGGTCGAAAAATGCGATCCTCAGAAAAATGCGACGTTTTGCTTTTCCACCAAGACTATAAAACCGCGTAAATTATTGTGTAACTCGAAGTACGCGGCAAATACACGGCCATGGCGCGGAGTTATAGCCGCGATAACAAATAAACCGAAGCGCGATGACGTCCGATCAAGATCGCACTGTATCTACTTGGCGTTAAACTTCCGGAAACTTGGAACACCGCGCTCTGCCGTTGGATAATCTGTAAAGTAGAAAAATTCCTCACTGATCGTACAACGGTTCGCGTCGACGTTACACAGTCGATCCGACACGCATATATGTATATGTACGTATGTGTACATATACGGATACATGTATGTAGAGAGATGTGTCTCGGGAGTGGACGACGAGCCGGCGTCGTCGCGTGCACGACGGCGCCGTTATCCGCGAGGAACTCTCGCGCCCTCGAGGAGACGCATGGCCTATATATATCCTAGAGATAAATATATAATCTGGCAGAGGCCCAATCGTGCACGCACGCCTCGTTCTATGCTCGCGTCTCCGCGTCTCTCGCTCCGATCCGCGCGATCCCGTGCTCGCTATTTCTCCCTTTTCACGCTGAATTTTACCGAAGCGAGAGATCTAAACCCGGTAATAGCCAGCCAGCGAGGCGGGAGCGTCAGTGCAGCTGTCGACGCGAAAGGGCGTGCAATAGTCGGACTAAATCAAGTTACAAAAAAAAAAAAAAAAAGAAAAAAAAATGGGGAAGTTTGAAACGCGCATAACTTATGGAGAAAATAAATAAGAAGCGCGATGTAACGATCTTATGCAAGGATATTAAGGGGATTCGCGCTTCGGATGGTTTCGTGTGCTGAAATATCTGTATGTATGTATATACATGTGTTTATATGCGTGTACCGAGCTGCATACTGAAATGATTCAGAGTTTCGTCAGTCGCGATGTGAGGCTGCAGCGAGTGTCGTCAGTGACGGAAAACAACGGCGCACGTTGATCGAAACTCCGAGCTCGCCGCGGACCTCTCGAAGAGTCGAAGTAGACCAAAAAAAGGAAGAGGCGTCGCGACGATCAAACAATTTTTTTTGTGATTTTTTTTTCTCAGTCCCGAGCCACCCGAATAGTGAAAGAGCCTCGACGTGGACTGGCGGGCAGAGCAAAGTTGGTGACCGAGACGAGGCTCTGACCGCGCTTAAAACCCGGGGATAAATTTAATCACGTCGATCGCTGCATTTGGGTTAGCGAGCGTATGCGTCCGAGAACCGGCAATTCTAGTTCGGCCTCTCGACGAATAGAATAGGGTTGGGACAGGCTAATTACGTAAGTGAAACGGAAAGAGGTGCATTTTTTTGAGATCTTAAAGAAAAAGAAAAAAAGAAAAATTGAAGATATTGCTCCGGAAGAAATGTTTGTGAAGTGAAACAGTGCGTCGGTGTGCGACGTGCAGGCTGAGGGATTACATAAGCTTACTGATTTTACCTTTTTTTTAAATCACTATTGAGAAAAATATATTTTTTTAATTGGGAAGATAAAATTTGGTGATTTAGATCGATCTTACGTGGATGCTCGTTTGGTGCAACAGACCCGGATACGTTGGATTACTATCGTCATCCACGCGCACTAAATCTCACCATGACTGATCCAAAGATAGATCTTTGAGAGCGACCCAGCCTAGAGAATCACGTGAGCAAAATACTTCGATCTAATTATTCACATATATGAGGTGGAATGTCTGGGAAATTAAAAATAATAATTAATTAAAAGTATGGATTTATTGATTCGCTTTGTGAGGTGCGATCGTTGCTGATTGTTTCGTATATCGTTTAGGATGCACCACAAGACTTACGGCTCGGTCACAGGGGACACCCTGTGTCCCCTTGGCTTTCATCCTCAGGTGCGATGGCCGACACGATGTAAACGCTGTTTCAGGTACCCACGTACAGAAAAAAAAATTGTCGACTTTTTGACGAAGTTTGCATCCTGCGTTTGTGTTGCACCGTGTTTTACACCAGATGCGGTTTATTATTTATTTATTTTTTTCTATTTGAGAGATACAGAGGAATTTAATATTTGGACTATTGTCGATAAGAAACCGACAGATCTTAAAAGACCTAATAAGTGGTCCAGCATAATAATTTTATCGTCGCTTAAACAAATTTATTTGGAAAAAATGGTTCCTACCAGTTTATTAGGTCCGCAAAATGTGAAACAGATTGGATCCAACTGTGTACGAACTAAACGTCTAACGATCTTGAAAGGCCTAGCAAGTGGTCCAGTAGGTCGCGCACAGCAAGTTAATTTTCCCTTCGTTTAAACAAATTTATTTGAAAAAAACGGTTTCTACCAGTTTATTAGATCCGCAAAATGTGAAACAAATTGGATCCGACCGTATACGGACTAAAAGTCTGTAGATCTTGGTCCTAGTCAGTGGTCCAGTAGGCTGCGCGAAGCAAGCTAATTTTTCCGTCGTTTAAACAAATTTATTTGGAAAAAACCGGTTTCTACCAATTTATTTGGTCCGCAAAATGTGCATCAAATTGGATTCGACCGTATATGGACTAAACGTTATATCGCGCTAGCCTCTCAACCAATTTGCAACGATCCCTACGATCGTCTCGAACGGCAGCGCCTGTCTTACACTACAAATTTATTCATCCCCCGTTCGTAGGGGATCTTATGTAGAAAATATTCCATTGAGCTTGCCGGATCGTATCGATAAAGTGCACGCTAAACGTCGGAGCGATCCATAGCTCCTACTTGTTAACAGCATGTATTACTATGGCCCCGAGTAAAACGTACGCACGCATGTATGGAAAGTAACCACCAGTTCGAGCTGGCGAACGGGCAAAACATGCGGAAACATCTGAGCGAGTCCTCTCGGCTCGCTTCTCCCGCATACTTTTTCACAACGGAATACAAATCGCTCGTTTATTCCGCGAGTGTTTCAGGATACATTCAAATAATATTTACGATGCAATCGTGTGCACACGTTGCATCCCGGAGCCCCGCCAGCAGCTATCAGAAACGAACCCAGTGGCAAAATTAATGATGGCGATTGTTTTTCAAGGGCGCGGTTTGAATCTGGAATTTCATTCGATCGAGATGCTTTCGTGTGAAAAATTGCTAATCGATGTTTTTTTTTTTGTCGCATGAGCCATTCTCTGCGAGAACGTTAACCTGCCGACTGGCAACGTAACATTTTTATTTTCAAACCGCTAAGGTGCGGTCCGCCGGACACGTGTGGATATCACGTATGACTACCAATCAGAAAGATTTATTTTCTCGGAGATAAACCCTTTTGCTTTCAGCCGCAAACGATAAATCGCATGGGATTTTTTTCTTCTTTTAATCGATAAAAAAAACAAGGTTTGTCGCCTGAAATCGCCAATCAGTCTCGTTGAAGGGATTGACAAAAAAAGATTCATTTTTTGCCAGAGATTACAAGGACCACGTTGGGAAGAGGGGGAGTCTGAAGGACACGACAGCATCGTCGCCGAGTCTTTCAGGAAAATCATGGGAGTCTTCGTCAGCGCGGTTAGTGACAAATTTCACTTCGTTCGTTTTTTCACTTTTTTTTTTCACTTCAGCTTCGTTTTTTCTTTTTTTTTTTTTTTTACTGAATGCTAATGGTTTTTGTCTTAATGTGAATGGCGAAACAGCTCGAGCGAGAGTCCCGAGTCGAGGAGGACGTGGGCATCGACCTCGAATTTAACGAAAGAGGAGCCCAAGTCCTCGCCGAATCCGGCGACTTCGTTGACCTGGAGCTCGGCACTGGACATCACCCAAGACGCGCAGGAATCCTCGGCAAAGCCGGACCCTGGCTCTTCAGCGCAAGCGAGAACGAAAAATTACGCGGGTTCTCAATCGGACACTTACAATTATCGTCGTCACTCGATAGACGAAACGATATTGGACAGACCACAGAAATTGCAGATCAAAAGTGTCATCGGCAAAAGCAACGGGACCAGCTCGGACAACGACGTTGAATTTATTATACAGGTGAGAAAATCGAGGGCCAACGAGACGACGAGCAAGACTGGTCAGAATGAGGCCGGTAACAGCCAGAGCGACCACGGCCAGGACGGCAAGTCGGAGAAGGGTGGAAAAACGGAAAAGGTATGATATCGTTCCCCAATAAAAGAAACACGGAAAATAAGTTTTTTTACACCGACGGTTTAAATTTTGAGGATGATTTTAGCAATCATCTAAAATTAAATTTTAGCAACCATCCAAAGTTAAATTTTATCAGTCATCTAACGTTACATTTCAGTAATCATCTAAAGCTAAATTTTAGCAATTATCTAATTATTTTAGCTATCATCTAAAGTTGAATTTTAGCAGTCACCTAAACCTAAATTTTAGAGAAGGCTCTAATAAAATTATCAAAAATTTATGCAAGCGCTCGTTGGTGAAACTTTATGTTCTGTGTTGCCTTTCGAAAAGGAATACAACAAGAAAATAGAGCTTCCAACTGAACACGGTCCATTGGTTTTAATTGCAGAATGAAATCGAGAAGCTCAGGGCACAGTTGAACGATATGAAAGTCAGATGCGAGCGAGTCGAGAGAGAAAAGAGTGACATATTGTTGCGGCGCTTGGCGACCATTGACTCGGTGTCCTCGAAGAGCACGAGCAACGAGATGACGAAACTTCAGAAAACCGTCAAAGAACTCCAATCTAAAAACGAAAGTGAGAAAGACTCTTCTGTTGTCGTCAGAGAATCGTAGGTGTACATAAAAAAAATAATGAACTTGTTAACGATTTCTTTTGTTTTTTCTTCTCAGCGCTCACCGAAGAGAAGACGGCTCTGATGTCGAGGATAAAGAATCTGGAGAGAGATTCGAATTCGCGATTGGGAAGAAACGAGCGCGATAAGGCAAGCGAGGAGCTTCGCTCGAAGCTCAAAGCGGCCGAGACACTGTGCGAAAGTTTGATGGACGAGAACGAGGACATGAAGAAGGAGATAAGAGATTTGGAGGAAGAGATTTACGAGATGCAGGACAACTTCAGGGAGGAACAGGCGGACGAGTACACGAGCTTGAGAAAGAGTCTGGAGCAGTCGAACAAAAATTGTCGAATATTATCGTTCAAACTGCGCAAGGTGGAGCGAAAGGCGGAACAACTTGAGACTGACAAAACCGATTTGGAGAAGAAATACACGGAGGTCAAGAGGATAGAAGAGGTTCTTAAGAAATTCGGCAACGAGTACAAAAACAGAAGTCAGAAGAAGTCGTCGGACTACACGACGAAGGTTCAATTGAAAAAAATGGTCGAGGATATGGAAAAAGAAATCGGTGAGAATTCCCGATCTGCGGCGAATTCGACTCCTGAATAAATATTTTTTAAATATTATAATAGCAAATTTTAAATAAGAAAATTACGATTTCTCAAAATTGCAGGTGACGTCTTTGGTATTTTCGCGAGCATCATCGACGGCAAAGAGATCGAAGCCTCGCCCGTTAAAACTCCGGAGAATAACGCTAAATTCGAGAAACTGACGAAGGAGCACGAAGTGTTGAAACAAAAATTGGAGAACACGATGAAGGAACTGGCGATCGAGAGGGAAAAGAAGAAATCTTTGCCCAGCGCTGTCGTGGTCGATAATAAAAATGCTGACGCCCAAAGTTGTAAGAATTTATCCTCAGGGCTATTGAAGTCTTTCGTTTCGACTTTTACGCCCATATTAAATTCTGTTTCTTGAAAAATCGTCGACAGCTTAAATTTTTATTAGCGTCGAATTCGAAAAGCGAACGTTGAATAAAACGCGGAAATAAATAATAATGAACGTTCGTTTTTTGTCGTTTCCAGTGAAAAAGAAATTGGAGGAGTCCTTGGCGGCGAGAGAATCTGAGAAGAAAGCCTGGGAAACCGAAAAGGTCAAACTTCAAGAAGAAAAGGAGAAATTGAAGTCAAAATTATTGTCGCTTTCGGCGGAGAAGCTGAAAACTCACAACGAAGTTGTGCAGCTAAAAAAAGACTTGGGTAAATAATATTATGTGCTAATATCGTGCAATCTTCGATGACAATTATTGTTTCATTACAACTCTTTTGTTTCTCTTTCGTTTATTTTTTCCCAGAAATGGCAACATCTACGGAGAACAATACGGCGAAAATGGAGACGATGGTGAGTGAGCTGAGAAAAGAATTGTCCATGGAGAAGGAAAAGTGTAAAAAGTTTCAGGACGATTTGTTCTCGTCCACGGAACGTGAGTGCCGAATGTCGAAGACAATCGCCTCTGTGAGCATTGCCGAACCTTTGGTTGTTTGAGCCCCCCACGCGTGTCCCTTTTATCCGAAACCAAAAATAATTTCTTCGTTTTTTTTTTCTTATTTCTTCTTTCCCGCGCTGCGCAGGTCGAACAGACGAAGACTTTGCTCGACGGTGACCTCAAAAAAGCGAAGCAAGACTTGGAGGCCGCCAAATCTTCGTCTTCGTTCAAGCTCGCTAAGATAACAGCCGAACTCGCGGAAGTCAAGAAAGACCGGGACAAGATTAAGTCGCAATCGGAGGAGGACAAATTGGCGAGGGACACGGAAGTCGGAAGCTTAAAGAAAAAAGTGGCGAGTCTGGAGAAGGCTGGATTGAACGCGAAGAAAATGCTTGAATTGAAGCAAAGTTACATCGACCGAATATCGAGTGGGTATCTTCAACCAAGGAATTAAACCTTGCGGTGCACGTTTCCGGAAATGATACATTTGCAAAGTCAAAACAGATATTATGTTAAAAAAAAAGATCTCAAAGTAAAATGTTGACCTGTTGGGAGATAACGGATAATCTATATATAGTAATTAAGTTCATGTCGATTGGACACTCACACCGATACTGACAGAAACTTACAGATGCTTACATAGGTACTTACACAAGAACTCACGGATACTCACAGATACTCACACAGAACTGCGATCCAACACATGACCGCTATTAATAATAATCATGTCGTGTGTTTTCGCAGGCCTTGAAGAGGAGGTGAAAAGAAATCTCGAAAGATACGACGAATTGAATACGAAACACGCGAAGATGGTGGAATCGTGTGAGCGTGCGGAGAGCGAAAATCAAACACTAAACAGGTGAAAAGTGAGGTTTTTACTTCCGCGATGTAGACGAAAGTTATCATTTAATGTGTTGCAAAAAAAAAAGAATAATTGTACAATAGGCAACTCGTTCTCAATATCTTCCTGAACTCTTAATTTCCAGCAAATTGTCGGAACAGAAGAAGCAATTCAGCAACCTCGAAAGCGAGTTGAAGGCGCTCCAGAACACCTATAAATCGCAATCGAGCGCTTGGTCGAAGGAAAAATCTCGACTGGAGGTCAGCATCAATGAAACAGCTTCGGGCCCGTAATGTCTCGATGATTTTATCGAGTACGTTTTTTTTTCTTCTTTTTGCAGGAAAAATTGCTCGAGTACGAGCGATCGCCGAGCAACGTGCAGTTGGAGGAAGCGAGGGAAGAAATCAATCGTCTCGGCAAAGAAAACAATTCGCTGATGGATCAGGTGGCGGACATCAGAAGAATCGTGAGTTGTTGTTTTGGTTGCAAAAGACGATGTGAATTGTATGCCCGATTTGTACGCTCGAATGTATTAAGACTGTCCGACTAATCTTCATATTATGATGGCTGTAAAATTTTCTCTAATAATTAATCAATAAAGTGATTATTTATTGTCCCCCCCGCCCCTTGTTACTTGGCGTAGTCATCGTCAAAAGGCGTAGTGCTTTCTATCGTAGAAGCCGGATGCATCGCAAGGTGCGACGATTATGCAGCTCATAAAAAAAATCCCAAAACCACCGTAGAACTAAATATATCGATGTTAAGATAAACTTTTCTCTGGAAGTCTAAAAAACGAAACGTAAACTTCGTTTCTACAGAACATAAAGTCTCGTTGATAAGTTTACCAAGCCTTTGGTAAAAGAATCTTTCTTTCTGTCCCGATCTTTCGACAATGTTAATTTATACATTCCTGACGACTGCGACATCGAGTGCCAGTGTTGCAAAAAATTGTGTACACTTTACGCGCGATTTATTTAACCCTTTGAAGCACGATAGTACAATCTTTGAAAGAAAAAAACGGTATTTATGTCCGTATCGCATCGCCCCAGGGTCAGTAGGCAAGTTCGATCATTTTCATTAAACATTATTTCCAAGGTAAATATGTTGTTTTATACTTTCAAACGGTGTTCCATTACATGTGGAATTCATGCATCAAAGGGTTAATCAAGAACCCGCATAAATGTTGGTGCTCGATTCCATTGTTTTCTCAGAACGGAGTTACTAATCTCAGTAAACTGCAACGGCTGTCAATTTTTCCTCTAATTACTAATCGATGTGAAATGATAATTTTGTTTTTTCTCTTCTGGATCTCGAACAGACGTTAAAACGCTCTTTCGGTCTCTCACCGGACTGTAATTTTCAGAACGAAGATCTCACGAGCAAGCTCAAAGATTACAACGCCGTGTCGAAGGTTCAACGTAATTTCTCAGCTGACTCGGATGCACTGGAGGCCGAAGTGAGGAAGGCGAAGACCGCTCTGGCTAACGCTGAGAAGTCGAAGAAGGCCGATCTGGCACAATGCAAATTGCGGTACGAGCACAGGATCAAGGCGATAAACGACGAGATTCAGTCGATACAGAATCAGCTCTCACGGTACAAGAGGGAACGTGACACTTACAAGCACATGCTCGAGGGAGCCCAGAAGACTATCGCCGATCTCAAAGTCGTTAGGCAGCGACGACAGTCGACCACGTCGACTGGCAAATCGGACGAGGTAAGAAAATAATTGTCGAAATAATTTTATTTCGCGAATCAAATGAGCATATGACGAACGTGGGAAAGACGGTGAATGAAAAACAAACAATTATTTACTACGCCCGATGCGCAGGATGATGAGAATTCGTCGACCACGAATGTGTCCGTGCTCGAGAGACAAATCAGTTGCATGGAGGATGAACTATCCGAGAGCAGACTCGAAGCGTCCAAGCTCAAGACCGAGCTAGTTTCCGAAAAATCCGGCTGGCAGATTAAATTCGCCGAGATGCAGTCCAGGATCAACGAGGTACGTCTAAGAATGCCGAAAATGATAAAAATGCTTCAAATACTAGCGGGTACTTTCTATGGGGTTTTACTAAAAAAATAATGTTTACAAAAATACGAATGGATTTACAACGAGAGGAATTTGTGTCAATTTTGATACTTAGTGTAAAAAAACAGTTTTCCTTGGCGCAAATGAAATATCAAATATTGATTAAGTTCGTTTCGTTTGCAGTTGGAGGAAGAGCGATTGCTCACCAGTGGAAGAACAAAGATCCCGGGTCTGAAAGTACGGATGGAATTGGCTTGGCAAAAGGAGCGGGAGGAGCAGCAGAGATTGCTGCAGGAAACCGCGACGCTGGCGAGGGATCTGAGGCAAACTTTGTTCGAGGTACTATAAACAATATACGATAAAATTAATCCGGTACAGATACCTTATACGTACGCAATAGCACGTTCGGCATCCAGTTCTTATGCTTCGATATGCCGGTTCAGACGTTCTATTCATAATAAGAAAACGTATAGCAATTTATTCCCTCGCACCTCGCGTTAAAGGTCGAGAGGGAGCGTGACAAGGAGCGTCTTGAGAACAAGAGGCGGCAGGATCAGCTGAAGAAAGTGTTCGACGAGGAGAAAGATGAGAACAAGAAAAAGCTGATAGAGGTAAGTGCGGTTGTCTCCTTACTCGTCATTTTTATTCTTGCAATCTTACCAAAAAAAATTTACAGCGCACATTGACGTTTATACTAAACGATTTTATACGCGTCTTATTTAAATATATATATATATATATTTTTGAGACCGGATCCCAGGTTGTCTTCAAGGAAATATAATAATAAAATGCGCTTATAGCTTCGGTATGCGTGTGCCCGTCGTAACCGGCTTTTTATTTTCGTTTTATTTCGCGTCATCCGGTGCGCAAGAAGCAACGAATTAAATATCTGTGGTTCCGCGGTATCGCGTGTCCAGTTGCAGTGCGATCTTCTGGAGTTGAGGGACGCTCACGCGAAGCTGCGTACGAGCAACGAGAAGATGAGAAGGGAGAAGGAGCGTCACGAGAGGGAACGCGAGGATCTTCGGGACGTTATCGCTAACAAGAGACGTCTGGATCAAGTTGAAGCGAGGAATGTCAACACATTGCTTCAGCAGGTCGACGACTTGATGCGACTCTTTCCAGAGCTGAGCTCGGGGAAAAACGACAACAGGATGCCCGAAACTTACACGCCTACTCCACCGCGAAGAACCAAGGTAGACGAATGAAAAAAAAAAGATACACGCGGATGTCTCCCTGATATCTCCCCGATATCCAATTAGCAGCGAAACGCGGACGTCTGTACGGATTATATATTTGCAGGGACCAAAATCAAGAGAATCTTCGCCGATGCTCGAAGGCAAGGATGACGTCAAAGGTAATTATCAGACTCCGTAACTGGGGGCATATTTCACTCCACAATTTTTTTCAACCGATGGTCATCTCGTTCGAGTGACCGTATAAGACAACGATGGTACCGTTGTGCTCCAACATTAAGGAGGTGAGCGCTTCCCACTAGTCAAATGAGTGCTACATTTTTAAAGAGGTGTATACAAACTGTTACGCTTCTATTGATTATATTGACGGTTATTTGTATTACAGGACACGTCAATATAGAAAAACATTTATTGCAAAGGATTTGGAAAGATATCAACTGGTTTGTGATAAGTTTCGAAAAGGGACATATTCGTTAAGTTGTTTCAAAGAATAATCCGTAATGTTTGCTCGATTTTGATGTATGACGGCTCATTCTCTTCCTCGAAAGATGCTCTACGAATTTACCGTCCAGATATTCGATAGTATGTTCCGTTTAAAAATGACCGATGTTTGTTTATGAAGGAATTTTGTCGATGAATAACGAAAATGCTGTCATTTTTAAACGGAAAATACTATCGAATATATAGATGAAGAATTCGTAGAGCATCTTTTAAAGAAGAGAATGAGCCGTAATACATCAAAAGCGAACAAAATTTACGGATTATTCTTTGAAAAACCTTTTGAAAAAATTCGTTTGAAAAAACGAATATGCATCGTTTCCAAAATTAGGACAAACCAGTTAATATTTTTGTAAATCCATTGCAATTAATGTTTTTCTAGCTTAAGGACATCTGCTGTAATACAAATTAATATCTACTATAATCAATAGAAGCGTAAAAGTTTGCCCCTTTTAAAATGTAGTACTCATTCGACTAGTGTGAGTCGCTCCAACCTCTTTAATTTCCTGCGGGATAATCGAGTGCAATACCGACCGCGGACTGAACACAACCTTCTATCCCAATTTTTGATATATCTTTTTCATTATCTTCATTTTTCACAGTCAGGTAAAGTAATGATAACGATTGACAAATTTATTCAAATTCACGAAAGCAATAAAATGATCATTATTCGCGTTGTTTTAGGCTCGACCACGAATCTTGCCGGACGAACGGAGAAACTGGAATACACGATCGGGAAACTTATGGAGGTAGCGAAGGAGCTTCAGGAATCGAAGAAGGCGATAGACGACAGTAATGTCTCGAAATCGAAGAAATTTGGCAAAAGGTACGATCGAGTTGGAAAATAAGATTGTACGGTTCAGTAAACTTTTTGTAATTGTTTTCAGATCGACTTCCATCGATAATGATAGTGGAAGAGGGTCGACGCCGAGTCGTAGCAAGCCGAGCTTGAAGCGGAAGAGTCTATCACTGGAACAAACTTCCGGCAAGAACGATCAGGTACTTTCACCAAGCTTGTTTATATTTTATATATATAAAAAAAACTGCAAGATAATTTCAATACATTTTTTTTCAGGCAATTTGGGGCACCGACAGCAACGTCTCGAGTATGCAGTCCCTGGATTCCGAGGTCGATTCTCGTCACTTTAGCATGCAAAGAGATTCGAGCGTTGACAGGTAATTAAAATTAGCCTGACGAGTAATTTAAATGTCAATCATTATTCTCAATCCATTTCAATCACCGTCCCGATCGCGCAGTCGATTATCCGGAGGTTCGACGAAGAGCGAGATGCTCCAGAGGGACAAGAAATACAATAAAAATATAATACGTAAAATAACGACGAAATTGACGAAATCTGCGAGCGTCGACGATCCGAATCCCTCCTTCGACTATTCCATACAGGTATTTTCAAATTTTATAACTTCATATCTTAAAATTTTTGTATTAATTTTTTTAAACGACCAAATCTTTTTTCGAATTTTCTTCGAACGATTCGCAGACTTCCGGTTCCGAGGCGAGTATCACTGCGGAGGAAACGAAGCACGAGAAGAGGAATTTGAAGAAGAAGTTGACGGATATGTTTAAACGGGGCTCGAGAAGCAATGGGTGAGATGATGTTTTTGTCATTTATTTTAGAACATTCGTTCGATAGCGAAGGAGTAAAATGATTTTTCCAGTATGGACAGAAAAATGGACGACAGCAGTCGGCCTTCTTCGAGGGCCTCGAACATATCGAAGCAGTGAGCGGTGCGACTCGAGGAGGCTCAACTTAAATGAACAATCGATGTAATCCTCATTGTCGGATGTGAGCGAAGAATCGCGGAGTCGAATAATTTGCTTCTATATAAAAAGGGGGAGACTCGGTATCCATAGCCGCATTTACCTTTCACCAACAATCCACCCACCATCGTCATCCCATATCTATATACAAATTGTATATGTATAAATACTGGCGTATAGAATCCTCGGATTTCCCGTGTGCCCGGGTAACTTCTTCGATCGCAATGTCTCTATGTGTGCGAGTGTGTGTGTGTGTGTGCGCAAGATGCCAGATTTTTTTACCCTTTATCTACAATCGAGGCGAAAGATCGCTGGCGAACACCTTCACCTTCTGCATGTACGGGCTATTTCACGTCAAAACAACGATTTTCAAAATTAATACTAGAACAGTATTTGTAAGCATACACGTTTATCGTAATAATACACTGTAAAAAATGTTGTTGGAAAATTAATGGACGAAACTTGGAAGCTCTTTAACGTAAACGGTTTCTGAAATTTCAAACGCATGTGTGTTGCAATTTTACAGTAAAATTATTATCTTTAATAAAATTTTTAGTAAACTTCAGGCAAAAGATTTGTGACTTTAATATCTGGTATTTTTGTTTTACGAAAAAGTATATTAACGTTCAATTAATGTAAGGTATGTAAGCAAATTTGAAGTTGAACTACATTAAATTTACAATTTATTTTTACAGTGTAGTTTTTTCATTTGTTTTCTAGATAAAAAGAACGGTATATGCTTCTTCTAAAAAAGTAGTTTTTATTTAAGATATGTCATTAACGAATAAATGTTTACACTCGAGGCCTTATACGGGGACTTAACAGGTTTGGTCAACCGATGATGTATTTACTTCAGATTTTGCAATAACAACAGCAATAGCAAGATTTTTATAAGAAACATCAAAATTAAAAATTAAACAAATATATTCCTACTCAGTAACGTTGACATATATGCTCCCCATAAAAAAAAACTATTTACATTTTTTGTTGTAGTCTTGTTACACACAATCTAAAGTGACTGAATTCTCGGTCGACTAAACCTCCCTGGTCCCCTTAAACAGAGCTTTAAAAAAATCGAAAAAATCCATTAACTGTAGTAACTTTCCAACACTATCGATGACTATCCGTTCTGACGTGGAATGCCCCGTACACCCGAGTAGAGTGATCGATAATAAATAAATAAATAAATAAATACCAAAACAACACGAAAAATAATCCCACCGGTTGTTTCCTGCGAGGACAGGTCTGTATATATGGAAGCGTGGACATGTGTGCATACCTGTGTATATAAATAAATAAACTCTTGAAAGAATCGTTTCCGAGCGAAGGAAGGGTAGCGTGAGTAGGGAAGTGAGTTTATATATCGTCGTTCGATTACGTTTCCTCGAATCGATTCCGAAGGAGTTCAACCGATGAGCAGTGTTTCATCATCGACGAAATGGTACTCGGGTATGTCGAGATTCCTTGGGGCAGGTCCTTTGCGGATTCGTCCCGCCCCGTCGTAGTGGGATCCGTGACAAGGACAGTAAAATCCCCCTTGTATTATACCGGCTCCGTGTATGGGTATACAGCCGAGATGCGTGCATATACCGATAACTACGAGCCACTCGGGTCGCTGAACCCTCTCGTCGTCCGCTTCGGGATGTCTAAGCTCCGTCACGTTGGTGGTCCTCTCTTGTTCTATTGTCTGTTGCGATCTGTAACGACCTGACGCTACAGTACGACAATTTATTGCACTTGACCCCGTCGCCAGTAGATTTTATGCCCAAGCGTCGATAATCGGTTTCTACCTGGCGCATGCGCATGCGCAGGCACTGAAAAAAAACTGCCCGCTGCGAAAGAAAAAAAATGTTTATTTCAATTCTACTTTCAATTCTTACAATTCGCACGATATTGAAAGGACGGCAAGACTGTCAAGGTGACATGTCAACGTTTCAATCCCGTATGGAATTTTAAGAATTGAAAGTAGAATTGAAACAACAATTTTTTTCTTTGGCAGCGCGCAAGCGAATTTTACTTGAGTCATTGATCTTTTTTTTTCAGTGTGCGCAACGTTGTACGCTTCGACACTTTTTGACGCAATGAAAATTCAACGCGAAAGTTAATTTCAGTAGTAAAAAATAAATTTAAAAAATTATAAATCGTGAAGTGGATGTTGTGACATCGAGATACAGAAATATCTTCGTATAGTACCTGTGATATATGAAAATGGGCTTGCCGCGCCATTTAGCAACAGCCATTTTTCCCTCGGGTATGTTCGATAGTTTGAACTCGGTCTGAGCGACGGCCAAAATTTCTCGGGATGGTGCCATGAACATCACGTAGTGAAGCATGTGCGATTTGTACCCGTACATACCTAATACACCCGCGGCTGCGGGTTTTTAATAAAAATTTTCGTTAAATTCACAACTGAAACGTTTGGGCATTATTGAGCGAAAGAATTTTGCAACTTCCGTGGAGATCTTCGGAGCGTTTGGGACGAGGTATTTTTATTGTGTGGCAAAGACTTCAAGTAACTTTTTTTTAAAGAAAATTTTGAAAATTTTTTTTAACTCACCGAAGGAAGTCACGTACATGAAAGCTTTGCGCTCAGCAGCGCTACGATTAGCCGGAACATTCGGATCTTTGTTATTTTTTTTACGATACTCGTCGAAATTTGGTTCAGGAATATCAGTGTGAGCTTTTCTGCTCGACTTAATGAAATCTGAAAGGTAACGATTCACGATAATACTGAACGAACCTCGATGTTACGAATGTCAAGGCTTATTCGGAAATTCTTCGGACGTATGAGCCCAAATTTACGAAGATTACCGAGTTCTCGGTCAAGATGCGCGAGAGGCGAAAATTTCTCAAGCTGCGAACCGGCGCGACCGAGATTCGCGAACTTTTCCAGTATCCTGAAGCGAAACATCGCCACTGCCTCTTGCCAATTTCACTCGCGACTGACCTAAAATCTTGTCAAATTATTTTGACGGCTGATTCGATCTGTCGCGGAATAAATGAATGTCGTGTTCAACACACGACAGTGGTAAAGTATTCATTTACTCCAAAATTCATTTCAGCCGAAAAATAACTAGGTTGAAAAAACACATGTATCCGAATCTTACCATGTATTGAAAAATTAGATTTTCAAACCGGAAGTGACGTTTTCCTCTCCTGACGTTACTTCCGGTCGAAAAATTAGAGTTTCAAACCCGGAGGGACGTATTTCCTAGATGACGACAAGTCCGGTTTAAAAGTGACATTTTTAAACCGGAAGTGATGTTTCGCCTTGATGACGTCACATCCCATTTAAAAGTGAGATTTTCAAACCGGATATGACGTTTCTCTTAGATGATGTCATTTCCGATCGAAAAATTAGACTTTCAAACCGGAAGTGATGTTACGGAGAAATTTTTAATTTCTCGAATGGATTTCTAAAAGAACGTGTGCGATACGTGTTATTTGGAATACATCTCAAATGTGACCAGCGACGGAAACGGTTGAATTAAGGAACACACGGGACGTTCCAATCTTACTTGTTTCGAATTATCTGTACCTCAGTAGAGTCCGCTGAATAATTATTGGAATTTTCTTACGTATTGTACTCTCCTTGATTTTATGATACATTTAATTCATGAAATATATCCCATACAAGAAACACGAATATTAAAGTTCCATGCTTATTATTTTCGATTGACGAGTCGAACGAAGCTGTTAACATTTTTGCAGCAGACGAAAGATCAACACTTGTTAAATGATTGCCTAATTATTAAAATATTTAATTAAATAGTGGCTGCCGAAAATCTGTGTCTGACAGCGTTCATGGAGTTCGTTCGCATCCGATAATCAGAATTTATTTCGTATGGTGTTTCCGAAGAGACGTCCTCGTCCTCGAGGTTGTCCCTCGAGTCGTATCTCTTCGAAACACGGTGAACACAGCACTCGACGAAGAGTACGAAAAATGCGATGAGCGTACCGGCTCCCAAAATCAAAAACATTCCTTGAGTATCGTCGGTCGTCAGTTGACGCTCCTCCACGGTGTTCCTTTCGATTTTTTGGCCAGGAGTCACCTTAAAAGGTCCGAAGGACGGTCAGTGTTACTCGAGGAATTCATCGAGGCACGCACGGTAACTTACCGACAGTAATTTTCCCGAGGGCGATCGCTGAACGTCCCACTCGACGTCTCGTACGATTTTTTGCAGCAAACCCGATTGCATGGCTCGAACGATCACCCTTCTCAATGGCTTCGTGTAAATCGATTGGGCGGGCAAAACAATCGTCACGCCGTAATTCGCGAAGCACTCGCTGCTTATGTGCATCAGCGATCTCTTCGTCGACCAACTGAGTCAACGCGTAAAGTACGATTTAAAAATTCTCGGTCGGAGATAAAAAAAATGTTTTTTAAATTGATTTTTCAATACGTCGTTCATGCATGGTAATTGATCGGCTGTTACTTGGGTTCGAATTCAGCCTGAACGATGTACTCGAGCAACACCCGAGATCCAAGAAAAGCGTAAGGCCAGAAAAAGGCGTGACTCGCGTTCTTTATACCCTCGGCGACGGTCGGCACGTACTCGATATTCTTCAACAATTTTGCCGCCAGAGGATCGTCCATGGTCGTGTAATTGAAGCGAGTTTCCCATCCATCATGGTCTAATCGATGTAAAAAAAAATTGATTTCAAAATTATTCACAAGTTTACGAGGAAAGTTGTACGGTTGTTGTTTTCTTTTTTTCTCGTTCTGGCGTTTGATATCTCATTTTAACAGCATCCGATACCTAATGTACCAATCCGATAGCGATTTCTGAGTAGCTGATCGGCGGTCTCCACCGCGGTTGGATAAACGGGCACCGTGATGAAGGCCATGAGCGATCCGGTGTAACAAGACGTTATTATAATGGTGAAGACCCAATAGATTCCTGGATTAAATATTATGTATATATATATAGTATAGTTGTAAGATCAAGCCCTATTATAGTGTAACACGTAACCTTGACGAGTCTTTCATCGTTCGCGTACAAGGGAAGCGATAGCTTCATTAACTTTGCAGTAACGAGATTTCGCGTTTTACTATATACCAATGAGGATCGAAATGGAGTTTTTGCCAAGGCCGCTATCCAACAGTGGACTTTTCACCGCGAAACTGTTGGTGAACGTGCCGAAGACGAACCAGAACATATCGTTGAGGTTGCTCGGTTTAGTTAACAGAGACTTAAGGCTGTAATGGCTGTTTATCGATAATGGCACTATGGCCATCATGTAAACCGAGCACAGGAGCAACCACACCGATAGTTGGAATGGACCCATTACCGCTCGATACCTAAACGAGACGAATGGTTGAAATTACTTTCGTTACATTTTCATTCGTAAACATATTGTTTTTATTGTTATTTAATTCTTTTTGGTTTTGTTTTTATTAAATGAACGCAGTAGTGATGATCTTTTTTTAAGGCGGCTGCGTCAATTTTAGGCAAAGAAAATGTTTTTTTTCTCTTGATAATTAAAAAAGAAGTTTCCCGCGATTGATTGTAACCATTCATTAATTTATTTAGAATGGGGCCTTACCCCCTAAGAAGACCGAGATACAAGTTACAAAAATCATAAGATAAGTATACAAATAATAACAAAAAATCATGCTATAAACCAAAATATAATAAATAAAAATATGGAAATTGTTATAAATGTAATATCAAATAAAGGAAGAATATGAAAAAATGCAGCGTATATATGTAATGTATATGCGTTTATATGGAAAATATAACAAAAGCAAAATAAAATAAAAATAAATGAGGCTACGAAAAAAATACTATATATTTATATAGAATAAAAAATGAAAATAATTACTTTGGCAATGCAGTGGACGCCAACGAGATAAAAGATGCGCAGTCCTCCGTGTGAGCGATCGGAGTGTCGAATTGTGGGACAATTTCTGATGTTTGGTAAATTCCACCTATCGCAGCTGCGGCGTTACCAAGTTTAACGTCATCGGTAGCCGCAGAAATTGGGCTGTAAAATAACAAATTTAATTATTCGAAATTCGGGTCTAAATTCGAGAGAGGGTTCGATCTGTAAACCTCTTGGTCGTTGAAGTGGGATCGCGAAATTGCGGGGTGAAATTTAATATCAGTCCCAACAGTTTCACGACACGAACGTCGATTCCGTCCCAAATTGTTTCCGCATTGACCGTCCTGAGAAAATATTGGCATTTAAAAAATCGATAGGAATCCTCGACGATAACTCTTTGTGTCGCAAAGATTTATTTTGTATTTTATCGTCTTGACTTTCGTATGACGAACGGTGGGTTGTGAACGGCCGATATCAAAATACGATGACCTTTGAATCCGTCACGGATTTTCTCTGGAAACAGCTCCGTTTCGCGGTTCGTTAAGGAATCGTTGATCCATGATGTTAGCAAAATCGGAGTACTTGCTCCGCTCCCGTCGGTGTAGAGCTTGTGAGTGTACAACAAGTAAGAACCTTCCTGCAGGCAATTTACAAAGCTCGATAAAATCGTTTTTCAAAAGAACTACCGTGAATTTACTAATTTTTGTTATACTTTCAATAAAAGTTCATTAAAAAGTAAGCAACCAAATTCCACGGATATACATTTTTTAATCCATATATTCCATGAATTAAACATTTGTACAGTAATAAATCCGGCTTCTTGGGAGATGGAATTTCATTTCTTTTAAGTTTCTTGATACGGATATAGTAAAATTGATTTTTTTGAAACTATTTTCAACAAAAATTCTGGCACACAGTTTACTACTCGAATTATTTGACTAATAGTCTGATAATAAATTGTGTAAAGTATATAGTACATGCCTTGGTTCTTCGACTCATGCTGTGACAGATAACGAGTAAATTAACGTAGAAACGGGCCTGGTAGCTTTTCAAAAAATCCTTGACAATCCAAGGCGTGGATTCCGTGATAATCAATACTTTGTTGGAAATCTCTTTCCCAATGATCTTATCTACAGTGAAAATATCGTCCAGGAAGATCATATGGTTGTAGCATCTGTCCATCGGTCGGTAAGTCGGCAGTTTCGAGCTCGTAACATTCCCGCTTCGTTTAACGAAGGAAACTAATGGCAATTCTTTGTAGATGTCTCGAAAAACGATTGGCTCGTGAGCATCGTATTTGTCATCGTGATAAGTCACGACGTCGCAGCCTTCGAAATATTTGTGGGTAATGCGATAGAGCAATCGTGCTAGACTGTGGGTTCTCGCGTGCAAATCTTCGAATCCCACTCCATCGTTGTTAATTATTTTAGTTGGATTGAAAGTCCCTCGACACGATGCTGCGTTGATTACGACGACGAGAATCAACAGATACACCATTATAGAAAGATAGAAAAAATGTTTAGAGAAAGCTTATATTTTTCACTCGCAAACAGGACGAATTCTTGTCGAACTTGACTTAGTTTGTGTTCGATACTGTGGGGAATCGATGGACGATGGCCTTTATATGGCACGAAGGGGAAGGTCAACTATCATTTCATATTTATTGGTAATTACCGAGGCACAATGTCAATCGTAAATATCAAAATCGTTCAAGTGCATTCTTTAGTGGATTCAGGTACAGGTAACTCCCCCTATGCGCATGCCTGTGCGATGTGGAAGCTTCCCGGGTTTCCACTCAGTCGCTCGGGAGACGGCCTTGACTGACGACCGCTGTAAGACTGTGCTAAGATGGCGTCGGCGTTGGAATCGATGGTCGTTGATGAGAAACAACTCCCGGAAAAGCCGGTTGATAGAGAGAAGGTAATGTTTCATTCAAATGTTCATTACCGACTTCGATTCTACTTCAATTAAATACAAACGAGCAGAAACATTTCTTATTAGTGGTTTCGCAAAATACACCGTCGAGTCGGACCTAACCTCAAATTTTGCCGCTACATTTTTCGACGATACAAACAGAGAGAGTTTTCATATTTTTTTTTTTTATTCGTTGTTCGTGAAC
The DNA here is from genome assembly GCA_964017025.1 of Stenichneumon culpator. Lineage (NCBI taxonomy): Eukaryota > Metazoa > Arthropoda > Insecta > Hymenoptera > Ichneumonidae > Stenichneumon > Stenichneumon culpator. The sequence goes on along the minus strand of OZ024780.1, from coordinate 13,381,407 downwards.
GGTTAATTATTTTTGTAGAAGTGTGGGAGAAGCGGAATTTTGTACTGGAACAATCGATACATTAGACGGCATCGATTACGAGCAAGAGCATAAATAATGTTCTCGTAAATAAAATGTTGTCGTTAGTTTCATAATTCTGATGATTAGTTTAATGTGTTTCAGTCTCCCCAATGAAGGTAAAGTTTTATTCAAACGTTCATCAGCGACTTCGATTCTAGTTTAATTAATTATGAACGCGCAGGAAATTTTTTATCTGTTATTTCGGCGAATACACCGTCGCGTCGAACCTAACCTCAAATTTCGCTGGCATATTTTTCGACGATGTAAACAAAAAACAATTTTTTATATTTTTTAAATTCGAAGCTGGTAAACGGTAAATCATTTTTGTAGCCGTGCGCGAAAAGCGGAAGTTCAATATTAACAGAGAGCAAGTTTTGATTTTTTTTAAATTCGAAGCTGTTGAACAGTAAATCATTGTGGTAACGGCGTAGAAGAAGCGAAAGTTTGTATGGGAAGAATGAACATTAGACGGCATCAATTCAGAGCAAGCGCATAAATGTTTTGAACAGTTCCATAATGTTGATATTTATTTAATATATTTTCGTCTTTCTAAAAATCCAACTTTGCCAATTGTCACCAAAAAAGTGTTAAACTCATGTTAATTAACTATTATGTTTTTCCAGACTTGCCCTCTCCTGCTGCGAGTCTTCTGCAACACCGGCCGTCACCACAATATCATGGATTACAGTAGAGGGAACGTGCCTTCGAACGAACTTCAAATTTATACATGGTAATAACAAGTCGCTTTGATGACATATTTCCAAGAGAAAAGAAAGATTTTCCAGGGCTGTTAATTCAATGCCTGTTCTCTTTTCAGGATGGACGCGACTCTAAGGGAAATCACCGGACTCGTGAAAGAGGTAAATCCCGACGCTCGAAACAAAGGAACGTACTTTGACTTTTCTCTGGTAACGCCCGAGGTAAGAAACGCCGGTTATCGAATGCGTGAGATAGGAGTAACTTGCTCCGGGCAGAAGGGCGCTGATGACAATAAAACCCTCTCACAAGCAAGGTAATTTTATCAACCAGTTTTTCTAATGCTGTTATTTTATCGGTTTAATACCATTTAATGCCATTAGTACCACTGCCTTATTTTTTTTATTACTCATTCGAAATTGGTTCAACGCATTGGTTTTTTTGTTGTTGAAGATTTAACATAGGAGATTACTTGGACATTTCCATAACGCCGCCGAATCGAATGATGCAGCCGGCAATTAGACGGGGGGGACTGAGACAGTACTGATGATCCCGTAATCGAGAGAATGCTTCAGTTCCGAAGAGGTTTCAATTTATTTGTACGTTCGTAATTATATATGTGAATGAAAGATTAATAAATGAACTATGTGTACGACACCCGTTCTTTTTCTACTCTTAATTTAAACTATCGACGACTTATAATTTCGATTTTCTTTTTAAGGTAGACTACGAATCAAATAGTTAACCGCGGGTTTACTCACGCGGGATTAAGATGAAGTGAAAGCAGTTTTCCAGTCAATAATAAATAAAAAAAAGCATTTTAAAAAGTTCATTTCAGTTTTCAATGTCGGCCGCGGTATTAAAAAATGGTGATTACAAGTTTCGAATACCGGCTGCGGTATTTTACGTCGCCTGATAAAGAAGTCTTCAGTTTGGTACCATTTTCACCATGACCGACTGCTGGTCGACCGGATAAGTCGAGGAACAGCGCAAGCTTTTAGACCGACCCATTCCTACCTTACCGATTGCACTTAATTCAGATAATTACCTGACAAAAAACATCTTACGCGGTCTTCCTGTGCTTCCAAAAAATGCGATCAGATGTCACCAAATTTCGATTATTTGAATTCATAGGACGACGAATTTCCTTACGTTAATAAATAAGATATGCACGGCAAATAGTACACAGAAGCGCGCTCATAAGTTATAATAAGCATGACCTTAAGTGCATACGAAATGCCTCGCCTAGTAACAAATCCTTTTCAGTATCTTCTCCGAGACTTGATATTTCGGTCGAAATCAAATTACGTTTTCATGCCTTCATTCATTATCTACATAAACCAAATACGCTTTGAGTAAAAAATATTCACCATCCCGGAGAAAATGCAAATAAGAAATACTATGTACAATCCAGTGAAGAATCCTACTAAGTGTACTCATGAGATAGCTTTAATTTGTTCATTCCACTGTATCATAATTCGCATTTTCCGCTGTAAACCTTATGCGTGTTGTCTACGCTATAAATAAAAAGGATGTGTGCGCCTTAACGACATCTTGGTATCGTGCGATGGTCATCGCATCGTACCCATAATTGGGCCTTATTCATGATAAGATTTAAAAAAATATATATAAAAAAAATGCTCAAGGCGATTTATTACTGACCGGGTCTGCCGTCGCCAGCCTAACAATACATCAATTCGTTTGTAAAATTCCACTAATTCGTCCTAAAAGTCCACTAATTAGTTTGTAAAATCATTCCGAAGCGTTTCCTCTTCATGGCGCACCACCTTGACCTTTATAATAATAAAAAAAGCGTCTGCTCATTCGTATTTAAAGTACCGAGTACGAAGTATCGTTGAATAATCTCCTAGGCGTTGGTTACGACGCTGGGGTAACAAGTATTGTTGGGGAGGTGGGTTTGAGTCTTCTCACCGCAATCACCTGGGGCTATTTTAAAGACACTTCTACTTTAATTATACCGAAGCGTTTTCCCTTCCCATCCCCTCCGTCTCCCTTCTTGCCCGTGATGTTACGATATTATGATATTACCAAGCAAGGGGGAAACGGGGGGGGGGGGGGGGCAAGGTTGCGGTGTAGCCCATCAGGTTCGCCTTCGCGAGATTTCCAGAACTTCGGCAAAGTTTAAACAGCTTCTATATTCCACGGTCCCCTCAAAATCGCTCGTACCAATAGTCTGCGTATATTATTTCGCCGAGTCTTATCAACTTGTATACACAATGATTTACGAATGTGCAATACCGTTGCGAAGCCACATAAATTTAATTTTTTTTTTCAGTTTTCTTCATCGCTGGTGTATAATTCTGGAACGAAGTATGGAACTGCGCGGAGATCTTAAAGGATGAGGAAGGGGCGGGCAGGAGGTCATGCACCCCCGAACGCAGCGACCCCCGAAAAATTCAGCTCCGTAATCAGTAATCAAATTTATTAGTTTCTATTGTCTTGGGCGGTAGTGGATGGTGCTGGCTGGCTGAAAATTCTTTTCCGATTTTATGGCGTGGAAAGACGATATAATAAGGAGAATCGAGCCGAGGGGGGTGAGAGGGAGGCGGGAAGAGAGAGCTAAGAGCCCCCCCGACGGCCGAGAGAAACTGCGAGTAACGAGGGAATAAGAATGGCCACGGTGGGGGAGGGAAGGTTGGAGATTTCTCAGTGCAGGTTTCGGGGCTCGCTGGTTCCTGGGAGAGGAGGGCCAAGATTTACTGGACCCACTAGTGGCCGCTAACTTTCCAAAGGGGGAAGGAAGTGCTGCTGCTGCTTCTGCTATTCGGCGCCTTTGCGAAAACATTAATGCGATATAATGTGCTCTGGGCAACGACTTAACGGTATCGCACTTTCGGTCCGCTTGGACGGACGCGAAATCGGACGAAAATTTAATGAGTTACGGCCAAATGAACATTGCTCCCGATTCCTAGAAAAATGTTTCTATGCCCAAAACTCACTGAAGTCGGTCGGTCAAAAATTGTTAGCTTAACTTTGGATAGGGATTAGTTCTTAAATTTTTGAGACATTTTTTTTCGTGCCGACTCTCGGGATAGCGTGTTTACTACACTTTTAACGATTTTACGTTCGGTCCGCTTGGACGGACGCGAAATCGCACGAAAATTTAATGAGCTACGTCGAAACGAACATTATTCCTGATTCCTAGAAATTTTTGTATCCCAAAGTCTCACCCAAGTCAAACTACCCGCGAAAACTCGGTCGATCAAAAATTGTTCACTTATCTTTGGATACAGATTAGTTGTTCTTAAATTTTGGGGACATTTTTTTGTTCCCTGCAGACTTTCGTGAAATCGGCTTAACTTCAGCCTTACGTCGTTAATAAATTGTTTCCCTGACACCATCTGTGCTCATCGTTGGATGGTTGAGTGAATTTTATGTATTAAAGTATTGTATCAATAATTCTGCGGAAATGTTACTACCTCGAAAAGTCAACGAAGTTAAATTATCCGCGAAAAGCCGGTCGATCGACAATTGCTGACTTAACTTTAGATACGGATTAAATGTTCTTAAATTTTGAGAATATGTTTTTTGTTCCGTGCGGACTTTCGTGAAACCGATTTTATTTCAGACTTACAACGTCGTTGATAAATTGTTTTCCTTACGCCATCTGTGCTCATCGTTGGGGGGTTGCGCGAACGATACGTATCAAAATATTGTACCAATAATTCTGCGGATGCCCGAGCGTCGTTCGATCGCGGCCACTTGCGTTAAAATCGATTTCGAGCTATAGGTGACAAGAAATCTGTTGACTCAGGAATATAGGGGAAGTTTTTGCAATAAAAATAAATATCGAAGCGGGTGCGGTTCCTCCCCCTGCGTGGGAGTTCCGAGACGTGTTCCCGTATAAAGTCCGTAGAGGAAAAAAAAAAGAGACACGATGCCAAAGGAGAGAAGAAAAGGCCCGATGTGGGGTAGCCGAAGACGAAGGGGGTGAACTACGGGAGGGTGGAACCATCGTATTCGAACGCTACACTAAACTATAACGCCCCATAACGATATATATAAAACTGACATATTTACGAATAAGAATTCCTTTTTTCAAATCTCCGCCCGGAGAAAACTTTGTTCCAACGACTTGCTCTTCCTCCCTTTTTTTAAATTAGCCAACCCTTCAATAGGGCAACCTGAAGAATGAGCGGGCTCATGGTTGAACGGTTTATTGAATTAATTAACCCTTGTTTATTGTTTTCGTACGCCACAAAATATAAGTAAATGTCCTAATGCGCGAGTCAGAACGTTTGTTTCGATTATTAATACTTCATATTTTGCAAAGAATATTCCGAGGAATTTTTTTTTCTTATCTTCGATCGATAATCGATTAAAAAGATATTATAATTATTTTTTTATCTGAAAGTTTCTCATTGAAATTAATCAATTAAACGAACTTAACTGTAAGTGAAGTTCTATCGTAATTGTATGTAGCGTCTCTTCCAAAAATATCAATCGTGTAAACTATAACGTCCCATAAGGATATATATAAAACTGACATATTTACAAGTAAGGATTCCTTTTCTCAAATCTCCGTCCGGAGAAAATTTTGTTCCAATGACGGGCTCTTCCTTCCTTTTTAAAAAATTAGCCAACCCTACAATAAAGCAACTTCGAGGATGAGCGGGCTAATGGCAGGACGGTTTACTCAATAATTGATTAAGTACAAAATGTAAGTTAATGGTCCAATGCATAAGTAAGAATGTTTGTTTCAATTATTCAAACTTTATATTTCGTAAAAAGACGTTAATTCTGAGGAAAAAAATTGTTTCCTTATCAACGATCGTTAATCCATGATAAAAAAATCTTTCCTTTCAAATTTTTTGTTTTTTATTTGAATCTTTTTCACTGAAACCTGGATTCGTAAGGGATGATCAAAAGTTCGTGTACACCAAGTCGGCGAAACGTGAGCGCGATGTACCGGCCCTCGCGCTGTATACCGACGGTGCGAATAAGTTTGAGTTTTCATTGCGCGTCCGAAAAATGGGGTGCGTGAGAAAAAAGAAAAGAATAGATGGGTACAGGGGTTGTGCCGCGGGCCGGTGGGCGGAGTGCGAACTGCTCCGCAAGATGTTGCAAGAGCCATTACAGCCCCGCTGGTCTCTCGACGACGATACCGAAGTCGTTTTTGCCACTTTCGCGCGCTTCGAGCTTTTCTTTCTTTTTTTCTTCTCGCACCGTTCCCTCGGCTCTCGAGTACGATCGGTAAAGCATCATCGACACTGTAACGGAATACCAAACGATATACAAAAGGACGGAATACGTAATGTTACTTGTTATATATGCATAGCAGTCAAAGTATGAGGCAAAGAATTGTATAGATATATTTACCACGCGGTGGCGTAGTAAAGTAACGGGGAAAGCGTCGCAGTAAAATCGCCAAAGTTTTTCCCGGGTGCTCGCCGGTGGGGCGCGACAGATGAAATACGTACTAGGTATATCCACGTTCCCTCCTGGTCTGCGACTTCTCGCGCCCGGTCTTTGCCTCTGTATCTGTAACGTTTCTCTTTCGCGTCTGTAGAACGAAAAGATAAAGAGTGTAGCCATGGTTTACCCTCTGGCTGGTATCGAGGGGGCAGAGGGGGGGGGGGGGGGGGGGGGTAAGGGTGTGAGTGTATCGTGTGAGGGTGAAGTATGGTATGCTCGTGGCTCCCGAGTGCCCCGGAAACACTCCCTTACCGACTACATCCGGGGATCCATTACCGAGTTCCGCTGTCCAACCATCCATAGAGCCCGGACCAAAAAGATTTGTGTATCTTCGTGCGGGCGCCGTTCACGGTCCGAGAAAAGAATTTCGGTTCCCGATATATTTCGGGCGTTGATTTACTGTATTGCAGATTTTCGGTATATCGGCAAATTTTAGGGTTTTTTGGCGCAAATATTTTTTGTACAAATGTTATTTTTTTATTTTATTTTTTTGGCCCATTTTACTGGGCAAGTAGCAGCAACGGTACCGTCATTTTTATATCTCTGTGACATGTGTATTTTTGGATATTAATTGAAAATTATTCCGGCTGTTACTTCAGAAAGCATTGTATTTAGGTATTATTTTAGATGACCCAATTATTCTTATATTTTCGTACAAGAGTATCGTATGCCTCCATAGCAAAGACGTACGTGACAAAGAAGCGATAGAGAATATCGTTCCGATTGTTCCAAAAATAAAAATAAAAACTTCTAACGCTCGTTTATTTTTATTGCAGGAGCTTCATCCAGTTGATCCGTCTGAATAAAAAGGGAAAACGATCAAAAAGTCAATATTTTGGAAAACTTATTTCTGTACCGTTCATTATACAGTAAATAAAATTATTATGTGTCTCATTTTATTCAACCGAGACGAAATGAACATTGCTGCACGTATTTTTCGATAGTTGTGAGTGTCTTCTTCTCAATTAACGAGGCCTCGTACGGGGTTTCATTACGGCAAATTTAATCTGTGGTATACAGCATGCCCATTGGCAAGGGATCGTAGCGATTTTGGCTTTCTCTATGAAGAATCCACAATCGATCAATGAACTTACTCATAGAGAAAGCTGCGCGAAAAATTGTAATAAATGAGGAAGTCATGTGCAAATTACTTTGCAACTTTTTTTTTAGCTGCCTTAGCCGTGAGGCAAATTTTATATACATATTTTATATTCTATATTACCGGGGGAATGTCATAGAGCCCGGTATCTTTAGTCGCCATGCCGGAAGGAACGTGACTCTATTTTTAAGCGAGAAGCTTCGAGAAAAAAAAATTAAAAAACAACCGAGATTCGTGAAGTCTTCGGTTCGAGAGGGTTGGCTCTGGCTCGGCTTGACGAGGCCTTGATTTCTCGCTTCTCATTTAGCGTCGCGTCGAAATGAGCGAGAAACCGTATTCTCGCCTTTATTCGCGTTGAGCCTTCCGGGATGTAAAGCAGCGAATGAAATAAGACAGAACGAATCCGAACGTCAGCTGTCTCGCTCGTCACCGGGTTGCGCAACCCCCGAAAAAAAAAGCTTGAACCACTTCACGACCCACTCCCCACGGCAAAGCCATAATTCGATTTCACGCCCAAGAAAGTATTCCTTTCGCCGCTCTCTCGCGACACCGACAGCTGGCTGAATATGAAGATTTCGGTTATTTTTTTTCATCACCCCCTTCGACAATTCCTCTTTCGCCGCTGAACACGTTTTTTTTTCTTCTTTTGCGATTTTTCGCGCGTCACGTTTATTTGTTTAAAGAATAAACCCGGGAATGGGAGAGCGCGGCGAGTCTCGCGGCTTCCGCGTCGTCGCGAGACTTTTTGCGAAAAATTCTTCGAGCGGCAATTTTTCACGCTTTCGTCCTCCCCTGGAGAGGAGCTCGATGCCCCGCGGTATTCTCGGGGCTCCATCGCGCTTCGGCGACTTAGGGAAATACATTAGCACCGTTTTGTTTATCGAATCCACTGCGTCGCGAACTGTAACTGGCGAGGATGGAGGATAGCGAAGGGAAGGCAAACGGAAGCGCGTAACACATTAGAGATACTTGCTGTTGAGGTATGAGGAGTGGAATCGAGATGGTCGCCTGGTCCAGAATGTTACCTGCAACGAATCCGAAGTATTTTCGCCCGCTGAACATGATTTTATGCACGAAAAATCGTATTTTTGGGATTTGAATAGAAAATATTAGGTTGGGAGTAAAATAATTGTTATATTCGTGATCAGCAGAAAAAAATACGTGAAATATAGCTTTGAAACAAAAAAAAATCGATTGACTAACGATTGTCCTCTTTTTGAGCCACTTTTGGAAAAACGTCAATTTTCGCGATTTTCAAAGGTCGATATCTCGGCTTCCAATGGAGCTATAAAAAATCCAGAGTGACCATCGTATTCTACGGGAAAAAATACATAAGATCGAGCCTTGTGCGAAGTTTTAGAATCGTTTTATCGTGCCATTTCAGGACGTGGAAAAACGCGAAAAATTGACTCGAAAGGGGTAGCCTGGCAATTTTTTGACGGAATATTTTTTTCTTTTTTAAAAATTAACTGCCACGTATTCCGACGTATTTTTGCGCGCCGAACACGAATCCGCCGGCGTTTTGGCCTAAAGTACAATGCGACATTAAGGGGCTCGATTTTATGCACGCTTTTAGGCACTTGGCCGTCTAAAACGGATTAGCCGGCCAAACTATACAATCCATTAGCCGGATAAGATATTTTAGCCGTCTAGGCCAGCCTATCTGAATAACCCTGATTACAAGTATGCAAATATCAGAGCAAGAAAAATATAACTTAAAATTAAAATTAAACAAATGATCGTGGAAATGAAAGGAACGAAGAGAGTTTAAAATCTGTTGCGCACCTCGCGGCGGTTCGTGCTGTGGCTCTCGTTTGCTTTTACAAACACAAGTGAAATTGATAAGGCACCGTTACCAAAATTTTCCCGGGATTTCTATGACCCGCAGGTTAATTTATTCGTTAACGGGTACTCTGCGTGTACAGTCAATGGGGTGTATAAATTCCTACCGGCTACCGTGCTGTTGCGGCTGTTAGTACTGTGGAGATCGCACACCGATTGATTGTCGAAGCTCGGGGCTCGCTACGCAATAATATCTTTGTAAATGGCACTTGCGGAAGGGTGATTCGCGGTTTTGGGCTCCTTAATAAGAGTCGTTACTCAGCATTAGTGAGCCTCCCAGGGTAGCTCTCTGCAACGAAGATTCTTACGTACGTAAAGCCCGTCGTTTATTCAATTGAGCATTTCTACACCGAATTTGATCAAATAAGACCATGAAATAAATTAACGGAAATAAGTTTAATCTTCATAAAAAAATAAATAAAAAATTAGCTTCTACGACCTCCTGAAGAGCTTAAATTCAGGTCAGAGGTCGGAATTTTTTTCGTCAACGGATAGTTATTTAAAATAAAATTACACATGCTCAGTCTACAGAGAGAACGGAGTATCAGTAAATTTTCGTCGAAAACATTACTCGAACTCTTTGATCCGTGCGATCGGGCCAGCGTTACGTCCACTCAAATTTCTATACACCTCTCCTTCGGATAGTTATACGTAGAAAAGGCCGATAGAAGACTACGACGAAGAAAAAAAATAATAAAAAAATAAAAATAAACGAAAGAAAAAGAGTGAAACGGCGAAGAGAGCGGAAGACTGCAGAAGCAGAATTATTATCGTCATCGGTCCATAGGGAGCGAGTGCGCGTAGCATACCGTTGGGGGTTGAAAGGGTGATCGTGGGCGGGCAGGGAGGCGGGTTGGCTGGTTAGGTAGTCGACTCGACTGAGGCGAGTGCAAGGCTTCTGGCATCGTTCTATCCGAGTTCGCGACTTTCGCAGAAGCGTATAATTAATTTCCCGTGTCACTCTGTGCTCCCTCCCTCGCCTTGCCCCCGTTGATCCTTCGACCAAAGCCTCGCCGCTCTCTTTCTGGCTTCCCTTTCCTATCTCTCACCTCTTCCACCCCTTTCGTTCTCGAGCCTCGTCTCTCTCTCACTCCGTCCCTGTCTCTCTTTATCCGACTCTGTCGCGAATCCCTCCGGCAGCACCGGCGACAATATTGCTGGCCATTTCGTTCGACAGCGACGGGCGCCTCCTCGGTCGTTTCGCGACCTCCTCCTCCGCGTCTCACCCCAACCTCGCCAGGACTCACGGGGCTGCCCCCAACCCTCTCGGAGAAAGGGGTAACTTTGCGAACAAGCAACCAATCCACCTCGAAGCCCACCTCGCCCTCCGCCCTCGTGGCGCATACCGGGCCGTCAATATCAGCCAGTGTAATTAAACATAACAGATCAACATTTCAACATACTCCGCGCAGACTTAAACGCAAAGGTTTGCACGTCGAAGCGGATGCTGAAAGAAATAATGCCGCTCCTTTATTGCGGTGAGGTAATTTTTAAATTGACAGCGGATAGCCGTTACAGCACAGCGGAAGTGAAGTCGCTTGCAAGAGTTTGAACTCGAATACATACTACAAAAAATGACTAGTATGTGCGACCAAATATTTCTTATGCACAATAGTTGGCGATTTTGATTGCCCGTTTTCTTGATCGTCAATAGTCCGTAGCAACTAAATTTTAAATCTGCCAAATGTTCAACTTTCAATCCGTTCTCGACGAAACACGGAAAGTTTGACTGTAACAAATTACTAATTTGTCGTACGATCGCCGTTCGCAAAGTCACGCAACGGACCTCGCTACCCCAACACATGCAATTGAAAGAATTGCGAGTGTGGGTTAAACGATACGGATCGAAAGGACGCGCCTATAACGTAACGCGGGGCAAAACGGACCAACGTTCTCCGGATTCGAGATGACACTATGTTTTTTTTGCCTCCCGCGAGAAATTGATAAAAACAGTCCGTTTTGCCCCGGACCTCCTCTATCCGTATTATGTACCTATATACATGTATACGGAAAACGATCTCCTAACTCCCAACGCAGTAACTCGGCTTCGGACCGGTTAATTGGATAAATGTCCGATGAGAACGGAGCGCTCCCGATCGGCCCCTCGTCTCCTTCCTCGTTCGCCTTCCCTTATACCAGTTTCTCGCTCGCTCGATTCCTCATACCGAAAGCCCAACCCTCTTTGCGCGATTCTACGTGGTATCGTTCAAACCCCCTCCTCCTCCCCCTCCCCCACCCCTTTAACTCATTTCCGCGTCCGTGTCCTTATCCCAGAAGTCTGAAAACAATCGGGCGCGTTTGCCTCCGTCCGGCGAGCGAGTTGAATTTATTGAAAGCTCATTGCCCGATATAATCGAGTACAAGGGGGGAGGGAAGGGGGTTCCTCTCTTTCTCCATCGACCGCCGACTCTGTTTATACGAATTGAATTTGTCCCGTTATAACGCGGTGAAGTAAATGCTTTCGCTGCTCCCCCATCCTCCCTCCGCCCGATACGCTCCTTTCCCTGCAGATGGCACGGCATAGCTGTCCGGAACTCGATTACGGGCTTTGGATTAACGCCGAGCGAAGACAGTTATTGGCGTTTAATTGATCGTTCCCATTAATAGTTTGGGCGATATTAGAGTGGGATATTTATCGAGTCGATTTATTATTTATAACTGTGTCGCGGTTGTGTGTAATGCAACTTGCACTCGTAATCCAGTTTCGTATCGGGCAGGGGCGCGAAAATCTACGAGCGGTTATGAGGGATCCTGGAAGACAATCTTGGGCTCGCCAGAAATGACACTCGTTCCATTGATTCGAGCTCAGTTTAGAGCTTTTTGTCGGCGGAAAAAGCGGAAAAATCTGACCCAATATCCGACACGATTAAAGTGTCGGATCGAGGTGGGTTGTTCTATTTATTTTTTATTCGTTTAAACTAGACAAACTCTGTGTTGAGTTTATTTATTTTTTAACTACAGCGTAGCAGAGTTGACTACAATATAACATTTTTAAATCCCATTCGGTAAAAAACTTATGAATAATAGTAAGCGGTCAATAGTCGGATGTCTTCATACATTTAGCAGTGAGGAATGGCACCGAGGAATTTCAGTTTCTCAATCATGGGAGGTGTTTGTTATATTTTGTGTAGCATGCAGATCAGTTGATCTGATTTTTCTGAATAAAAAATTCTGTCGATCGATTGAAAAAATAGTGTCCTGCCCAATCAACTCGAGACGAGTGGGTCAGAAAGTTCGGAATAAAACTTCACTTATATGCATATTCAATATATTTTTATAAATAAAAATAAAATAAAATAAATTAAAGTTCGTGGTGAAAAATCATCACCGCGCGTCTGACCCGCGTCGCCCGTATCTACTGCGGGCGCATCCAGCGATATATTCTTGGCTCCAGTAGTGTTTAGCCTGGAGCAATTACGTTGAATTAAGGCTTAGCACTCGACGCCGGTAGCAGGGAGGTAGCCTATGGAGTAGCGGAGAAGTCGAGTGCTTGCTGGCAGTCGGGCTTTCAGACGTAGATTAGGATCCTTAATGCTCGCATGTTCGCGACACTCGAGCTAGTGTGCCGGCTTGGCGGGCAACGGGGAGGAGATACTCCTATCCCGGCAAATAAGGCGTCTAGATTCTAATTGCCCGTCGTAAATCAGTGACAACACCTGCATGACTGGCTCTCTGTTTATCGGAAGGGCCTACCCACGTCTCCTCTCTTCCACCGATACCCTTCGTTATTGCTCGCTGTTATAGTTGCGGATAACGCTGGAAGGCTCAATGCTAAATCGAGTTTAATCGTTCCGATCGTCAGCCCGTAAAGTAATCGATGAAAACAACATTGGTTTCATCCAACTCTCGTCAAGTGGCGTCGATCGATCTCGTCACAGTTTCACCACTCGGCCTGATTCTCAATTATTAGTCATTCGATATGATTTTTTTCTGGAATTGTAGTATCGAATTTTCTGGATGCAATTAGCCATTAAAAGCAATCGGATATTGATGTTTCGCATAGTTTATTTTTTTTTTTCTGGAACTTTTGAGGATTTAGCCTTTTTCGATAAGCTCTTATTTCGTCGAATTAACGTGGAATTAAACTGCAGGCGTACCCACATCCCCTTTCTTTCAGTGATAGCCTTCGTCATTGCTCGCTGTTATAGTTGCGAATAACGCTGGAAGGACCGATGCTGAATCGAGTTTAATCGTTCCGATCGTCGGTTCATAAATTAATCGGTGAAAACGACGACTGGTTTCATTTAACTCTCGTCAAATGGCACCGATCGATTTCGTCACAGTTTCACTGTTTAACCCGATTCTCGATTACTCGTAATTCGATATGATTTTGTCTGAAATTGTAGTATTGAATTTTTTGGGTTCAATTAGCTATTAAAATCAATCTGATATTGATGTTTAGCGTTTTTTTTCTTTACGCTGTTGCTGTGTATTTGAAACTGCTATGTATTTGGCGCTTTACGATACGCTCTTATTTCACAGAATTAACGTGGAATTACAGTGCAGGATGAAAGACACGATGAAAAATCCTGAAGGGTTCGCGGCCAGAGATTACTGCCGGATATGTAAATCGCTTGGCGTTCTTCGCGTCCCCGCTGTTTGTCATTCTTTTCTTCTTCTTTTTAGGTTCTGTTTAACTCCTGCCCGCAGTCGTGATCCGGGCGAGGGCTCTCCCGTGCTGATTTAATTCGGTCAGAAAGCGTAAATTAAATGAGTTTTAATGTCGCGCGGTATTTTAAGAGGGTGCCGACGATAGGGTACACGGACAAATAATTCTCGGAGCTCGTTTGTACTCGCTGCTTTATTTTGTCGCATAAAAAAAATAAAGAAAAACAAGAGAGAATTGAAAGATATATTTTCATGATTAATGATGCAAATTAAATCTTGAAATTTCACACCAAAACCGAACAGTCATTATACTCGTGGACGTGGACGTCCATTCGTAACTAAAGTAAAATTCGGTTTATTTTTTTATATTTCTCTCGTGTATATTATTCGCGACGGAAGGTGCCGAGCTTATACCGGCGCGACAATGACAAAGTTTTACGATCGTAACTCGCGGTATGAAGGAGTGTTCTGTTCTGTATCATCCGTTGATAAGTCTCTCACCCGCGGTTGCACGTGAGCCGCGGCCGGGCAACGGGCTTTCATATAAAAGCAAATAATCGTATACAAACGGGTTTACGAATGGGCGCCGACTCCTTATTACAAAGTGAAATACAGTCCACTACGGAATGAAGTGTATAAATTCAACCGCGGTGAAGTCAAGGCGCGGTGGATAAAGAGAAAGCGAGAAGAGCGAAGGTATGAGCCTGAGTGAACAAAATAAAAGGAATGAGGAAGGTGGGGCCGAGGGGAAAGGGAGGGACAGGGAGAGTCAGCAGCGAAGCCGCCTTCGGGCCAATAATACACCGACAACCTTTATTTTATTTAAGCGCCCCCTCCCCTCCCCCCAGTTTTTCATTACGTTCATTTTCAACACTCCCTATCTCACGGTTGCTCTTTATATTCCAAGAGTTACATCGGTGTAGGCGAACCTCGAGCTTCCCGACTCCCCTATTACTCAAATGCGTTATTTACTATTCTTATTTTTTTCCATCCCACCGTCTTCCTCATTCGAATATTCTCCCGGTTCGTGCCTCAAAGAGAATCGATACGTTCCTCGCCGCCTGGTGCATCCAAGAACGGGGGATGGAAAAAGTGTGAGGATGACGAACTTGATTGAAAATAATACTCGCGACAGTTCATTTTTTAGGGCGTTACACCCAGAAAAACCATTTATTCGACGGCCACCGTTTATTTGGTTTAAGTAAAATATTTACTTAAGTTAAGTAAATAGTTACTTAAATCAAATAAATATTTTACTTAAATCAAATAAACAGTGGCCGTCAAATGAATTTTTTTTCTGTGTGTAGTGTGCAGTGCTTGTGTAATGCGCAATCTTTATTTTCGGTTTGTAAAATACGTCTCGAATTCCCGAACTCTCGGATCGAACTGCTCTTATCTTTCCTGTCGCAGTCGTCTCATTAATATGAGACGACTGCCGTGGCGAATCGTCCTCGCATTCTAGCGATACTTCAAATCTGACACCTTGAAGAAGAATTTTCTTATTTTGCGTCAGAGGTCAAGAATTTTTATCACAAAACTTGACGACGAAGCACCTTAAGTACGGTCGATTTCACCCCCACCGCCCGTTTCCTCCTGTTGGGCTCTCTGCTCGAAAAAAGTAAAGGGAAAAACTGCGCGCACGTACATGTCGATGCACGGTTAGTCCGTATCAGGGTGGAAAGCCCTGAATCGCGTATTGTCCGGAAAAGAAAACCATTACCGATAATCCTCTTGCCGCTCGCTTCACCTTTATCTGCCGGTAATCTCGAAGACAATCTACGAAAGATTGGCGCGACGACCCGCGTGGCCCGAGCCGTTTAACCCTCGGTGACTCGCCAGGAGGGCTCTAATAACAGATACCGAGAAGGGGTTGAAGAGCGACCGGGAGCGAGAGTCCCGAAGAGCGAGACGTTTCTCGAAGTAGCTCCATGTATAAGCTCACGGGGATTCCGCCTTCTCCCTGTTGTACACGTCTTTCCGCCGTTTCTCGACTGTATCGCACGAGATTCGCTCCGCATTCGTGAATACGCAGGCTCGTGTATACACATCTCTTGCGTGTACGTAGCCAGAGCGAGGGGCTACTCGGTACGTGACTGCACCCAGGAGTGCCAGAGCAGCGGCTGAGAACAAGCCCCGAACCATCCCCCTCGGCCCGGTCCGCCACTCTCCCTTTCCCGCCGTCTCCTCACTCCGCCATTGCATACTTTATTGTGGGCATTATTTAAATGAGCGCAACTTTGCCGTAATCTTGCGACCGGCCTCCCAGTTTCGTCGGACCTCTCCTCGCATCGTTCACTCCCGCCCTCTCGGCGTCTCTTCCTCGTTCCTTCAGACCGCCCTTCGAACGCTCGAGCAGTCCCGTCAGCCTTCGAGGGGTAGTTGATGGCGCTCGCTCGGCGCGTGTTGCTTCCCGTGGTTAAACTTCTCCGGGGTTATTCGCAGTAGCAAAAGCATTGGCCATGAAACCGAAAGAGGAACGCATGGAAAATCGAAAGAGGAGCGAAGAAGGAAACAGCGAACTTAAGGAAAGCGAGGGTCAGTACGCAGAGTGGATTGTGCTCTTGGCGACCCGAAGGTGGATGTAGTGGTCGTTTGTAGCTTAAAGGGTGATAGAGCGATACTGGTCCTTCCTGAGCAAGCTACTTGCAAAACCGGAAGCAGAAGCAAGTCTGTGCGGCGCGGAGCAAATTTTTTTTAACTAGGGAATTTTCCCGAACGCGAATGGACTGCGCGAGCGTTCGCGGGGTAGTTAATGGCGCTCGCTCGGTGCGCGTTGCTTCCCGCGGTTAAAGCATTGACCATGAAACTGAAAAAGGAAAGAATGGAAAATCGGAGGAGGAGCGAAGAAGGAAATAGCAAAGTACCTTAAGGAGAACTCGGGTCAGCAAGTAAAGTGGATTATCTCGGCGACCCGAGGGTGAATATAGTGGTTGTCGTAGCTTACAGGGTGGTAGAGCGATACTAGTTCTGTCTGAGGAAACTACTTGCAACACCGGAAGCAGAAGCACCTCTGCGCGACGCGGAGCAAATTTTTTTTTTTTCGCTAGGGAATTCGTGCTGACCGGTATTGTAGTTTGCACTTGGTCTCCGAAGCCCATATTGACCTTGCTCCGAAGCCTTCTACCGAACTTATAACTGGGGAAATAAATGTAAAAAAATAAACATTTTCTGACCGCCTCAGAGAGATGTTGAATCGCCGTTAAGACTGTTTTGTAAATGAAAAAAAATTGGGTCAAGAAGGCTGAAAGAGGACCGAATGGAGAATCGAAAGAAGAGCGAAATATCTGAAGGAGAGCGTTGGACAGTACGCAGGGTGGATTACGCTCTCGGCGACCCGAGGGTGGATATAGTGGATGTCGTAGCCGAAGGGGTGGTACAGCGATACTAGTCCGGTCTGAGGAAGCCACTTGCAACAGAGGAAGAAAAAGCACCTCTGCGCGACGCGGAGCAAATTTTTTTTACCCAGGGATTTTGTGCTGACCGGTATTGTAGCTTTTCGCTTGGTCACCGAAGGCGGCCTATTGATTCTGCTTATAAGTGGGAACGTAAATGTGAAACTTTCGCTGAACACCTCGGAGAGATGTTGAAAAGACGTTAAGAGTGTTTAATAAAATAAAATCTTTTTTAGGGCCAAGAAGAAGATAAATGTCGGGGACTCGAGAGCAAACCGTCCGCGAAGCGTTCTCGTAGGTGGGGTCAACACCGATGAAAAGGAGTCCGGGGGCTATCGCTTTGTGAAGATTTAACATAAACCACGAGAGCCAGATCGTTTTCCGGCAGATGCTTCGTTTACTGTACCTACCAAACGGGGGAACCAGGCTGCTTCTCGTCAAGCCGGTGAATCGAGAGCCTCCGGGCGAGGTTTGACCCTGCAAAGTGATGTTCCAACGTAAAACGTATGTATTTAATTGTGGCTGAATGCGTTTGCTAATTTTCGTGCGAAACCCCTTAGCGTCGAAATCATAAATCTCACGCAAGAATGCATTCCCATTGCTTTTTCTGTTTTCAATTAAATTTTTTGTACCGATTTAACTACCCAGTGTACGGTAAGGTCTATCAAGGTGTAATTGGGCCGGTGTAATTTTACACGCGTTCCTGCCGGAGTCAAATTTATACTGATTCTTTGCTCGTAAAAATCGTTTATCTCACGCTGGAATGCATTTGCACTGATATTAATCAAATTAAAGTTAATAAAAGCAAAAATATGTAATCCTTTAGAGAATAATATTGAGCACGATTGTTCGTTATCTGCTATTACTGTGCGTACGCCGTGCTAACGCAATACGGTGGAACAGTGCGCGCTTGGAAATAAACCGGTGCGCAATCGTTGAACTTCGGCACGATTCCCAGCAAAAGTGATGGAGTAAGGTATCGTTAATTAGCTTGCTATACGTACAACCGAATGTCAATTCTGGAATCGTCGTCGTCGTACGGCCGGAACCAACTGTCGCACGCTCACTTTCGTTAGTCTCTGTCTGTGGGTCCTCGGTAATTAAGTCGAATTACATGTAACAGCTGAACATTAACTCGTAATGCGACCCTTCATTTACTCGACCGTTAGCCACACCTACCGAATGTTCCTGGGTCTTCTGGTACTTATCGTCCCTTCGGCCATTCGATCTTCTCTCATTATGTCGCACGCAGATCCACGACCCCACGGACTCACAAGTGCGATTCTAAGCTGATGAAGCGTCGCGTATTTTTTTTTTCTTACTCGAATATATTCATCGATATACTCTAAGTTTTTGGCACAGATAAAAATGTTAAAAATCGCCTTGGTATTTGTTTTTAATTGTTTCAATTAATTGACTAATACAGAAGTATCGGAAGAGTGGAAACAAGATTCCTGGCAGCTGTTTGAAAGATTAACAGAGTTTTCGCCTCGGATTCTAAACTGCAACGATGTTTTATCGTTGAATCGATATATTTTGCAAAATCAGCTATAAAAAATTCGCTACCGCACATTTTTGTGACCAATTATTTAGGTTCAATGTTCGATGCGTTCTTCCTCGATGATCGCCAATCTACCATTCATTTTACGGCGAACTCGATAATTGGCGAGAAAGATCGTGTCAGATATAAAAAAAATAAAATATATATACACATATTCTTGGGCCATTGTCCTTGCCTTAAATTATTCCTGAGCGCGCGAAGCTCGTCGATGTCGCCAGCGAAACAAAAGGAATGTAAGCACTTTTCGTGTATCCGTACGTGTGGAGGACGCAGTCACCCTCCCTGTCCCCGTTATCGTCGGCTCCAGCGCCGAATTATCACCGCGGCACCCACCGTCGACACCTTCGACGCTTCTTATCTTGCCGAGACTCCGGAGCCCACGGTAAGCCTCCCAACCAGAGAGTAACTACCGTAGATATCGACTCTGCATATGTATATATAAACGGCACGGCCGTTCACCGATACTCGATAAAGAGATGAAAGAAAATCTCCGTGCCGGATGAAAGAACCCGGCAGCGACCTTTTCTTTCTCAATCTCGTTCATCCCTTAAAACCTCGGCGCGCAAAAAAGCCTCCCTCTCGAAAGTGAGTCGAACGCTATCGGTAGGAAAAAAAAACGATATAGAAGAAAGAAAATAAGAACGCGTGAACGAGCTTGGAGTGCTTTTCCGCGCGATGCTCTGCCCGGAACAGATGTGAAAACCAAGCATTTTTTTCTCTCTCTTCTGACGTATACAAAAAAATATAAGGCTGTATTTGTAAATATTTCGGCTTTTCCTATTCGATGGAAAGGAAAGAAAAAACGGAGGCCTCTGAGAGCCGCGTGGGCGCTGAATTTTGTCGTGAAAAAGAAGAAAAATTAAGAGAGTGGCGAAGTGTTAGGGATATATAGTGAAATGGGTAAAGAGTACACTCGGGCAGTTCTTCCGGAGTAAATCAGCACGCGAGTCAAGGGTAGGTCCCGGATAAAAGCTCCTCACTCTCCTGTGCGCTCGCTGCCTCGCTGGCACGGTTGAACCGCTGAGCTTGCGTCAGACGTTCGGACTCTGCGTATTTAGCGTGGCAAAACTCGCACACGCTCGTCATATCCACATGGACGGACCCTTCAAAGAAATGCCAGCGAGCTCCCGGCCGCCCGTTCTCGAATAATTAATATACAGACACACGGTACACGCGCGAGTAGATGAGTTGAGGGTACGCTTTCCCGTTTGCTCTTCTCAATCCGACATAAACGCTTCCACGGCTTTTATTTATCCAGTCGGGGGCTGCGATACGTTCTTCAAACTTCTTGTATCTTCTCCATACCTCGCGTGTTTATCTAGGATTACCTTGATTTACATGAGCTATAGGGAAAAAAATATTAGCTGAATAGAGACCTTCTTTCCTTTGAGCGTATCGCGCACGGGGCTCTCGGACCGGACCACAGAGCTGGCCGGTAGGTACACTTCGAACAGTTCGTTGGTTAGCGAAAGGCGGTCGAAAAGTGATAAAAAAAATCCTGGACCAGCCTCGAATCGCACTTTGTTCGACGACTCGGAAACACATTGATTACAAACATCTATAATATTTTTTAGGCTATTTTTTATTTAGGTCTCGCTAGCGAGGGAGGTTGATGTAATTATGTTGCATGGTTAATTAGAAGCCAGCGAGTTGTAAGAAATTTTCCCACGGAAGAGAGAGCAATCGTTAACGGCGGCAGTAAATAAATTATCGATGTGCGAGTCCAGCGGGGGGAGGGAAGGGGGTGATTCTGATGAGTCTTCGCGGCGCGGACGAAACGTTTAAGGTCTGGTCGGAGGGTAAATCTTGTTCCGTCCTCTGCACGTTCTTCCTCGCGTCGTCGCCGCGTCTCGTTTCATCCCTTGGATCGCTTCTCTCACCACTGCGGCACGTGGTCCAATGCTTCGCTCACCACGTGCCGCTGGTGCTACTGTTGCTCGAGGGTAGGAAATCCCCGTGATCGGTAAACAAGTGCGGGTCGTTAAAGCAACGGTTAAACCGATGACCGTAATTCGCCGCTCGCGGTCCGGGTGGAAACCCTCCGGGAGGCCAGTGGCGATGGTTGTGCGCGCTGTTTAGGAGGGTTGTTTACGGCTGCTTTTCCTCTCTGCTTCCTTCCCCTTTTGCTGTTCGTGGTCAATAAGGTCCGCGCGGCGATACGCTGGCCGATATCGCTATCGCCGCTCGTTCCTTTCGCCGCGCTCGAGGCTCGGCCGACGTCTGTCCATCCACTTTCTCTTATTCGCTGACTTCGCATCTCTGGCAAACTACCCTGTATATACGGCGCTTTCTCCAGCTCCCACCTCCTCTCGTGTTTCTATTCCCACCGGCAAGAACACCGGATTTACAACCCCTATATCGACGCTCATGAAGAACAACAACTTCCGCTCCGTCGCGGGATCGCCGGGCACGCACTCACTGCGATATTCGTCCAGAGAAAAATAAAAACAACTCTGTAACGTCACTTCCGGTTTGAAAATCTCGGCTTTTGACCGCAAGTGACGTCACGTGGGAAAACTTCAATTCCGATTTCAAAATCTCGGTTTTTTACCGGAAGTGACGTCATGCGAAAAAACATCACTTCCGGTATCAAAATTGGTTTTTCACCGGAAGTGAACATGAGTTTCGGCAGCCCGGAATTCATGAATGATCTTGAGACTTTATTATATAGAATATATAATTACATTTTTGCGGTGTTACAAGATTTCATGTAAATGTCACGAAACTCCTATCGGAAAGTCTGATACCGATTGAGTAGTTTTCAATTTTTTTTTTTTTTTAATCAGCAAATTCTTTTCTGCACATTTTGTTTAGCAAACGAGTCAACTTTGCCCGGTGTACTGAAACATAGCATCCTCGCTCTGGTAGATGGATGCGCGGAGGAGAGAAGAGCATTTGCATGTGGCGATCGGCCATGCGGAAAGCGTATAGTGCCTTCCGGGGGTTTCCGCGTTTTCGTACAACCGGAGCCCGCCAACAGTGCCACCGCCAGTACCAGTATCATTGAGCCCCATTCCTGTGCGTGCGTTGCTCCTTTACATTCCGAATCTTTCGCCGTTCTCCGCGCGGCCCGAACCCCTTTCTACTTCCCCTCAAATCTCCGTCGAAATACTTGTATTTTATCTTCACAAATAAAATAAAAGCGAAATCAATAAACATTATTTCAAAAAAGTTGTGAACCCTCGCGACCAAGAAACGTTTGTCGAACGTAGAAACCTTCTTTATCGTGCGAGTCTGGAAGAGAACTCGTATTCTATTATTCCCAACGAAAAATCGAAATCAACAAACAGTATCAATTCGTCGCCGAGGAGAGTGTGAAACGGTGGAGCTTTATATCGCATGGAAGGGGGCGTTGGGGGGTGGACGAGAAACGGATTGCGCAGATTGACTTTGAGGAAGCTTTGAGCTCGGCTGTCTGGCCTTCCGTTGAATATTATAAAATTAACGCAGACGCCGCGGCGAAGTTACTTAGGGCGACTTAACGAATATAGATTAAAAGTTGTTCGGTCGGACGGTCGGTGGATATAGCCGACGGCGGGTTGGCCAGGGGTGGTTGCACCGAGGCTGTATGCGAGATACCGTAGTCTCTGATCTTGGGAGGGGTTGAGGGCTGCTGGATCGCGTTGGTTTGAGCTTTCGCGGCCCTCCCGGGCTCTTTCTCTCTATCTCGACCGAGAGAATGGTGTTTGTATTTTAATGAGGGGGCTATGCTAATCCTCGCGGCACGCCGTAGCTGCTCTCCGTACTCAGAAACCGTTTTTCCATTTTGCGAACGTGCTGCGCGGCCTGGCAGCCCCGGTACAGGCGGCGGGCTTTCGGACTACCGTGGCAAGGAACAAGCGCCGAGGAGTCAGCGGAGGAAAGCAGGAACGGCAACAGCAGCAGCGTCAACGCGAGCGTGAAAAACAGAACCGTAATAAATTCACACTTCATTCGTGTATTTGCAAATTTTTAAAGGGGTAACGGCGGGCTCTACAACGGCTACGATCGTTTTAATATCAGGCTCGGCAGCGGCAGTTGAGCCCTAAGAATTGCCCTGCGCTCGACTCAACCGTGTGGATCTTCGTGGATCTTCTCCTATGAGAAATAGAAACCAACTGCAATTAAGACCATCCGAGAGGTGATCTCGAACGAGAACCTGGCGGACTTTACAACGCCAACGGTCGTTTTAATATCCGGCTCGGCTGCGGCAGTTGAGCCCTAAGAATTTCCACGTGTTCGCCTCATCCGTTTGGAGCTTCGTGGATCTTCTCCTATGAGAAATAGAAACCAACTGCAATTAAGACCATCCGAGAGGTGATCTCGAACGAGAACCTGGCGGACTTTACAACGCCAATGATCGTTTTAATATCCGGCTTGCCAGCGGCGATCGCGCCCTAAGAATGTCCATGCGCTCTCCGCATCCGTTCGGATCTTCGTACATCTTCTCCTATGAAAAGTAGAAACCAAGTGCAATTGTCATCGTACGAGAGGTGATCTCGAACAAGAACCTTGTATGGTGCACCATTTAAAAAAAATTTCGTTGTCGATCTACATCAAAGGGGTAAAAGTGTCAAGCGAACTCGCAGGGGTTCGATAATCCGAGGGGGATCGTTGCATGAGTGTAGATCCGCCCCGCACAGGGGGAGCGAACAGACGAGGGTGGCCGATCGAAGTTCTACCTATCTCCCTCGTTCTTTGCGTCATTTATCGCGTATTTTTTTTTTTTTTTGTTCCACGCGCCCTGCAGGCTCGAAAGCGAAGCCCCTACCTATCTGACCCACTACCATAATTTCGACAATCGATGCGACACTCTCGTCACGATAGCTCGATATTCTCCTCACTCGTATCCCTTCTCCGTTTGACTGGAATAAACCGAAATCGCTCGACATAATTGTCAAAAAATTGTGAACGTTCGCGCGCCCAAGAAACGCTCGTTGAACGTAGAAACCTTCTTTACCAAGCGAGTCTTGAGGCGTTTCGTCTACATCGACTTCTCATCTACAGATTGGTCAATGTCGATTGTCGCGTCACGGCAATATTTATCTTTCCGTGAAAGCTTAATACACATCGAGCTATGTAACTCGCTGTGATCCTGAAGGAGAGATAAAACACACGGGGAGGAAGGAGACACACGGGAAGTTGGTATCGATGGCGTACCATCGCGATTCTCGCGGAGCCTCGCCGAGTTTGCCGAGTAGTTGGATATTGCGCGAAGCTGGAACGACCGAGAGTTTCTTTTCCGTTTCTATATATCCACCCTCGTTCTTCCTCCTCTCGCTTCTCGTCGCGCGCCACCCCCGCGCGGAAAGACTTAGGACAGAAAGTTTGTAAAAGTACGGAGACGGAGAGAGAGGCAGAGGCTCGCCCTACTCACTGGATACAGTGTCTAGCCTCGCGGGGTTAGGAGTTAGTGCGGGATAGGGGCCAATCCAATCGAGTTCGATATATTTACAGATCACTAGATACCTCGCGTACGAGCTGGTTGTTTGGTCATGTCGAAATCGAAATTGCTCGATGGCCGAGAGATGCTCTCTCGTGCTTTTACTCGGATCAGCTACTTCGACGGGCGACTCTCCTCGAACTTCGGAATATAAACAAGGATATAACCGGAAGCGGAACGTTTAACTTCGGTCCGCCGAACTTCTCGTCATCCGCGAAGCAACTAATAATATTCTCTGGTCGTCGTACGAAATATCAACGAAGAAATTACGCTTCGAATTAAAGCACAACGATAATTAAATGAACCGAAAATTAACAAAAATTAAATAATCACGTTGTCGTCAAAAAACAAAAAATTGTTTTAGAGTGATTTGTCGTCCCGAGTCGGAACAATAATCGGTTGAAAGTTTATTTCATTTCTGTAATAATAATGAAAAAAAAAAATGGAATTTTATTAGCAGGCAGTGCAACGCGAGCCCTTCGAAGGGCCGAAAAAAAAGCGCGAATCGATAATATTAATCGATACGAAAAATCCAATGGAATCCGAAGGGATTACAATCACTTATAGTGGCGCTAGAGTTGAGCCTCGCGGGCACCCCTTTTGCTTCGTATAATGTCAATACGAGAATTCTCATGTTTATTCGATTATACGGGCGCGGTCTCGGCATGGCGCGCGAGGGATTCCGAGGAATTGGAGAAAACGGCGAACGAGCGAGAAAGGGTGGGTCGGCGGAGCCACCCCCATCTCACCCCAGCCTCCCCCCGGTGGTCGTCCGATAGGAAAAGAATAAAACAAAATATTAAAAAAAAAGGAAAAAAAAACACTGCTGCGGGGGATGAAACGAGCGAGAGTAAAGCAAAATAAACGAGGCGCGAAAAGGAGAAGCTGCTGGCTATACCGCGCCCGCTGCTGGGGAAGGCGATAATCCTCGCGTTCGCACCCCTGGCACCTGCACCCTGTACCGTTCGCAGGCAGGCACCACCACCCACCCCCTTGGAATCGCGAGAGCGGAAGAAAGACAGAACAGAAACGACGGAGAACGAGGTGATTCCGTTCATCGATGTTGACCGAAGTTTCGACGATTCATTGCGCACGAGGAGAGGGACCGTGCGGAAAACGATTATGCGAACGCGCGCGGGCCGAGAGCCGTTCGGTTGAGTGGTCTGGGTGTCAGAGGTAACTTGCACCATCGGCAGCGCATGATAAGTTTCGCTTTTCGTATCGATGTATATTTTCCATACCGCCGGAGGGCAGAAACGGCGGGACGGGCCAGCGGGACGAAAGCAAAAGACAAAACGACATAATCCACCTTTAATTGGAAAACTTTCCGTTCCGTCGATTTCCAAACGATAGCGCAGAGTGCAGACTAACGATACGGGATTCGTGAATCGCGACGATATAACACTCCCGAATCGAGTAATCCGACTCAACGGATACGTCGCTGTGGACACAGCGACGCTATTCGTACACTCGTACTCTTATTCTCTATTATGCGATAATTATTTTAGCGATCTTTGATGAACATTAATGAATAAATAAATGGGAATAAGAATGTTTGGAGATAAGATATTCTATTTCAGAGCTGGGCAGTACTTGAAGTACCGGGTACTTGTTCGGTACTTAAAGTACGGACTTGAAGTTCAAAAGTACTTTTTGGTACTTCGTGTACTTTTTGGCGATTTCAAGTACCGAGTACAAGGACTTTTTGAGTACACGCTCGCATTGCGGATACTCGACGAGTAGCATGACATCCTGTTTCTATTAATATACGATTATCTGTCGAAACTTTTAATGAGTATGATTCTAGAATTTATGGTTAAAAAATTCCATACAAAAAAACGAGAAGTATCACCGTTTCATTTTTTCTTTTTTTATGAAATGTTTTTATGGTTTTTTCTTATGAAAAATAAAGTAAAAAAATAGCCTCAAAACGACGAATTACGAACATTTCATTTTCGTTTTCGGTACTTTGCTCAGCTCCGTTCAATTTCAAGCGAACGACCGACTTTCCCTAAAGCGGATTTTTAAAAAATATTGTCAATAGGTAGAGGAACATTCGAAAATTTTTTGTTTATTTGTACTGACCTAGAAAACATTCCGTCCATAAAAAAAAGAACACAATCAAATTATCGTAGCAAGAAACGTCAAAATGTTCAGCTTTTTAACGCCATTAAAAAAAAAAAATCCTAAGCGAGAAAGAAGTTTCTCGTCGAGTGAGTGTCGCAATTTCAGTGACGAAGTTGAGTTAGTTACGAGTCGCTAGACGCAAGAAGCCGAAAGTCTCCGGTGCTTACTCACCACATCCTCTATATTAGATTTGTATCTTTTTTTTTGTCGACCGTCAACGAGGGTTGAGTCAAGGGGGGTAGGAAAGGTTGCCTGGCTGAAAATGGGATGGGGTTAAAATTTGAAAAGTTTTTAAGTGCGCTTGTCTCTCGCGGCTTCCTTGTTCCCGTGGAAGGTCCGTCGTTCGGGCCGTAAGATGCGACGATGAAACTTGACGAAACGAGAAGAAGGACGGCCTACGACGATGTCCTCAGTGTACTCCTTGTTTGCCCGTCAGTCAAGATCAAGCGTGTATATAAAGTTCATCTTGCTGCGATGCCGATGATTAACCTTGTGCGACGCTGGAAAATAAGGACGGCAGCGGTGACGGCGGATGTTGGTCCTCAGCATCCCTCTGCACGGTCCTCCCTCTGCATCATTTTCTCCGCCTCACCCCTCGCCGCTTCCGCTGTCGCGAGGTTTGTATCTTGGTCTTCTCAGGCGCCTGTAACGACAACCATCCGGGTCGTCGAGACGGAGAAGAGACTCCGCTATGCTGACTTCTTCGAGAGGGTGTAAATGCGTAATTTCCCTCTGTCGTATATAGCATACCTGAGAGCCAGGGCAGAGGGAGGGGGGTAGTTTGGCTTTCTGTACGGTCTCCGAGATATAACACCCCCGCTCGCCCCTCAGTCCCTGGGGCTGACTACGAGGAACGAAGTAACAGTCAACCGCACGGAGACGTATATCTTCTTCGTTATAAATTGCTAGACTGATATCTCACTCGGTTCGTCACGGACACGATCGTAAATACTTTAAGAGATTATTTCCCTGTTCGTACCCAGGCCGGGGCGTGCTGCGTGCAGCCCGACGAGTTTATCGGAAGAATTTCTTCAAAATAAGTCGTTCGTCTTGTGAAGTTTGTATGAATTATTGAATGACCTCGTATTACTTTAAGAACGTTCTTATGAATATTGATTCCCGAGTCTGCTAATATGATTGACACGATTCCGGCCAATATAGCGCATGTGACCGCCAGGACCCTCTGCATAATTGATTCTGACGGTGCCATGTCCCACATTCCGCAACAAACCCCGACTTATCGTTACATGGATAAGTTATTCTCGTCACTTAGCTGTCTCGACAAAAACTGTTAGCCTGGGCCGCGATGTCGCGCGAGGGGTGAAAAGTTTCGGTGCTTTTGAACTGGCACCGATCGATCTGCCTTTCGGGTTTATTTAATTTGCGGCGAAAAGCTGACGTGCAGTGTGTTTCGTATTGTTCGTCTATAATTAATTAGTTTAATTAAATTGTGGGACATTCGTCGTAGGGTTCCTAGAAATTTTGTTTCACTTCTGATGTAAATGCAGCATTATTTTTCGAGATCGTTAATTTCCTTCCAATACTCGTTCATTGGAAATTGAATGATATAAGTTTATTAAAATAAAATTAATTTCTCGATTGTGAAGCCAATTATTAACAGTGAAATCAATCGATCGTTACACGGACCGCTCGAGTGCCTTTGAGAGATTCCCACGGACTCTTTAACCGTCGTTACTTCAACGCCGGTTACAAATGAATCGCGAGGAATTTGTTCTTTTGATACTTATCACTCCGTGCTTGATAATATTCGTTCAAGTTCCGAGGGTCTCGCCGCGCTCGACCGTGGAATCTTTTGCCGTGAAGAGGGTGGACGCAGCGGACCCCGATCGGCCATCCGACATCAACCCCTTTCTTCGCTCTTTTAAACGTCTTTCAAGTTCTCAGCCTCGGACAGCATTCCTGCCGTTTCGTTCCCACCGAGCACGGAAAGAGGGTTCTCCGCCTGCCTTATTCTTCTTCCTCTCAACCGTCACCTTTTTTCCGGCTGCTCTTTGTCGCCGATAATTAAATCTAACGATTGTCATATTTTAATTGTTCTTCCTCCTCCTCCGACGCTGGCCGAGGGGCGATGACGAATCGGCGACACGTAACGACCCGATTGTTACCGGACGTTTGGAGATAAAATGACAGTGATTTGGCCCTCGTTTTTCTTCGGCAATAATTACGTATTTATTTATTTCGCTCGATTTAAGAAATTGCAGTCCCTCGTTGAGGGGATTCGTATAATAAATATTAATCTCTGGACCTTTTCTACCGCGCTGAAAATACTCTTGGGCTCGAATACTTATCTTGTAAACTAAAATGTTGAGAAAGGTCTGATCGTACCTGGATCGAGGCAGTTCTTTGTTTATTACATATATATATATTTCAACATTGTACCATTTTTTTCCCATTTTTACTTTTGACTTTTATCGACAGTCTATAAAACAGATTATTTTTTTATACAACACACCCACCCCGAACAGTGAAAAAAAAATGCTTTCGAAAGGACGTTGGCCCCAGTTTGAAGAGAAGAAACGGGCCTATGATAGTAACTACGGCCATGCTATCTGGATATATACTGTTAATCCCAGGGTTCTGGGAAAGGGCACCGGAAGATCCACCGACAGCCCGCGCGCGCGCTCCGTATCTCGGGTAGATAATCGCAATTGGTTTCGGGGATTTCTCGCGCAATGTCGAAAAAAACATTCTCAATATTGTAGATTGCAATGGGACATGCGAGCCTCCAGTTCTCGGCGCCGCTTCTTCTTTTCGACTTTCGCGTCTCGCTGAAGTCTTCCTTTTTTTTTTTGTTTTTTGGCCCGACAACCCTTTTTTTTTCTTCGTCGCTCGTTCGTTCCTTCGCGTTTTTTTCCATCCAGGCCTAAGCAAACGCGCGGCGGCGCACACAGTCTCTTTCCCCGGTAATGGGCCTCGCTCCCCTTGTTAATCGAACGAAGCCGCCAGCCAGCGCAACCCTTCGATTCCACAACTCTCCACGTCATCCACGCCGTCCCTTTAATTTACCTCTTCAGCGAATCTTTTTCATTCTTCCTCGACCCGAGGCCCACTCGTTACACATCCCCTACATCGATCACCAGGTGTCAATTTTGTTCGAGTACCTCGTCGCAAACTTTCGCCAATTCTTAACGTTTCCTCTTCGTTCCGATACGAGTAATTACGAATTATTAATAAAAAAAAAACAAGACGGCATTGCTGTGAAGAGAATTATAAATTAATTGCTAACGTTCATATCCTATCCTAAAAAAATATACGAAAAGACCGCAAAGTTTCTATATTGTTCGACATTTTTGAGTTTCCTTCTTCGTATAATTTTTTTTGGATAATCCAAGACTTTCAGAAGAGCATAATTTCCATCGAACGACCAGTGAAATAAATGATTCGCAAGGAAGTCGCTATGCAACCAGGAGAGCTATCGACGAAATTCGACCCACCGTCGGTCCGGAGTTATTAATTATTTGTGCCGCCTAACTATATCGTTCACACAATAGGCTCGAGAGGGGGTGGGGAGGGGTGCGGTGGTGTGTAACATTAATATTACACAAAAGTGGGGTGGTTTATGCTATGGGCGTCCAAGGTTCGAGCTGTAGGTAGCATGCGGGAGCTGCAATTATTGGCGTTGCAAGAAACGGCAAAAGAAACTCCTCGGACACGGCGAGCGGAGAGGTTGGACGATTACGTCGCGAAGGCCTCGGGGGTCGCGAGGGGGTGTTCATCGTGGTCGTCAGGTGGGGTTGATTGTCGCGCGTTTACAACGAGTGCGGCAAAAACCTTTTGCCACCGAGACGAAACCTTTGTGCATACGAAAATAGAGTTAGGCCACAACATGTCGGCGTAAACCTGCGGGGGCGGGGAGGGGAGGGTGGGGGGGGGGGCGAACTCTTGGCAATCTACAACCCTCTGGTCGTTCACGCTATAAATTCGTACCTCTCGCTTGCACCCCCGTCGGTGCATCGTTCCTCGCCAATTCGCAAACACCAAGAATACCTCATCGCGTGTTTCCCCCTTTCTTTTTTTATCGCAACGCTATTTCCGTCAGATCTGACCCGACTGTAGACGTACACCGATGACGTATACATGATATTCTTGGTACAACTTATGCCAACTATTGTACAGACGTTATTCGCGACTGTCTCCGATATATTCAAATATTCATTTCGCAATAAGGAATATCGGTGTTCGTATTCTTAGTTCGATGATGAGCGGTACACGTTGTTTAGGGTGTTGATTGTAGAATCGTGTCGAACGAGGACCGCTCGAGAAATTTGGTAAACATAATTGTTGTTCATTATTTAGAATAAATAATTATGTTAAAAGAGTTTCCGCAAACAAAATCGATAATATTAAGCCCCTGCGTACGCAATCGCTACAAAATTTATCGCTGCACTCACAATGTATCAAGAATTATCGAATAAAACCACAACCATTTTTATATTGTCATCCAAGGGTCGAATTTTAAGGCGTTAGCATGAACTTAAGATCAAACTCAAGATAGATCTTGAGCGTTCGATTAAGTTCGGGACAAACTTCAATTTTAAGTTCGATCTCAAGAGCGATCTTAAGTTCAAGCGAATGTCTTAAAATTCGACCCTAAGTGAGGAAAGGAAAAAATGAAAACCTTTCTAGTAGCAAACAATATCACGGTCTGAAGGACTCGGGTCGATGGCCCTTTGTCAATGTATATGATTATCATCAAATGTAAAATGGAGTATAAGATAATAGATATCAAAAAGAAAGGTACAACATTGTCAATAAATTGTTTGTTACTACTAATAATTCATTGAAATAACATTATTCGTTAAGTAATTCGTCAGACAACGAGCGCAGCACTTGATGAATCAACTCTTCTTTTTTTCATAGAAAATAAATGGTTTATATTTTGGATGGTATTATTTTTTAAGGACGATTGAGTAGGGTCGTTTTTTTCTTGGTGTAAACTAGTTAACGATAATACATTAAATTCAGAAAACTGTTAGAAATGATAATTCGGTACCTTCAGTGAGAAATTGGAGAGTATACGGTAGACCGCGATTTCCTTGAACTAGAGAAGTTTAAATGTTTGCCGTCGAGGGGGCTCTCCTCAGTAGCAATTAACCTGATTTATATTAATTCGCAGAGAGTACCGCTGAAGAGAAAGGAGCTTCTTGTCTAGCGCTTGGGCAGCGAGAGATTTATATTAATTAATTTTATCGAAATATTTAAACTTACCGGTTGGTCGCTATTTTGCTTGGATGCTATCAGAGAAGCATCGAGTCTCCGGCGTTAAACGATCTCCGTGCTTCGCGAAAAGTGTGTTCTAATTTGCTAATTATAAATGCAGAATAAAACTATCGATTTCGATTGGCAGTTCGCGATCACGAAAGGCTATTAAATCCGAACAATTTTACTCTGCGCTAGGAATTTTCTTACTGATGAAAAGTATGTCGAAAGTGTTAAAATTCTCATCCTACATCCCTTCGCCTCTTATCTACTTCCTTCGTATCGTCGAACGAGGAATTTCCTTCCCGTTTTCTAAGTATGAAAAGGGTTCTCTATAGTAAAAAGAAGAAAAGAAAAAGAGTCTGTTCTCTCGTCGTTGTGGCCAGTAATGAAATACTTGAACGATACATAGGAGGGCTATGCGAACGCGTGGGACGCGAGAAATATTTAATTAAAGTAAAAACCGAAAATCCGCGGCTTCGACCACAGCAGCGGCGGGTCCGTCGCCGGAGTGATCGGCCCGGGCCGCTGTATCTGAACTTTTTTTTTTTCTTTTTTTTTTTTCTTTTAGCCCCATGCGTGACACGCGGCCTGTTCATCGGCGATACTTGCCGCCTGGGGTGTAAACTACGCCGACCCTATGGACGACCCTTTCCGCCTCGCACCAAATCGTTTTAATTAAAGCTCAATCGACTAAATAACCCTAGATGCTTCGCAGCGAGGTTTATCGACCGTCCTGTACGCGCTAACGCTATCCGCGCGCGTATCTATCCGGCATTAATTATTACAGAGTGCAGCGCGCTTCCACGGAGACACAATCTATTATTTCATCGGCATGCCAGTTTCACATGCGGAGATCGAAATTCGATGTTGAAATTGAGGCGAATCCACGACATCTTTCCCGATGTGACAGCCAAGTACCTGCCGGATGTTTTAAGCCGCGGTTATATTAATGATATATCTCCATATCCTGGATTTTGAATAATCTATATTTGTTCACGTGCATGATCTAATTGCGGCATAATGTGGATATCTAACTCCGCGACAACCTGCGGAACGCAATCGTATCACACGCTCGACGGGTCGAAGGCGTCGCGAAATTCGTCTATTATAAGGCGAACCAAAAATTCATGCCGCATCAATTCAACCCGAAACAAATCTAATTTTCTAATTTAAATGAAATAAAAAAGATCATCGTTTACGTATAAATTGTTCTTAAGTATGCATCACACGTACATTCCCAGCCAAAAGTGAGATTCTGAAAAAAATCAACTGTATCAAAGGTGCGATAAACATTAATTTTGCATAATAATAATAATAATATCAAAATGTTATTAACAAAGTACTAAAAAAAATTGTTCAACAAATAATCGGTGAACCATTTTTTTCTCGTTTGAAATAACATCGTTGAAATTCTAGAAGACACATTTTTTTAAAAGAATTTTCTCACATTTTTGAATTTCCGTTTTTAATTCTTTTTACGCAATGCCTCTCTATCACTGACTCTGCGCGACTCTTCCAGCGTTGGCGAAAAGCGTGAAATTGAAATAATAATAAAAAAAAACAACGACCGTGAACAGAGGAGAGTCTCGCGATTCTGGCAATGCGGCTTGACGGGCGAAGAAATTTTTCTTACGAGCTCGTAAGTCGTTCTCATCCAATCCAATCGACGCGACGCTCCGCCGGTAACGCGGGAATATAATCGTCGACGCAAGGGTGCCAGCCCTCCGGGGACGCGGCAACGCGCGAACACACGATTTTACGAGTGAATCCGTAAACCAATAGGCGACAGATCGATCTGCATAATAACAGGGGTAAGTCCGACGGCACACTTACATCCTCGGCCGGATGCAAATTTGATATCTTTTTCTGTCAGTAAGCCGATACGCTGTGTCTTTTATTTCGTCGTTATAAAAGTTTCGAGAGAAAGTTTTGCCTCGTTTTCATCGTTTCCGTTGTTGGTGCCCGGTTATCGGTCCTGGCAATATTTCCCGGATTTTAATGCCCGCACCCCCTCCTCTTTCCTCCCACCCCATCTCGATCGAGAAGTACCTCGCCCAGTCTTGCGACGAAATCCGCGGCGTAAAACAATTTATGGTTTAAACGAGCATTAAATCCAACCACTAAACTATCTTGCGCGCCGCTACTATCCCTGAGATTTGAATCTGTTCGCGTTGTTTTCGGGTAAACAGCCCCACCCGTCGGCACTCTACTCGTGTAACGGATAAACGTAATAATATAGCGATATCTTTTTTTTATTTTTGATCGCGATTATTTTTAATAATTACAATTATTTTGTTTAATTAATTATTCGCGAAGCCTTCTCTATGAGGAAGCTAAACATACAGAAAATGCTTTCTCATAAAAGAAGCTTTGCGAGTTAAGGAACATTATGAAGAAGTGATATGAAAATTTCAATGTTCAACTTTTATAAGACGGCGATGCGAATATTTTAATTTTCAACTTTTATGAGTAAGCTACATTCTACTTGTATGAGAAAACTACATTTTTCAACTTTCACGAGGAAAGGATATGAAAATTTCCATCTTCAACTTTTTTTTGAATATGTGTCGAGCCTTGAAATCGTTTAGCCTTAAGCTTTTAGCCTCTCCTTAAAAATAAAAAAATTACATATTCTCTTTGCGCCTCGTTGAGTCATGACCGGCCGTGAGAGATCTCGAAGCAGGGAGTGGCGCAGGAGGCTTTGCGTGATGCTCGTTCGCCGAGTCTAGAAGAAAATAGAGATCTCTCAAGGAGATGCGAGGTATGATGATGCGCGCTTGAAAAAAAAAAAAACGGAGCACGAGACCTTCGGTAATCCCGCAATTTGTATTTATTTCCCTGCGAACACGTCGTCGTTCGGCTCACTTTCCACGCACCGGGAAACCAAGCTCGCTGCTCTCGCACTCTTCTTTATATAACGATGAAAAATTCCTCTCGTCGTAGTCAGCGTCGTTTCCTCCCCCTCTCCCGTTCTCCGGGTTCCTCCCTGCATCAAGACGGTGCAGAGTCGGGAGAAAAAATTCTAAGGTTAAATTCCAGGGCGACACACCCCCTCAAGAATGTCCGCGCCCCTCTTGATTGATCGTCTCACAACGATAGTCTCAATACATTTTTTTCAACGCAAACGCTTTCTCGAGATTTTCGCATTCTTCGAATTTTCTCTAATCTGAACGCTCGGAAATAAAAATGCATTTTTCACACGCTAATACTATCGATCGAAGATATCCAATATTCGATTGAGAATGAAAATATTAATGTCGCAAAAGTTTATGTACGACATTTTTTTTTTCAACGAATATACGACGCGGTTGAGAAATAATTATTTCTCGAGTCGCGAGAGTGTGGGAGTTCGTTTCGTGGGCTCTCGTCGGGCATTAAAAGCGTTTCGAAGCGCTGGGACCTTGTGGACGGGAGGATTTTTCTGGAGGAGCAATTAATAACGTGTCTCGAGCTCTCTCGTTCGCCCTTCATCCCCGATCCGCATAACGTAGTCATCTTATTACAACACCACCGCTGCCCGCCTCATCAATTTATCGCGAAGCCCCCCCTCTCTCTCTCTCGAGCACTCGACCGTTTTCACGTACAGAAACGCTTAAAAAATTGATAGATAATATTTCTCATCGGCGGACGCGGTGGCGATACCGTCGAGCTCTTGTCAACTCGATAACCGCGGAACGTGCGCTAGTTGAGAGGGTGCAAAGATAAAAAAAAATTGTTAGTAAAAATCGCTAACAATTACCGAAATTATGGAATCCCTCATTAATTTAGCGAAATTATGGAATCCCACTCATAATTCTATTCCACCATAATATAGTATATAGTAATAAGTTTGTGTATTGTGCGGGCTCTGGTTCGATTTCCGCTTGACTTTTGGCCCCTCTGTATAATCCCTCAACGTAATTGTAATTCGCTATCTTGCGGCAAGGGTTTTAGGGGCGGTTGGAGGCGGGGGAGGGGGTGGTAGCGCGACTCGTCTCGGTGGCACGCAAAGCAGTAAGGACAGTGAAAACGATGTCAAGACGGCTGGAACGTCTGAGTCAATTCACGGCTCGCGTTTCCATTCCTAATTGCTCCGACAAACAGACAAACTGTCTCCGTCTCTGCTCTCTCGGAGGCACAAGAACGATCCCTTCGGGCTAAACAACGCTCGATCCTTACCAGCTTTAACTCCGCGTTGCAAGAAGGATTCTCGCTATCGTTGTCGTCTCTTCATGTTTCTGTCCAATGGACGGTATCGCGGCGCTGAATGTATAAGGGCATTTAACATACGTCTGAAGATAGCAGATCTACTTTGGGCATTTTCTTTTTAAATTTAATTTCACCCTCATACACATCTTCGCGACAGTTATGGTGTAGAATTTATTGACAGTACAGGAGCTTCATTTGTATTATTGCACGTGTGCTGAACCAAGAGTATGATCAATCATGATGGTTTTGCAAGAACAAGAACTGATAAACGCAAATTTACACGATAGAACGTTTTGTTGAGTTTTTTCAAAGTAAAATCCGTATTTTTTAACCGATTTTAATGTATTTTATCACATTTCGTTTCTTAAACTTTGCTCTACGAATTCACCGAGCTAACTTTTCTAGGTTTGGCCGTTTGACAAATACGGCCTATTGATTAAAGGGCAGCATTTCTCATAAACCAACTGCTGTTATTTTTAAATAGCCAAAACTATTTTTTTTAAATGTACTTAGTGGATTCGTAGAGTAACGCTTGAGGGACGATGTGAGCCGTGCTTCACGAAAATCGGTTGAAAAATAAGTATTCTTTTTATAAAAAATTCAACAAAAATGTATCCCCATGGAAATTTGCATTCATCAGTGTATGTATTTGCAAAAACATTGTTATGAATAGTTTTCTTGATTGAGAACCCACGCAGTATGCACGACATATTAGATAAACGATTGTGAAAATTTAGCACGCGTTTGACTAGTGTTCTGTGCAGACCTTAAGCTAAAAGCGTTAGAGCTTAATATCGTTTCTTAATCCAATTTTTTTTTGTATGTAAAGCTGCTTGAATTAACTGGCAATTAATCGGGGCTACGAAATGTCTTGACGTTGTCAATGCCTTTCCGGTGATATTTCTACGGCCCCCGGGCGATCCCGAAACGCTGAGGCTGCGTCGTTGATTCCCATTTCATCGTCCCCCATGGCCGGCATGCCCCGCGACCGGAGCAGGGTCGCCGTAGTCTCTCGTCGTTCACCCCTCCCGTCTGGAGCCTTCATCCCTTCCCCCCGCCCCCTACATGCGGGCATCCTATTATGCAATTAGAGAACGGAGAGTTGCCTGCCTGAACGAAATTCTAAGGGAAACCGGAGAGCCAAGAGAACCTCGAAAGTGGTATATCGCTATCGGACATGACAGGACACGGCCGTCCGACACACCCTTTCTTCGTTCGAACTCGTACGACGTTTCGACTACTAGCCCTAGTCCTCGACTAAAATCGTTCCGAGGAATCCTCTATGTTATCCTATCTTCTGTCCTGCCGCTACCGCTCTATCCGACCAGCACCACTTGCTTATCTCAAAAACACTGACATCGACCGGCTCTCTTACCCCCCCAGGATGGACCACCGGCAGCCAATGTGCGGGGAATTGTCACGCATCTACAAATTAATTACCATTTCGTTTCGGCAGCCCGCCCACCGCGCACTCTTGCTGTTTGACTTAATGAGCAAGAAAATTTAATCGTACGACCGATGGAATTAAATCTATATTGGGTCGGATTTGATCGAAGCTTTCACTTCGCGATTATTGCTTCTTCGATGTCGTGAACTTTCGACCACAAATGTAAGGCTGAAAATTGAATGAATTATTAGATTATAATTTTTTTTTAAATCTGGTATTGCAAATTAAATTTAATGAATTATTAAATGAGAATTCGAAAAAGAAAATCAGTTGTCGAAAATAAAATTGAATGATTGGTGACGTTAATTCCTGTTCTGTTCTTGGTGTTCTTCGCGATGTATTATCTGCTTTAAAGTTAGCATCGAGCAGTCCGCCCCTACGGCTTTCGGAGCTTACGGCTGATATCAATGAGTTTTACGAAATTTTTTGCTGATTTCTTTGCCTCGTCCCCCCGTTTCCGAAATTGGATGAGCGTAATTTCGAAGAATTTTTGGGGTGGTACCCGCGACGTCTCCGCGCCGGCGGAGTAAATTTCTTATATAAAAATAAATGTGTTTCGATTAAGGTCTCTTATAAAACCGCAACGTTTTACAGAAAGCGTCGAGACAGAATATTTCGAAAATTTCATGAGGGTGGCTACCACCATTCGATCCTCGACTGTTCTCGCAAATATCAGATCCGTCTCTGTATTGCTCTCGCACCAGGATCGTTACGAGGAGACGTCACATGTGCGGGTTGATTCTCCGTTACGAATATCCACACATTCTCGTTATCCGCACGCGGCTTTCGTCATCTCGTCTCGACTTTCGCTCCGGCGCACCCCTAATCCCTACATCTCGTTTAGATTCAACCACGGGGATGGATCAATAAAGATTATTAATTTTTCTTTAGCCCGATATGCCAAAGATTTCATGGAGCACGGAACTTACGCAGATCCAAAGGCGGTGATTTCATACGTATTTTTCTTTTATGTATGTCAACATTTTTTAAATTATTTTCAATTGAAATTGAACCGATCTGTCTGGAATGTTTCAATTTTTTAATATTTTCCTCACGCAAACAAAACGGCTCATCGAACGAATGTGAATACTTTTGACCAATTTCGATGGATTCGTTGGTTTCACGATTGATGATTTTTTTTAGTGGCAAGTTTTATTGCACGTCGATGATCCAAGGATTCGCCGGTTGCGAACGTTCCGATTCCCCTCTGAGGGTGGGTTAGACGTAGATGCGAGATTTGATCCCGTTTGACCCAGTGTCTGGGAGGCGAGCTGCTGGTTCTTCGCTACCCTCCGCCCTCCTCGTCTTACGTTAATTTAATAGAAGGGACGCGTGCCTGCCTTGAACCATCCTTCTCGATGCTTCCTCGAAAACGGAGTAAGCGGGACACCGCTTACTCCTCGACGCCGGCCACGAACTCCTGCAGCAGTCTGCGGAGATACGCAGGCTAACTTACAAGCGGGGTGGAACCGGTTATCGGACGTTTCGGAGGAACCCAACTCGAACCCCTTAAGATTCGCCGAGGGTTTATCTATCGTCCGCTATCGAATCTATGCTAATATTCAGAGGGTAACTGATTACTTGCTCACGGAATGTCGGTATTATTGAACTGTTCCGGCCGATGAATCATTATTCCCCTATAGCGCTTGTCGCACTGGTGAATTTCGGAGAGGTTGGTCACATCTCGAGTACGAAAAATGCACTGGATTGCATTTTGTGTGACAAAAAAGAAATGAGTTCTTGATTAGAAATGCCTTCCCTGAACCCGCGCCGCATGATAAAATTGAACATATGGCCATTTTTCTGATACCAATCAGACTATGTTCAGTAAGATCCTAATTATCTTTTTATGTATGATAAAATTTAACGTCGACGTATGTTACAATTCCGAATCTCGGAAACGATCGTAAAGCCGGTTCCTATTTTTACCTGATCCTATACTACAATCCCTTCTCAATCCTGTCAGGCAAATCTTAATTTTCTTGTCTATAAGTAACAGATTACGTTCAGAAAAATCCCAATTGTCCTTTCATCTATGATAAAATTAAACGTCGAAGTATGTTACAATTTTGAATCTCGTAAACGATCGCGACGCCGATCACTATTATTGATCTTATTATTGACTATTAACTAATCCCATGCAAAACCCTATCCTATGCCCCTATCACTCGAATATTAACTTTTTTTCTCGTCGGTAAGTAACTCGCGCAATTAGTCGCCAAAGTGTAGACACGCAGGTACAAAACTCTTGAGATTTGTCTGTAGTTTAATTGTTCTTCGTGAAATTTCAAAGACGCTCCAGGATACGCGGCACGGACGCACCGCAGGCCTAGTGCGGTGTCCGCAGATGGATCGGATAGGGATATAAGGACGTCGTATACCGAGAGGGTAATTTGAATTTCATAGCAGTTTAACGATCTTAATTAGAAAGCCCTCGGTCGTAGGAGAGAATCCTCTGGGTACGCTGTGCCGGCCAGGCGTACGGACCGAGAGGGGGGGGGGGGGTGCACGTGGACCCTCGAATCACGAAACTCAACCGAACCTCAGAGGGCACTTTCTCCCTTCAGACGTTCGGCTACGCGCTTAACCAAGGAGACTCTCGAGGTCCGACCAAGGCGTCGTCGAGCTTCTCCTTCTGGGAAGGGTAGTTTCTCGACCGGTAATTGTTTTCGTATTAACACGCTGCCTAAACGACCCATGGTCTAATCCCGTTCAGCATGTGTCCTCCGATATACCCCGAATCGTATCTTACGCAAGTCGACGAACTAAACCAAGCCCACACTCTACATCTAAATCGCTTGTTTACCGTATTCATGTTTATTCTGTAAAATGAAGAACACGAAAAATTGAGAGCTTGAATCCATTCATCGAGCAAAAGCTGATAAAAGAAGATCTTCGGAATTAAAAAAAAAAAGAAAGACGTAATCAAGCAGTAATAATAAGAGAACACGTACATTCAACATGTCTTCCGATATAGCCCGATCGTATCTTACGCAAGTCGACGAACTAAACTGAAACCTCTCTCTATATCTTATTCGTTTGTTTGCCGGATTTGTGTTTATTCATCTTTCCCGTAAGATGAAGAAAACAAATACTCGCATGCTTGATCCATTAATCGAGCAAAAGCTGATAAAAACATAGTCTCGAAATTTAAAAAAGCGCAATCATGCAGTATTAATGAGGACATATGCATTCAGCGTGTGTCCTCCGACGTAGCCCGTCCGTATCTTATGCAAGCTGACGAACCAAACCGACCGCTCAGGCCACATCTATCTCATTTTTTTGTTTGCCGGATTCATGTTTATTCATTTTTCTCGTGAAATGAAGAAAGCAAAAACTTCAAATAAAAAAAAAACGATCATAAAAACTGATTTTCGAAATTTCAAAAAAAAAAAAACAAGAAGTAATCAAGCAGTAATAATGAATATACGGAAGTCGAGAGAGTACCGTCTATGCTTTAATGCGCGAGTTATAAAGCGAGTCACGCGGTGTTCCAGCCGTGGTATATACGCGAATATATCGTTTTAATATAGCCGACGTGCCAGGAGTGTTTGCATCGGCCGAGCAAAGCCCCGGAAAATCTACCGTCCGGTCACTGGTAGCCCAGAGGGGGTTCGAGGGTGCGGAGATGGAACGGGGCTGGATTTTCCACGGTAGCTCGCCTTCGATCGGCTCCACCTCATCCTCCGACCGGATCCGTTCCGTCGGACAAGGCGCTCACACCGCCCTCCGATCCCTCTTTCCCTCCGCTAAAAGATACATAAATAAGACAAATAGGACGATCGACAATAGAAAAATATCGAATGTACCGAATGCTCCATAAATCGAAGGGCGAACCGGGAGAACAAAGAAGGGAGAAACGAACTGCCGCACGGGAATGAGAGAGTGGCCAGTGTGCGGTGTCTCGCTGTAAGGAGAGCGATCTTTTTATGTTTCGACGCGCTCCCTTGTGACCAGCGCAGATTTTTTTTTTTCTTATTTTTTGTTCCTTTCTCTTTCGCAATACACGGTTCTTCGGAGTCGAGCCGCACTATAGCTAGCTCAAAATCGGAGTTTTAAAAAACGGCAAACATGCAATAGTTTGTATTTTTATTTGTACCGGAGAATCAAGTTATGGGTAAAGAAGAAATATTTATTTTTAATGCCGTTTGGCTTTTCTGGCCGAATTAAAGGTATACGCGTTTGTTGGTATTAAATATTTTAATGGGCTGCCCTTACAGATACGGTGCTAATGCATGCAAGATTATTCCGGGTGCAAAAGGGAGTGGAACAAGCGAAAGTGGGTACGTTTGGCAAGAAGAGGCCTACGTTTGGTAACGAGAGAGAGGAGGAAACCGATAACGACGAGGCTGAGTGTGGGACCGCCCGACAATGAGAGCGTGGCCAGTGTGCGTTGTTTCACTGTAAGGAGAGCGATCTTTTTATTCTTGTACTTGGCCTACTGGCATAAAACCAAAAATAAGAGAGAAGAATGAGAGAGTGGCCAGTGTGCGCTGTCTCGCTGTAAGGAGAGCGATCTTTTTATTTTTCGACGCTCTCCCCTGTGCCCAGCTCGGATTTTTTTCTCATTTTTTTTCCTTTCTCTATCGCAATACACGGTTCTTCGGAGGCGAAACGCGCTATAGCTAGCCCGAAAACGGAGTTATAATCCTTCACGCGCACGGATCCTGGTTCAACGAGGACCTACAATTTTCCAAGAGACAACCATCGAACGATTCAAATAATAAATTAATGTGCCGAAAAAAATCTATCATAATTCACAGACGTACCTTGAAGTGTTGTTTTTTTTTTGACAACGCAGAAGAAAATTGATTACGAACGTCCGTATCGTTTTTGTGCTTGAAAGAAGACATTGTCGTTTTCGATCTATTTGGCTTCTATGGCCGAATTTTAGGTACACGTTTGTTGGTATTAAATATTTTCATGAGCATGAGATTATTCAGAGTACAAAAGGGGGTCGGAACTTCGAAGAGGCGAAAGTGGGTACGGAAGGTAACAAGAGGACGAGGAGGAAACCGGTAAAGACGAGGCTGAGTGTGGGAGCACCCGAGAATTCCCAGGTTTACGTTTATAGCCTTAACTACAAATTCGACAGAGTTACTGAGGCATAAGAGGGCGGAGGATTGTGTCTCGCAAGGGTGGTTAGCTGCGCGCAAAAGCCGGAGATCCCATCCTGCTTCTTACAGTTGTTAAGAAGTCCCTCTGGGCTAATTTTCCTTCTCTCTCTCTTTCCCCCCGTCTACCAGTTTACCACCCTCCAGCCCTTTGGTTATATGTTACACCGTTCATTCCGGGCTCAATCGTTCTCCCTACGATCTCTACGATTTCCACCCTCGCGAGGGCCACCTATGCTCTTAAAATCCCTTGAAACCCTGCAATCCTTTCCCGTTCCCGATCCCGATCTTTCACTACCATTATTATTATTCTGATATTCTTCTCAAAATGACAATTATTATTTTTCCCTTTCTTCGTCAACGTCGCTATCGAAATTGTGGCAAGTTCGGTTAATTTTTGCTAAAGTATAAATCGACAGAATTTTTTTTTCTACAATTTTACAAGTTTTCCTGACAGTCCTTTTCGAATTGGTTCCAGCTATGGTCTTGAAATTCCACGATCCCTGCAATTCTTTCCCGATCAGGACTTTCAACAGTGATTATTATTCTCCTGCTCTGATATACACTCAGAAAAACAAATTTATTTGACGGACACTCGCAAATAAATATTTATTTGATGTATATAGATATTTATTTATTTGTTTTTAATAAATATTTATACGATATAAATAAATATTTATTTTTATCAAATACATATTTATTTGCGGGGCGCCCAACAAGTAAATTATTTTTCTGGGTGTACTTCTCAAAATGACAATTGTTATTTTTCCCCTTTTTCCGTCCAAGTCGCAATCGAAATTGTGGCATGTAGCAATAATTTCCGCTTAAGTGCGAATCGACTGAATCTTTTTTTTTAACAATTTTACGAGTTTTCCTTACGGTCCTTGTCCGACCGGTTTCCTCCTGGGCTCGATAGCCGATTCACCCCCGATGCGCCCCGGTAGTCGAAAAACTTCACCGAAACCTCTGCGTATGCAAAACTTCCACACACTCTCGGGGATCATTGAGTCTTCTCGAGTTATTTATTGCGCCGCTATTTACCGCGAGCAGCTGCCAGAAGAGCACAATAAAATAAAGCACCGTGTACGTCACGAGGTCGTTTGCGTTGTTTTAGCTCATTCCAATGTTCTCCCGGGCACCCCTGTCGCTCTCGATACTGTTCTCTCCGACTCCGCACCGCGGTTGCCGAGAGTTCACTGCGAAATATGTCATCAGAGGGGGTGGGTTGCCGCGCCGGTTATTGCTGCGGAGTTCCTTGATTTATTAGTGATAATTTTCACCCACCGGACGCGAATACACCGCCGACTATGCTGTTCGCGTAAATGAAGCGACATTTTTGACGAACTGACTTTCGCCAGGAAAACAAGGTTTTTAATTTTTTTTTTTTTTCATGAATTTATTTCCTTCGAATCAAACGATTCGGGCGTTTAGTTCCAAAAATGCATCCCTTCGATGTACTTCTGTAAGGTTCGATGTACCTACTTCTGAATTTTTGGCCTGACGGCCAAACCCACCGAACATGAATACTCCCTTGACTATGTTGTCCGCGTAAATGATGCAATATTTTTGACAAACTAACTTTCGTCGGGGAAACAAGGGTTTTTAATTTTTGAACATTTTTTTTCTTCGAATTAAACTTTCGGGCTTTTAGTGTGAAAAATGCATTCCATCAATGTCCCTCTGTCCGTGGATTCTTTGGCCTGATCACCAAACTCGCCGGAAGTGAATACACCCTCGACTATGCTGTTCGCGTAAATGAAGCAACATTTTTGACGAACTAACTTTTATCAGAGACACGTTTTTAAATTTTTTATTCCTTCGAATCAAACGTTTCGGGCTTTTAGTTCAAAAAATGCATGCCATCTCCGTCCCTCTGTCCGTGGATTCTTCGGTCCGACCGCTCGGAGGTTGCCGTTGTCTCGGGAGTGGGTAAACTTCGAGATAAATGTGACACCTTTTATCGTCCATATAATAAATACCGTCTCCTCATCTATAAAACAAACGACCCTCCAAAACCCCGGGCCGGCACCCTCCCGACGACGACTACCCGAGGTGGAGCGAACTCGCGCGTACCACACCGCCCGAAAAGGAAACATTCCGAAAGGAAAAGCCGCCCGAGTCTCCGCTACTTTTTCACCTCTCACAGCGAACATTCTCTTTTTTTTTAATTTAACGTCTCCGCATATTTTACCCTAAAAAATAAAAATCGTCTTCCGAAATCGAAACCGGAATTTCAAGCATTTTGGATAAACTGATTTATCTTTCGCAAAGTTACGATATCGGTTATTTTTTAATGCC
This sequence comes from Stenichneumon culpator, assembly GCA_964017025.1. Taxonomy (NCBI): domain Eukaryota; kingdom Metazoa; phylum Arthropoda; class Insecta; order Hymenoptera; family Ichneumonidae; genus Stenichneumon; species Stenichneumon culpator. The sequence continues at coordinate 13,336,894 of OZ024780.1, read as the reverse complement.
CCTTTCTTTCTCGCGTTTGTGTTTCACGGTCTTCAGGGTGACTCAGCCACAATCGCTCTATGAATTATTTTCCGAAACTTTTGTCTCGGGCATGGCCCCGAAAATTTACCAAGTCTGACGCACCGGCGTGTAATTACATTTGGAAACCCTTATTCCCCCCCCCCCCCCCCGCGAGGGGGCGGGGCAACGGCGGAGGGGGTGGAGGGGGGGAGAGTCTGACAAACAGAGAGTCTCTACTATTTCCTCTTAACACTCTAATTATCATTAGTGCGCGTAGCAAGGACGGATGTCTCGTAAGGTAGTGTGTAAGTTCGAGATGAGGTTGGAAAAGCCGCAGAGTCTCGTATTTCGTAGCGACGCCGGAGGCTCCATCCTGCGACTCTTCTCGCTTGCCGCCCCCCATGACGGTTTTCTTAACAGTTTCGCGACGCCTCGGCGTGGGGCGAGCGAGCGAGGATATTGCTCGCGAGGCGCCGAACTAATGACCCCCACGCCTCTCCCGGATACCGGCAATTGCTTAAATATAGATTAAATACGAGGCCGGAGGAAGCGTGGCGAATGAGTATGTAACACACGAGAGGCGGTAAGACTCGCGGGAGAAACGCCGCGGAACAACGCCGCGTTAGGGTGCAGAGATGTCATCCCTTGTATGCCTGACTATTCGTCGACTGCCGGCGTCGGGGTGGTTGACTCTGTAACCGACGAGCTCCCAACCCCGCGAAATCCCACCCTGCGAAATCCCCCGCCTACCCCCTTGGAAAGCCCGCCGCGCGTGGCGATGCGACGTCATAAATCCCGCAATAATTCAGCACTGCGCTAGACACCACGGATGTTTGAATAATTTGATATACGTATACGTAACGTCATATTTGCAATTAAACTGCTTTACAGTGTTTGCGACGGTAGGCAGGTCGCGCTTTACCATCGGAGCATCCATACGTGAGTGTCACATGCCCTTAAAGGGACAGAGTCGACCGCGAAACTGGACAAAAATGTCGCCGATGAACGTACGTGCAGATTCAATGAAAACGAAGAATCGAATCCCGAAATTTTCGAATTTTTTTCAGCTATGTTTTTGTATTTGTATAAAGTTTTAACTTTTGTCACTTTGGACAATAGTCGGACGAGTTCAACGACATTCACTAAAAAATATCTTATCCGCTTCGATTTTCCGAAGAGTTGTACAATTCTTCTAATTTTCAAGATCAGTAATTCACAATAATTCTCAATAATGGCAATCAATAATTGTTTGTGCAACTGAATCATTTTCCTTTTCCTCCAATGCAGTAACTTCGAGGATGCACGAGAAATCCCGAATTTTCATTTTTCAATGTGAGGGATAAATCTGTGCGGCTGGGCGATGACCGGATCCCGCGTAGAATCGCGAGGTAGAGTACGAATGAAGTTTATCGCTGCTACAGCTTAAACGTTTTCCTATTGGTCTGCATAGATCTCGGTTACTGCTTTATTCCGGTATCGTTTTTCTTCCAACTTCTCGAATGTTTCGCACGTTTTATCCAACAGGTTATCCGGACGCGGAGTTCGACGAGGATGCGTGGCCTGCGGAGCGCTGACGAAACTTCTCCGAGCTTTCGTAAACACCTGAAATTCTTACTCTAAGCAGATTCGAATATAAAAAAAAAAAAATTGTACGGTGAATTATAAATAATAAATAACATATCGTTGCAACACCACCCTTAAAAAATTACCGCGCTTACGCCCGATAGCGGCTTTCGCCGAGCAAGTGTTTCCGCCCGTTTGGGAAATACGCTACCGGCATCGGAGGATTCTGTCGAGGAGGCGAGGTTGAGGAGGATAAGGAGGGTTGTAAGACGCCTCGGTTGTCCGTGAGAGCCAAACTGCTCACGGGGGTTGAATGCCACCGGGACTTTGGTAAAGCTTCCCTTTCCCGCGCTCTCTCGCTCTAAGTAGATTTCGAGTGGGAGATTTATACGGGCTAGCGATACAGCCCAGCAGCCCCGCCGGCACACGCGTCACGACGTTAATCGAGGGTTCGCGGCAATCGAGATACCTTCGATATATTCCTCCCGAGACGATTAGCCGACACTTGGCGATAATCTGTCTTTCCAAACAGCGCATATTCTCTAGTTTCCGCATGAGGCGATCGTCCGCTGTCCTTAAGGCCAATTACTGATCGCTCGAATTGCTATTATTTTTTATTTTTTTTGCATGATTAAAAAAAGCCTTCATCATCGGTGATACCGACTGTGAGAAAAACGCGTCGGTCACTGATGATGCGTAGAGAATTGATGAAAAGGTTGAAATAAAAAAAATGAGAGATCCTTGTGAGAGATAGCGCAAAGAATTTGGAGAGTCCTTGAATAAGTCAGACGCAAGTAGAGAAAGCGAAAGAATGAAGTCTCGCCGCGACATGAGTGGCGCCTGGGGAACGGTAGCAGGGAAATATTAAACAGTCTTGTTTTCCCGTAAATCAGTTAGAAATTCCCCTCTCCCCGAGTTTGGATACGGTGTAAGCGGGAAGGGGCCGAGAGGCGCGTGGTCGTCGCGCCGCGAGGGTTGAGACTTTGAGAGGAATCTCTCGCAGCAACCCCTCCGGATCCCTAATGACACCCCCCCCCCCTTTCCAGTTTCATTCTCTCTGCGGCTCTGGTCTCTTTCTCTCGCGCGGTTGCAATTCATCCCCGACGGTAAATTTCGCGTTTCTGACTCCCCGTTGTCTCTCTACTGTGTTTTTTTCTTCTCTCACGAGGTTCCAAAATCGCCGAGGTGCATCCACGAATTTATTTTTTTTAATTTCTCAGAATGAAATTTTTTTATTTGTTTCCGGTATAGCTCGAGACCCATGCCCGAAGTTGGAAGCACGAGAGCACCTTGCGCTGCGTTCAACTCTTCGTTAGTCCGCGGAGAGATTAAGTGGAAACGTCCTCCGGACTCGAGTTGGTCGGACTGGACTTTCACACTGTACTTCCTCTTGCCGAACTTCCTTGACGATTCATGTTGCCGAACTTGTTCCAATTGTCTGCCAAAGACACTGGGACTTCTCTGACCTACATCTGGATGCCTGATTAATGCTTCGCCCTCGCAGCTCGGTACAGGTACGTATATTTTACGACTGCGGAGAGTACCCAACTTAATCTCAGTTTTTAGTAGTTTTGCGCAGTTTTTAGTAGTTTTTAGTGGTTTTTAGTAGTTTTTAGTAGTTTTTAGTAGTTTTTAGTAGTTTTTAGTAGTTTTTAGTAGTTTTTAGTAGTTTCTAGTAGTTTTTAGTAGTTTCTAGTAGTTTTTAGTAGTTTCTAGTAGTTTTTAGTTTATTATTTTTTTACTTGTAAATTTCACTCGCGTTTCTGACTCTCCGTCTCGCTGTTTTTTTCAGGGGGTCCAAAGATCATCGAGGTTCATCCGCTAATTCATTGGTAACAATTTCGCAACATTCAATTTTTTTCATACTTCCGGTATACCTCGAGGGTGAAGCTCGAAGTCTAAAGCACGAGAGTTCCCAGCGCAGCGTTCAACTCTACGTTAACACGTGGAGAGCTTAAGTGAAAACGTCCCTCGCACTCGTGTTGGTCGGACGGGACATTCACACTGCCCTTCCTCTTGGCGAACTTCCTTGACGATTCATATACCGCCGAACTTGCTCTAATTCTCTGGCGAAGAGAACGGGACCTTCTCTGACCTACATGAAGATGACTGACTAATGTTTAACCCCGCTCGTTCGCACAGGTACGTATATTTTACGACTGCGAAGCGTACGCGACTTAGTCGTACGTTTTCTCGGTTTTAGCTCTGGAGTTCCTCGCTCATCTCGTAACTTCTTCGCGGATCGACGAGCCTCTCTCCGCTACGAGGCTATAAACGGTGTAGGTACATCGAAGAGAGACTCGTTGACTGTACGACGATCAATCTCTTTTAACGGCTTCGTCACCGGCCTCGAAGCTCGGGGATTAGACGGGAAACCGAAGATGAAGCGAGCGCCGAGGATTTGTACGCCTCCGTCGCTGATGCGTTCCTTCCCTCGATGATCCACGGATCGCGACGAAAACCGCCACGACTCGTTAATTTGTCATTCCTACCCTCCGCCCCGGCCACACCCCGCGCCGCGCTCCTGTCATCCCTTTACATCCGTCCGTACGCTCACTGTCTTCCTGGATCTTCTCTTCTCTCGCGGTACGTTTTTTGTTTTTTTTTTAACCCCGCGCCCGATGACTAAACTTACGAAGATAAAATTACAATTTTTGTGCAGTCGCGGAACGAAAGTTTCGCCATGGTCCAAATCAAGGGCTCTGCGTGGTGGAAAATTCCAAAAAATGTCTGACACGTCTGGTATTCAATAAATATATATATATATATATATGTTTTTTTGAAGGTGTATTTTGCGTGTGCCGAGCTTACACCCAGAAAAATAATTTATTTGATTGGACGTCCGCAAATAAATATTAATTTAAACTAAATAAATATTTATTTGCGGGGCGCCCGTTAAATAAATTATTTTTTTGGGTATAACGAGCCATGTCAATTCGTTAAATCACTTTATTTCTCGAGTGATTCGATGAAAAATAACTTTTTTTACCTTTTTTTTTTAAAGGTCCACGTGGAATTCGTGCGCGGAAGGATTAAGTAAATAACTGCGAAAATCGTGGTTTGGTGAAAAATTATTTCGAGTAGCAGCGGTAATAATTATTTTGAGACTGCAAATAAGTGGGACAATACCAGGCTATATCTGCGAAACCGTGCCGGATATATTTGGTTGTTAGCTCGCCAGAGCAAATACCAAAGATAATTTACGTAGCGGCATCGTGTTTACTTATTTATCGTTCAAGAGGCAAATATCGAGAAATGCGAGAGTGTACGGGTAATACAGAATCGAAGAATAAACATAAGCGACTTATTTCTTTTTTCACGCTGCAATCTCATGACGAACGAGTCCGACGGACGAACGTTCGCGGAACGAATATTATTTACTCATTCCCCTCGCAATCGTTGTTTGTTATTTCTCTCCGTGTGGATACGGTACCTCGGCCAGATTTCCGGCATAATTCGAGGTTCGGAGAAGCGAAGTTCGGGCTCTCAAATTTCCCATTGTTCGAAAGGTAGCGTTTTACTTCTTTTTTTTCGTAATTTTTTTGTTTTTAAATAATTGGCGAGAGTTGTCCGGGGGCTTCCGGTGAATCATATTAATAACGTGCGTCGTCCGGTGAAACCCTGATATATTTTTCAATGGAATCTCATAATAGCCTTCCCTCGAGCCATCCTATTTCTTCTCTGTTTCACGAATATAATTTGATTTTTTTTTCCTTCCTTCTCTTCGTCCTAACTTTTTTTTATTATACGCCCTATAAGCCCGAAGGGACAGCGCGTTGTTGGGCATCTCGTCGGCGATGGTCCGACAGGGCAAAAAGCGAAACTCGAGCGGTCGAAATCACCGAGGCTTTTCTTTCTTTCGCTCGTCCTACCGAATAGCACAATGCCTCTGATACCTTCTCGCTTGCACGAACGCGCCTCTGAATTGCGAGCGCAAAAAGGGTACGGAAGGAACGGACCCACTCGTGCTCCGAGGGATTCTTTCGAGTACGAGACGGACTGTCGGGACGTTCGCATAATTATATCGCGCACGGAAACAGGCATATCAACGTATGAGACATTCAGTATCGAGTGGGGCGTCGAATTCATCGCGACAGATTTTTCCCCGAATTCTATCAAAAGAAATTTTTTTAAATGATTTATTTTCAAGAAAAATATCTTGTACAGCCTTCAAAGAACTGTGTGGGAAAATGGGATTAAAAACGGTACCCAAAAAATGTTAATTCTGCATCCGCATTTTAGTTCTTCTTTTAGCCCGATGAACATCTTTCGAATTAAAAATAACACAAATCGTAGGTTTAAGAGAAGAAACGTTCAGGCTGTATGACGCGACTTTCCCAAAATCACCCCTTATATTTTCCAAAAAATAATGAAAAACAAAATACTAAAAATTGATGGTTTTTCACGTCGATTATTATTAAGTACAATTCACGCTACTTGGTTGTGGGAGACTTGATGTCAATAATTTATTATCACCGCCTTCAGAGGACTCTGCGGGAAAATGGGATTGAAAATCGTATCCAAAAAACGTAAATTTTGCTTCCGCATTTTACTTCTTTTTTTGTCCGATGGACGTCTTTCGAATAAAAAAATGGCGTGGGTTCGACAGAAGTGACGTATAGACTTTATGGGACGATCTTCCCAAAACCACCCCTTATATATCCTCCACAAAACAATTAAAAATCAAAAAGGAAAAATCAATATTTTTTCACGTCAAGCCCGGCTCATTATTAAGTACAATACACGCCACTTGGTTGTCGGAGACTGAATATCAATAATTTATAATGACCGCCACAGGTAGATGGAGGGCGAGAGGAAGATGAAAAGGCCGTGACGGTAGATTTATCGGAATTCCGTCGTGCGTGTCTCTACGTAAGGGTTGGTTACAACATCGGTGAAGGGATATTTCGCGTTCCAGCGGGCTTGTTCGACAATGAAAATTGAAATATTATACCAACGCGTATAATATTCGTTCGCTCGGTAGCCCGGCTGTTTTTGCGAAGAAGGAAAATAATAAACGCCCCACCCCCAACCCCCTCCCCCACCCCGTACAGTACCAGTGTCGTGAACGCGCGTTTGTGGTTCTCCTCTCCGAGTTTACCCCTTTCGTCCACGTCTGCTGCCGCCGTAGAGTGGGTTTCGACTTTCAAGGGTGGCGACAGTCGAGAATTTCTCTCCCTCGCTCACTCCCTCTTTCGCTCGGTCGGGCCTCGAGGGTAGTCGCGAGAAGGGAGGATGCAGCGGGAGGGGGGGGGGGAGGAGGTTGCGCGAGAACAGGCCGAGGGATTATAGAGCTTTGCAAGGATATCAATTATAACCAGAAACAGTTATTCCGCGTGCATCGAAACTCAACCCTACCTTGGACCTCCGTCGGCCGAACCCTTCTTCTCTTCGTCTACCAAAAACCACCCTCTCTATCCCTCTCTGTCTCTCCCCGCCGGCTCTCTCGCTCTCTTTCTTCCCCTCTCGCAGCCTTCGCCGTGGAAGGTTTCTAATCCTCGGTAAATTATATTATTTTCCACTGTTTGTTTACTGGAATTCCGTTTGCCGGTGTGAGGGGGTGGAGGGTGGACGGTCCATGCTAGCTCGGAGGATTTGCGGAGACTTTACGGCTTTCATCCCCTGTGATGCTATTGGCTTTGCACGTTCATTTACTCCGCACTACCGTGGTTCTCGACAATATTGCATTCTTAGCAGTGTCTACTGGTCGGGGTAGTGTGAAAACCGTTTTTGAATTCGAGAACTATAAAAGGTTAAAAAAAATTACAGATGCGTCGAAGTTAAAAAATTTTGATAATTGTATTTTTTTTTTCATTCTATAATTTCTCCGTCTGCAAGGTCTACCAATAGCCGGGTAGGTAAAGATTTTCAAAAAGTATTTCCACGACACAGCATAGAATTCTGATACATAACGTGAGTAATAACAAAAATTCATAAGCATTGACAATGAAATTTGGGATTGGTTAATTTTATGCAAATAATGGTCTGCACAAAAATGTCATTGCAGACGGTTGCGACGGGGCCTAATCCGGGATTCCCGAGCTCGAGCCGACAATAATTGGGCTGTTGACCGCGGCAAATGATCTACTAATCTACCAAAGTACCGAGAGAATCTCGGCGCGCCGAGAATTCCAAAGCCGCCAGTGGATTATCATCGTCACGGCGTCAAGTACTCGCTGTTGTACGATATTCCGCACGTAACACCCTTAACTTAACAACCTTATTCCCAACGGTTATGTTACCGGATACGCGGAGTAAGGGCGTGCGCGCGTTCCTATTATGCAAATGTGTTGTACGCGAGAGGTGAGAGTGCCTGGATCGCGGGTATACGACCGTTTAGGGATGACCGTAGGGATGACCCTTCTGGAACGGAGCAACCCTAGCACGGTTCAGTATACGTACGTGGCAAATGATCTCGTATTTTCCACACAGAAGAAAAGAACACCTCCCAGTGACTGCAAAATAATAGCGAAGAAAAACTATCAGGTTTAATAGTTATTTGTACAGCAAGGGCGTAGAAAGGGAGTTCTTGACGAGTGTGAAAATGCCGCACGAGTCAGAACTTCCTTTATTACTCGAATGCTATTCACATAATTTTTCCTAGCAACTTGAAGTGTGCGTAGACAGGCACTTTTCCGCACTAGTGCTGGAAAAAAAGAGCATATTGGATTTGTATGCTTGCGCAGTATTTTTCCCGCACGCGATGCAAAAAAGTGCCTTTCTGCGCACACTTCACAGGAACGGAAAGCGGGATTTTACGTGCATGCGTTAGGAGAAAATCTTTTTACTTCACTCGGTGTGAAAAAAGCAGTTTAACGCACACTTCGCATGCATAAAACCCCCATTTTTACACCTTGTGAAGTCAAATTTTGAACGATACTCGTGCGAAACACTTTTTCTTAACTCGTGTAATTGTAATACTCGTCTTCGGCTCGTGCTGTAGACTCACACTCGTCAGAAAAAAATTTACCGCACTAGTATCGTAATGTTCTATTTGGTAATACATGCCCAAGAAGTCCCACTTTTCGGGCCTGTAACACGTGGAGGAAATAGCGCTTTTTGTAAGACGCGTGAGAAAAATGCCCATGCGCAGATCACACAAGGTACTTTTTTAACATTCTAGTGATTTTTCCAGTATAGGCGTAAAAAGTGGGCGTTTTCGCGCGTTCTTTACAAAAAATAGTGTGCGATACTTGTACGAAAAAGCGGTCTCCAGTGGCGGTTGGGAAGAAGGCGACACTCGCCTTCTGCTCGTGCGGCGAACCTCAAAACCTTCGTCGAAAGAGTGCTTTTTCGCACTAGCATCGCAAAGTATTATTTCTTCAAACGTCCCGCAAGACGTTCGCCGACTTCTACCTACATGTCGATAGAGGACTGAAAAACAAAAGGGTCTCGAGCGTCGGAATCGCGATGGAGGGAAGCAACGAAAATCCATCACCGAATGTGAGGAAATTCGAAGGAACGGCGACGACGATTCTCTCGAGGCGTCCGGAGTAGGAATGTTTCCCGGAGTGCTGCTTTCGGATCGTCGTCGTCGTCGTCGTAGTTCCAGCCTGGTCGGTGGCCAGCACGGAGCGCAGTCCTAACACTCGGACGACGCGGCAGTTCGGGGACTCGCAGGTGGAGGCGGAGACGAGGGGCTGCCTGTTTACTTTTGGTGTTGGGCAAGAAGCGCCCGGCGTGCATGGTTCCCTCTGATAGCAAACACTGAGTATCGATCAGTATGACTCTGGTAAACAACTATTGTAGAGTAGTATGGTATAGAATGGACTTCGCTTCGTTCCGACCCTCCCTCGTTCCTCCGCATCGCCATCATCACAAACCGCCCCCTTCTCGACGTTTTCCTCACCTCGTCCACCCTTCCTGTGCACAGTCGTGCCACGAGCCGGCGACCCTCCGCCGCAACAGCGCGACCCTGCGCTCGCGATATGCCTGCTTACGTGTTCCAGGGACGGTCTTGCATTGGCGAACTAAAACTCGAGGAAGAAACTAAAACTACTTGTCGTCGATCGCATCGCGCCAATTCTTGGGTTCCTCGAAATTTATTTTATCCTTCGGTGAATTTTAATAACCATTTGCGCGAATGATTATCCCTTTGCGATTGTCCCTTGTACTGCAGGATTTTTTAAAGTTACATTATTATGATATTTCGTGGACATTTTTGGGAGCGGCGTGCGGCCCTGCGAGGGATGCTAATAATCTTGGCCGGAGGGTGTCTGAAATTGTTGCCTCGTGCTCCCTAACGTCCGCGAGGTCCAACCCCTGACGCCTAGCCCCGCGCCACGGGGCCGCCACCCCTAACCGGCTCGCTTAACCAAACAACCTTGATAAATTATGCAAAAATCAACAACACCCCGTCGTCCGAGCGTCGGGTACATTGCACCGGTCTTTCACACTTTTACACACCACCCCACCGAACCGGGACGGAGACTCGGGATTTTTTGTTGAATTTTGACGTTTTCCTTATATTCGTTCACTCGCGAGAAAATCACGATGTGCACGAGGACTCAGCAGTTTGCTTCAGAATTCCCCCCCCCTCCCCCCAAAAGCGGTTCAATCAATTGATATAAATTAAGTTCATTATCGATCAATTAACTATATCGTACTCAGTCGTCTGTTTCGACTGGGAGTGAAAACGTAAAAAAGTAAGGTAAGGTGAGGCAACAAATTTGATAGAACAATCGACGACGATTGGACACCTCTTAAGTGCGCGATCGCGAGACACCCAACAGCCATGCACGGTATGCTATCTGAAACGATGTATATACGTAAACATACCGTCCATACCGTGTTGGTTACTTGTTCATCACGGAGTGTGTATATCTATCGTATTGGCGTTGCATCGCTGTCGGTGACTCGGGAAGTTGGGACTCGGTCGAGCATAAAGTCGCACCGGCGATATCTACGGTCACGGGAATTTGCAGTCGACCCCTCATCTCGGAGCGGCGCATCGAGAGGGTCGGCCGCGTCGAGGACGGGTCGTTATCGATGCCACAGCGAGGAGGACATCGAGAGCGTTGTACACTTCGACAAGCACTGCGTCTATTGTCCCAGCTCGCCTCGAGACCCCGATAGAAACTAATGTAGTGCCGATGACGAGTTGCCGCGCCTCGAAATGTCCCACAGTCCTACAAAACCGAGGTATCGAACAACAGGAAGGAAGGAAGGAAGGATGCCGTGAGTTCCCTTGCGGAAAGTGCAGCTCGAACTTGTTGTCTTGCATTGGTTCGCAAGAAGCAAGATAGCCAAATGCCAGAGTTGGTTGTATCAGCCTCCTTCGTAGTTGGTTTCTTCTACGATATTGGATGCCGTGCAACTGTCTTGGGCGAATTGGGTCGCTTGTGGAAAAAAGTTTCGGCAAACGCGGACGCAACTTTGGGCAATAATTTGCCGTGACTTTGCTTGGGGAAAGTGCAGCTCAAACCTGATCAAATCCCAGGCTTCGTTGCACCAGGCGCCTTCGTAGTTGGCCTCTTCTCCAAAACCCTTAACGTGATACCTACTTCTGCGACACTGGATGTCGTGCAACTGTCTTGAGCGAATTAGGTTGCTTGTCGAAAAAAATTACAATAAACACGGACGCAACTTGGTGCAATAATTTCTGAAATCCTTGTGCAACTTTGGCTGTAAGGGGTGGATTCGGTGGGGATCGAATCAACGACCAGGAGCGTTGTGCACGTCATGCGGACGACCCTCCGCGATGCGGACTATGGTGATGAGCTTCCCAGCAGTCGCAGGACTGGGTCAATCTTCGGCTCTCTCCCTGTCTCCCTCTCTCTCCCCTTGTTACATTCCCAGTCAGTGGGTCGAATCGATAACGATGACTACATGGAAATCCATATATCCATGGAGTATCCGCTTCTGTCCTGCCGACCGCGGGCTTGTCTTACGTACGGTAACTCATGAATTTCCACGGACGGAAATTCGTTCCGCATACAGTACGTGCAGGGTGTACACGGGCCTGGGGAATGAGAGACTCGAACGGGCTCCCGGGAGTACCTTCGTGACGGGAGAGGTCAGGCAAAACGGCGCATCATACTCGTCGAGTTCGTACACTCGAATCGTTTGTTGCGGCAATTGTGAAAACAAAAAAAAATGAAGAAGATAAAGAAGTAGTAGAAGGTCCTTGAGATCTTCTTCATTCTTCAACAGAAACTTTAATCGCCGTACAAACATAAGCAGTGACGTGACTAATCCGGAATTCATCGCGAAAGCAAGCAATTCATAAATCTGCATGAAAAATTCTTAGGATTGTTTGGAATCTGGTAACCGCACGGTACTTCCACGCCACTATGACTCCTCAGCGATCAATACTTGCAATAAACAGGTGCACAAACGCGTTCAGTAAAAAATTTCATTATCGTAGAGAGGATTAACAGAACATAACAATAATTTCAATCGACCATTTTTTTTTCGCAATCACAATTTTTTTTTTTTTTTTACCCTGGATTCAAACTACCCGTGTCATGAAAAAATCGATGTTCTATCGACAGTTTCAATGCATACATATTTTAACGAATGTAGAGCTGAGGATTGACCGAGCTACACGATACCACATAGATGACTGGAATAGTTCGGTGTGACAAATGACAAACTTACAGATTATTGATTGACGAGATGACGGGAGTCTTGATCGGAGTTTTAACGAGACCAGACGTTTGACAGTTCGTGCTCGAGATATTTACTCGTGATTATATTTAATAATACCCGCCCCAAAACCAAATACCCGCGTTATTTGTTCTCTCGGTCTTTATGTTCACAACAGCTTCGTAAATTTCCATCTAAGATTCTCAGATTCTTCGGTAAAATCGATTAAAATTCTGATATTACGGTAGACAGTGTAATTTCACGGAAACGTTTCGTTGGCAATCAATAACGGCGATAAAAATTATAATTAATCCTTCCAATGCACAAGTAACCTTGGATTTTTTTGCCGAAAGCAAACAGCCATGCCTTCTTTTAAGCACAAAAACAATGCGTATGTTCGCAATAAATTTTCTTCTGTGTTATCAAAAAAAACTACACTTCAAGGTAAGTCTCCGAATTTTAACAGATTTTATTTTGGCATATCAACTTATTATTCGAATCGTTCCAAACTCGCGTCTCGGCAAATTCTAGGTCCTCGTCAAAGAAGAATCCCGTACGTGAAGGGTTAATATAATGTCTACCCTAAACCCAAATACGCCCGTTATTTATTCGCTCGGCCGTCACAATATATTCTCAACAGCTTCGCAAATTTCCATCCAAGATTTTCTTATTCTTCGGTAAAGACGGTTAAAATTCTGGTATCGCGAGAGACAGTGTAATTTCGCGGAAACGTTTCGTTGGCAATCAATAGCCGCGATAAATACACCGGGGGGAAGGGGGAGGATGGGAGAGGGGGGAGGGCAGGTAGGGTGAGTGTGAAAGACGTATCGTGCATAACCAATAGTGTGAGACGCGTGCTGGCGCGGCGAACCCTCCGGTATAGAATCCGCAGCAGGTGAAGCGAGTCGGGCTGCGCGGCGAGCATTTACAGTTGCACGGAGTAGTACTAGGCAGCTTTCAGTAGTAGAACGTATAGGACGGCCCGAGCGCGTGGAGAGTGGAGGGAAGCTAGAAACTACTGAGCGAGGCGATCGGGCCGAGCGAAAGGAGAAACGGCGTTGAAGACCATTGCGCCGACTCAGTAGCCGCGTGGCCGCGGCAGCCGGAGGATTTCGTGTCGTAGAGAATCAAGGCGCTGCAGAGTCGCGACGGCAGCCACCGGCGCGCGAACCCCTATTACTTCTTCACGTAAAGTAATTAAGAAAAAGAAAAAATAGATATATATATACGTATATATATATACATATATAAAAAGATAAATAAAAATTAAAAATAATATTAAAAATAAAACTAAACAAGTACACAAATGATTGAATAAATTAATAAATCGAACGGTACCATTGATTATCGCATACGATCGAGAGTCTCGTTGTATCGTGTTAAAATAATAATAAAAAAATAATAATAATAACAATAACAATAATAATAATAATAGTAATAACAATAATAATAATAATAGAAATATTAATAATAATAATAATAATAACAGAAATACGAGCCGCGTAAAAGCAGTTGATCTTCGATTTCCCCCCACCCCCTTTCGGTCTTTTCCAGAAACGAAAGATCGCGAAGCGTTCGGGCGCTTACTTCGATATATCGTTCGGTGCGCGGGGCTGCACCCTCGTAAACACGTGGCGCGGCGCACGCGGCTGCTGCGGAGCGGTAAAGAGGGGGTGGCAAAGAGAGAGAGACAGAGGTGGGGGAGGCAGAAAGAGATTAAGATATATCTATATATATATATGCGCGCATGCATATATAGATACGATTGAGGAGGAGGGGCGGAGAGGCGAATGAAGAGAAGAGGAAGCAAAATAAACGCGGAAAGAAACGAAGGGGTGAATGGGTGGGAGAGGGGGTGCCGTCGAGAAACGAGGCGAAAATCAACTTCGGCGATCAACGAGTAACACAACGCGGGAGAGGATATAAATTCGGTTCGGAAAACTTCAACCCTGTCGTCGAAATAAATAATAAATAAATAAAAACGTGATAATCGACGCCTCAACAGTCGATCGTGACACTTACCCCGTGGGGAATTGAATATCGTTTGTTGCATTGTCTCGTGCGCGGCCAAAAAGGAAGGACGGAGGAACGAGCGAGAGTCACGGAGAACGAGTCGGCGAGGAGGAAGCGGGACATGCTGGAGCCACGCTGGAGACCCGTCCAGGTAGCTACACAAATCATCAACCCTTCTTCACCCCGCTCTTCTACTACTTCTTCTTCTTCCACTTCTGCAATCATCAATCCGCACTGCAATTAGTAAAAAAATTTAAAGAAAAGACGCTAAACTAAAAAAAGAAATCTTAAATGATTTTGATAACGAAAGCACAAATGCCGATGCCCGATTTGATGTGAGAAACCGTATTCTCAGCAGCTATGCACTCATGCCCACGCCTCTGTCACAATTCATCCTCCGCATACTGACCTCCGATGCACCAAATTTTCCGAATGCACTCTGCTGTCTCTCCCTCACTCTTTCTATCTATCTCTCTCTCTCTCGATCCTCGACCGCCCACCCACGTGACCTTGTACGCCAGACACCAACGTGGGTCAGGCTCGTAGGCCGCTCTCTCGTTTCTGACCTTGCTCTTGCTTCCTCGTTTTCATACGGACCACACATGCACGTCAATTGGCTCATGAACCGCTGTGCAAACCGCTCACTGCGAACGGTGTCTGGTGTACATGGATGTTTTTTCTTCTTTCTTTCATTATTCCAGCACATCCTGGCGCCGATGGTCGAGAATGATAACGACTTATAGATTTATATGTCAATTTAGTTCTTAAGGTTGATCCGAAGATTCGAGGATCTTGCGACGTTCGTAGATCTTTCTATTTCACAAATTTGTCAGATATTTTAGAAGCTACTTGAGGTGATGTGAAAGCATTTTCAATAATTACCGGGCGAGACGTTTCATTTTCTGGCGAAAGCTTCTCCGTGATTCGTAAGACTGTAATTTTGTTGACATCAACGAATTTGAGTCTACAACGGTTTCGCATCGCCTTAAAACGGGTATTTGAGCTTTGGTGTTTTGACGACACTTGATAGTTGAAGATGTTTCGACGTTAACACGCGGACAAAAGTGCTAGAAACGCTATTTCCAGCGTCACGGGAGTTTCCAATCGGTCATATATATCTATCGGTCGAAGGGTATACACAATCGATGGGGTAGGTGGGGTGGAGTGACCTCTAGTCGTGTTATCCATGCACGTGTACCAAGCGCCGTTGGGGTTGCCTGTGCGGCTATACTGATATCCGTGGAAGTGACGTTTTAACGAGCGTGCCACGGGATAGACGAGCGTCGGCCGGACACTCACCGGCCGATTAACTCGCCCGCCACAGAGGCGTATAGTGAATTAATTTTCAAATTTTCACTGTTATTCCGGCAATTAAGGACAGCCTATACCAATAGTATCGATAGTACCGGACCGATAGATTCCGAGTTTTTTTTTTTCTGTCACTGCTCTAATGTTTGCTCCGACCATCGAACCCAATCTGCATTCCGAAGTTCTGGCACCATGCCCTCGTTCCTTTCAAAGACCCTAAACCCTAGTAGCCCTGACACGCATAGCCTTTCAACCCTTCGCATACGGGGAAAATCCTCATCGAGACCCAGCAATTTGCTGTCCGATAACTTTCGAACAGTTCGATAAGCGACTAAATGTGGTTACAAAAAGACTATCAAGAAAATCAGCTCATCATCAAAGTATGATTTCTCTGATGGTACAGAAAAACATTGGTCGTAGACATCGCTATATCGTCGCGTTCGCGATCGTTCGAGCCGCTCTGGAAGAATCCTCACGTAGGAATCGAATCAGGGTTCTTGGTCCCCATGGAATCCCTGCCCGGCTTCGATCTTCCGTGAAGTGTCACCTTTGCCTAACTGCGATTCGTTGATTTCCATCTCCCCTTGTTTTTATCTCATCATTCTCCTGCCTTCCTTCCCACTGGTCCCGAGATGGTCGTGACAGTTATGTACTCTTCCCACAGTGCCGATGTATTATGTACGACTTGTCGAAATGGTAGCCGATGGTGGTTCGCGGGGCCTCCTTCCTCACCGCCGTTGGAATCCGTTCCGTCTCGTCGAGAAGAAGGTGGTCGAGGGGGTGGCGTGAGAACCGCCCGCGATTCCCGGGAAAAGCAGATACCTAGTAGGTGGAACAGCGCAGAGACGGAGGCGGTCCTAGTCTACTTGGTGGGCGTTAAAGAAGTGGGTGGGGGTGCTCGGCCACCCCCGCCTCATGTTCTCTCTCTAGCCCCGTTCACCCCCCTCGGTACCCCCCTCAACCGAAACCACCACGGTGGACCTCTCCTGTCCTCTTCGATCCCGCATTCTCCAATCGACTCTTCCAACTTTCCTCATCCCTCGGCTGAGACGCCTCTCCGCCACCTACCATCAGCTCTTCACCCTCTCCCCACCGTCTCGGCTCCTATCCGCTGCACACACACAGGACCTTGCCTTTCTACGAAACTATCCTTGCCCTTATCTAACCAGACTGCTCCGCGACTCGGGGCAGCCATCGACTCTTCGCGATTTTCTATCGAAAGACTCTTCTTGAATACGTTTGTCATCGAGAAATCATTGGCTGCGAAGTCTCCGTTGTCATCTCAGTGACAACTCCAAAAATCGACACCTTCAATGAGTTTACCACGTGTAGCTTTCGCCTCGAAATACCCGGTGCTTGGAATGATAACCGATTGGTAGTCGATTCGCGTGATACAACCTGGCGCGGTATCGTATCGATGACGATTTCTGAGTCTTCCGTCTCGCTTCCGAGCCTCGCATTTCCTGCCTCTCCGGTTCTTCCTCAGTGGCCCCTCACCAGGAAGTCGACGGTACACGTCGATCCCGTTGGATTTCGGGAATACACCACCCAACGTCATCCCGCTTTTCCTGGGGCTCGTCTTTCCCACGAACTCGTGGGGCACAACCTCCCCGCCGGTCCGACTCTCTGCCCATCTTCTCGCGTCTCGTCTCCGGTCCTACTCCTCCGTTCGGCTCCAGCTATGCCCCTTCGCGGATGCTCGCACACGAGGGTAGTCGCCAGTGCCGCTCGTGTCGGGGACTCGCGTGCATCCCGGAGTGCAGAGCCGGCAGAAGAGGAAGGCATTTCATCCACTTACACCGATGCACGGATGCTGGAGGGATGCAATGCGCACTCTCACATTCATGGCATCCACGGAGCATCCCTGCCTTCGTTCTCCAGCTCTCCAACCTTCCTCCCAAACCCCTGCATCCCTCTCGTCCACTTCCGGCCAGGCACTGCAAGCTCCACCCACTTTTATATTAATCACGTCTTGGTTCGCTCCTCCGTTTCTCCGTGTGTATATATATATATATATATATATATATATATATATATGCATATATATATATATATATATATATATATATATACCCATCCCATTCCACCACTTTGCCCGGTTTCTCTTCACGACCCCGGGCCGGGCAACATGACGCGTTCTCCATCTTTCCTTTCCCCAGTGAGCGATTTCCTCGTTGCGTCCCCGACGCCCGGGAGAACCACACCTTTGCCTCTGGCTTATTCATGTCCTGGTCCCGGCACTCTTGTAACACGCTTTTTTATTTTTTTATTAGTTCGATCGAGTCGTCGTCGTTTGTCTTCGGTTAGAATGTCACCGACCGACGAGCCAGCTATGACAGAGCTACCGGCTCTCCTGAGCGCTGGTAAATAGTAACGCTCACGAGATTAAAAATAGGAATAGAATCGTCTATGCCTTAGAGAATCGTCTTTCAATTTCGGCGGGAAATTTGCCGTCGTCGCGAGTCAATCGCTTTTCTGTCAATCTCACATCTGTCTCATCAGCTCAACGATGATTCGAGCGCGCTACTAAAATAAAGAGAGAACGAATGAAAAACACAAAATACAATACAAATGACTGAAGCAATCTCGCATTGGCACCTTTGTACCTTCTCACGGTTATCGGCTCCATCATTGTCACCGCAAGTGCCATTGTTCGCAAAAACCTGCCACTTGCCTCGACACCGCACAGCCTCGTTTCCACTCCGTCAATCCATCAGCCGCGTATGATCGATACACATCGACATAACAAATCTGTTATTATTGCCCGCTCGTTGGCGTCGAGGCACCCCTTTTTTCCATTGACAGCGATCACGGAACTGTTACTACTCGAATTCTTTCATTCGACACCTTTGTTCATAGAATTCGTCGCGAATTGACACCTTCGACAGACACCTCGGCGACTACTCGACGGCAGACCACGCGGCTTCTGTGTTGCTCAAGTGAAGTTTATTGCGAACTGGGGGGATTAAAAAAAAGAGGGAACCCCCGCGTTCGCGGGGGTTGACGGGAGCCAGAATAATTATCATAGCGGCATTGTTCTCTATCAATTCGTCGATGCGAATTCGCACCTCCGGTCCCGGGAAAGCTCGTCGCGTAAAGCAGGATATTCCAGATATCGCGTGCCACTTGAGGGTGACTGGGCGACAGAGTCTCGCGCGCTACCGAGGCGACTCGTCGATCGTTTCCACCCTGTCACGCACCCCAGGTTCCCTCGGTCTTTCTCTCCGCACCCTATCATCCTCCCGCACCGTAACGATATCGGCCACCTCGTCAGTACACACACACACGCACCCATGAGACACGCGCCATCGAATCCATTGCTATTTCTGCAACCCCGCGGATCCGCCGTTGTTGCACCGGCATGCATCCATCCAGGCATTCACACGTGTATCCATGTTTATCGGACTCGTACGAGTGAACCGTGGATTCCGATTATTCAACCGATTATTTATTCGTTCGATTATATCGATCGGGTATTTATCGCGCAAATAGAAACTAAACAAGCGATAGATCGGTTTACATAAAGCGGGTGTGCAACACTCCGGGGTCCTCGTCGTTCAACGTTTACGGCTCATCGCTCACCCCGCTTTCTGCATATCGATACATCGTCGATGGTTCGGCGTTCTATTGTGCGAATCCGTACCGTACGAATCCGCGGTACGGCGATAGCCTCGTTTGCTCGACGAGCGATGTCGAACGATGCCACTTGTGCACTCTCGTGCACCGACGATGACTCCGACGAGTTTCTCCATCGGCTTTCCGGCGAACGCCGTTTTTTCCCGAACGGGAAGCAACGCCGTCAGAGAAATTCTTTTGTTGGCGGTGTATCGAAATATACACGAGTATCGGAGACCCATTACATTTTTTTTTTGCGATAACAGAGCTTCCTCCGCGAGCGAAGCGTCAACTATAATTTGTCCACAGTGAGAAAAAGAAATGGTTGGCTTGACCAAAGCGCGGTGACGTACATTCAAGGGTGCTGTTTGGTTGGTACAACAATAATATTTGTTTGAATCGACAAACAAGCAATAATCGTTTAACAAAACAATGCTTTACATTGAGCGAACGATCTAGTAAATATGACTATGTCGCTTGAGAGATATTACCATAGCACATCGAGGTATGGAACTATGGCCCCACCTATTTTTCGTAGATATTGTGGTAAAAATTCTTGGAAAATCTGGGACTTTCTGCCATAGGTGACGCCTAGTTGCGTACTAACATGAGCTATGGTGATTTTTCTCGGATGGCCGGCAGCTTTTATTATATCCTTCTTTCAGTGTATTTGTACCAACAAACAACAGCTTTGAACGTACATCACAACGACTTTTCGTTGATCCAACAATTTTTTAGGATCTCACACCTTAGACGTAAGAAGAGCTTATTGAAATTACTTTTTTTACACATGTTAATCCCATCGTCTGTGTCAGGACACATTGCAACGAATGAACCGATGCAGCTGAAATTGACTACGTGGTATTCTTGAATCGTTGACACGAAGTCTTGTTTTTCTCAGTGCAGTGCAGCCGCGCGATCTTGGTTGCCCAAGATCACGGCGAACGCGATTCCCGCCGGGAACAACTTCTCGATAGTGCAATCAGGGAAACAACAGCACGCTCGAATATTAATTCGAGCTATTAAGCTGGAGGCTCTCATCGATTCGGCGATATAAGACGGAACGAAACGAGACGAAACTGGGTCACCTGTTCCGTCGTTACCTTCCACGGTTACATCGGTTATTCCAGGATATCTTTGTCAATAATGAACGTGCGATCTATCCGTATTCTTACGCGAGCGTCAAGAAAACTTCTTCGAGAGCTTTGCTCACTAATAATGCAGTACAGTCGAGAATATCGTATCTCACCCCTTTCTCGGTACGTGAAAATAGTACTTTAGAGTCGAGTATAAAATTCATCGATCTTCGTCAACAGCTGTTCGATATCATTATTATTATTATTATTATTTAAAAGTCCACCGTTGTAAGGTAGGTCAATAGAGTCGTCGCACAGCTGGAAATAAATTTTACGCAGCGTTCAACTGAAAAAAAATAATAATAATGATAGTATAAAAAGCAGGTCAAGTGTTCAGGCGGTCTGATCGACATCGGGTTTTACTACTGTGCTTTCGCAGCGCGCGAATATCCGCGTGACCAATGACGACGGGACAACCGTGCGTAGCAAACCCAGTGGGCGATAGGGCGGGGGTGGGAGATCGGTGTTATCCGTACGCGAAATTTTGGGCTTCGGTCCAGCGATGCATCAACGCCGGTACGTTGGCAAGCGACGCATTCGCGTGCTTGTCAATAGAAACAGGCACCCACCGCGGATTGTCGCGACCGCGGCAAGTATAATATCGCTTCTGTTCGCATCGTACGGAGTACACATAATGGGCATGTGATGCACGATTCCAATGGAAAGAGAGATCGTCGGAAGAGAAACCTGACCAGGGACCAGTCGGTCGTCACCAAACCATGCGCTCGCGAATTTGGGTACAACGTTGACTTGTTACGTTGTCGAATGCCATCGAGCGTCGAGTTCGATGATTTGCCGATCCATGACTGTACGAATGTACTACTATAATATGCTCGACGTCGCTCCGACCGTGCAATGTAACACACGCGAGAGCCCGTACCGTTTCCCGTTCATTTGCCATCGACACCGACGAGTGGCCCGAGTGCAGCATTAAATTATCATCGTGATTGCACGACGAACTGTACAAACCGTCGGCGACCCCTCGACGACGACGACGAGGACGACCGAGCTGGCGTCACAACGACATGTGAAACTTTCCAATTTGCCGGTCTTGTTTCACATAAATAAATCAATTTATACTTTTACTACAAAAAAAAGATCATTTCCTTACCTTCTTTTCTATTCCTTGGGCATAATCAAACTTCTTATCGACTCCCAGTTCTCTCGGCTACATTGCGCATAAATGCGATTTATCGTATCTATTTATACTTTTACCGCAAAAAAAAAGGATCACCTTCTTACCTCCTTTTTTATGTGAATAATTGAGGAGCTGGCGGTCCGCATATTTGGACATGAGCAAACTTCTTATCGATTCCCAGTTCTCTCCGATGCATTGCACATAGTACGATAAACCGCATCTTCGATGACTCGCTTGTATAGTACCGAGTACAGTGTATTAAAAAAAGGAAAATTGAGTTTGCGATCGCGACAAAGATCCAGACGGTGTGTATCAGCGGCAGTTCGAGAACTGATAAGCGAACGTATTGAATAAACAACGGAATAAATAAACAAGGGTTCGATGGCAGTGGGGCGGGAATAAGTTTTGTCGAAGCATAAACAATTTCATCGATTGACCAACCGCGAGTTGACGTGTACAAAATGATGATAACAATAATGGCAATAATAATAATATAAAATGAAGGAAGAGTAAATCGTTAGTCGATTTCCTTGCCTCTTTCGCTCGATCGAAACCATCAATCCGAAATTTGCACGTAACAGTTTATCGAGATGGCACTCACGGATATCAAATCTTACATATCAATTGGACTCACAGATCACTTTCCAACACGCGTAACGTCGAGTGGATATAAATAAGCTATATGCGAGTTAGAGGATTGAACGAAGAACCCACTAATATGGAACCAATTTCGAAGCTATTACTATATCTTCGTCAAAAAATGAAAAAAACAACAATAATTCGCTGGAAAAACAATGTACTTAAATGTTTGAATTTACATTTAAATGCTAAGAAGCTTTAGTAGTAGTAAAAGAAAATTTGTTGACAGTGTTATACCTTTTTTACATCACATACTAAATTTTATGCCTAAAAATAAACATATACATAGACAAAGCACCATCGACCTGAGTCCTTCAGCCCGTGATATTAGGTACTTTGGTATTATTAGGCTCTGTGGTATTAAGAAGGTTTTTATTTTTTATTTTGTATATTTTATTTTTTTCCTTTCCTTATTTAGATTACGATTTAAAAATGGTTGTAGGTTTCATTAGACGATTCTGTCGTGGTTCCTGGTCATTAATTCTAATTGTTGATAAATTGTGTGGGAAATTTGTCTTCGCGCGTGATATGTCGTAGCGGTTGCGTTAAGCGCTACAACATAATTGCGTTTTTGATTAATTAAATTTATTGTCTCCCATATTGTTGTTTAATCTTTAATTTTCAATTGTTTATCGCATAGAATCCCCTGCGCCTATCAAAGACGCAAACAGGCAGTACATCAACTTTTGTGACGCGGGTTACGGAATAAATGGCTGCCACCAGCAGCGAGAATCCTAGGTCTTATCAGTTTGTCGACACCGTTTGCTCGTCGGCGGGGACAGTTTGCTCGTCGGTGATCGACGCCGTAGAAACGTCGGAGGTATCGGGAGCACAGTTCGGTGTCTCACTTTGGCCTCGAATCTTCGCGCGAAGAGTACAATCGTTACGCGAGCTCGCCATACGCGGTCGTTTGCTATTCCCACCTTAATCGACGAAAATTTATTTCCGCGCATCTTTACCCAACAGTTATTTCCGTTGTGGCAGGCATCGCGTGTACATTGGGTACATTGGAGCCTCTTCGGCCGTCGTCCCGGCTCGCAAAATTATCGATGATTGTTGCGAGAGACCTCGACAATCCACTGCGGCGATATCCACCGAGATAACGCGACCGCAAGAGAGTGAATAATTATTTGCGAAACGAATTTAAACCGGAAACTCAAATAATTCGGTCACTCGGATTTGGTGATCGAAATCCGTGATACGAAAAACAATTTATTTTGTTTTAATTTTTAGTATTTTTTTTACTTGGCCCTTCGACGAAGTGTTTGAAAATTGGATTGGGCGAAAGAGAAGTTAGCCGACGATCGAGAGGATCGAAACTTAATTCTTTCTTCTCAACGTCGTAGCGCAACCGCTTCGAGAACGAAATCACGAGGATTTACGCGGTTCGCGGATGGCACCCGAGTGTGCGGAATATTCGTCGTATCGTTCACGCTGACTCTGGAAGAGTTAGAAATGTGTTTCTTCATGGGCTGGCGAGAAGGCGGCATAAAAATTCCTGATTTGTGAGCCGCCGGGCTGTAACCGGAGCAGGTCAGTTGAGTTTCCTTCAATTTTCTTCCCGTCTCGTTTTCCATCAACGAAATCACAATAAAAAGATTAAAATATATATCGAATAATATAAACAAAAAAAAAATTTAACGAATAATGGAAATAAAAATATAATTATCGAATTGTTGAAATAAAAAAATATTTAAAAAATATAAATGAGGATGAAAATTAGTGGACTTGGACTTCTTCGAAACGACCCCAGACCTGGGCCTCTAAGAGGCCGAGCGGCCAATGAAGTTACCAACATAATTGCGCAACCACAATTGGGTTAGTAACTGCTTCGATTGAGTTTCGAACTCGCACTTTACTTCAGTCATTGTTATTAGTACCGTTCTCTTATCAGGGGTCTCGTTATTGTTTGCACCATGATGTTTTCCCGATGATAAGCTACTCCACCCTCTCCCCCACCCCCTCCGCCGATCTCTCCTACATTCACCGAGCATTGTCTTATTATTTGCCGTGCCCGTATATTTACACGACTCATTTCCCTCGATTTCACGAGATCGCTCGGTCTCGCGATGTTCCAATCACCAACGTTTACCTCACGCCATCCAACTAACATACGTACCGTGTGCGGCTGGGGACGCATTCCGAGATACCTCGAGCTTGCCGATTTTATCTCGGAGAGACTGCAAAAAAAAAAAAAAAAAAAAAAAATGAAATAGGAATAGGTTCGCCGTTGCGATTCTCATTGCCCTTGACGTCTGTCGGAGAGTTAAACATTTTGGGGATGAACATTCGTAAAAAAAATCATTAAAAAAAATCCACAAATCAACAGCAGTCCCGCGAAGCTGTAAAATCAATGGTGGAAACTATCGTCGATGGGAGGGGTCCGATAAACAAATTCGAGACAAGTATCAATAAACAGCGAGAGAAGGAAGCCGAGAAGGACGCGAGCGATGTGACGAGTATAAATTTCGCGTCCGCCCGTGCCGTACTCTCGGTGCGATGCTGATGCCGCTGTTACCAGCGTAGGGATGACATAACCGCGACGCTCTCGGTAGGGCCGGTTGCGATTTGCGAAACAGATTTACGCGTGGGTCGGATCGCGGGCATTTATGATAATGATGTGTAGCGCGCGGTTTACCGGACTCGTTGATGCCGTTGCCGCTACACGCTGACCCTCCACCGACAGCGGATCGCGTGGGTGTGCGTCAGCCGAGCGGTAACGTGCAGAACGGACACCAGACTGGAGCACATCAACTGTAGGACACGTCGATGTACACAGAGGCTCTCCCCTCTCTCATACTCGCACTGTAACAGCAATCACGCTACGGTACGCCCAAGCCGCTTAATTTCGCGCCCGTACACGAGTGACCCAATGAGCCTGTCGCAGCACAGTTACGTCTACGATTCTGTACACTACCATTTACTAACAAACAAAATTTATTTATGTATTTTTTTTTATATAGAAAAATTATAGCAGCGGTAATTCAATTCCAATTCGGATAATTGAAATAAAATTGTAAACAATGGATTCGCAGATGATTGCTAATTGAATTCTTTAAAGATCATGGCCTTAGAAAATACACGGATCACGGCCTCGAAGATGCAACAATCCTGATGAAATCTGCGATACCAATTAATTTATGTATATCATTTTTTTTAAGGAAGTTTTTTTTAATTATTATAATTCAATTGCTATTAGGATAATTATAAAAAATGATAAAAATTGGATTCAGATAACATCGCTAATTTACCCCTTTATCTACTAAGCCGTGCGAAAAATGCAACGCGTCAATAAATCCGACGAAATCCGCGATACCAGTTGATTTATGTATATTATTGTTATTTGAAGACCATTTTAAAAAAACCTTTGGATAAAAATACATTTGTTTCATTTATTAATTTTGTAAATGAATTGTTATAAATCGTCTAAATTGCATACACAAAGCGACGGGGAAATGACGTGTTGCGCATGCGCGTCACCGATGCACTCGGCAGTGGTTGCGGGTCCGTCGCATACCGATGTGTACAAAACGGAACGATGTATATCGTCCTGTCTGCTCGAATAGAGCCGAATCTACTTAACACCGTCCCTGATGCACACCGATGCGTTCACGGATAGAAGAGTAGTAGGTGGAGAGGACTAGCATCAGCATCAGCACTCCGAGGGATAATCGCCAAAGACGATTGGTGGCTTCCTGTCGTTCACGTGAGCACCGCCACCGATCCAGAGCGGAACGGCGGCGATGCACAGGCCTCGGCTACACTATATGCAACAACTAAACTAGTGTAGTTGCAAAGTGTACGCTATAAAGCCGGGCGACTATGTCGTACCCGGTATAATACTCGCATCGGAGGCTCGCGCGCGATAGCCGATGCCTACTCCCTCGCTACCAGCTGTTGCTGCTGCCCGCTGCCGATGATAATCACAACGATGATGCGGCGACGATCGTCGCGCTTGTGTGCGCGATATGAGCACGGGGCATCAGTTACGGCACAACTCGTAACTCCCCCGTGTTATACCCACTTGTTACCCCACCTACCGGCAGTTTTTTTTTTATACCACGAGGTTAATCGCTTCATTCGATTCGAAAAAAGCAATTAATGGGGTAAACCAGGTCGAGATGGCCAGGCGGGTGAGACGTCCTCCCGTAATATCTTGTAACGTAACAAACGAATGGCGCCACCACTTGCACAGTTTTTAGCATATGTGGATACAATGTGATTGTATTGCACAAAAAATTTTAAGATTGTACGTGGAAGGGTCAGTGCGAGCGGTGAATCCCCATTTCGAGGTAGCCAGAAATTTCTGGAGCTGTGTTTCTAGGGACTGGAGACATACTAAATTATAATTTTGCTAGTAAATCAACATTGAAGACTAGATCTTTCAAGAAAAAATTGGCGCGTAGTAAACCCATTAAAAAAAATGCCTTCCCTAAATTTAGGCAGCGGCTATTTTTCCGAGAAAATGGGTGATATGGCAACTCATTTTCCGGGAGACATGCCCACTTGTTTTTAGGGGAATATGGCCATGTCAGTAGTGGCCACGTCACCCAGCGATTGCGGCTGAAATGACCACGTGAGTGGTGGTGGGCCATTGCCCGCAATAGCAACCGGTGGCAATATCTGGGTGATATGGCCAGTAAAACCATTTTCTTTTTGGTTTGGCATGTGAAACATTTGACGGAGGCAATTACTGTCTTTCTGCAGTTTATTTAGACAACATAAAATATAGTAAGACATGTTGTGTGCGATCTCGATGCTTCTCTAGGCCTAAATGCCTACCATTATTACTGTGGTCATGTTACCCGTAGTGTCCGGGTGGGACGGCCGATCGCAAGTATTTATTTATAGAACCACAATCAGATCACGCATCGAAAATATCGGAAGCTCCGAGTGAATTTAGTTTGAAGTTTCTACAGTTGGTTACAACAAAAATTTTTAAGTTCTTCAAATGTTAAACCACCAATTTTCGTTGTTTAAAAAACCTTGGCCATATCGTCCCGACTTACCCTATATATCCGTGTCACGTGTCTCTGCGACGGAGAAAAAAATTAAGTGTGCCGCATCCTGCGAGCGTGTAAAAGCGGTCGGGCATGCCGCGCACTGGGCCCACTTCGCAATATCGTGGCCGTCTATTTTGTAATAGAAACAACGGCGGAAGAGCCTAATTCCGCGAGAGTATGCCTCGGGTAGCCTGGCGAACAGCGGCATCAGCGCGCGGTATACGTGGCATCAACGGGTAGCATCACCGGCAGGGGCATTAAAGCAGCCAGGCACTCGTCGTACTCATCGCCATTAGACACGTACACTCGTTAGGCCTCGTCTCAACACGAAAGACGGAGACTGCGAGAATGCCCGTGTACACCGAACGCGAAATGTGTTCGCGGTGCGGGCACATGCACGAGCTTTGTATCAACCAATAGCCTCCCCCTTCTCGCCCCGCCGAGCACACATGCGCACGAACTTGGTTGCACGCGCTACCTACCTAATTATACCGAGTGGACCACTCGATGCGATAAGCGATTTACATACCGAACGACGCGATGGATTTACCGGACGGCTGCTGTGCGCGACGCGAGAGCTTGCAAAAGCCCACCAACTTCAACGCGATTCTCCGTTCGAACGATCCGCGTTCCTGGCCAGTTTTTTTGTTTTGTCCTCTGTAGTATAATCTCTCAGTTCCATTGGCTCGGTCAGTTGCATCGCTCGGTTTTTCTTGCTCGACGGGAATCTGCCGGGCTGTCTCCTGTCCGCTCCATTTTCATGGCTATTCCCGAAATATCGCTTATAGCTCGATTGCTCGAAGCTCTTTGGCTCGCGGCGAGCTTCACCGCGTAGAGCCGAGTGGAAATGCGTGAAGTGACGAAGGCCCGATTCGTACATCGGACCTGCGAGGATCTCGATCGATGGTTCGGTTATCGATGACGAAGGTCCGTTAGGTTCGGAATCGAGATTCGGTTTTTCGGTCGGTCGGTTGAGTTCAACATTTTGTTGGCACTTTGTACGAAAGCAAAGTCTTGGTATGATTGCCTTTCATGATTCCGTTGACGACGGATTTATCTGATGGCAGAAATTGACGAATTTTTCCTCGGCGTTTGTCGCAAGGCTGGCTCGCGTGGTAAGGTAGGACAGTGCGGACAGTGGATGTGCGAGGGTGGAAGATGAATTTTGCCGGTAAAGTACAATATCCTGTACGCCTCGATGGTGCTCGCGGCTGCAAGTGGTTGCGGACTTTTACCGATCGGACGAGCGCTACCTACGACACTCTCGGACCTCCAATGCAGTCGCCTCTCGCCCACGCTCGGCCAGACGTATCGCAATCAGATTAAATTACTCGAAGACAAATACGTTTGAGTTACGATAACGCACAAAATATGATAACTAGGTATCTATTCGTGTCTGACTTTAACTGTCTCGTCGAGTTGCTTTTCTTTTTTTGTCTCCTATCGCCAGATTGTGAATCTCGGCAATTTTTATTTCTGGTATCTCGACCGAGTATCTTGACTCGAGTGTTGATAAGATAAACGACTCGAATAGAAGCCGCCAGCTTCTAGGGAGAAGGCTAAAACAAAAAATACTTACCGATCTCTCCTCAAAGTCAATTCATTCATTTCTTTCAAATCGTCCGATCCTCGATCGCCACATCAACCTCACAGTGTAGCGCCGTTTCGGCAACTCTGCAATTTTCGTTAAAATTTCTCGCTACCGTATTGACTACTGTATTAATTTAAATTCTCATTAAAAAAATATATAAATCTTTAAACATTGATGTTTATAGAATTCCTTCATTTTTTTTATCGTCCGATCCTCAATCGTCGTATCAACCGCACAATGCAGCACCATTTCGGCAAGTCTGCAATTTTCGTTAATCGAAATTTCTGTATTAATTGAAATTCTCATTGAAAATAGTTCAAACAGTTATACAAATCTTAAAAAAATGTGTGTTTCTAGAATCGCCAATCACTGTTGAAAACAAACCAACATTCATATTATCCAAAATAGATAAAAAAACACACAATAGCGAAGCAGAGTGCCAGACGAAGAATGATCGGCGAACCGTCGTGGTGGTCGAGGCAGGGTGATTGGCCGATGGTTTTCCCCTCCTTGGTTCCATCCACTCGGTACCAGCGGGTTTCCGCACCAGTAGTCACAAGCGGGTCTCGTTCCCGTTGATAAATCCGTGTCGGCGTAAGCTTGAATGTGCCATTGATGAGCGTAAAGAGAGAGTAAATGGGAGACAGGACAGGAGAAACAGGACGGACAGTCCGGCGTGCGGCGGGGTAAGACGCGGATCGTCAAGAGCTCGGGCCAAGAACTGCCCTCGAGGCTCTCTCGTCTCGCTCCGGCTTGCCGGCCGGCACTCGGAGACATTAGTATTAATAGTTATGAATCTAGAATAGAACGGGCAGCACGCGCTTACGGGGAATTGAAGTGACAGAGAGACGTGGGATTCGCGTGCGGAAACGCAAGAGCTCGCCGGTCGCGCCCGCGGAAAGGCGCGTTTCGAGCGCACGCACGAACGGCGCGGCCACGCGTCTTCCACTTTTCCTCACCTAGTCGACCGCCGTCCGCCGTCACCTCGTTTCGCAGCGAGCACACGCGCGCGGCGCTGGCGTCGCGCAGCGTCGAAACGCCGGAACACTCCGTTGTGTACGTGCAACGAGGATCTCCCATTGCTTCAACGAACTATTGTACGGCCAGCGGTGACGATTTCGTTGAGAATAAATTGGGCGAAACCGAGAGGACGTTAAACGGGCGGGCGAGTCCCCCATCTCATGGGATCTCGGGAATTTCTCTCGACTCTTCGTTGACGACTCCTTCCTGAACGGATCTCGAATCTGCACTCCGGCCACGCTCTAACGTTCGCACTCCGTTGCACCTGACGCTGGACATTCGACCGTGAAAGTTTCATTCATGACTCAGTCGCTCGCTCGTGCGCTTGCTGGCGCGATGTACGCGTTGGAGATGTGACTCTTTTTTTCGGATACGACGATAGGAATGTCGGTGGGGAGTTTGTTGCGACGCGATGAAATCGATTGATTCTTAATAAGGTGACTGCAAACATCTTTTTATCTAATATTTTCCGATCAATTTTTGTTATTTGAGGACGATTTTTTTTTTATAAAGAAAAATTGAGCAATCTCGGTGAAAGCATCAAAGTGTGAAAAATATTCTTCGATATTTGATCGATAGCTTATCGCTGCGATATCTGGTTACGTCCGATCTGCGCGTTGTTCGCGAAAAATTTGGGCGAAGGAGTGAAATTTCGAAGTAAGGTGCTCAAGTTTCATTCATGAGTGCTCGTAGAGCGTCGCGATGCGTGTCCACCGTATCGAACACAAATATGCTCGACGTTGACGAGGAAGAGTTCGCGGACCGGGGTGAGGCTCGCGCAAAGGTTGCACTTCGGTGTCGAGGGGTGAACATTCCTTGGCCGAACTCGTCTAGAGATGTCCCGAGAAAGACGGAGCAGCGA
The DNA here is from genome assembly GCA_964017025.1 of Stenichneumon culpator. Classification (NCBI taxonomy): domain Eukaryota; kingdom Metazoa; phylum Arthropoda; class Insecta; order Hymenoptera; family Ichneumonidae; genus Stenichneumon; species Stenichneumon culpator. Next base: position 13,306,419 of record OZ024780.1, on the reverse strand, counting down.
ACTAGCTGGGTGTTGGTGACCCGACCCGTTCGTTCTGTCCAGGCGCTACCCTATTTATAGATCACGTGAGAGACGAAGACTTCCTCGTACAGAATCTTCGAGATAGTTCGGGAAAATTAGTTCTTACTCTGGTAATTGCACTTACCTTCGGAATCTCGCCTTAAATCGACTATTCTCTTATACTACATCGAATCCGTTAAAAATTATTAACGTTTTAAGAAGACTTAATTTCCGTGCTTAAATGGCTCGACGAAAAGTTTACTTGTGAATGCAAAAGAAAAGGAAAAATCATGCCCGCGTCATAGGAAGCTACACGGTGAAAAAGGTATCTACGTTTAACAAACGCTCGTGTTTTCAAAGATCTATAGATTTTATTTTTACGATAATCTTTTTTTTTAATGTACATTTTTTTGAAACTATAAAACACGTCAAAACAAACGTGTGATATAACGACGAGACGAGATGCGGGCGAGGTCGGTACTTAATTCCAGATTTTAAGTAATTTTGAGCCCGCAGTCGAACTTAAACTGTTTGCAAAAGAAAAAGTAACATTATGCCTGCGTCACAGAATCTTACACGGTGAAAAAGGTATCTACGTTTAAAAAACGCTCCTTGTCCCCAAAGATCCACAGATTTCTTTTTATGATAAGAATTTTTTTATTCATTTTTTTTATCGTTTTTAAAGCTAGAAAACGCATCGAAACGCGCACGTAATTTAACGTCGGACGGAGATGCGCGCGAGGTCGGTACTTGATTCCAGATTTAAAGTAATTTCGATCCTGCAGTCGGGTTTAATCTTTTCGAGGAGCGTCCCGGAGCGACGTAACGATATGGAAATAATAAAGAAAAAGGAAAAAGAATGAATGCCGATAAATTAGTGAACGATGAGACTTATACAAATCAAAACTCTCGGCGAATAAATACGAGCGTCGAGTAAGCGAGAGCTTCGTTCCGGCGGATAATACGAAGCTTTCAATGCTCGAAGCTCCCTTGTAAAACACACATCGCCCGAGTTTCGATTTCCCCGTTACATTATAACTATCTTCGGCCTGCCTCGGTGTACTCGCGAATATCGTCTCGTCAATCGTTATACGAATTTTCCACCGCTGATTTTATCGCCAGAACGGGGCTTTGAACGCGAGAGCGCACGACCGAGCGGCGAGCCTCGTCGTCGTCGTTAGTGTAATAATAAAACAGAGAAGCAAGTACTATAATAATGACTGCGCTCTGTCGGGGCTAGGATTTTGTGCGGGTTCGTCGAACCGCGAATATGTGAAGTGGCTCGACTCGCGATCTTTCCGGATTATCTATAGATATATAGTTTATTATTATTCGACGATATCGCGAACTCGACGGAATGCAACGGATTTTATGTATACTTTTAGCGATGGGTAGGATGGGCGCGCGTTGATGAGACTGCCGGGGGTGAGAGGAATGAGAAAGGTGAGAAGAGGATCGGGGGGGATCGAACATTGAATAAACGCGGACCGGTTGGCAACTCGACCGATCGTCATTATTTTTTTCCCCCCGATGACTGTCAGCAACGAGATAAATGGGGGGATTGTAGTTACGGGCGGGCTAGTTTGTCGCGGCGAATCGGTCGAGTGCAGGGTGGAAACGGAAACGCGTGCACCCTCGTCCGTGCGCGCCCACGCTGCCTCATCAATGGAACCGCAACATACGAGATGATGTACATGGATGTCGAACGAGAGACGAAAAGTTAAACTTTACTGGACCACGCTTAAAGTGTTCCGGGTAATCGCGATGAGCGGGTTTGATTTATCGAGCTGACGGGGATGAATCGAAACGGGGATTCGTAAATCTCGTGCAAAGGGGGATTCGTAACTTTGAAAAACTTACCCCCTTTTTGTTATCAGACGTCGATACGATTTCTCACTTTGAAGTTTTCCTTCACCTAAATATGCAGCATGAATTGAATAGATCAATTTTTTATATAAACTAAAAAATATTTTAATTTTATTTGTTTCAAGTAAAATAATCAATTTTAGTGAAAGATACTATTTAGGGTGAGCACCAAAATAAATGTCGCACCATGCAATAGTGCGTCATTTTTTTAATGAATAATAGCCAACAATTTTTGCTCGACCTGATTGACGAACCGGTAGGAAGTCGACGACGAATTATCGCCATAAAGCCTCGACGCGTTCTCTTTTGCGGTGCAGAAAATTACTTTACCGACCGCTCCAGCGTCATCGCAAAGCGCTGTGCACTAATTGCATCGCAAGTTCCATCGGTAAAGTTTGCATAATGAACAATTGTAATATCCCAGTGTATTCCGAAGTCGCGTGAATAACCGAAAGTTTGATCGGACAAAAGATCGCCGCGGGTCGGAAGCGTATCCGCTATCGGGAATCTCGAAATAATGCCAGAATAGTCACTTGTTTTTTTTTTTTCTTTTCACCGGAAGGATGAGCGAGCGAGGAACCAAGCTAGGGCTCGTTCTTGGATGGAAGAAGCACCCTCCGGTGGCATCGCGGCGAAGGACAAAAAAAGCTTCCGGCCCGAAGCCGGACCGCACGCGAAGGGTAGGCGTGTCGGTCGGGGTCGCATTGTCTCGACGTATTACGCCAACTAATCTTCGACCGAATAGAGAAAGTCAACAGTTGGGAGCCACGGCGACACAATAGCGTTTTCCTCGCCGACTGATTTCTCTCCGGGCCTGGGAGTGTTCTCCGATTTCACTTCCTGCCCCTCGAAAGAACGTTAAAACTAAAGTTTGCCTAAATGAAAATGAATCTGAACGATGATAGTTTTTCCAATTTGGAACTTTAGTTTGAGCGACGGCATTGCGACACTTTGCGCATTCCCGGTACGTTGCGGGAGAGGAATTATTTTGTTGCTGAACGAAGAGCGCAATACTCGTGAAGGGTCATCCGAGCCACGAGAGGCACAGCAGCGAATCGTTAGTAAGATAAATCGTTAGTAATCGTTAGTAAGGTAGTAAGAAAATCGTTAGTAAGGTACCAATGCTCGGATAGTTAAACGTTAGTAAGATAAATCGTTAGTAATCGTTAGTAAGGTAGTAAGAAAATCGTTAGTAAGGTACCAATGCTCGGATAGTTAAACCTGGGTGTGTAAAGGGGATCTTTGAAGGAACAATCGACATTGAAGGTACAGACCCAGAACAATAATTTATTTGACGGCCACGGTTTATTTAATTTAAGTGAAATATTTATTTGATTTCAATAAATATTTATTTCATTTCAATAACTATTTACTTAATTAAAATAAATATTTATTTTAATCGAATAAATGTTTGACCAACACTGGCCAATGCGGTCCCTGTGTGTCTCACAGGGGACATTTGACGGCTCGCAAGAAGCTCTGCCTATCGAAATGGTCTCCCTTATTTTTTCACAGCAGCGAAAAATGTAGTCCCAATACAAATAGATTGGCCACCTTGACCGGTGGCCAAAGATAATTCTATTTGCTCGTTAGTCAAAGACTTATCGCCCGGGTGGGCTGGGTGCGGGGCGAGGATGATGACAGTCCGTGGAAAATTGAGAAATCGTAGAGTTGCGAATCGTCGGAAACGGAATAAATTTTTTTTTTTTCATTTTTTTTCCCTCCTCTCACTGCTCGACCCGGTGTGTCTCGCTAATGGCTCCGGGCAAGATGAGCTCGTTGTGACCTCGGACTCCCGTAGTTTGACACCCGAGCGTGCAGCGTGCGTCCGGATCTAAATTACAATTGCGTAAGTCAACCGGAGCGCTGCCGAGGCAGCGCTAAGCAACTCGTATATATCCTAGCTCGAATCGCCAACGAGATTTACGCGTATGCTATTTCTCGCTAAACACGCACGAGACCCCCAAGAGAAGCAAGGGAACGCCGGGGGGATTTCGGAGCAGGGGGGGGGGGGAGGGAGGGGCGAGAAAGAGGAAGCGAAGCAGCACAGGGCTAGACTTGGAGAGGTTTCAAAGCACGCTCCTTTGATGCTTTTAATAAATTTTAACGGTGCAACATACTCGTCGTGTGTGGAATCGATTGTAAATCACTGTGCACGCCGGACCGAGTCGCACCGAATCGAGGAGAACGCGCGCGAGCGCGCTTGACCAATTATAAATACGAGATTGGTGAGCTCGCGGCTTCGCCCGGCGATCTCTAATACCAAGTCCAATAATGCGTGTTAAACTTGACAATCGGGTATATCGTCTTATATGTAATAAATATTCCACGATTTACAACGACAGGCGCATTCAGTCATCGCTCCCACGTCTTAGACGGGCTCTGTGCATTACGCCGACCCTCCGAGTTTCGGGACAGCAATTATGGGACATCGAATTTGAAGTCTAATTTGGGATCATTTCACAATAACGGATACATTTGCAAGAGACGAATTTTAGAAGTCCCGAAAAGGACGATTTTTTTTTAATTACCAAAAGGAATCAATTAAAACCGATTGACCGATTGATTGAACTACTAATTTGACTGATTTATATATTTTTGACGAGTACTCGTCTCAGAAATTATGGAGTTACTTGTTTAAGCCAATTTTTGGGTGCAGGAAGCGTGACGATTCCTTTTTGAAATTGGGTTTCCGGTTTTGGAAAGCCGGTAGGAATCAAATACGCGAATCAATATAATAAATTATTCGAGCATCTTGTTTGCAAAAGGAGATACGAACGGGACGGCTGGTAAATACGAGCCGTTGTAAGTGGCCGCGTGGCTCATTTCAAACTTTTTCCTTTAACGAGAGAACAGACTCTAAAGAAAGTTGCCGGTGTAGTCCGGCAGAGAGTTTCACCCTCTCAAATATTTTTTTTTTCCTCGCCGCTGTGCTTACCGACGGGAGAAAGGAAGAAAGTGCCCGCGAGGGAACCTCTTGTTCTTTCGTAAACAATTAAAACCTTCGTTCCCAATAAACGCCCTTTCCGTTGCTCGATTTTATTATAACCCGGAGTTCCTTCGCTGCGGCCCGAGCGCCGAGCAAGACGCACATCGCGGTAACTCTACCGAGGTAAAAAAAAGAAACCTTTCTTTTCCGTCTTATTTTTTCGTTCCCGCGCCAGTCTCAGAACTTGAAAAAAAAAAAAAAAAAAAAAAAAAAAAAAAAATCGCGCGATTCGGGAAACTCGCTACGAACCAGAAAGGTAAGCGAGATCGAAGTCTTAAAATAACCTTTGAATTTGCAATTAAATTTTTCTCACTAACGAATAATGCATTTTTGAACTGGCTATCATTTTTTATTTAATTACATTATAATTTACTCATTTTCAGTGCGAATCTGTCTCCTTACTCGACGCTTCTGGATTTCCACCCCTTTCGCCGTTCTCGGCTTCGGCCCTACGCGTCTCAGAATCGCGCCTCTGCTGTTCGTTCCGTGTAATTCCGCGGGTACAGAATTTGGCGAGGGTTTCGGAATTTATAATAAAATATTCAGGACGCGACACAACGTCTTCCCGCGTGAATTTCACCGAAGCGTGGATTGCGCGAGAGGCGTATATACTATATTCGATGTACCGTAGTCGGGATATATGCGTGCCGGTAGCTTTCGGTGTCTGAGGGGTGACTGCACTCACTGCTGGGGAGGGAAAGGGAGCTCTCGAATTAACGTACGAAAGACTGAGCATCGCTACTCGATCTCGTATCGATTCGGCCCTCGACCCTCCGCACTCTGCGCCTTCCCAAATGTGTATATATATATATATATATTATATGTATGTTCTGTGCATAAGGCGGTAGTGTTAGTGAGTCGCGGCTTTTCCCCGGCGGTCCATCCGTGAAACGGGAAAATCGTGAAAAATGCTTCAAATTCGAGCATCCCTTGATTGATCGTGTTAATAAGAAAGTTTCATCTTTTTTCCGCTCTCTTTATCTCTACGTTCGTTACCTATCGTGTAGATATATTTGCATGTACATAATGTACTAACAAAGTACGCGGTATGCACGGGCCGCGTGGGGGTTCAAGGCCTTATCGATTAACCAGCCCCATTGATTGACGGATGATTGATGGTTGTTTTTAGTATGAATCCCGGACTTTTTTTTCGAGAATTCTATATCGGTCTCGACGAACTGTATTCATGCCAACCGCGCTTGTCCGCCGATGAATAAATTACCTCCCGACGGTGCACGAAAATACGAAACGAAAGATATTTTATTAAGAAAATTTTGCTTTTAAGGAAATTAATTAATTGATGAAACAAAATTCTAATCTCGGACGTTTCATTGTCGTGTTTCAGGTAATGACCATAATACGAATGCACAACTTCGTTCCGCAATTGGGGACGTCTGTATCGTCAATAGGCGCAGGTTTAATGTAACAGCAAAGGTAAGATAAACCTTCCGAAGGAGGAAGAAAAAAAAAGAAAAAAAAAACGACCTTACGAACATCGCGTATTCCGTAGAACGGGTTGGCTATTGTTCGATAGAAAGAGAACGAGCGAGGAAGAGAATTGGCTCGGTAAAATGAAAGGGGGCATAAGCGGACGAGCGAGGCCGCATTGAAGGTGCGGAAAGAAAAGGAATATGCACGCTGCGGGGTCGTAATGATATCGCAATATTGAGCCGGCGAGTGTATTGTCTGGGATTTATCGAGCGAATCGCTCTTGCCAATTACCGAACGCAAACCCCGTTGTTACGTAAACTCCGAGAGCGAAGCTCTCCACACCGCTCGGGCTCCGCGGACGTGGTAAGACGATTCGAGACATTAGCGGGAGTCCCGCGAAAGATTCTCAATAACAACACGTTTCGTTGAGTCTCGTCGCCTACCGATACTCGAGTTGGTTTAGAAAAAAAAAAAAAATGCTCACAATTATCCACCATTGGGCATAAAAGGTTGCTCCGAGAAAGTTGTAAGACGATCCGGGACATTAGTGGGAAACTTAAAGGACCCGAGAAAAATTGTTAATAACGACACATTTCGTCAATTCTCCTCGCCAATCGTTGCTCAAGTTGGTCGTTTATTTATTTTTTATTTTATATATTTTTTTCTCTTAATTATCCAACATTGGTTATAAAAGGTTGCTCCGCGGACGTGGTAAGACGATCCGGGACATTGGAGGGAGGCTCGACGGCCCCGGAAAAGATTTTCAATAAGAACCCTTTTCATTGAGTCTCGTCGCCTATCGTTGCTCAAATGGCTCGTTTTTTTTATTTGTTTATTTTTTTCTGTCAATTATCCAACATAGCGCATAAAGGCTTGCTCGGCTGGGCGTAGAATCGATATCGTTCTCGTTGGCGTTCGGTCACGCATATTTCGCGTCCCGCGGCTCTTCGCAACCCTTTCGCGCGTCACTCCCTGGTCTCTCCGTTTTGCAACGGGCGGGTCGAAAGGGAGGCGATCGGGTTGGGTGGGGGAAACGCGAAGAAGCGAGAGATAACGCGGGCGACCGATAAGGAAAGACGGCTCAGCTTCACTGACGAGCCAATCGACGACTTGTCTCTCGTAGCAATAATTAATGCGGAAAGCCGAACTTCCCCGAACTTCTTTTACTTAGCTCGCCAAAACACAAATTGCTTGTTTAATAGATTATTAATCGGCAATTTCCGCACTTCCTCTCTCTGCCCCTCCGCGACTCGGAGAGCTTTTCCCTCGTTCTCCGGAACCCTTTCCGCGCCAGACGCCGTCTGCGCTCTCGATTTACCGCGTACACATCCCAAAAGTCGATTCGATGCTAATACCTCTTTGCGCGATAAAAAAAACGAAAGAAAGGCAAGTAAAAAAAAAAAAGAAAAAAAAAAGGCAAACCAAGGATTTATCGGAAACCGTTAGCAAGTGTATCGTCCCCGGCCACGCGAAACTTCTTGGCACTCAAAACTCCCGGTGAAAAAAGTCACCGTTCTTTTATACTATTTTGTATATTTTTTTTTATATTCGTTCGCGTCCTTTATTTTTATTATAGCTTGCCATTTCTCTCGAGCTTTCGACAGGGGGGTCGAAAAATAAAAAAGAAAAAAAAGGAATCGTAGCTGAGGGAAAGGAGCGGTCTCGGTCGGGGTGTAGTTTGAAGTAGACCCGGCCCGATCGCTTAAGGGTGGTGGACCCTTTTACCGGGGGCAAACAGAAAATGCATTATTTATTGGCCGTAGTGGACTGGCCAATTCATCGAATTCCCGCTAAAAGCGAAAGAGTTGAGGTCGAGGGCTACTGTGCGGGCTGGCACTCGTGCAACACGAAGCCAGTATGCGCGGGGCTTGTAGCGACCGGGTGGGGGGGGGGGGGGGGGGGGGGTGATAGCCACTTTTTCCCCCACATCCGTGAGGCCCACACGCGACATGCACCCCCTACGAAAGTCGAACGCGCCGGTGCTCCGTCGTGGTCGAGACCGTTACTGTACGCACTTTGCTATATATAGGTTGAAACGAACTATAGCACACACCCGACACTCAGCTCTTTCAGGAGGTATAGCTTTCCAAGTTTCCAGCGCTGTCGATAATGTTTTTACCTGTGCGAGCTACTTCGCACATAGTTTAAGACCTCGGGGTCACGGGGATATTTTTAACTAGAGCGAATACCCACCACATCTGTAAAGAACCATTCGTTTAGAATCAATCAATCTTACAATTTTCGGAGGAATCATGGTGTATCCGCATATACTAAAAACTGTGCAAACGACATCGCTATTTGTTTGTGACGCTAAAAGATATTATTATTATTATTACTATTATTTTTTTTTTATTGGATCTTGGGAGTTTGAAGTAGTACCCTAAATACCGAAAGCATACAACAGGCGAAAAAATACAGAAAATAGAGGGAGAAAGTACAGAGAGTATTGACAGAGATAAAGCAGCAGCATCGAAGGTGAACAGAAAATGTGAAATATGGATTAGTATAAAGTAGTTGTAAATAGTTCGACGTTATCACTATATTACGAGTGGCCATATCAGCCCGACTTACCCTAGATTTAGATATTTCTCTATCGCTATTAAATGTGTCTTTGAACACAAACCTGTATAATTGATAGTAAAAAAATTGAATTTCGACTGAGAAGGAATTAAACCTCCTTAAGGAGCCGCCACAACCGAATAAGGGTGCGGTAAGATTTACCAAATACTAATTGTGCCAAGTGGTAAAATACCGGGTGATAAAGAAACGGACTGAGGCAAGGAAGTGGAGGTACAAGAGATTGTGAATTGTAGGTTCGGAAGGGTGGGTATTAAAGTACGTTTCCCGGGGGTCGAAACGAATCGAATAAACATCGGAGAGAACGAAGGAACAACCCCGTTCTCGGGCTTCTCTCACACCCTCCGGCATGGCCTCTGCCACCTGATTTATGTTAATGTTTTTGTCTCACGACGAAATACACCAAAAAGCGATTCGCCAGTGGGAGCGTGAGAGGAGGCTGGCCTTGCTCGCACTCCGACTCTCCTAAGTTAACGACACTCGGATTAACTTAACTGCTTTAAGGTGGCAATAAAGGTCGAACGGTTCGACCCGCTCGAACCTCCGTTTTCTTGTTATCATTATTATTATCGGAATAGAGTGGAAGCGTGTAGAGGATGGAGAATTAAGAGTTAAAAGGAAATCACGAGCGACACCCCGCGCATAGTCGGGTCTATGTGTGTGTGTGTGTGTGTACCGACAGTCGGTAAGTAGAGGATATCCGGGATAATGGGAAAAGTTTGAACTTTCGACACGATTAAGAGGACGCGAGAGAGGATAGTTTCGGATCGTCGATCAACCTGTCGATTATCGTTCGCGCTAACGTTCGATATACCTCTCTATTTTTGTATATTTTTTTAAGGGACGTTGGTCGAGTGCAGTTTATAACGTACTAGAATAAACTCTTTTGCACGGCGCTACTTTCAGCGAGTAGCTAAATGTATGTCCATCGGCGAACGGTCGAAAATCTCGAACTTACATTGGCGCCTTTCCCTGCCGTCATCCGCGGCGGCACCTCCGAGGCTCCGAAAGCGTCTTCATTTCTCGAGGAAAAACCAGAAAAAAATAAATAAAAAAAAATAGACACAAACAAAAAAAAATCTTGTACAGCTCCGGTGAGCCGTTTTACCCTCCTACACTTTAAAGCGATGAATTTTTAGTGAACTAAAAGTTGTTAATAACGAACCAGCCTTCTTGAGTTCCACCCTCGACCTCTCGGTTTTTTTCACCCCTCGATTCGGGCTCTCAGTGCCCTATGAAGTTTTTCCCTTTTAAAATACTCTTACTCGCTCGATTCACCTTGCTACGATAAGGAGCCGATATTTATTTTCAGAAGTTCTGCGTTTTCTCGCCGTAGAAGGCAATTGTGGGTTTGGCCACGATGAGCGGAGCGGGTGGAGGGGGAAGGGCGGAAGGAGGGGGGGAGGGCGCTCGGTAGCTTCGATGCCGAGCACGGCGTGCTTAATCGGGTATACATTATAGTACAGACTGTTTATTGTTTTCCGAGACTGCCTTGGCTGCGAGTACAGTAAAGTGTGGATGTTTCGAGAGGAGGTCGAAGCAACGGGGCTTGAACCTTCGGCTCGCTTAAGTTTGCATTAAACTCCCCCGTCTGGCAATGGCCTCACCGCCGGTGGTCTCGGGACGGTCGCCTCCGCAACCCCGGCGAATTTTCCAGTCCCGGATTACCTTATCTCCGGACTCTCACTCGCTCACACGTTATGCATCCCGACGACCGGGCTGTATCTTGCTCCGCCGACACGCTGGTTCGCTCTTTGCGATCGCCGATCCCGCAAACGAAAGTCCGTACACCGGCCGAAATCCTCGGGGGGTTATGCGCGCCGCTATGTACCGGAGCGTTACTCGACGATTTGCCCCACCGCCACGACGCGCTCATATTTCAGCCCCAAACCTATCCGAACGAAATAGTTGATATTATTACACGGTCCTTCGGAGTGCGGTCCAGATTTGAGATTTTTTGATCTCATATTTGACTACTATTGTATTGTATACAATAATAGTAATAATAATATAATATTGTAGATTTTATTATTGTTATTATTGTTATTATTTGCGGTTCGACAAAATTCCCCGATCGCGTGGGAAAAATGGTACATTACGATACTTAGTGCGAAAAACTGTTTCTGACGAGTATGATTTTACAGCACGAGCCGAAGGTGAGTGTTGCAATCACACGAGTTACCAAAACGTTTTTTGCGCGAGTATCGTACAACGTTTTGCTTCACAAGGTATGAAAATGGGACTTTTACGCACGCGAAGCGTACGCAAAACCGCCATTTTCCGTCCGAGTGATATAAAAACACTCATTGGAATCAGTAAAAAAAAAAAAAATTGGGCTCAAGTGACAATGGTAAAGCTAATAGCATCGTGGTCGACCGATTTTTTTTTACAACTTACAGTATGCTGTAATGATGTTATCAGTAACGTTACGTACCTGAAAAATGCATAAAATCATAGTTATTTGTAGTGGCAAAAATTATTTTTATTTTTTAGAGATTAATCTTTAATCTTCCGTAAAATTGCGTGGAGAATTAATAGAAATAAAAATAACAATATCGCTCACGGGAGACGAAACGAGACGATAAAAGAGTAACGAGAGAATGACCGAGGAAAACGTGTGTCGGTATCGTGCGAGCGACCGAGCTACCGGGTTGAGTATAACCGCGATGTACACGCAAACGCGCAGAAACTGTACTGCACAAACAATAAAGACGTCGATTACGTCGGACGGCGTTCAACTAACGACAATCGACAATTTTCAAACAACGATCAACGACAAAAAAAAAACGAAAACAAAAAATATACATTGATAGATCTTTAACGTTGAAGAGTTTGTGCCACTTTGATTAGGAACATTTCGGTCGGCGTAATTTCCGTAGTCGATATTTTACAAAATTCGGTTATTAACAAGAAAAAATAATTGACCTATGATGCAGTAATTTTTATCGTTGGGGCACGATAGTTGATTGATTATCGTGCCTCAAAGAATCTTTCAAAAATCGTTAATAATAATTTTATGTAGTTCGTACAAGATCGAATGGACAAAAAAAAAATCAATGATTCAAGCATGGACGCAAATGGCCTTCGACCTCGTTAACGATTTATCCGCCGTTATTTCCGTCCACCTTAAACTGTCAAGAGACTTCAGTCTTCTCACAAAACGTATGTAGACCAAGTTACTTTTTTCCAAGATGTGAAAAGCGTCGTTTGGGCAGATCTCAAGACTTAAAACTAAACGCGCTAGAGCGCCGCCATTAACTACTTCTAGCTTGCAGTCGACCCGCACCGACATGCCCGCTTCACCTATGACACGCCGTAACGCCAATGGCCTGTTGTGTACCAACCTGAATTCTCCAAAGTGAGCCTACGCGACATCCTCGTCGATCCCACCAGCGACGGACAAATGTTTGACAAATAGTACGTATACGCGCCCATAATCGGACTCCGGGCCAATACGTCACAGTCGCGTTGCGGGAAGTCGTGGAAAGAGATGCAGGTACAGCTTATTCATCGGCATCGCTAACGCGAGTGGGAACGTGGCAGTGAAACACGATTGTGCGTCTCCGGCACATAAACCCGCACAAACACACACAAACTCACACATAGAGACATGCACAAACACACGTGCACAAACTAAACCCGGCATACATCGAACAATGACTGACTCACACACCGGAATGACTCGGGCCTGAGCGAGAAAGATCGAGCGGGCGAACCGTCGCCATAGGCGTGAGCGAGAGAACGGCCTCTAAAACGAGGCAGACGAACCGTCCGACGTTAGCGACGAATCGAGGGAGCGAGAGAGAGAGCGACTGCGACACTAGCGCTCGCACTTCTCGATAGCAGCGTCGTTTGCCGAGTTCGGCCGGCGTGTGGAAGGGCAGCGACGAGGGGGACCGCGGGGCGCCGCGTTACCGCTCGGCGATGGAAGGCGCGCGGGGCAAGGAGAACGAAACGCGTAAACAGAGAGTCAACATGTAAACAGGCCACTCGCGAGACAAACAACGTGGGGGCCGCGGGCTGCGTTCGCCGTGCCCGAGCCTCGGATCGTTCGCCGTTGCGAGCTCGCGTTTCTGTTTTGCGTACACGCTCTCGTCGGGCTCTGTCGCGGATTTATCGAATCTCCGGGGCCGTCCTACGACTCGGTTTCCAACTATTACTGCTCGTTTGTCGTCACCGTCGACGATTCACCCGCTAACTCTGTAACCGAGGCGATTCGTTGCTAGGCTCGTCCGACACTCGTAATGTCGCGATGCGAGTACCAAAAAAACACAACAAAGTTCCGATGAACAAGTAAGCGTGAACTCGGGCGCTCGACCGATCGTTTTCATTTCGGTTTTTCGCCTTCGAGAATTTTCGCTGACAGAGTTGTTCCTTAGTCCGCTTTCTCTCGCCGACAGTGCCGCGAGTTTTTTTAGTGCTGGTGTCGAGTGTGCTGTAGATTTTTCGGCGCCGTCAAAGAGAGCCAATCAAAGGACAGCCGAACGGCGATTGGATCGCGAAGAGACAAAACAAAGAAAACCGTCCGTTAAATTTTTACGGGCTGCGGGTTCGAGGGGGGGCTGTTCAGTGCCGGAAACGTCCGAGACCTATGAGTATGGCGCTTCCTCCGGTGCATCGAAGTTGGTGGTTGTGAGAGAAAAACAAAACAAACATAAGAGTGCGAACAATCGAGAAATGTTTCTTAGGAGTTCGGTGATAAGTCGGTAACGCGTTTTTTTTTTCATCCTCGTCTCTGCGACTTAACGAATCGGGCATTATTTAGAGAACATCCGACGAGTGGACACGCCGAGAGGAGCGAGAGCGTAAACGAACGCGCGGAAAGCAGCGGAGCCCTCGTGTCGACAGTGCGGTAGTTGACAAGGTCGTGGTTCAACGATGACTGACGAATGGGACTGGACGGGCCGGCTGATTATACGGCCGGAGAAATTCTTCGCGGCTCTTTGCTCGATCGGATGACTGATGTGCCGGATTGATATACAACGAGTAACTCGCTAAGGAATATATCAGTGCGACAGTTTTTTTTTCTTCCTTTTTCTTTTCTTTGTCCACGAATTGATTTGTCTTTCTCGGAAGACAATCGTTCAATCGCCATTCGTTTCGTTCGGTGGAATTGGTGAAAATAATAATAACAAATCTACTTTTTTTAAAAGTGAAAGAACAGACCTCTGACGGGTCACGTCACAGCGCCAGTACGGCGCGACCCACCGCGCGTCGTTCAACAGGTGCACGCGGTTCTCTTTGCCCGTCACTCTCGGCTCAAAGACGTATGTAAATTCATGGTTCTTTTATACATATTTACATAAATACGTAAACAATGCCGGCACCCACGGATGTAACGCTGAAACATTTATTTATGATAATCGTAATCGTTTGACGTATTCGTTATTCCGTCCGCAACCAACAAAGCACGCGTTGCACGACGCGCATGCGCGTGAGCTTCATCATCGGAAATATGCGAGTACCGTTGAAAGGAATTAACGTTCGTGTTGCACATTTATCGCTGGGGATCGAAGTCGTTCGTTTTTTTTTCTCGCTGGAAACGAAAACCACTTTTTAAGCGGAAACCGGTACGGCGAGAGTGAAAGAGAGTGGAGATGGGAACACGTGCTACTGTCACGTGCTTCTCGTACTCGCTTCGTATTTCGGGCTCGTGAATAATACTTTTTTTCATAATACCTGCGATCACTTTATTTTTCGTTGGAACTTACTCAGAGAACTTGTTGAATTTGATTGTTCGACTTTATTTTCGCCAGGACGACAAACGCTAAAATCTCTTTACTAAAAATTCTAAGTATAACGAGCTTGTTGATAGCGCATATATTTTCCATCCGCTCTCAGCGTCGAAAAATTAAAAATTTTAATTTCATTGACCTCTTTCAACTTCGCAAGCGGAGATAATTAACGAAACCTTTTATTTTCCTTCCCAAAGGAGGAACCAACATATTTTTTTACACGATTTTGAATGGTTTTTTAATTTCCACGTAAAATTATTTCACTTCCTACCGAGTTTCCGTGTCCAATACTGAAATAGAGCAGGTGCTTCGTCAGCGCAGCTACATTGGACACAATTCCAACATGACTAATAAAAAAAGATTTCTAGGAAATTATTTCAACAATTTTTCTTTTTTTTTTTTCGACGATCGTGTTCGATCGTGTTCGTGATCGATGTTATCTATCGTGTGGTAACGAGACAAAGCCCGGAGCACATAGCCATGGATAATATTACGGTCGCGTCACACACGTGATTGTTAACAATATTTGTAACGAGCAAACAATAACGATATCGCTAAATAATGTATAATGGTAGCGGTCGTTCGCAGTGCCCCGCTGGGAGACCGTCGGAAGATTGCATTGAACTCGGTGAGTCGATAATGCACGCAAACTGTTAGGCTTGTCGTGTACCTCGCATGCAATCGCGGCGAGCAGCAACATGGCATCATTTGCACAACTCGCTCGCGGGCTGCGACGGAGAAACGATCGTAGAAATATTATCGAAAGGAACTATTGTATCCCGGTTAACAAACAATGCGACGTTATGAAGAGCGCGCCGACGACTGCGCTCGTAAAATGCTCGCTGAGGAAAAAAAAAATGAAAATAAAAAACGGTGCTTCGCTGAAGTATCGTCAATTAGAAGCTTCGACCGTTAGGTTTAACGATGATTGAAGCGCGGAGACAAATAGATGGGAAAATCTTTTTTACATAACGGCCTGATTCTAGCAAGGTTGGGAGCTCGCGAGGTAGGTCATGGTCGGATATACTCGGCGTCGAAGATTTATCCTTTCGGGCGGTACAGTTTTCGCGAGCGAAATCTAATGTTGTACCGAAATACATTGAAAGTTTATCGCTGCGGACGTGCCGAAATTGTCGATTTCATCGGGACACGAATTTATATAAAAGTTACATCAATATTGTATTTGATTTTATTTAATTTAATTTTAGCAGGCGATTTATTGACAATATGACAGATGAAACTATTTTTCGTACATAGCGTCACATAACGTAGATTATAGTGAAAACATACATATTGCCAATTGAACATCGACCGAAGTCCTTCGGTCATATTTTATTTTATTCTATTTTATTTCATTTTATCCGGCGGAAAATGTTAGAACCTTCGAAGTTCCCAGTTCGAGAGACTTTGCATAAATATCGGCAAAAAAAGATTTCCCAGAGGGAACGGGCGGGTCTCAATTACCGATCTGCGTTTGGCAGTTCGTCAGAACAACTCGTCTGCGGAATCTCCCTTCGAACGATTTTACAGTATAATGTGTAGCACGCTCCGTCCGCCCCCCCCCATTACAACACTCGGATTAACTTCTTTTTTTAAGCTTCTCATTTTCTGCCCTCCGGCGTGCTGAGAGTTTGACGTCGGCAGTCTGGAGAATTGGTGGAACTAAAAAAAAATAACCGAGCGAGCGAAGCGCGGTATGCAGTTACAGTGGCGCGCGCTGCGCTCCGGGAATTGCGAGGAGTGCGCGGCCGCGAAGACCCGCGGGAATTCTTGGGAATTAGTTCATTTGCATGCCCACGGTCGTCAACGTTGTCACACTGTGGCTCTGGTTGCCTCTGTGAAGTTTTGTAACGCTATTCCCGACGACAAAACTTTCCGCTATTTCAGTCCTATCGCATAAAAACAGATGAACAAAAAAAAATGTATAAAAAAAAAAATTCCGAATTTGCATTTTTCACATTGCTCCATCAGGCGACCGAAGCTCTCCGGTGCCCAAGTCTCGTGACGATTCTCGTGGAAATTACATTTGGCCACGAGAATTCTGTAATACGCGTCTACTACTTCATTCGGAGAATCGTAATCGCCTACCCGAGTGTCCACCACCATGGGTGGAATCAAATCTGGATACACCGCGAAATCATTCACTTGTTCATGATTTGGTAGGTTACTTTTGATTTGGTGATTTAGTTTTGATTTGGTTTTATAGATTTGGTGATTTAGTTTTGATTTGGTTTTATTGATTCGATGATTTGGGTTGTTTCGGTAGTTTTAGTTTTGAGTTGGTTTAATTAGTTTGGATTCATTGATTTGGTGACTTAGTATTTAATTTGGTATTATTGATTTTCATGATTTACTTTTGCTGGCTGCAGAAAATGTATGATCTAAACATATATCGATACCGACTTCCTCATACCGGATTGCAAGTCGGACACGATTCCGTTCCGCTTCACAGCTCGCTTCCAAGCTTAAAAAAAAAAACCGACAAACGTTTGGTTTTTGAAAAAAAAGGCTTGCATCCGAAGCTGCGAATGGAAATGAGTTTCGAAGTTTTTCCAAAAAACATAACGTTGTTTTGGTTTTTTGATGAAAAAAAACCTTGCATCCAAAGCTGCGAATGTAACCGAGAACCCATCTTATGGCCGCGAATTTGACTGAAACGATTGAAACGAGTCAAGTGTGCAATTACCTGAAAGAAGGATTTCCTGTTTAGTTGCATGAGGTTCGAGGTGGGCGTTTCTGGAGCGAGCTGGCTGACCGCCTGTGTACAGAGTATGTGCTTAGATCTAAATGGCACGTAATACTCCAGCGTAAGTAATAACCGCCGCGGTTAGTAAAGTACCGGCTCTATGTGTGCATATCTATACATAAACACACACACACATATATATAGAACCGAACGATACAAAGTGTACAAAATGTACAAAGTGTTTACGTAAAAAGAATAGCCTGCATCGGCTTTGCAATTTTTTAACCACTCCAGCATGACTCTATGGAAGTGGACGTAAGGAATGGTCATTACACGATTGAGTCGTCGGGAAAAATGCGTCGCGCTACGTATGTAAGTAAAAAAACAATGGCATCAGCGTGGCAAAAGACTATCATCATCGGGCACGGCCGCGGAAACACACAAAGAGTTGGTCGCGAAGATGGAGATGTTAAAAGTGTAAGGAGTAGGGGAAGCGTGCGATTCCTATAGCGATGAAATTACTTATGCGTCAGCTGATGTAACCGAGCAGACGTTGTTCCAGGAGCCTCATAGAATCCGCAATACGTTTTGCCGGGAGATGGAAGTCCGGGGAGAGGCGAAGAGGGAGGAGAGCCCAGATATTCCAAGGGATTTCCTTGAGAGCCGGTAATGTATGAAGGGTGACCGATTCAACCCGGCACGGCGCGTATCGTAAGATGACGTAAATCATGGCAAAGCGGGAGAGAACCCCTTCTATCTGCATTTCTGCCTGTGCGTGGATCTTCGTCCTGCAGGAGCAGAGAGAGAGGGAGGGAAAGGAAGCGAGATAGATATACAGATAGACCCATATATTATTCTGCTCCTAATACGGCAGTACGTGCGTGCAGAGAACTCGCGATTGTTACTACCCCCAAGATAGCACCGCCACGATATAGAAACCCCCTTCGCGTCCGAGCATCAACCCTTCCTTCCCGCGACGTGACTCTTATTTCCGGTACAAAGACCCTCCTCTTGTAACCGGCCCGTGTAAACACTACCGAGTGTTACTGATAATAATGATTACGATGATTGCTAATTTAAGCATGCAGCGTGAATTCCTGGCACTCGGGAATGTGATTCCCGGGTCCTGCTTGCACAGACTGAGAGAAGGATCTAGGAAACTACCGATCACCTGAGAAAAATTACCATAGCACATAGTAGTAGGGAACTAGGGTGCCACCTATGGCGGAAAGTCGCAGATTATCCAAAGAATGTTACCATAGTATCTACCAGAAATTCTTATAAATCCGGTACTTCTTATCACAGGTGGCGCTCTAGTTCTGTCCTACTATGTGTCATGGTAATATCTCTCAAACGATGTAGTCATATTTACTAGATCCTTCTCTCTGTGCAGGAAATAAGTACCTATGTTTCCTGCCCACAAACATTTACACTTTTTTTTTACTCATTCATTCATAATCAACAAACAAAAATTTTTAATTTCACTATTTTTTTCACTTCCTTCTCGCGATGTGACGCTCATTTCCGGTACAAAGATTCTTTTGTAACCGGCCGTGTAAACACTACCGCGTGTTACTGATAATGATGTTTGCGATGATTGCTGATTTAAGCGTGCAACGTGAATTCCTGGGACGTACGAATGTAATTTCCGTGTTCGGGTTGCACAGAAAAAAGAGTGCAGTCTACATAAAATTCATTTGACGCTAGATGTCCTTTTGGCACTGAGTGTATTGCCATTTCCGGCAAGTAGAATCGTCTTGCGTCAAATTGATTTTATTTGCTGTGTGCCAACGTTTCTTGTCCACAAATCTCTTTCCTTTTCTTTCGTTCATTTAACCAAACGAATAGTTAATTTTACTGTCTTTTTATGAACGAAAGAAAGAATTAGGAACATTTGTGGCCAAAAACGTTTGTTGAAAGTGCACATCTTTTTCCGGTTGGGATTTTAATAGGATAACGTGGAGTGTTTTATAAAACATCACGCGAGAGAAATCGACTTGCGGATTCTGGTCGAAATACACTTTTCGGATGCCAGGGGGACCTTAGGAAAGTAGGTCGTGACCGTTTGTCAGGGCCATTCGAATGACGCAGTTTATGGAGATGGCGCATCCGTTTCGTGGTTCAGATTCGAAGGTTTTTTCGGACAGTTTTTTTTATGGACAATACTATTTTCTTTTTTCTTTATAGTAACTTTAGGCAGAATGTCTCGAAACTCCGTTACAAATTGTGCAGCACGATTTGATCTTCAACGGGTCAAGCGAGACAGGTCAGTGACCCCAACTATCATTTCACATTTCCATTTACATTTTCAATCGCAAAATTTACAAAAATTCTGGTACATTTTTGTAATATTTTTTTTTTCTTCAACATCGACAAGAAAGTACAGATGGTTGCGGACTTTGTGGCCGGTCACTTTTGTTGTCAATTGGTAGTCACGTGACCGTCAACTGACGGGTCCGGAAATGACCGCGCTGCGACAACAGCGACATTAACTCTAAAAACCTCCTCGTTCTCATCTCAAAACTTAAAAAGTTACCAATCTCGTTGAACAGAACGAAACAAATTTTGCCTTTATAATATTCATTGATGAATGAATTGATAAACGATGAAATTACGAATGATTACGAAAAGGAGGGAGAACATTTCGTTTCAAACCAATGACCAAAAAAAAAAAAAAAATGACGATCAAGTCCCAACTAGATAGAAATTTTTCGCTCTTTTGATAATATTTGTCACCCCAACCAAAAATGACGGTCATGCCACAACAAACATTTTCTGGATTCAAAAAAGACGATCAATTGACGGTAATTTTTTGGTCAATCGACGCTTACAAAAAAATGACCGTTGAAGCACATGTCTAAAAGGAAGCAACGACTTTCCAACGTCGCGTTCCGGCGGTTCTTCGTCCGCGCTCTCGTGGCTGAGAACCACTGCGACAGGCCGCGCTGGTCCGCTGGTAGCCGAGACTCCGCGAGAAAGGGTTAAAGGAAAGGGCGTGTAACTCTCCGTTATCTCGCCGTGCTTCCTGCGAAGGGTGTGCGCCGGTGGTGGCGAGGCACGTCGGTTCTGGTTGCCGGAGACGTCGAGGGGTGCGAAAGAGGTGCTCGGGCGTCGGAACGTCGCGCCGTCCGTTCCTTCGCTCTGTGTACACTTCTCTCTTTTCCTGACCCCGCTCCTATTCGCTTCTGCTTCTCTTACAGTCAAAAGAGCTCGGAAGCAACGCGAAACGTTTTCATGATTTTACCGGGCCTAATTGTTATGCATGGCGCGCGTCTCGGCCCTTTCTGCCTTTAAACTCCCGCCCGCCTGACTTCTCCCTGCACCGCAACGAAACGATTCGCCTCTTTCAGCCTCGCGGGCTTCGAGACGCGCCGCCCAAATATCGGCTTCCCTAAGCCTTTTATTTTCTTTGCATCGGTCGGTTTTTTTAAATCTTATTTTATAATTTTTTTGTTTTTTTTTTTTTACTTTTTTAAAATTCCCGCCCGGCTGGCTTTTCTCTGCTCCGCAATGAAACGATTCGAACGAATATCGGCTTTCCTAAACCTTTTCTTTTCTTTGCATCGTTCGGTTTTTTTTTCATTTTGTTTTATTTTTTATTTTATTTTTTTATGAAAATTCTTGTGATGAACTCCAACGATTGTACACGGGGGCAGCAGGTGAAGCCTGGATGGCGAGGGGAAACTCTGACGGAGTCCCGCCGGTGAAGGGTTGAACGTGTCCGGTCGGGAAATAACTTTCTTACCTACTTACAGTCTCATCTCCTGGAGGCAAACTGGGCGGGGAGCGCGTCTCGAGTCTTTGTATTTCTCGCGATATCCGTGCGATAGCTACGGTGTTTAATAAATTCTGGCCGGTTTGAGTATAACAAGTGTTCGAAAAATACGTAAAACAATATTTAATCTAACTCGTTGTACAGTTTATGAAAAAAATCATAATTCGTACGGGCGGAAAGGAAAAAGATTTTTCATTCGCAATAAAAATTACTTTCAGTCTGCCTTACCACATTTATGTATCGCGACTCGCAGTGCGAATACACAGGATTATCGAATTTCTAATGGAAGAAAAAGATACGAAGAAGAAATAATAATAATAATTCGAATGAAAGGAAAGGAAAAAAGATTTTTCATTGGCAAAAAAACAATTAACTTCAGTCTGCCTTCCCACATTTATTTATCGAGACTCGAGATACGCCTGCCTACCGAATTGTTAATGGATCCGTGTCATGAAATCTTCGGAAGTCAAAGTTGGACAGTAAAGATGTCACGAGCGAGCCTTGGGTTGGGAATTCTCAAAGAGCGCTAAAGGGTTAACTCGTACGTGTCACGCATGATGGGACTGATCGTTTCATACACAATTTCCGATCACCTTCACTGTGCGCGATATCGCACGTGTTTCCGCGCCTCTGCGAAAGCCGAGGTTGGAGCAGCGTTATAACACTACTCCACGTTGCGTGGTTCAGCCGAGTCCCCCCCGGTGTAACGTCGAAATCGGGAAACACGCATACGAGACCGGAGGGTAGTGCGCGGTTGGTCGGTCTGTACGCGTCCCCGCAATGCCTAGTCCCGATAACGGTATTTAAACTAGACTTACCGGAGAGACCCAAACAGCTGGCCACCGAACACTCACCTCTGTAAACACGAAAAGGCAATTTGTTAGTGTTAGCGGGGCGACTCGTGAGACTGCGCAGCATTGTATTGTAATAACGTAGCAGTAACAATATTAAGATACAAAGTTCTGAATTAGCTAAGATATACAAAATGTCGATTCTTTTCTTACCAGAAACTCAACTTGACAATATCTTTATCAATGCTTTGGGGTATTTGTATTTTTCTTTAAAAAAAACAGTTTACCCGAAACGCGGCTTGACAATTTCATTAGCTATGTTTTTTCGAGGTAAAATGTATATTTTTTTAAAAACAATACAGTTCGGTCATCTTACTTCGAATCTTTTTTTTATTTTGATTTTAACTGAAGTTTGCTGTTGTCACGTGGTTAAACGCATATCGTCGGCGATACCTCCTAGTGTTTCGCTCGTTCGTTCTCAGACCGCTTGTTTTGTTTCCGGTTCTAAGATATTAAAAATGTCGATTAGTTTTTTAAGGTATCAAAAAATTTGATTACCTTTTCTAAGCTATTAAAAATGTCAACTATTTTTTATCAGAAACTCAGCTCGACGATTTCGTTACCGATATTTCGTGGTAAAATGCATTTTTCTAAAAAAAATAATACCTCGATCATCTTACTTCGTATCTTGTTTTATCTTTTTTCTCCTTTTTAAAAAAAATCTTAACTAAAGTTTCCTCTTGTCACGTGCCTAAACGCAATTCGTACATCAGCGATAGCTCGTAGTGTTTCGCTCGTTGGTTCCCAGACCGCCCGCTCCGTTCCTCTTTCTCTCTCTTACGTCCCGGGCGCATCTATTTTACACGGGCGTGCACATAATCCGTTGCATTGCGTGTTTCGATAACGTTCCGGAGCGGCAGTATTTTACACCCTGTAGCTCTCGCGCTCTCGCTTGCTCTTCCATCGTTCGCGGCTTTCGTCCCGTGCGATGCAAACGAGAAACCGGCATTGTTATTGCGGAGGATAGGCGGCTTCGAGTCGACGATATCTACTCGGTTCTCCGGTTAGTTATTTGTTGCGTCATTATAAATTCAAGTTTCGCATTAATTCTTTCAATCAGCGACAGAAAATATGATAATCTTTACGCATACGTTAAGAACTCGCGGTGCAACGAGTGCGCATGCGCAACTTTCCGTCGTTGTCACCGCAAACTTTCAAATTCGGCAACGGTTTTCAAAATTTATTTTTTTATCGGTTTACAAATGTCAATCTCGATACAATATTTGTGGATGAAAATTAATTATAAAACAAAAATAGATTCCTTTATATAACAATGTCAAATTTAACATACAAACGTGAGACAAAACCGAAATGTTATTTTTTCACTTTTTCACTTTTTAATAATTATACAAAAAATTATATAACCTCATATAAAGTTAACATTTTTTTAATATAAAATATTTTTTGGGCAGTGTTGACGGTGAAATTGTAGACTGTTTCAACTCACCCCGGTGACCCACGTTTCGCCGTAGCCGCGGAGATTGCGGTGCGCGTGCGTGAGATACGCATTAGGCGGCGAGCAGTGCGAATAGCTAACCGTACTGTACCGTGCATAGTAGCCCCCACGATTACGCGCTCTCCGCGTCTCCCGGTGGACGCGGCGCGTTTTGTGTTTCTTTGTTATTATCAGGAACGTGCCGCAAGCGGCGAAACGGCTCGTTAATCGCTTCAACGAAAATACACATAGAAACGCCACGAGCTTGGAACGGCGAGCCGCCGCTCGCCCGTAGCACTGTATCGAGTGTTGTTGCTTCTGCTCATGGCACGGAGTTGCACAATATCACAGAGCCGGGCGGGTATGTCCCAATTTTTTTTTTGGTTTTTTTTTTCTCTTCGATATTGAAATAATAAATTTGCCTGCTCGGGAGCCAAAATTATCCCAATCAGATAACACTAGATGAAGATAATTATCGTCTCCGAATGGGCCGTTGCAGGGTTCAGTCAGGCTGGAGACGCCCAAAGAGAGTAATTAATCACGAACGAGAAAGTACTAGTTTTAAGCTCGGAGTCGAAGAAATTAGATAGGATTCGTATGGGTGTGAGTTTGTGGATTAGCAGGGAAAAGGGACGAATAATAACTAAAACGAGCGAGAAGCATCAAGGCGGGAGGCGATATCGCCGCTTACTCTCGCGAAATATACGTACACGTATTACTCTCAATTATCGGTTCCTCGTACCGCCCGAATATGTTGGGCGGGATAAGGCGCTACCGCTACGAGCCGTGACTATTACTCGAAAGTACACATACGCAGGCTCAACATATATGTACCTATACATATGTGGGCTGAACATATACATAGCTATACATATATGTAAGCTGAACATAAGGTAAATTACGGTGATATGGCCATCCGTAATATCTTTTAACGTAACAAACCAATGGCGCTGCCATTTGCACAGTTGTTACGGCACATTCACATCTCTACCACTCACAACTCTACCAGATAACAACTCTACCGAAAAAAGACAGCTCTAACAACTCTACCAGAAAACATCTCTACTATATTGAAACTCTACCGGAATTACCATGAAACTCTACACTGAGAGAAGGGTGTAGTAAAAATGACCAATCATCTAAAGGAAATTACCATAGCACATAGTAGTAGGGCGCCAGGACGCCATCTACGGCAGAAAATCTTAAATTTCCAAGAATTTTTACCATAATATCAAAGTAAAATTCTTATAAATCCGGTACTTCCTACCATAGGTCCCGCCCTAGTGCCCTACTACTATGTGCTATTGTAATATTTCTCAAGCGATATAGTAATTTTTACTTGATCCTTCTCTCAGTGTACCGGAATACAAGGCCAGGTGACATAGCCTTATATTTCGGTAGGGTTTTATTTCACGTCCGGTAAAGTTTTTCAGTTTTATCAAAGTAGAACATTTCGATAAATACATGACTTGATTTGATATCACATGTGTTCTCTTCTGGCTTCAAAACAAAATTAAATAATCATACTTATATATATATATATATATATATATATATGTACGAGTACCAATTGGTGGACGTTAGGTACTCGTTGGTGGATCGAGTATCCGCACGTTCGTGTGTAACTCCCTTGTGCCGTCCGTGAGCACACGGCGAGGCGAAACGGCGAAAAGTAAGAGAAGCGAGTATAAAGGGGGTCGGAGGTAGAGAGGAAGAAGAAACGCGGAGGAAGCGCGTACGTATATGTACGTAGCGAATGGCTAAGAATAGGTTACCGTACAGACGGTCGGATATAGCTAGAACTTTGCACGCTTATAAGCGAGCGGGTCATTGGCATTAGGGGTTGGTGAGGTTTGTGCTTTTGCCGAGAGCGAGAGCGATCGAGCGAACGCGCCCGCTCGCACGATTTTCATTGCGCGGCTCGCGAACGAGCCATGGAACTTGTGCGATACTCAAGCTTCGCATGGACACGGATATGTTCGGTTGGACGTGAATCTGCTCGCGATTAAAACGAACGGGGAAAAGGTAAGAGTCGAGGGTGCGATGTGCGAGGGTGGTGCGCGTCGCACGGGTCGTCCGCTAATCATCGTCGGGCCCCAATTAAGGTAGTCCTTGGAAATAGTGTTCACTTCGCATAAGTTTCAGAGAAATGAGAGGAAATTGCAAACACTTCTCGATAATATAAAAATCTGAAAAAATTCGTACGTATTCAGAAAAGTGAACAAATCGTTTTCATAAGAAAGAAAGTTAGGTTTCCGGCAGATTTCTCGAACAATTTTATTTTTCATAAATTTGTTTATAATATTTTGGAATTATTGTTATACAAAATTAATGTTTTCAGCACCTTCGATATGCTTGATTTTTTTTCAGATTTTTATACCATCGAGAAGTGTTTGCCTCTCATTTCTCTAAAACTTATGCGAAGAGAACACTATTCGCAAGGTCTACCTTAAGGACCAAAGCGATACGCATAATTGAGGGGATGCGAAATAGATAGATATAGCGAATAGAGATCGAAGGTAGGTATCAGATTTTTTGAATATTTATTGGGCCTGTGGAGCCTAAATAATGCGCTGAAAGCCGTGTCATCTTTTTTCTTTAGTACGCACTGTCGAAATACATTACACAGTATATTGGTCGCACTGAAAAAGAAAAATTCGGTCGAATCGACTAAAAATTCGGGCCGGGACCTTAAAATAAATATATTTTTTGGTCCAACTAAATATTTTAATATCTAAAAATATTTTTGTGATATTATAAAAAATAATCGTCGAACTTACCGATATTTTAGCTGTGCCAACAAAATATTTGTTTGAACGTCCCTGCCCGAATGTTTGGTTGATTCAACCGTATTTTTTTTTCGCAGTGCCGGATCGTAAAAAAAAAGTTATGTTAATTCTCGGCTTTCCAGCTCGTACGAGAATACTCGATACGCCGCGTCACTCAATACGGAAATATGGTCTCTCGCACTTGAAAAACACGTCGACTATATATCGAATGAAATATTTATGAATCGGGGACGCGATGTTTATTAATAAGTACGTCGATTTTACGACGAAATTAGTATCGGGTCATTCGGGTAACCGATTCGGTTAGATATCGAACGTTCGATGTGTGAGTATCGCCGATCGATTTCTCGCTTCCTCCTCCGTCCCTCTGAAGTGGCGTGTACGTTTGCGTAAAATTGGTCTGACCTGTGAATAATAAGTCGCGCCGTGAGTAGAGTTCGTTCCGTCGGTGCGAACGATTTGAAAATATCTTTAAATACCCGAAAAGAATTAATTAAATTTGAACGCGCAAAGTATATTTGATCGGAGCATTTCCAGCCGATTAATCGCTCTTTCCGAATCGACTCTCCTTTAACTCGCACCAAAATATAAAAATAAAAAAAAAAACTATCGAGACGAAGTGGTTGTTCCAATTGAACTGCTCGGCCGAGTTTAACAGGCAATACACGGATTCATCAAATTTTCAATATTCTTCGAGGTCTTTAACAATGCAGAAGACTTAGAGCGTGACGTGTCACTCAATTCCACTTCGGCACATCCAGCCGCGTCCGATTGACATCTACAGAAATACAGAAGGGACTCCGCACTTTCAGCACAGTGTTTTTTAAAATTATTTTTTAGTGACTACAATAATCTCGTAACGATAAGGTCTCAAAACACATATTTCATGCAAGGAGAACCGTTGGGAGAGTGAAGAGGGTAAAAGGTTAAAGGTTCATTCCCGGGTTCGACGTTGCCACATAAATTTGGTTAATATTTTGTCGTTTCGCCTCGACGTCATCAAAGGATTCATTTTTTATTCAATACACATTTTTAGTGATATTAAAAATTAAAGCGGGTCGCAGTCGTGCCAGAAATTAAATAAAATGTCAAATAATAATTGTTATTATTATTTTTATTAATGTCGAATGTATCGTACTCTTGCCCTGTGCAATTAACAAACTTGAGTGGGGCTTTTCTTGTACACCGAGAGTACAGCAAAACCGGAGGTAAGTTCCTAAATTATACCGAAAAAAAATTGGGGTGAGAAAACAGAGATAGTTCATCATGTCGGCTGTATTCTCGTGTTCAGTACCGACTTTCTTACTCTTATTTCTGCCCTCTTATTCCCCGAGTTTCTGCCGCTACATTCTCATTCTCCGCTGCCCTTATATTCACCCTTCGAGATAAAAGAAAAAAAAAATAGAGTGCGAGAAACAGTCGTATTTCTACTCGACTGCGGAAACGTGCCGAAATTAAAAAAAGAGGAATAACAAAGGGTGAGTCGACGCGGTACACAAACCCTTGGTCGAGCTCGAGTTCATATTATATATATAAAAAAAAAGAAATCACTTGAATCGACGATTACGTTATTAAAAACGATACACGTTATTACGATGTGCGATTGTGCATTCACACGCTTTGTATTAAAAGTTTCTCTCGCGTGACTGCAAAAAACAATCTTTTCTCGATTCCTACCGGTCAGTCGTGGCCGGGAGGGCGAGGAAAAAAAAGGGAGGGTATCAAAGTTGCGGGTTACGATAAGCCGGTAGACTGTCGCGGAGCTGTCGTCGTCGACGACGGCGATGATTGTCGCAGGGGAAGTCGAGAGGGCTCGTGACTCGGCAGTTGCTCTAATGAAAACAATTCAAGTTTATAATCCCCGTACGGGATTGTCGCGAGAGTCGGGGCATCGCCGTGCCACGGTTAATTCATTGGGCTTTTCACACCGGGACGCACGATCTTGGGCCCCGAGCGGGGCGTTCTTGTGTTCACGAACGACGTGCCAGCAGGTCAAGGAGCACATTCTCAGGAATATATTTCTCCGCGCTGTAAGTGAAGCCTTGCGAGAGGTGGCACGAGTGGTAGAGTGGGTTAAGGAGATGAAACTGCAAAAACGACGGGTGGGGGTTGGAAAATGGCGGGGAAAATGACTCCAGAGCAAAATGAGATGCTCGGAATAAAAAGGAATAAAACAATGGAAGCAGTCATTGCGTTAGTTCTGGAAGAAGGGTTGAAGAGGGTATGTGCCGATAAAAAGGGAAAGAAAAGATTACTAAAAAGAATGGGAATATGTGAGAGCGGTGAAAAATGGAACAGTGGGGCAAAACGGGATAATGGGGCAAAACGCAATTTTCCAATAACTTTTGTATGGTGGTGAGTGGGCCAAAACGTGTTTGAAAATCCGGATGTATAATTGGGACAGAGTCGGGCATCTACAAATGATTGGAGAATTGAGTTTTGCCCCACTGTCCCATTTTGCCCCGGGTCCCCTAATAATGTGTTCACGGACATTCGAAAAGGAGCAAAAAGTGATGACAGCTCAAAACACAAGTTGTGTAAGAAGAGGTCACCATGACCCACCTCGATTACACAATAAAATAGATACCGACCTTTCTTGTCCACAAGAGTCTAGAGAAATGTGCTTCTCAATTTTCCAAATCAATTTTATTCATTTTATAAAAATTTTCTGTTCAGGTCACAAATGCATTTGTTCAAATTATCAAGGAAAGAATCGTGGACCTTTGTGGGCAAAAAAAAGGTTCGTTGAAAAAGCAAATCTTTTTTACTGCTCTAGCAAATCTTGAGTAGTAAATCAATTATACATGGACCGTGCCATATTCTCCACTTTCACTCTACAACATCGGAGTGAACGAATTTTTCCAGTTTCCGCATTCCTCCCTCCATCCGGAGAGTTTATCATCCACGAGCCCGCGCTTTACAACCTTGGCTCCGCGGTATCAGCGGTATATTTCGCTCCGTCTCCTCTAATTGCACATGAAATTCGGCTCGTCGTGTCATTGCCGTCGCGGGACGATATAATATATACATCGCGGGCCTATCCAAGCCTATCCGGTGTCTGGCTGCTCCGCTGAGCTTCGCAACCCCTCGGGAGATGGAAGTGGAGGAACTAGGAAGCCACGCTGGAATGGAAAGCATCGGAAGATAGCTAGAAAGGGTTGGAACTCGGTTAGGGCGGGGGTGGCGAGAGGGTGGGTGGTGAGGACTGACGCGTTCTCATACCTACGAGCGAGTTTGTTAATTTGCCACGCGAGCACATTACGCCCGTTTAGACGCTTGGGCAAACAGAAATGAGAAAACTGAGAAGATACGACATTGCGCTCACGGTGTATTATATATATCGGAGCCGGGCGCGATACTCCCTCTCGTTTCGGATCTCTCCAACGTTTGTATTTCCCGACGTTTTGTCTCCCATCGACCGCGACTCTGCAGGAACTCGGCAAAGGCGACGTCGCGATGGGCAGAGAGGGTAGGCGCGATTTCGAGTGCGGAAGAGATTTTCTCGTACTTCGATTGCGCGAGATGGAAAGAGGGGCGAAGAAGAGCCTCTCTCCCCCCCCCCCCACCTCCTCGACGGAGATCACACCGAGGGTGCGAGCCGATGCTCCTCCACTTCCCTCTGAATCTTGCGGCCGGGTTGAGGAAATATAAATATTTTTGAGACTACCTCAAATTCCCTTCGCAGCTCCAACGCATACACTTGAGTGCCATGAAAGAATTTCAATTCTCGATATAGGTGTAGGTTTCGAGTTTGAACTCTATCACTTTTTGCCTTTCGGCGAAGAATCGAACTGACCAGGAATACACGGTTTCTTTTGGCTAAGAGAATCTATGTTTCTTCGTGTGCCGAAGGGCACATTTTGTCATATGACTTGAGACTCAAAAATTTGCAGATTTTGTTACAACTTATCATTAAAATATTTTCCAAGTCTCTTGCGTCTTCTCCATTCTCTGTCCCGCATCGATATTTGGTCTTGTAGACGAAGTACCTAAAACCTCAGAAAGCGGGTATTTCGTTCACAATCCAATCGCTTGTGCCAAAATCGAAATATTTTTGCGGCTACCTCGCGTTGCAAGCAAGGAATCTTATTTTAGCGATATCAGGAAAAAATAAAAATCATAACCAACATTAAAATATTTGCCAAGTATTTTCTCTTGTATGCGAAGTACCTAAAACGTCAGAAAGTGAGCATTTGGACCACAATGCAATGGCTTGCGCGCCCTTGTAATCCAGACGGTGTGGCTTTCGCAGTTTCTTGTCCCAAAATCGAAATATTTTTGCGGCTACCTCGCGTTGCACGCAAGGAATCTTATTTTGGCGATATCGGGGAAAAAATAAAAATCATAACTCAACATTAAAATATTTGCCAAGTATTTTCTCTTGTATGCGAAGTACCTAAAACGTCAGAAAGTGAGCATTTGGACCACAATGCAATGGCTTACGCGCCCTTGTATTCCGGATGGTGTGACTTCCGCACAGTTTCTCGCGCGCGCGAGACCACGTGACTCGGTGTATGCCGAAAGTCTTAGAAAAGCGGGAATCGCGAGGCAGGAGGGAGAGAGATTCGGATTTTTCATTAAGGAGCCGTCGACTCAGCTATCCGGAGTCTCAGCCGAGGTGTTCGAAGGGGGGGGGGGGAGGCACGAGGAAAATAAGGACTCCCTTCTTTCCCTTCGCCGGCATAATACGGTGGATTAATACGCGCGAAATCTGCCACCTAAAAGTTATTAATGACTGCTCGACGGTGGCGTCCGCTCCGCGACGCGTCAAAGATTTTATAAAAGAGGGTTGGCTTCGCAAGGTCGAGGCGTTCTTTCCGTCCTTCCTCGACCCAAGCCCGCGAAGCACGACAACGCTGGTAGCGGGCGGAGGAACCAAGGCGAATAAGCGAGACGACGGGGCAAAAAAAAGAGGAAAAGAGAGCCGGAAAGCTCTGCAGCACCGTCAGCCGCCACCACCAATAATGAATTTTTTCCTCGACGAACGAGTTGTCAATAATTATCGTCGACGAGCAATCGCCGCTTCGTTTAATTATCAAAACGAGCTCGTCCATAAAATTAAATGAATAAATTTCTCGACAGATTCCCATCGATTGCAACGCGAAATATAAGTATTTTTCCCGGATTTAAGGATGTTCGGACCAAAATCGCGTGAGGGGAACTCCGCTAAACGCGTTAGTCAGCGTCCGAGTGAGAAACGCAGATAAAACAAGCGACTAGACAGAGCTAAAGTCATTCGTTTATTGAATGTATTTCAGAAACGAAACCGTGAATCTTCTTGAAATTTGGACACAATCTGTCTGATCGTATGCTCTTCGCTCTGGTAGGTTTTATTTATCCAAATCTAAGAGCAATCGCCGGAGAAAATCGCTACGTTCTGTCGTTACCGACCGATTTTTGAAAATGTTCACTCGGTACCTTATGCAGTTATACACGTATTACTAAAAAACTACATGGGAATAAAACCTGAAGAAATTGCAAACGATTCAGTCTCTTTGCCTGCAAAGTAACAAAGTTTTATAGTGATCAAACAAAAACGCCTTTTCGGCCAAATATCCCCAAAGGTAACTTTGGGACGCAACGATTGTACTGAGAAACTTAATGGTTCAATGGTGAATTTCCGTCAATGCTCGGTCATGCTCTCTTGCCCCATCGAATGACCGGATGGTGCTTAAACTCTCTTTGGTTCGACCCGATTTGGAGGAAACGTTTTACCCGCCCTTTTTTTTCATCTTTTTTGTTTCTCCGCTTTTGCGTCAGCAGATTATGGGGTTGCGCGTGCAGATTTGTACCGGAGGACCGTGGCCGCGTTGCTATGCAAATTGGAAAGATAATAATCGATTGTCGGTGTGGATGGTTGCGTTGATGGTCTCGCGGATGAGCATGCCAAACCGTTTGCCTGTTTCCCACCTGGACAACAGGCCGATCTCCCGCGCTCGCTCACTTTCACTACCCTATCAACCCCCTCGGTATCGCCCATCCCGATCTCCCTCAAGGGAAATTATATAGTCTGCCCCTCCCCTCCCCCCTGCCTACCGGCAACCCATAGACCGTCAAATACCTTACCTGTCCCGCGTACGTATTCGATATACATGTACATATATATTTTCCATTCCCATCGAGGTCTCGCGACGACCAACCACCCCCCCCCCCCACGATCCTCGTCCTCAAACCTGGACAGACGCGAATTTTTCTGACACTCCTGGACCATCTCCCTTGACCATTCCGCTTGAATCGTCTTTTTTCATTTTTTTTTTTATTTTCATAATCGTAGAGACGCACCGCGAAGCCGTAGTATCAATTTATTATTTATCGCGTGGGATACGAGCTGTCGAAAAATTTCACTTTTGAATCATGTCCGTTGGGAAGACGGTGAACAGGGGTAGGAACTGAAATCGAAAGCATTTACCGTCGATTTTCCAACACAGCTAAAAAAGTTTGTACTTTTTACAACAACTTATTGTCCACAATTTTTTATTTATTAATATTGCGATCCCACGATCCGGTTCTAGTTTTGTAAACAAAAGTACAACCTAAAATTGGTAATTAAGCGGGAAATAAGAGGACAGGTTTGTATATTGAAACCTTAGCAAACGAGTTTGTCACTCATTTAACAAAATTATTTCTACGAAACTTCGTATTCCGGGTTTGGGAAATTATTTTTCACTGTGTACATTGGATCGTTACTGGTACAGTAATGATCCAGCAAAATATTTTGAGATAAACGTGAGACCACGAAAACGTACAATTGTCAGTAAAAGTTCGGCGGGCCGAAGGATTACACCCAGAAAAATAATTTATTTGGCTGGAGCCCGCAAATAAATATTTGATTGGTCTAAATAAATATTGTAATTGATTAAAATAAATAGTTATTTAAATTAATTAAATGTTTATTATTTTTCTGGGTGTAGAACTGGAACGTTCGACCCGAATTGATTTGGCGATTAGTTGAAAATTTCGCCAGGAAAGAATTAGTCGAGCAATTAATAATCCCGGAAAGCCGGAATCGAAGAAAAGCTTTCGGCGTGCATCAATCAGACAGCTCCGAGAGACTCGCGCCGCCGCGTCCCTCGCCCCGGGGATTCCCCGTCGTACCGCGGTTTTCCCCGGCACGCCCGTTTTCATCTCCCGTTTCATTCGCCGGAGTGGCGCATCCGCTACCCGCAAGGTAAATCTTGTTCCTACTCGTGTTTTTCTTGTCGCATTATTCCCGTCTGTCTGCATCAGCTCCGCGAGCCCGGCGTCTATTTACCCTCCGAAACGATGCGCAGTTTGCATATGCCGATGCGGAGAATCTCACTGACCAGAGTGCACGAAAAGTGCACTCGCACGGGCTCGCACACTTTCGCGGTACTTGCGCGAATCGAAATGTCCCGCACTTTTATCATATCTTCCCTGTTGTTCAACAGCAAAATTTCCATATTTACGGTCCGCGACGAAATTTTTTTTAAATTCCATTATTCTCCGTTATTTTCTTTGAAAAAAAGCTGTTTCGGCAACGTCGCTTATAAAGTAGGTCTGTACAGATAGGCCGGCCTAGCCGGCTACAATATCTTAGTCGACCAAATGCGTAAAATCGTGCATAAAATCGAGCCCGTTAATGTTGCATTGTACTTTAATCCTAAAAGGCCGGCGGTTTCGTGTTCAGCGTGCAAATATATGTCAGAATACGTGGCTGTTAATTTAAAAAAAAGAAAAAGAAATTTCGTCAAAAACTTCCAAGAGAGTCTATTTTTCGCGTTTTTCAACGTCCTTAAACGGCAGGATAAAACGATCCTAAAACTTCGGACAAGGTCCCATCTTGTGCATTTTTTCCCGTAGAATACGATGGGCACCCTGGACTTTCCGTAACTCCATTGGGAGCCGAGATATCGACTTTTGAAAATCATGGAAATCGACGTTTTTTCCAAAGTGGCTCAAACATTGAAAAATCGTTGTTTATTCGATTTTTTTTTGTTTCAAAGCTATTTTCGATGTATTTTGTCCCGGTGATCACGAATATAATAATTATTTTGGTCCCAACCCAATATTTTCCATTTGAATCCCAAAAATACGATTTTTCGTGCATAAAATCGAGCTCCTCAATGTCGCATTGTACTTTAGGCGAAAAAGGCCCGCGGTTTCATGTTCAGCGGGCGAAAATACTTCGGAATACGTTGCAGGTAACATTAGAAAAAAATATATGTATAAAAATTCACAAAAAAATTCCAAGACTGCATTAGCATAGCCGGCTAATGTAGCTTGGCTGGCTAAAACGGATTAGCCGGCTAAGACGGCTTAGTCGGCCTATCTGTACAGCCCCATTATAAACCCATACATTTTTCAAAAATTTCATAACTGCATCTTCCATTTCAATGTTGCAAACTTGAAACCAACAAGCTCGCAGACGAAGCTTCGCATCGCAGAGGAGCGAAACACAAGTGATCTGGAGGTGCGAAATCGTCGCCGTCAACGACGTTAACTAACCATTGCAAAAAAAAAATCATAATAACAACAATTCCGACTCTTCGCAGAATACACGGATAGATGTAGATACGTGTGACGTGAAAAGGGAAAAAGGCTTTCCACGCTTAGCTTGTTTGGATATATTTCCCGCAACATTCCGTGTTTATCTCCGTTTTGTTGTCGCTTGTTTATACACCGTTCCCGCGTCTCTCCGTTTCCTCGTTTGCCGTCTCTTCACCCCCCCCCCCCCCCTCTTCGCCCGCGTTTTTTTTTCTTTCTCACAGTTCCCCATTTCCTTGTCCGACTCGCTCATCGCTGTTGTTTGTTTGTATCTTGGTGCGTGTACCGGTTATTGCGTCTCTGCACTTCTCTGTCGGATCTTCGTCGTTCTCGCTCCGTTCCCTTTGATTCTTCGATTCCTCATCTCTTTCGCTCGTCCTCCGTCGTCGGTTGTCGCGTCCGGCTTGCCCGCTCGCTGCTACCGCACCTCGTTCTCTTTCATCATTCCTCCACGCGGTTCTTCTGCATCTCTCTTTCGAGTCTCGTTTTCTCGCTCTCGCCCTCGCACTCCCGGCTTTCCCGCTGTTTCGCTCCGCGGTACGTACACACACTCTTCCTTCCTTGTTCCTCGCTTCTTTTTTATTATTATTTTTTTTTTTTTTTTTTTACACTCTCTCGAGTCCATACCGCCTGCGTGCCTGCGCCAGCCTTCCATACTATATTCCGTATACCGCAAGCGGTGTTTACGTTAGAGATAAAGCGAGGAACAAACAGCGTGCGGCGCGCCGCTGAGTCGTTCCTCTCACGGCCATCATGGCAGAGTCCGTCGTCGAGCTATGCAGTGTCTAACGTAGCCGGGGAATCAAGAGTCGACTAGAGCAGAGAAAAAAAAATGTAAAAAAAATGTAATATCTTGTTTTTTCTTAATTAGAAAAATTAAATAAAAGTAAGATAAGGCGTGAAAGAATCGCTATTGACTATAAGGGCTCGTTCGTTTTTACCGGGAACGACAACAAGTCAATGCAGCAAAAACTGGTATGCTGCCGTTGAAAAGAATTCCGTTTCTGAGAGTATTTTTCAAATTTTTATATGTGGTTAATTCGATCGTCTTTTGATCAGGCCTCGATGGTTCTGATATTGGCGCAAAATATAAAAAATTGACACGAATTTCCAATTAGCATCGGGACGTTTTTTGTTTGTCTGTTTAATACCGATAAATATATTTTTTCTTACCGATTTCCTGTGGCAAGAGAGCGAATTGATTCAGCGGTTCGGTTTCCTTGACACAGATGTACGATACCGATATCAGCCAAAATACGGCACTGTTGATGCAGCGCGATCGATCGTAGCAAGTTTATTGATTTATCTTCCTACAGTGAGTCGAAACATTGTCGGGGCCGATTCGCCGCAGCCTGTAAACATGCACGATAGAACGAGAAGTTTGGGCGAAGCGTTTGAGAAGATAGTTGCGTGTGCAATACAAGAGGTGGCCAATGAAACTTTGACTGTTGATAGTGTACGTTGTTTCAAATGGATTTACAATAACGAGACTTTGTTTGCCCGAAGGCGCGACAAGCGAACGGTTGTTCCGCGCTGCGCCCAACATGCAACGTCAACGTTATTCGAATCTCAGCGCTTGGTTCATCCGCTTCGAAAAACCTGCCAGAAGTTCAATAAACGTAGTGCATTTCCTCGACGGATAGGAGAGAAAACGCTCCGACCTTCTTACGGAGTTGCCAAATCGTGTATGACAACACGCAGCCTCGAGACAGCCGGCGAGTCTGACCAGCATCAGCTGGATCGGAGGAAGGCCATGTCCAAGCAGTCGGGTCGTTGTAATCGATACCACAAACGTTTCTGCCCGCTTCTCTCTTATCGCCACTGTCGTTGCCGGGTCGCGATAAGCGCCGGCGGAGCTCATACAGATTCAACCTCTGGCTCCGCCAGCATAAACAGTAGTTCCGAGCACGCGACACACTATCGCGCCATTCCCGAAACTACTGCTTCAGCGATGGTTTTCGTTTTGTTTTCTGTTGGAGAGCGAGAGAGATTATGCAAATCAAACTTTATGACTGACCATCAAACGGACTTGATCCTAATAGCCCGCACACACAGGCTGAAGTGTCCACCAGACACTTCAGCCTACAGCTCCTCTGGTCTGCAATTTTCATGTTTCCTACACCGACATGTTGCTTACCAAGCCGACGTATCGCCTTCGCGACGAAAAAACTCATGAATATTGATTTTTGGCCGAACAGAGCAATGTTGAAAGCGGGTGTGGAAAGAACTGTGTGTGGTTTTCCTGGGCAAGATGGTTGGAAAGATGTTCCAATCCCAATCACGATGACGACAAAGTAACTGATCACTTTTGCTATGATCACAATTCTCATGTTTCGTCATCCAGATTGCGCCCAAAATCGATGATCCCGCGTGCAGCATCAAGTCAGGGCGTGATCAGTTTTCTTTGTCCCAAGCCCAAAACTGCACATACTATGACACAAATATTGAATTTTGACCGAGCAGCTCAACGTTAAAAGCGAAGATCTGTTGTTTTCCTGGGTTTTCCTGGGTAAGATGGTTGGAAACATGTTCCAATTCCAATCACGATAAAAACAACGTAACTGATTACTTTTGCCACGATTCCAATCCTGTTTTCCATTCAAAATGTGCCGCGAATTGATTGTCTCGAGTGCAGCATCAAGTCGTCGCGCTTCCTTTCTCCGATGGCCTGATCAGTTTTCTCAGTCCCAAGCGCAAAACTGCGCGTTATGCTCCCCGCACGCAGCACTTAGCGAGACCGTGAAGAGTATCGTCTGGCTACTGTAAAAAACATGACCAGGGCGTGCGTACACACAGCCGCTACATAACACTGCAGCTACTCTCGGTCTGGTCTCTTCCCGCTGTTGCTGGTCTGGCTTGCGCGCGTTGCTTACATTGCGATGAGTCCTTCGGGTTCCCGTAGGCGGATACACCCGGTGGTAGGGACGATGGCGCACGTACGGCGGGGTTAGCATTGTTGTTGACCGCGCGACGCGCAGTAGACTGCATCTCGTGCTCGGGGGAAGCCCCCTGAGCTTTCGCTCCCAACCACTCAGACTCCTCGGCGAAAGGGCCGCGCCTTGCCTGGCCGGTCTGCCTTACGGTGTCTCGGTTCACCCTCCGACGATGATTTTTTTTCCCTCGTCTATCCCGTGGCCGAAGCTCCCGTTGAACGCGCAGTTGCACCGTGGACCCCGCGCCAACACCGCTCCACGAGGCCCAGTGATAATGCATGAGGGCCAAATTGAAAAATTATCACACCAAAGCTCCTGAGGGTGTTGCGTGGCCCTTGTAGCCCGTCCTGCCGTTCTGTTCCTTTTGGCCCTGGTGTTGTTTAGAAAGAGGGTGAAAAGCACTGTCCATAGGCGCGTCGCTGTCGGACCTCCATGCGTGTGTTTATGTACACCACGCTCGTTCCAGGAATTCGCCCTCGCGATGCTCCATAAAAATGGGCGCGTCGAGTGGTCCGCTTTACTTGTTCGTACTCCACATCCGCGACTGCACGGTTTATCCTCTGTATAAAACACCGGGGCAAAAGTTCGAAACCCCTCAAGGAGGGTGCGATGCACTCAAGGAGCGTAAAAGCTCCGTTGCCTCGAAGTACATACTATATCTTCCATATAACATCCGTAACCCTTCATGCAAGAGACCGTTGGTAGGGAGAGGCCTGGGTGGAAGAGTCGGAGGGCACGGGTGATGGTGGGTGTCCGATCGTCTGCCCTCCCATCCGTTCCCTCACTTCTTACATACCCGTGATGGCCCCCGGGGGTCGAATAATTAGGGCCGATAAGTCACGACGCAACAGCCACGATGTATTTCTTCCACGGGTAAAAGGGATGCACCGGACTGACGTTGTTGCTCGTAGGAATGGAGGTTAACCGAGCTGCACACAACTGCATACTGCAGTTGTGTTGACGATTGGCCAGGGGGAATCCCTCCGCCGCCCCCGCCGATCGAGCCGAAAGTTAGAATCGCTCGCGGAAAGGGTGCACCGCTGTGTACTGTTATACGGGGTGGAGTACTCCGATGCCTCGCGGTGTAGAGGCAACGAAAGGAAATGGTGTGGGATCGCGTGCCCATCGCCCATTACACCCGGACAGACTTAGCTTTGCCGGTGGCATGGCTTCGCGGTTCCTACTTTCGAGTTGCTTTCGCCCTCCTCATCGATGTTCCACCGTTGTTTTACTCCCTTCCACAGGCCCGGGGTGAAAACAAGCCCTCTTCGTCCTCTTCTTCACCTTCTTCTTGTTCTTCTTCTTCTTCTTCTTTTACTTCCGACTCTGTCTGCATCGCACGTAATTCCTACGTCATACACGCCGAACTGAACTTCATGTTGCTGTTTGTGCTGTAATTTGGACCCTCCCCGATGTCCGCTTTTCTTACGTACGTGCCCTGAGAGCCTCTAATTCGCGTAAATGGCATGAAAATATGATAGATGTACACGTACACTATCCTTCAACAACAGTTCGTATCTTGCCCATGGTATAACTTCACAGCCGTCTCAATCGATAGTCCATGGAATTTAATGTTTACGGTAGGTTCCGTCGATGAGCTAAGAGGCGCACGTAGGGTCGTTGTTTTTCTTCCCGCGATTATTTATCAAGCGATTCTTTCTCGCGGCTGGAAGGCTTCCAAGCGACCAATTGGATTTACCCACCGGACGAAGAGCCTTGTGTACATAACGGCGTGTCCTCTCGTTTTCCCGGAAGAACGGAGACTCGTATGCATTCTGAAAACGAACGAGGTTGCAATTTTCCAAATTGCCAAAACAAGATTACTTTCTCGGGACGATTCCAAGAGGACTCCGGGTGGATGCGCCGTGAAACTGTATTGCCCTGAAAACGAGACCTACTCGATTATCGAGCTGAAAAAAGAATGTGCGATTCGTACTCGAACCTTTCCTCAGGCAGAGTCGAGCTCGGGTTTTTATTAACTCGAGCATTGAAGCTGCGCAATTCGTTATCGGGAGCTCGCTGAAACAGAAAGAGGAATTACGTTCGACGTGGTTCGTCTCTGCGCAAGGGTGAACCTTTGTTTTTTGAGTTGTTTTTTTCGTCTTCCTATTACTTTTTTTATTCTCCCGCGCTTCCGCGGTACGCGCCTCGAGCGTTTGTTCATAGAGAACCATTGGACACCGGTCGAAACTCGGATAGAAAAGAGTCTCCGTTACGGTGGTCGATGCGTCGTTGCCGCCACGTGCTAGCGTGCACGGATGAGTTGTTTTGATATCGGGACTTCATACACCATTAGGTCCGCCCGACGATTATTTCGGGGACACGCTGCTGGACACATGACAATGTAACGCGACAATACTGCTGGACACACCGGACTCGTCTCGTCTTTCTCTCCCCTCACTCTTGTCCTCGTTCTTCCACAATGTTCCTCCAAACGGTTGCTCTGTCCCGTCTCGCTTCGCGTTCCATCCCCTCTTCGCTTCGCGTCAACCCCTTTTTTTCCTCTCCCGGTTTTCGCTGATAGCCAAAGTCCGCCGCAACGTGTTGGCGAATCGAGAAGAAATTCGCTCGTTCGCCAGCGTTTTGTTCTCTATCGGATCAATCCTACCCCAAATATATTCGTCAGGCCTGACAAGATAACATTCGACGGAGGAAGCTCCTTTCCCACGGAAAAGCGCAGGACGAACAAAACAATTGAATTTCGGTCAAGTTATTTGGGAAAAAGAGGATCATTGAGCCTCCCAGCGGGATTATTCGCGGCGCTGCTATCCAGACGTCTCAACCCTGTGAAGTGCTCGAACGCCCTTTAATATTCAACCTGGAAGTTTTGAGGTCCGCAAAAGTTCGATGCGGTTTTCTCGGTTCTCGCTTATCTCGCCGGGCGATAATCTTCTCACGGAGATATAACGCAACAGGAAAGAAGGAGACGCTGTTTAAGGGGAGCCATGTATATATACGATACGAGCCATAACGCGCAAGGGTGGCTCGCCGAGCTTTACGAACTTCTTCATTCTCCCAGCCATCCCCGAGCAGTGTTGTCGGGGGTGTTCAAGCGAATTGAAGTAACAAGCTCCCAGAGGACAGTTTATGCTCGATGTTCCGTCTGCGCCGGCCCAACTTTCGACGAATCTCCGAAAGAGAGCGGAGCAATGTGTGGTCGACTGTCTGGACATCTTCAGCGATCGCCGCAGCGTGCACTTTTTTTTGTGTCCTAAAAAGCATAAACTTGAGTCGATCTGCACTCCATCTTCAATTTCGAATGATCGAACGACTCCCACTTGGCCGGTTCTGATGGAACTGATGTTTCCTTCCCACCCAACACCTCGCGTTAGTTCGCTTCGATCGTTAAGTCACTCTCGTGTGACTTTGATCAACTTGCTCCTCGGCTTGCGGCCCAGGGTGGGACACCAACGACTTGCCAACACCCCCGCGGGCAACGACACTTCTTACGGGTGCGGTTTCCAAGGGGCATTGTTTGCCCTCTCGAACGCCACGATGAGAAATGGCGAGCATAGATCCTCCTGCCGCATCCCAAGTAGGCAGGGAGAGAGAGTCTCTTGCGCGACCGTTAGACATCCCGCACAATGACCATTTGTTAAAGTCCACTTGTACGCTCTACTCTCGCCGACCAATGTCGATCCGTTCGGTGTCATCAATCAGGACTCGCTCATATCCTCATCGAGACCTCGAGCCCAGTCAATCGCGCTCGCTGCGCCGGTAGTCGGCACTATAGTAAATCTGTGATGTTTACCTTTTGGGTTAGGGGAGAGCGGGACAAAATGGCACAGCGGGGAAAAACGGGATAATGAGAGAAAACTCAATTTTCCAATAACTGTTGGATGGTGACGAGGGTGGTCCGTGGGGCAAAAAGAGGTTGAAAATCCGGATGTATGGTTGGGACTACATTATTGGGAAATTGAGTTTTGCCCTCACTGTCCCGTTTCGCCCCACTATCCCATTTTGCTCCGCTCTCATCTACGCAAAATCCAGTAGACGCAAGATATGATCCCTATGCAGCAGGTGGATTGCCATTTCCGGTAAATCGAATCCTCGCATTGAGAGAATGATCTAGTAAAGATGCCTGTATCGCGTGAAAGATATTACCATAGCACATAGTAGTAGGGAACTGGGGCGCCACTTGTGGTAGGAAGTACCGGATTTATAAGCATTTTTCGTAGATATTATGGTAAAAATTATTGGAAAACCTGATACTTTCCGTCATAGATGGCGCCCTAGTTTCCTATTACTATGTGATGTGGTAATTTTTCGTGGATGATCGGTAGTTAGTGCTAGATCCACCATCATGCTAGATCCACATTTATCGACCGTTTGTCATGATTTTATGAAAAAGTTAATTAATATTCAATTGATGTAAGTAATGTAAGCAAATTTGAAGTTCCTGTCCATTGAATTCACAATTTATTTTTACAACGCAGAGTACTTTTGTCGAGGCATTGAGCTACTTTAGAATTCAATGTTAGGTCCATCGGTTTGAGTTCGATGTGGTCACAAAAATCAATGCGCTCAATTGCAGTTCCTTTGTCGAGCTCGCACTCGGCAAGCGGGCGCAGTATTGACAACGAAATTTTAACCAGCTGTAACGAATCAACGATAATGATGCCGTGTGAATGCGCCCGTGGGTTTCGCCGGTATGTAACACGGACATGAGTGGCAGGGGCACGCAACGTTTCGTTGCGGACAACGCAACGAAAGATAATTTCACTGGGAGGGAATTTGTATTTGCGAATTAATATCCCTCGGCTTTGGAATCATATATTCGATCAATTTTCCGTTCATCAACGGTTAATCGGATTTTTTATTCCGCTGACGCCATCAATCTGGCAACCCTCCGTGTACATAGCAAAAGCGAAATTCCAGCGATTCCTCTGTGTCGCCGCTTTTCTCTGTTATCCTCGGGGACGAATCACTTTGTCGAGCCTTTTGCTGCAATTCGATACATCAGTCGTCCGCAAAAATAAAACACTCATTCGAAGTATTTTTTAAAAATGAATGTATACACGTGCGCCGCTCGTGCATTCGTTGATTGTACGCAACGAAACAATGCGAAATATGCATCGTCGAATGCAGGAGCGCGCTCCAGCCGGGTTATTGCAATTTTTCGCCAAATTGCGCAGAATATCCCCAGCGAACGGTTCGGTCCAAAGTGATTCGCTGACAATTTTGAACACCGAGTCATTTGATTTACAAACTGAATTTATCAGAGCTACGTCGATAAACGATTCCGAGGGCTTCGGTGCTTTCACGCTCGCAGCAAAGCGTTGATTGACAAAAAAAAAAAAAAAAATTGTATCGCAGTATTCTATGAACGAACATTGTTTCCTGCTTCTGTTGATTCGTTGGCGTGTTTACCCTGTGTATATCCATGCGGCGATCGCTAACGCTGGATTACCGGGTTATTATCCCTCGATAAGTGGCAGCTGGTCGGTTTACTCTGGATCCTCGCCTCTCCTCATCTACAGCGATCCCTTCTTCACCCTCCTAGCAAGGAGGGCCAAACATCGGGGCAACACGGCGAATACACACCCGAACTGGCAAGACTCCGGATTGCCCGGATAGCGCATGCAAGTGGCCGTCTCCGACCCTGCGAACTCTCAGACTTAGTTGGCCTGCCCCGAACTCCCGGATTCGACCCTCCTAATTAATTTATAACTATATAGGAACCCCGAGCCTGTTGCAATATATATACATATAGTTTGCGCCGAGGGTCGAGACGGCTTCGAGTCGAGTTTTGCAAATCGGGAGTCGTACCTTGCCGATAATCGAGACGCCGAGTAAACCTCCAGCTTTTATCAATATTTTCTTGTTTCGATACTTCACTGAGAAAAAGGATAGTATTTCTTACTATAAAGAATAGTTCCCAGGCGGAACTTCTATATAAATAGATTCTTATAGATTATATTTAATTAACTAAACCGTAAGTCTGGTTGCAACCATGATTTTTTGTCATTGTCATAGATATAAAATGTAGACGTTTCCCTTGGGAACAATTTTCTATGGTAAAAAGTCAGTATTGTTGCTTTTAGTAAGTAATGTTTTCTTAGTGTTGATTACAGACACTTTGATACCCAGCATCCTGATAGATGGTCGTCATACAAGAGTACCTATTTTATTTATTTATTTATTTAATGGGGCCAAGCTCTTTAATATAAATGGTATACCCGTTTTCCAATAACAATCTTTCAATAACAGGTGATAAATATTCAGACTATTCTTCGTAAACCTCGC
This sequence comes from Stenichneumon culpator, assembly GCA_964017025.1. Taxonomy (NCBI): domain Eukaryota; kingdom Metazoa; phylum Arthropoda; class Insecta; order Hymenoptera; family Ichneumonidae; genus Stenichneumon; species Stenichneumon culpator. Next base: position 13,262,601 of record OZ024780.1, on the reverse strand, counting down.
TGGATATAATTGCTCGTGGCTTTTTTAAATTGTCCAATTGGTTTGTCGAAGATATGTAGTTCGGCCAGTTCGTTCGCTTGCGAGGGAATTCTCCGGCTTGCCGATCGAGAATCGACCATTGTCCGAGAGGCTGTCAACTTCGTCAATAAATTAATCTTCATTTTTCACAGCACTGTCCAACCCATCGTCCCATTCACAGACGATTACGGAACGCCGTCCCAGCGCTGAAGAGTGGTTCCTCAAACCATGAAATAACTTCAACCCAATCGAACACGTTCGAGTCTAGCGCGAGATAAATGCGATAAGAACTGTTCGGGTTGTTCGAATTTGCTTCGCGGGGGTTTGAGTCGCGGCTCTGTAGGTACGATCCGGGCTGATACAAATTCAAGAAGGTAGTTAGAGGGTGGTTAGCGAGGCTGTTCGACGTCGGTCGGAGGAATCCATAGATTGGCCGGGCGGGCGCTCGCGCTCGCCCCGCTAACAATCAGCCGTAAATTATAGCCTCAATATCCATTGTGTACCCTGCTCTCCGGGTGGAGCTCGTGGCTCGGTTGAGCCCGGAGAGCCTAACCCCCGAAGTCTGAGGCCAAGACTACCCACACCCCCGGTCCGTGTGGCGAGAGAAGGGTAACCGGTATAGACGCCAGAGAGACCGGCAAACGCCTCGAGTGCAAGAGCAATATGGCGAAGGCTTTAAGGCGAGAGCGAGAAAGGAGGGAAGGCCTATATAGGCTGGGGTGTACGGTCTGCTACTACTAGCTGCTCCCGTACCACGAGCCCAACTGTACCAAGAGATATGTATATTAATGGGGCAATCTTACATAGTTTTGTTTACCTTGCCATTCTCCTGGTGCGTATACAATTACTATCCCCGCGGTCCCCACTTGCGGGAAGGGCGGCTGCCCTGCCATAGCTCTGGCACTCCAACTCCTCTCGCCACACTAGCTACCTTCAGAACCTCCGACCCACCCTCACCGTCCGTTCTCTATTGCCAACCGTACACTCCTTGGATAACTGAGCCGCGCTGGCGAACCTACGGGGTGGCTCGCCGGTTTTCACGCACGCAGAACCCCCCCGATCGTCCAGCTCGGTGTTCCCATCGGGATGTCGGACTCAAGAAGCCGGCCGAACGGAGATCACGAGATCCGCAAGACGGCGAATGTCTGCGGTGTTCGTCATCGAGGCCAAGGCTTCGAACCACAGTCGTACTTCCATGTAAGACCGCGCATCCTACTCGTCCTTCCATTCATCTTACTTTGCCCAACGAGGAAAAAAGAACGTTACCATGCGCTATCCTGAGGACTCAAGACGCCGGCTAAACGAAGATCATGGGATCAGCAAGACGGCGAATGTCTGCGGTATTCGTCATTGAGGCCAAGGCTCCGAACCGCAGTCCTACTTCCATGTAAGAACACGCATCCTACTCGTTCTTCCATTCATCTCACTTTGCCCAACGAGCAAAAAAGAACGTTACCATGCGCCATCCTGAGGGATCATCCTTAGTGAAGTACGCCGCGAGCGAGAGTTCCGTCTTACGCCGGATCCGTCACTGACATCAGGCACGCTTCGGCTGATCTTCGTTACACGGAGTACCTGCTCATACCCAAACACACACCCATCAGCTTCGTAAACGCTCGAACCGAGTTGCTCGAAATTCGTTCGAAGTAATCAATATCTCAAACTCCCGTCCGCTCCACCTCGTCTCACTAGGCGGGAAGATATATGTCGCTAGGATGTGGGCAAACATTGTAAATATAGTAGACGGTTGCATTGTTACGTGACGGGAGAGAGCGCGGGAACGCTTTTCCCGATGGGCTCGACGCCGGAGACGCGCCGAAGAGAGGGAGGAAAGTAGTGGCGCAAGAGGAAGTAAGGGCGGCGAGAGACGAAAGGGGTAGTCGGTGGAATGGGAGTAGGGAAACGGGGTTCATACGGCGAGGCACGAGGGCCGGGTGGACAGAGAGGGAGGGGCGGAAGGGTGGAAAACGAGGAAGGAAAGGGGTGGACAGCCGGACAAACAAAACCCTTGCTGCTTCATTTCTGCCCGTCTGGCCAGACACCGACCCTTCGTGTATTCCCGTATACGTGTATGTATCGCATCCACCAGCTAGCGCATTTCACATACGTGCGGGACACACACACGCCGAGGCATTGGAGATACACCGCGTGTGTGTGGACCCTGCGTCCGAGGGCCCGAGTGACTAGTCGCGTTTCCGCTCTCTGCAAACCACCCTCACCCCCTCACTCCCCCCCTTTGCCGCCCCCGCGTGTCCGTTTCGTCATACTCATACTCGTACTTTTCCGTGTTACTTTTCGAGTTCGTTAATTAACGGCTTCGCTTCGACGATATAGAGGGTTCGAGTCGTTCGCAGTGTTTCGAATGAACTCGCGATGGTAACAAAGTCCAAGGATGACGACGGATGCGTGCGCCGGGGTGGGGATGTTGTTACTGGCTTCGACTTCTATATGGACGGACTCGCATCCGGAGCTAAATAAACTCTCGGTCCCTTTGCCTACCAATGTTTTACACACGAGCGTTGGCTGTTTTTTTTCTTGTTAATCATTTTTTTTTTATCCATCCGCAGCTCTTACAATAAGTCACATTTTGTAAGCTCTCGCACGCGAGGGCATCAATGGATTAATGTCGCACCGGTTATTATTTCAACGCTCTCGTCTCGTTCGTATGTTACAGGTCAGTGGTGCATTGTTCTTCGGCGACTGAGAGAGAAAGAGAGAGAGAGAGAGTGACGCTGACATGGTTGATATACGTGAGTTTCTATACCAATTTAGCGTAAGGGAAAACTACGGTTCGAACGAAAATTACGGTGAGAGACGTCGAATAGATTTTGTTATAACCGGAAGAGAGATTTGGGTTTATTATTATCGATATAGATGTCGTTGACGATTTTGGTGGTAATATATAACATATGTATGTATTATCAATATATAGGGGAGAGCGGGGCAAAACGGGACAGTGAGCTGAACACAATGTTGATGATGATTTCTGGATGTCCCATTTTGCCCCATCGATACATGAGGATTTTCTGTCCCGTTTTGCCCCACTGTCCCATTTTGCCCCGCTCTTCCCTCCATGCATGTATATGTATATTTGTATGGGGAAAAAAAGCTCCTCAGCGATTCGCTAAATTTCCCGAGAAAATTTTAGCATTTTCATGAATTCCGGGGAATATCGGTGACGAGAAACGTCAACGCGACGCTGACAACGATAATAGCGTTTCTTGTGTGACTGCGTGTAGAACATCGCGAGGGATTGCCGAAAGTTTTGGGAAATTTCGCAGGATACTCGGGGGGGCGATTCGAGATATCGAAGATGCAGAGCGGTTTACGACTTTTGAAGTATTATGTCACTGGATGGAGCGTGCATACAAGTCGGTGGGGTGTATCGTTGTCGTACGCTTCGAGATCCAGCTACGCAGCGCTTCTGTGTGCGCGCCGCGAATATTTTCCCGGCAACCCTTCGTAGCCGAACGATTTATCAGAGAATGGGACGAAATCCGGTGACGTCGATCCGAGCACAGTTTGTAGAGTCGTTTGGTGCTGTGTCGTACGAGGCTCTTCCTGTCATATTCGATTCTATAGATCGAAGGGACTCGCTTCGGAAAAGAAGTTTGTGGGGGTGGCACGGATAACACCGTAGAAAAAAGGAACAAAAATCGTAAGCATGTAAATTGCTTATCATAATTCAACTTCCTCAGGCACTTTTGTCTTTATGTAACAAGAATTAATAAAAAAATAACCAGTCGTGGGTGAAACAGTTACATAGTTTATAGAGATTGCGATGGGGCATGAAATCCGCAGGTGTAACGCGTTCCGAAAATTCGATGTAGCGTAAAATGAAAAACGTGTCTTTCTGTCTACCTTAAACGTGCGTTAACGTTGAAAGTAATCGCAAGATGAAACCGAACGAATTTAATGCATCAAACTGATGTCACAAATTCCCATTCTCTCGACAAATTTGTCACACATTTGTTGACCCTTTGCCAACGACAAATCGACGATACTTTCTAACTAAAAAAAGAAAAAAAAATATACCGTAAAAATGAGAATAAAAATCGTAGGCATGCCAATTTCTTATCAGAATTCAACTTGCTCAGACATTTATGTTTTCATGCACCAAAAATTCATACTAAAAAAAAACATTATTCATGGGTAAAAATTATATGCCACACGGTTTATAGAGATGACGATAGGACATTAAATCCGTCGGTGTAACTCGTCCCGGAAATTCGTTTAAGCGTAAAATGAAAAAAGTCCCGGTCAACCTTAAATCGCGTGTTACAGTTGAAAGTAATAGCAAGCTGAAACCGGACAAATTTAATGCATTAAACTGCTGTAACAAATTCCCATTCCCTCGGCGAATTTGTAACACTCCTCACAAGCGACAAATCGACTGTACTTTCTACCCCGCGTCCAAAATCTGTCTCCTGAAAAAAAAAGAAAGCAGAAAGCGAACCCAACGACCACATTCACAGTTAACAAAAAAAAATGTTTCTGCATGCAGCGCGCAAACTGCGAAGCGCGCGCGAACCGCGTACGTTTCTCATGCTCCCCCGCCTCTCTTTATCTCACGACCCATTACTATTCTCCTAATTAAAATGTAACTGAAATTGTTAACGCTCGGTGGCGGCGAGTGTCACACGGGCTGGCGGCGTTCACCGAGAGATAGAGTTCGGTCTCGGGCTGGGTAGGTGTGCGCGGCACGTGTGTTCGTACCGGTGCGTTCCGGTCGGCACGAGTGCCGGAAATACACGTGCCAGTGGCGCTGTCCATTCCGGTCTACACACGTAAAATGTGTACGTTCGCCAAGCGTTCCTGTTTCCACCCTCCGCGCGCCTACCCCGGTCTCTTCGCAGTTTTTCTCACTTCCACTCTTCGCACCCTCCCGTTGTTATTTTCCTCCCTCGATCTCTCCGTCCCGTTCTCGCGACGCTTTTTCCGCAACCGACCTCGCCCCCGCTTGCACGTGTATCAGCCGCTTAACGTCGCTATTATATTCCTCTTTTTCCAGCCCCGTGCGTACCTGCTTGTTTTTTTATCTCCCGTTATTTCTTCTTTTTTCTTCCCCCCACCCCCCGGTCCGCTTTTCATAATGCCGGGCGCGAGGGTGGCCGAGAGCCTGGTCCGGGCCAGCCCCGACACCCGGAGACTTAGTGCCAACCGATAGATATGCATATACGCACCTTCCCGATATTATAGATATATCGTAGCGCTTGTATCCGCGCTGTACGTGTGCACGCTCTCTGTACATGAATACCCAAACCCAGCGCCTGCCTTAATAACAATTGGCTATAAACTAGTTTCGGAGAGAGCGGGGTGGGCTCGTGGCGGACCGACCGGCCAAACGGGCTCGGGTATTATCGCGATATTATTCGCCGTGGGGGTGTTCGGGCCCGCGAAAGGACGGGGCAGCTCCGCGAGGAACTCGGCAGGGCTTGCTGCAAGCTCCGCGCTTCCACAGCCCCGGAAACGATCGCGGCCAATGTGTAGGCTCACTCCTCATTCCTTGGTCCATATAACAACCCCCTATCTCCCGCGCGCAACTCGTCTCACTTTCTACGCTGAGAGCTTTCCGTGCACTCGAACGGCTTCCCATACCGACCGCAACAAGGGCCGAGAGCGCACATGGTTGAACGCTCGGCGGTTTATTGCAAACCTGTTATTGCGTGTGATCATTATTTTTTGATTTTTTTTTTTTTTTTTTCTGGGAGACTCTTCGGAGAGATCGTTCATGAGAATATCTGCGTGCAGAGTCAGCGGTGAGGTGGAGGGGGTCTTGTCGGAATACGGGGCAAGTTGAAACGGTCCCAGTAAAAAGATGAGATTTAAGGCAGTGTCTTGCACTCAGGAATTAGAGTGCACACTGGTCAACATGCTGATCAGTAATTCCTGAGAGTACTTTCCTCACTGCTTGGAACTTCTTTTTTTTTTTTTTTTACTGCGTCTGTTTCATTTTGCCCCATGTACCGACTAGCGCTGATCTACCTAAGCGACAGTTCTTAAAAATTGCCGTTTTTATTCGTCGACTAAAACGGACGGACGTTTTCTTGGATTCCGCGAACTTTGTGCGGTTTGAATTTAGCCCACTAGAACGTGGATGAGTAAATAAAATTGTACCTACAGCGATCTCAAGAGCAGTTTCATCGACGGAGCGATGAAAAAAATCGTCAGAGAAACCCATATGGCCCTTGCAAGCGAAAGAGGATAAGGTTTTAGTCAAAAAAATTTTGGTCAGAAGGACGCGGTCGGGTTTTTACACACAGTTAGTACAAGGTGTAATGAAGTTTGAGTTTTTTTAAATGAAAAATATCAGTTCACAACGCACTTATTAAAAAGTAACAATTACCGAATAACTTTAATTGTTAATAAGTCCGTTCTAAATTGATATTTTTCAATTAAAAAAAGTCACACTCCATAACACCTTGTATAAAAGTATGTAAAAACCTGACCATATCCTTCGAATACCCGCGTTGGAAAAAAAATGTTGAAAATCGATCTGCATTTTGGGAAAAATCCTTATGCTAGTGCCTTAGTGTCCCGATGCGAGCCTCGCTCGTGCCTTCAAGCCGAGCATGTGCCAGCGAGTCCCTGGCCAGGAAACCTCGATGCGATTTCCATACCGCCAGTGTATCTGGCTTATCCTCGGCTTGCCTCTCAAGTAACTCTTGAAAACTGGCAGGGAAAGGGAAACGGGTTTACAGGAGGAAAACACAAGGATGCTGAAACGTTAAACGGCATTCTCTCTTCTCGGGCTCGTCCTCGGCAACAACGATCCCTCCCCTCGAACGGGAAAACGACAGCGAGAGCTTCGGGTCCCGCGAGCACTTATTTCGCGTTAATTCACCCCTCAAGACCGTCGTAAGCGCGGGTCGGACGGGCTTCCGCAGCTCGGAGAGCCACCCCGTGCCCGAGAACGTTTGGCCTTTTTTCTCACGTGCCGCGAAGCCGTTCTCGTTAAGCGGTCGCTCTCTCCTCACTCCTGACGGCCCTCCTCTCCGCCCGGTAAGTGGGGAGCTGTAAATTCATTGACTGACGAAAATACACTTGGAATTCCCTACGGGAGAATTTCGCGCCGGTGAGCGAACGACGGAGATGGAGCGAAAGAAGCGAAGCCGGAAAAAAGGGACGATGAGGTTGGAGTTTCTCTCTCGACACCTCACGCCGCAACCGAGGGAATCAGAATAAATCCTCTTAAATACGTAAGACGCGATCTTTCTCGGTTTCCACACAATAAACGGACGGGGTGGAAACAAGATGAATCAGTCGTTGCAACAATTAATCGTGTTTCATGTCCTATGAGCAAAATCTCAACTTTTGGAATGTCTCGAAATTATATCCGGGAAAAAAAGGAAGATACTATTTAATCGCTCCCTGAAATTGAAGGCAATCGACACTTTTCAAAGGTGCGAGAAGACTTCTTCGGGACCATCGAAAAAATATGTCCGCCACAGTGCGTTTGATAAAACGAACCTAGAATAATCGGGCGAGAGTTTCTCCTTTTGTTGGATGTCTTTACCCGAGTTAACTACGTGGTAATAGAAAATAAATCCTCTTAAATGATTATCCTCTTAAAACATTCTATCGTTTCTAGAAATTAAAGGCAATCGATACTTTTCAATGGTGCAAGAAGACTTTCGGGACAATAGACCAAATATGTCTACCGCAGTCTGCACGGTAAAACGAAGGTGGAATAATCGGGTGAAAGTTTCTCCCTCCGTTGGATGTCTTTTCTCAGGTTAACTACGTGGCAATGGAGAATAAATCCTCTTAAATACGTAAGACGCGATCTTTCTCTGTTTCCACACAATAAACGGAAGGGGCCGAAAACAAGACGAATCAGTCGCTGCGACGTTGCAATAATTAATCGTGTTTCTTTGACCTATGAGCAAAACGTTAACTTTCGGAATGTCTCGAAATTATATATATATGTATTAAAAAAAAACCAAGAGAAATTTTATCGGTCCTAGAAATTAAAGTAAATCGATACTTTTCAATGGAGCAAGAAGACTCTTTCGGGACGACAGAGCAAATATGTCTGCCCAAGTCTGTTCGATAAAACGAACGTGGAATAATCGGGTGAAAGTTTCTCCTTTCGTTGGATGTCTTTTCTCGGGTTACCTACGCGGTGCCCGGTAAACAAGCATCGCGACATAATTTTCTGTCACAACAATGGGCCACGGGCTACAAAAGGCTTAAGCCAGAAGAGAACGGAGCGAGGTGGGGAGAAGTTGAACGCCGGCTAGTCTCCGCCGGTATTACTGTGTGTATGTACCGCGTTGGTGGACAATGAGAACGCTCCGGTTTTGCCGGCTCCCGCAATGCCATAAATTGATTTGCTGAAGCGGTTCCTGAAAAAGCTTTGCCCGACTACCAGGCGGTTCGCCCGTGCCTCGTCGACTGCACGCCGCTGACCGGACCGGACCACCGGTGAAGCGCCAAGCTTTTCCGTGCTTATAAGCAAAAATTACGTCTAAAAAAAAAGGAAAAAAATACAAAAGCCCCGTGCGGTTAATGCGGTGAACTGGATTGTATTTATGTTGTATAATTACATCCGAAACTCGGCGAAATTTTATACAGCGACAGTGAATGTCTTATTTTCTAAATGTTTTTTCCTCTTTTTCTCGAAATAGAAGATTCGATGGGACTAAAAAAAAAGGTACAATTTACTATCGATTTATCACCGTAGTAGCGATTTTCGTCGTTGTTATTCCGCGCAACGACGAGACGAGCGGGAGGGACGAGGTAGAGAATAGAAAAGTCCTTTCGTCGGTTTTACGGTTGTCAGAGCGGTACAGTGCCGTCAAACGGGAGTTTCAGAGGAAATTTCCGACGCTTCTCGATGGGATAAAAATCATCAGTAATGAAAAAATTGATACATATTCAGAAAAATAAACAAATCTTTTTGTGATTTGTTGAACAATTATTTTTATCGTTAATTTGTCAATAACATTTTGAAATTATTATTACATAAAAACAGTATTTGCATCACCTCCTATATGGTAGATTTTTTCAGATTTTCATCCCATCAAGAAATGTTCGAAATTTTCCCTTAAACTCACGTTTGGCGGGACTGCTCCGAACCTTAAAAAGGAAAGCTATTCTTCGTCGGTTATATCCTCGGCCTCTGCGTACCTACTCCTAGGAATAAATGTCTAGACACGGAAGACGGTAAAAGCGTGAAACCGTCCTCTCGATATGTCGCCGAGGTGCAAAGGCGGAGGAATAAAAGACCAAAAAAAGAAGAAAAAAGAAAAACGGAATGAAAATCGCAAGTGATAGTTCCGAGACCTACGATAGGTTGAAAAGATACGGGCTCTCGTCGACCTTACGAAATAATGCTATCAATATAAAGAAAAGCTTGAGGCAGATAGCGAGGAAATGAAGAGAGAAGGGGGGGGGGGGGGTGGTTGAAAATAGAAGGAGAAACGAGGCGAGCCCGTGATAATAGAAATCGATTTGTCAGGAAGCTTTTACATTTCGACGGGTGGTCTCGGTGGTGGGTTTTGTCGCATCTGATAGTCGACGGTCTTATCCCACGGGAGAGCGGTCCGTCCTCCCCCCTCCCCTTTCTTTCTCTCTGTGTCGCGGTCGTTCTATGACGGTATAGCGAAAGAACGCACGGCAATGGGGGCGAAGAACGAAAAAGGTTGGAGCTTTTCGTTGCTCCGGTACGCTCGGCCACTTCTCATCGTGCCAACTCGCCCTCGTCGAGCTGTCCGAGTGAGTCGGAAGCCGATTTTACGTCAACGCTCCGTCCTCCGGCTCGGTCGCTCCTCGCTTATAAGCCGTACAGATAGAAATCTTGTAAAATGGCCCGCGCGAAGACAAATATTATGGGGATCAGTGGGAACTGAGAAGCTATTTATTTTCGAGGATTCCACGCCAACGGCGCTCGCTGACTGACTGAGGGTGCGAGTTGTTGATGCTGGGCTACACCGAAGTCTCGATGCTGTCGCGGCCGAGCGTCGGAGTTACGGGGATGACAACTGAGGTTTAAGGAACAGACGTCGGAGTCAATATTTTTCAAACTCCACTCTTCAAAGGAAATTGTGAATATTCGGTCGGTAAGAAAAAACTTAAATTCAAGAAAAATAGTTCGTTACAGTGGAAAACAAGAACGAAAAATAAGACAACATTCGTCCGAGCATCGGAGTTACTGGGATGACAACTGAGGTTTGAGGAACACACGCCGGAGGCAATATTTTTCAAACTCGACTCTTCAAAGGAAATCATGAATAGGTATTCGGTCGGTAAGAAAAAAATTAAGTCAGGAGAGATAATTCGTGAAAGAGTAAAATCAAAATAAAAAATAAAAAACCATTTTTAATATACGACCCAAGGAGACTGAGAGATAAATGACATTTAGCGTTCAGGGAGGCCGTCTTTAATGGTCAGTCCGCGCGTATAGAATGAGAGCATGGTATTTTTTGGGTTCATCGCGCGGAACATTCTTCTCGCTCCAGTCGCGAAATTTCGCAACACCGGGACGCTTTTTAGTGAAAAAGGATAAAAATAGCCCTCAAGCTGCAAGATCACTCATAGTTTTCAGTCCCGCGTGCGCGATAGTGTAATCCACGGGTTTGCGCATGGCAGACTCGCCGGCGTTGCGACCGGGAATTATAATTACAGCCCGCTGAGAGCGGGAGGTGGGCGACGGCGGGGAGGGACCGAGATAGGGACAATCCCCGAGCCTGGTCGAGAAATAAAAACTTAAAGCCCCCATTCACAGAGCGAAGTGTAACTGGCCGGTGGAGCTGGCCGAGGCGCGGCGAGAACGGGTTAATTGAAAACTACCGAAAAGCACAATTTCGCGAGAAATTATTTCTATTCATTAGCCACGACGGGGCGAAACGGAAGCGCTCGTGCGCCGGATAAGCGGGGGATGGAAAAGCCGTGCGGACCAGCTCGGAGAGGGCGCAAGGACAAGCCGGTTCAGCTTTTGCTCGGTCGGTCCGAAGCAAAGCGGCATCGCGGAAAACACGATTGCACTGCGAGACTCGCGAGATCAGTCAATGATCATTATCGAGGAACAACGTTGATCCAAAAAAACCCGTCGAAAAATCAAATCCGCCAAAGTGCGATCTTCACACCTGGCATGTTTCCTTCATATCTCGTACAAATACACTACACAGATGTATTATTTCAGTACGTCAAACACGCATCTTGAAAGTCGACAGTCGATAAGCGATCGAAAAATCTTCACTCGCCACTGCCAGAAACGCTTTTCCTCCCCCACCGATCTTCCTTCCCATCTTTCTTTTTTCTCATTTTTTTTTTATTACATCTTTTCTCTCGTTCTCATCGTCCCAACAAAGGAAAAGTCGCGTGTCACAGAGCGTCAGCGACGTGTCGTGTACAGAGCAGAAGCTCGCCAAGAGGGCTTCGTCCGGCCCTCTCAGTTCGCACATCTACTCGTACGTGCTGAAGCAAAGAGGTGCCTGGCGTAGGTTGAAGGGCGGGCGGGGTGGGGGAGACACATTCGCCCGTGTCCTCAGGGATGGCATGAAATTCGTGCAAGGTAGAGAAAGCCCGGAACGGAGAATGGGGTAAAAACATCCGAAAAGAGTTGAGAACGGATAAGAGAGGCAGAAGTGGATGTGGAGTGGGCGGGAAGGGAGGGGGCAGGAATTAGGGAGGGGGGGGGCGGGGGTGGCGTTTTGAGAAGAGACGAATATTTGAGAACGAGACGCGTTTTCGCGCTGCATAGTACAGAAAAAAAAAAGGTTAGCCGCGAAGCATCCAGACAGAGGGACAGGCGAGACAGACGTAACATCGCACAGAGTATCAGAGACGGGGGAAGGAGTAGGACATGGGCGTCGGCAAGGAAATATGAAAATAATAATAGCCGAGCATCGCCGAGGGCCACGAGTGTCAGGCGCGGCCTGCAACCGCCCGGGCGCCTCCAGGAAGTGCATGCGGAGCGCGGAACGGCGAGGACGGAAGGGAAAAGGACAACGTCGCGTAGCTTGATTTTGACACACGTAAGTTTCCCCTAGCGTGTGCGATGGGAGCGAGCGGGGGGGGGGGGGGGTGGAAGCCACCCTTGCCACCTGCCACACGCATCCGGGTGAATAATTTTTTTTTTTTTTTTCGGGAAGGTGCAGCTCCGCCGGGCTTGGTTGTAGTGCCGCGGAGGATTCTCGCGTTTGAGGTCGATCCGCGCGAAGGAGGCGAGAGCGGAGGAGACTGGAAATTTCGGAATGCAGACGCGGTAACGAGAGATCCGCGGCGGGTTGCCGAGGGTGCGCGAAAGTGTGACTTCTGACGGTGTCTCCGAGAGATTTCGGTCCTTTGGCTCCCCCGTGCATGCCCGAAACTTTTCGGCGGAGAGGCGCGTGGATTCGCCGGTGGAAAACGTCACTCGGGTATATTGAAATACGGCGGGAATTCTCGAACCCCTCGGGCTGTGATCGAGCTCCGGTGGGACAGCGGATGGGGAGCTTGATTCGCGCTGGGTTTCTTTGATTCTGGATAGCGAGGGGTGGGAATTATTTCGCGGACAGGAGGGTCAATTATTGTGAGAGTGGGGCAAAATGGACCCTGCTCCATCAGCGATGAGGCGGGAACTGGCGAAGCTCCGTCCGGTTACGACTGCATTTCTTGATCGATAAATTGTCAACTTTTATTTTTTTTTTTGTACATAATGTAATTTTTTATTCGAAGGCGAATAGTTTTGGGAAAAGAGACGAGCGACTGAATTACCGGGGTAGTGAGGTCGCGGCGACCGAAGCAACCTCTGAATTAATGTTTTATCGATTAATTAATTTGTCCATAGAGAAGGGTCGACCGGGTCGGGAATCAGAAAAAGTTTTATTTATACTATGTAGAACGCATACTATTATTGTATAGTGGAACACAGGCCGAGGTTAGCGAAATTGGGACATCCGCTCATTGAGGTGCGTTCAGATTTAGCGAAACTCCATCGATCGAGTTTCCGTTGATAGGATGCAACGGCGATACGGCTTATGCGGTGTCAAGCCCGCGTACCCGAATGTTTTATATCAGACGTATGTAATTGAAATTGACGGGAGCTCGCGGATGTGTGTATAATTGTTCGAACACGACTACCTGGAAATTATTAACGCGAACCATTGACTCGTGTACAGCGAATGGCTGCAGGGTGAGCGCGGTGATTACGGACTGCCCCATGTAGGGTGATCGGATGTGGCCAATGGTTGGGTGAAGCTTGGTGCCGATGTTGCCAAGAATATCCATAAACACACCGACAAACCTAAATGAAAACGACTGACAACTCGAAAGAAACGTGCCCAAGTCAACTTTAGTGGTAGTTCATCTTGCCCCGGCCTAGCTTACATATATTTTATTTATTTATTGCCCTTTCGTTACCTTCTTTTAAATTTCATTTTACCAGCCTTGTCGACGATTACATTGACACGGTACGAATTTACGTTGTAGACATAAAAAAGGCAACATTATTGTCATGGGTGGCGGATTTTCACGCTGTAATCGGGGTGTCTTTTGTTATACATATTCACCACTTTTACCCTAAACACAACAACGAATGTGCGCAGCACGGTGCGACGTCGATTGACCGGAATAGAAACGTGTGATGACTCGAATGAAACCTGTCCAGGTAAATTTTTCTGGTAGTTCATCTTACCCCGACATTCATTAACATTGTTATATTTTTATTGCCCGGACGTTACCTTTTTAAAAAACGTCATTCTACTAGCCTTGTCGTCGATTACATTGCCATTGTATCATTTAAAAAGTGATAAAAAACGCGAAGTCATTATCATACTATATGATCGATTTTCACCACTTTTACCCTAAACACATCGACGAACCTAAATGAAAACGACTGACAACTCGAAAGAAACGTGTCCAAGTAAACTTTTGTGGTAGTTTATCTTGCCCCGGCCTAGCTTACAATTATTTTATTTATTTATTGCACTTTCGTTACCTTTTTTATAGATCATTTTACCAGCCTTGTCGACAATTACATTGCCATGGTACGAATTTACGTTGCAGACGCTAAAAGAAGAAAATGATAAAAAGGGCGGAATTATTATCGTACTGTATGATGGATTTTCACCACTCACCGATGACACGTCTACTCATCTGTCCTCCATGCATTGTACTCGAAACATGAAACGCGCGGTTCGCTCGAAATAATTTTCATCGATGAGAGAGTTTCATTAATGTCGCTTTGATTTTCATTCCTCATTTCGACCCGCGGGATACCTGTGCGCCGTCCAAACCCCCTTTGTTATACATTTTCCAGTCGCGTTTGTCCGACGCGAGATTTTTCCCGAGTGTTTTTGCAACCCGAGAACCCCCGCTATCGTTTGATGTGCCAACACGATCCCCGATTCTCCGTCTCTACAGGGCTTACTCGATGTTTCGCGCCGTTCCGATCGTACGAAAAAAAATACATGAGGGTTCATTATTCCATCTCTTCGTCAGCATTCGATAAACCAAATGTTATGATTTTCGTGAAAATCTTTGAAAGCAATCCCGATCGGGCAGTGCGAATCAGTAAGGGAACACTCGTAACGAAAATTGGATAACGATAATAAATTACAATAAACCGTTCAAGTTTATATATTTTTTTAAATATTGGGACATTATAAGGAAATTTCTTAAATTTTATTAAAAAATCGAGATATTTCCAGCGATTCTTGGGAAACTTCGCCACTCGTACGATCCGACTCAGTGCATCTCTCACCGGCAAAATATAATTAACGAGCCCCGATACACCGATAGTAAATTACGGTACACGATACATTTAAATTTGTTTCTAATTAAAAAATAAAAATGAAATATGTTAAATTTTATTTAAAAAAATTAAGATATTTACAGTATTTCTTGATAAACATTCCCAGTCGCGCGATCTCACTCGCCGGCAAACTATAATTAACGAGGCCCGATATGCAGTCCCTTAAGAGCCCGTTAACCAGCCTCGTCCACCCTCGCCGTACAACCCTGCGACAACCTTTGTTTTTTCGCTGTCCGTTGTTCAACGAGTGTCCGGCGGCGCGAGTGAGGAATGAAAGGGAGGAAAAATTCTCGGGAGGGCAAAAAAAAAAACAAACGGTGCATCCAGTGTATCGGATGAATGAGGTAGCTGCGGCGCGCAGTAGTCGGAGTTGGTCAATGCTGTTGGCATATCCGCACGCGCGTAGTAACCCTCCACCGTTTCGTTCGCCTGTGCATTATACTCGTCTGATATGGCCACGCTTCAACTTGAACAAATGAACCGAGAATGAATGGAGAAACAATTTTTTTGTGTTCCTCTTTTTCATTTTCGCCAGTAAACAACGACGGGGTATGAGCGAGGTCGGCGCGGCAGGCGGCGAGGTCGAGGAATTTATAACCGGAGTGCAGCAAAACCACCCTTCGGCTCATCAATCGTTCCGTATACAAACATACAATTGTATCGATCTACTCGTCCGTATACAGAAGCGTCGCTCCATCGCGGAAAAAATCCCCCCCCCCCTCCGCTTTCCTTTTCCCTTTGTTCGACTTTCCATTTCGCATTTCAACCGTACCGGGGCGCTTTCGCGAAACAACTAATGCGCGAACTCTCCCTCTATCCTTCTCCTTCAGCCCGGAGCCCCGAGCGTCCGCCTGTTTGTTTGTGCATTCCTGCTTTATAGCACATAGTATGAAGTATAACATATATATATATATACATATATATAATATGTATATATATATATATATACAGGGTTGGATGGAGTTGTGCATCGACAGTGACTGTCGTTCTCCATTGTCGCAGCCGAGTCTCGCTTGGCCCGCGACTTCTCGAATGCGGTTCGGGGCTACGCGGATGAGAATGCATCAACCCCTCCCACGGGGCCTCGCCTGGTTCGAAATCTCTTCTCTCCTTCCGGATGAATCGCTCTAGGCGTTACTGTTTTATTGTTTTTTTTTATCTTTCATTTGTTCTTTCTTTTGGAAACATCACTTGGAAAATGTTGGATGGAGTTGTAACGATAACTTCCATTCTCGCAGGACAGTGCAGTCGTTAATTGTCTTGTATGTTTTTTTTTTATCTCCGTCTTCCTTCCGGAGTAAAGAACGTAGTTTAAGAATAGCGCAGAGTTTAGAGCGAGGTGCATCGACACCGATCGGGCCTGACACGATCGCTATAGCGCGACGTTGCACAATGGCAGCGGTTGCGCGGTGGGATAAGGTGGAAAGGAGAGAAAGCATATCGTGGACTGTGCAGCGAGGGAACACGCGATGACGTGATTCTATCGATTATCAAACAAATATTATGCACTCCCTCGCTTCTCACTGCACCATCTGCATCGAGCCTCCGGCAATTCAGCCGGAGCGATGTAGATACGCTGCGCTATGTGTACGCGATACCGTGCCGAAGTTTATACAGCGGTTTAGCGATCGCATGGCGCCAAAAATTCTGCGCGATTTATAGGAATGCCCCGCAATGAATCGCGATCCTCCCTGCCGATCGGGCGAAGGCACGAAGTACGGAAAAGGGCGGTGCAGAAAATTTGCGCTCAACTTTGTGAGCGCGAATAGCTTCGGGTAGTTTAAAATTTGGCGAATCTGAAAGTGAGGACAGTCGGAAGCGAAGATGAAGTTAGAATTGTCCAAGTTCTGCAGGAAATTTCAAGAAATCGTGACCGGCAACGAGCTCGTCGAAGCTCGGGAAGTAAACGGCAAGGTATAAAGAGCTTTAGCCAAGGTTTAGCGATCGCATAGCGCCAAAAAATAGGAATGCGCCGCAATGAATCGCGATCTTCTGCCGATCGGGCGTGTGCACGTGGTACGGAAAAGAGGGGTGCATAAAATTTGCACACAACTTCGTGAGGCCGGATAGAGGTGGTTATTTCAAAATTTGAAGAATCGGAAAATGACGACACTCGGAAGCGGAGATGAACCTAGAATTGTCCAAGTTCTGGAGGAAATTTTAAGAATTGGTGACCCGCAACGTCATCAAGAATGGCACGTATGCACCGTCTGTATGCACGCAGGGCCAGTGGTGTGCGACACCTGATATAGGTTCGAGCTCGTCGACGCCGGGAGGAAGTAAGCGGCAAGGTATAACAAGCAAAAAGGACCTCGTCGCACTAACGAAGTGCCTGACGGTTGGGAGGGCTAACTTGCCCAAGCGGTCGTAGCAATAATGCCATCCTCTCTGCGGATCGTCCGGTTGGCCTCCCGCGCCCTCGCCGTCGCTCTGCCCTTCCGTCCAGTAAACTCTCGTATTTGCACAACTCTTTGTCCCACCGGCATGGGCCACGCGCGAGCGCATCGTACACACATGCTGTACATACTGCAAGCTCAGTTTTGGGTATGTATATGGGCGACGGTGGGATCGGTGGAAAAGGGATATGGAGATTGACCGGGTGGTAAGCGAGAAAGACAAAAAGCCCGTAGGAGAACGGCGGTAACGGACCGTTTGGTGAACATAGACACTGGGAACCGTCGAACGAACAACGTCACGTTCACGCTCATTCGCTCCCTTCGCGATCCCATTCCACTCTCATCTCGTCCGGACGTAAGTCCTTTTTTTTCATTCCAGTTACTATATGCATAATAGCATTAGGATTCATTAGCAATCAGAGATGGGTGGACGACGTATTCGTAGTAAACCTAACGGGGAAACCGGGACGGGGGATGAAAATCTCCGATCGTTTGTTTACCAGAGTTCGGACTGGTCCGATTCCTCACCCCTCCCGTTTCTGACCCCGTTGTAATTTTCGACATCCCCGTTGCCCGCGACCCCACTTGATACCGAGCTTCTCATCTCTGGATCCGACTCGAGCACCGACCGAGTAAAAGATCCTCGGTAACTGGTGCAGTGCCCTAGCCGTGCCGATGGTTGAATCTCACCTGGGTAACTACCGATATTGCCCAATTATCGTCCAGTAAGTCTTCTCGTTGTCTTTTTTACTCTATCCCCAGCTTCGCCCAACCTGCTCTTTCGTGTAACGCTGGCGACAGGCATGAGTCGGCTCAGCGAAGTACAAAAAGTCAGAATCCTCATTGTCAGCCGTGGGCATTGTTTATGGTACGATGCCGGGACGGGACAGAGGGCGGTTGCAACAGGCGATGGAAAGTCAGGAGGAAGTACAGAGGCCAAGCGCGGTACAAACGGCGTGGAAAATGCAAGTTGGGAGTGACTGCTAAATACGACGACGAGTTTCCGTAGCTAGTGTTGCTCTCGCGCCTCAGGCGCTTTTCATACCCCGTGCGTCGTGGTATGGTTTCTGTATGGTAGTACAGAAACTGCTGTTTGTTTTTGAATGCCGTGCCGGTCGCGCCCGTCTATGTACTTGGCGGTATCGAGCAACGGTGTACACAGTTTCGTTCCAATTATTGTTGTACCTTCATACACGTATTCGACTACCGTGCATCGTTATCGGGAATATGCTATGAGGTGCCGCGTTGCTTATGTACACCACGCACTTTGTGCATCGACGGTTTTCCACACCGCCGTCTCGTTCAACTGCGCGGCTTCGCAGTGGGGCTCAAGCCCGCTGCGAAGCATCGCAGACCCAACAGCAGGAAAACAATGCGTCGAAACAAAGTGTCGACAGCGCTCTGCCTCATGCTCCGGGGGACCTTCTCTCGTTCACGTTCGAACTATCGACTCCCGATTCAACGGAGAAGAGGAAAAACCCCATTGCACTTTCGTACCTTCATTGTATTTGGGGTTCGTAGCTGTCGTTGGGAATGAATCGCACTGACGTCTATCGAAAGTTTGTACAACAAGTCTTTCCATTCCCACAATTTCACCTGCAAGGCTTCTTCGGCGTGTGCCCAAAAAAGTGCAATTGTGGATAGTCACTAAAGCTGTATGAGAAAAGGTCTTCGGTAGTTTTAGGAGGTCACCCTACCAAGCCTCCACTATGTTAGGTCCTCCTTCTTGAGGAAACTTTCGTGACGCTTTTTGAGAACACTCTTCGCTTCCCCGGAAACCCAGGCAAAGATGATTTCACAGTTCCGATTGTATGTTTCGTTACAAACTAAATACTCATAGATTCTTGGTAGAATCGACTTTCACCTGAAATAAGAGCGGGCACTTTGGGGCTACTTTGTTGTAAATATAGTGACTAAAATTGGAAAGCTGATAGTATCTAACTAGAGGGTAATGGAAGCAACTCTTCTCCCAGGAGCGTAACGTCTATATGGTTTTACTTCGAATTCATCCCCCCGTGGAGTTCCATCCCAGATCGATTCCATGCAATTTGTTTAGCCTGCCAGTTATGCTCATTACACATCTCCCTACAACTCCCGAAGAATTCTACGTATACGCACCACTGAACAGGAAAAGCCAACCTACAATCGAGAGATTGTTCCGTTGCCCGGTCTACCGTTAACTTGCAAAATAATTATATCCTCGTGCACATTTAAACTTACAAATCGAGAAATAAACGTTTCCGTTTAGTGGAATTCATTGAGGCTACCATATCGTTAACACGGCGATTTGCGTTACGCCGATACAAAGTATGCCATTTCTGTCAGGCGCTTCCGATCGTTTTACACGAACGGTGCCATCGGCATTGAGAAAAACTATCGAAAAATACAAGTACATCAGAATCTGGAGCATGAAAGTTTCGCGAGGGTGACCTAAACGTCGATTCGTACCAGCCACCCTCTTGTCATGGGGCAGTCTCGTAGTCGCCGACAAAGGGGTTGTCTTGACGCGTTGCGGCATTCAGGCCCGAAGATCCCTCGCCATCGCGGCGTGGGCGCGAGTTTTTGAGTGCTACAAGGGCCAAGAGGTGGTGGAGATAATTTTCTGACATTAAAAATGATATCAGAGCGAAACGCCGCGGGACAAGGGATGAAAATACCGGAGCGGTTGCGCCGGAAAGCGGCGGAGAGGCGGCGAAACGAGAGGCAAAACCGAGGGCAGAGGGAATGAGTGCCCGGGGGGGTTGGACGGGGTTAACGTTTTGCTTCTGGGCGCTGCTAGCCCAAGGTACAGGAAGAAAAGTTGGTGTATAAACAGAAGTTACCTAAGTACATTACAAACTGTAATGGCGAATCGGAGGTACTTGGGAACCCCCCTCCCCAGTTCGTCCACAACGAGGAGACGAGAGGAGCCCCGGCTCTTCAACGTACACCCAACCCATCCCGTGCCTTCATCCACGAGAAAGCAACCCCCCCGACATTTATTATGCTATATTGTTACAAGGAAATTGCGTTTTTCTAAGTGGAACCGGTGGTAGGAGTCGGCTCGGTGGGTGGATTTCCCTCTGGCAAAAGTATGAGGCTCTTACCTCGGCGACACTGCCAATTTGCGCGGTCAACCAACACCAGCAATCCCTCAACGACGGATCGGTCGCCGTCATCGTGCAAGCCGTTTCGGTACATTAGACGATGAAAAAAAAAAAGAAACGTTCACTGAATAATTGAGAGTTGAATGTCTCAGTAGCAATAACAAATGTCCTTGTACTGGAAGGAACAATGCGCGTTATAGATTTATTAAGGTCACGGATGGCAAACGAAAAGAATGTGGAAATCAAAGATTGAACAGCTAAACAAGGATCACAGAATGTCCGAACTCTGATTTTTCAACGTCTTGTAAAATTCACCCTGCCAATCGCTTAACTGCAAGGTCCCCTTCGGTATTATTAACTCTATGCAACGAGTTAATGAACATTAAAGAACAAGATTTATTGGTTTTCCATCAACGTCGCGGCCGCGACGAAGCTTTTAATCGACCGGAGGGACGATTTTGGGTGAAAGAACACACGGAGGCAATGAATCGGAACGGTTACTAGAATCTCCGTTGCATTAAACTGAAAAAAAATCTGCAAACTCGATCAATACAAAACGGGGACGCGAACGAAATTAAGTTTGTCGACGTTGATTCGCTTAGCGGTGCCAAGTGGTAAAATCAACATTACGGCGACGAGAAACATTTCCTACAAAATATTATCGCGTAACAGGCTAATTATCTTCCACCCAATGTTTCCCAATGTGCTTCTTCGAGTTCCGATTCGACCGCCCTTACGTGCGACGAGACAAAAGATTTATTCCCCGAAAATTGGCTTCATCACCTTTTTCGTATGAGGAACGAAGTCGGGCTCGCAAGCGTGTATAGTCGGAGCCGGTACAGATATTATAGTCCACATGTGTTGGGCGAAGGGGTTGGACGGGGGTGCAAGAGGGCTGCGGCATGTTGCACGATCGTAAACACTTTACATATTCCTCCCTGCTACTACCCTCTACCCCCATCCTCTCCATCGCTGGGCAAACTCTCGCCCGTTCTCTTTCCTATCCTCCCTTCGTGCCGCGCCTCGTATACTATAACGCTTTGCAATTATCTAAAATCGATTGCGAGAGCTCTCGCTGAGAGCCATAGAGAGCCGTTGCCATCCGCGCCACGGTACTTTTTATTCTTTTTATATACCATAATAACAATACTTTTGCACTCCTCCTCCGGCTTCCGTACTTCCACCTCTTGGCAATATTAGCTGCATTATGTATACTCTTTTTTTCGTTCGACCCTCCCCATTCGTTTCCAATTAATGGAATGTTTATATCCGTTCTCCCGATACCACCGCGCACCGTATTATACATCCAGGCTTCAACGGTCAAGTTGATTTCGTTGTGGGCGTTTTTTTCGCCGCTCGAAATTCCGAAGGAAAAGCGCCGAGCGAGCGTCGTCGCTAGAGCCAAACGCGATAAAGGGGTTAACTGGCGATAACAATAACATTAATATAGCTGCGACAATGGCGGTGGGAAAGGAGCGCGGCGGCTGGAACCGCGGGTATCAAAACTTCGAACCACTTCGCGATTGTTGCGAGAAACGAGCGTTGTTAAAGAGTGGAAGGAAATGGACGAAGCGAAAGAGGAACAAAAAAAAAGCGGAAGAATCAGAAGAAGAAAAAAGAAACAAAACGAGCGAGACTGAAATCCGGAGTCGTGGCGAAGTTTAGATGGTGCGGTGGGTTCATTAGGGGTTGGAATGCGGTTGGAGGAGTGTCGTAAGAGGGAGGAGGAAAGAAAGGAGTAGCCCGGCGTTGGGTCGGATATAGAACTCCCGAAATCCCAGGGGGATGCAATAGGCCCGGGGATACGAGACGTCGAAATAACGTCGAGTAAGGCGCCCCGGTCGTCAATGGTCGGGGGTGCTGGCACCGAGCTCTATCCGAGTCCCGAGGCGTTTCTGATTAACAGTGAATTTTTTTCTCGCACAACCCTTTGTAAACGACGATGAAATGTCCATACTGTACGTATCTCAGATAGCGCGTTGAGAAGACAAAAATATATATATTGGCATCACAAAAATCGCAAAACTCGCCCCAACGTCGGCATAATAGGCTCCAAAACCAAACGGCGTATTTATTTTTCGGCCGGATAAACTATATTTTGTCGTTTTATGAACACAAAATGTCCAACGTTGCTACACTGTTAAAAAAAATGTAAAATTGATGTACCGGACTGGAAGTTTTTATGTAAAACCTGGCACATTAAACTTAAAGTACAATTATGATGAAACATTAATATACTTTTTCATTGAAATTAAACTAAATGATTAAAGATAAACTATTCCCAATGTTTTTCATATACGAACTATTAATTTTTCGCCACAGTTGTACATGAACTTTAATATACCAGTTTTTTCCATAAAAACATCCAGCCGGTTACATTAAATTTCTTACTAATTTTTTTTACAGTCTATCTTTCTTGTTTAAAAAAGATAAGTGACTGTATTCGTCTTTCCTCCGTTATCGCGTCCCGAACGACCGAAGCCGGTCGGCCATATTTTTTTCCTTGCTGTTAGGAAAAGGGTGAAGAACATGTTGTACCAAGACGATGTTGATGGGGAGGTTTTCGGGCAGCGCGATATTAGCGCGAGAGGAGCGTGTACCAGAGAATTGCAACGCCCTCCCCTCGCACAGCCGTTATATTTGATTGGGCTCTTCGTGTAAGAACGCGCTCTTCTCTGCCGCAAGCCCTCCGCGTCTCCGGCATCCCCCAGACCGTTCGCGCATCCTTTTTCCCTTTACCACCCTCCCGCCCTCGTCGGACTAGCGCTCTCTGCAACGAAACGTTGGTTAAATAATATCCGCGCTTCCGACCGTAATTATCTCGCTCTCAGATTTTCTGGATTTCTGCGTGGCTCCGGGGCTAGTGACGGACGGGGGTGGCTTCTGCTGCGGCTGTTTCTCTTGGCGCTCCTGCTGCCGCTGCTTGCGCCCGAGGAAAGGGTCGGCGCCGCGAGAGGGGAAGTGCACAGGATGCCGGGGAGTTTGCAGATTAAAGATAAAGACGAGAGTACAGTTCGAGCCACGTTCTGCACCATCCTCGCCAATGATAAATATATGGAAATATCTTTCGGCATACATGAATTTCCGCGAGTTTATTCCAACATTATTATTATAACGCAACAATTATTATTATTTTTTTTAAATCGTTGGCGATTTAATTTTATCCGAAGTGGAAAGAATCCGTGGGATTTCGAAAGCCGCGCGCGGCGAGAGCTCGAGAAGATATTCGAGCCGGTGATCGAAGGGGTTGTACTTCGTCGGTTTTATGATTCCCTTCGACCCCCTTCACCGCCGCGGCCTTTCGGCATACATGAATTTGCACGACTTTATTCGAATGTTATTATTAGGACGCAACAATTTTTATTATTGTGATAATGGTCTTTAATTCTTGGGTATTTTATTTTATCTGCGGTGGGACAAATACGATTTCGAAAGCCGCGCGCCTCCGGAGCTCGCGAAGATATTAGGGCTGTACAGATAGGCCGGCCTAGTCGGCTAAAATATCTCATCCGGCTAATGGATTTTATAATGTGGCCAGCTTAGCCGTCTTAGCCGGCTAAACTATTTTAGACGGCCAAGTTCATAAAATCGTGCACGAAATCGAGCCCCTTACTTTCGCATTGTATTTTAGTCCAAAAAGGCCAGCGGACTCGTGTTCAGCGCGCAAAAATACGTCGGAATACATGGCGCTTAATTTTTTAAAAGGAAAAAAAGAATTGTCAAAAAATTGCAAGGCTACCTTTCGAGTCCATTTTTAACGTTTTTAAACGTCCTCAAACGGCACGATAAAACTATTCTAAAACTTCGGACAAGGGCCTATATTGTGTATTTTTTCCCGTAGAACTCGATGGGCACCCCAGATTTTCCGTACCTCCATTGAAAGCCGAGATTTGAACGTTTGAAAATCACGAAAATCGACGTTTTTCCAAAAGTGGCTCAAAATTGAAAAATCGTTGTGCATTCGATTTGTTTCTTGTTTCAAAGCTATATTCCAAGTATTTTTTTCCCGCTGATCACGAATCTAACAATTATTATACTCCAAACCCAATATTTTCCATTTAAATCCCAAAAACACGATTTTTCATTCATAATATCGAGTCCCTTAATGTCGCACTGTACTTTGTTTGTATGTTTTTAATCGGTGGCTATTAAATGTTATCAATGGTGAAACAAATGCATGGTATTTCAAAAGCCGCGCGCCCTCGGAACTCGCGCAGATATTCGAGGTAGTGATCGAAGGGGTTGTACTTTGTCGGCTTTATGATTCTCTTCGTCCCCTTTCACTGGCGCGAGACTCCGTTTATCCTCCGTTTTCCTGGACAATTTCACCGCTAGCGCCCGCCTCGCGCCCGCGGAACCATAAGACTTATCCGCAAAGATCACAAGCCTCGGCGGAAGTCTCGGGAAAATCGAGACCCACCGCCGAGAAAAGCCCTCGGAAGAAGCAGCAGTATTAGCCGCCACAGCGCATAACAGCTACAGCCCTTCCATACCAACTGCCGCGTTAAGGCGTAACGGTGGCGGTTGGCGATGGTGCGTTGTGGTTTCAAGTTTTACGAGCGAATTACGAGTTTTCAACTATTTTTACGAGAGTTGTTTCAATTATTTCACCAATTTGCAATTAAAAGCCGTCGACGACTTTCAGGTCGGTATAGCTTCGGGAGTAACGACGGTACCAGAGTCACCCTTGACCCCTTCCCTTCCGCCGACCGGGAACCGCCGGTCTTCGCTATAAGTATACAACGCGCAAGAGTGTCGAACTGTGGAGAGAAAGAGACTCGGCAACACCGGTTTTTACCGCCACTCGGAAAAGAAACTTTATGGCGCCAATAATTTCGCAATTAGCCAATTAAAAGCAACCAAATAAAGTGACACATATAAGCATTAAAAGTGCTGTTTTGGACGACTTCTCTTGTTCGTCGATCCTAAAAAGAGTTCTCGCAAAAAAAGATGATTATCTTCTTCTGGCAATTTTCTTTAATCGTCAATCAGCGTCCAACAATGAACAACAACACCGCACGAGATAAATGCCAAAAAAAAGTTTTCGACGTTTTTTTTGCAACCTGCTGAAACCGCCGAACTTGTTTCAAGGCAAGTGGCGTTGATCAACGAAAGGCGGAGGGTGGTTGAAACTTTCACCGGGTTAACGTGCCCGCAACCGAACGACCCGCTCGTTGGGCGAGAGCGGCCTTTGGTCAGTATTTGTTCCGTTCGCGATTGCCGCGTCGAGCATCGGTCGCATGGGTCAACGCGAATCCGCGAGGGCTGGTCGGAGAACGAAGTCGGGTGCGCGGAATGGGGAGCCTCGAAGAAGTCGGCGCGGTGCGGAATAACCGTAAGTCTGGTGTTTATTTGATGGCCCGTAATCACGCTATATTGTCATCAACGTTAGGCCTCTCCTTCCGCGATTTACAAAGGCTTGCTGCCGCTGCTGGTGTTTCTGGTTACGCTCGAAAACTTGTGTGCATTCGCTGTATTCCTATAGTTGAAGAAAAGTCACCCCCGTAGTTCAGTCACCCGCAGTTACGGACTTCCGGTCAATTTTCAGTGCCCGGGCAAATTGTTTTGTTTATGAAAAACAAACAGTGTGCAGTGTGCAAAGAATCCGAAACCGATAACTCTGAAACTAAACGCGACAGCACACTTCGGACAATATTGTTGTGAATCAACCAATCCCGTTAGTTGCGCTCGAAAACTTTGCTGTTCAGTGACCTACAATTACAAACTTCTGGTCAATTTTTAGTGCTCAAGAAAAATGTTGAATGTTATTTTTGTTCGGTTGTATTGACGCAGTGCCGGTCACGATCCGACTGCGTATTCTCAAAAAAAAAAAAAAAAAAAAAAAAAAAAAAAAAAAAAAAAAAAACCCGATACCGATCACTCGGAAACCAAACGTCACAGGAGACTCCCAGCAATCTCGTGGTGCTTCAATGAATCCCATTAGCTATCCCGAAGATTATCTTCCTCTCGGCTATACAGTCTCAACTGGTATGTATGAACGGCTGGTGCTTCTGGTTATTCTCGAAAACTCATATGTATTCGTTGTATTCCTATAGTTTACAAAAATTAACCCACGTAGTTCAGTCACCCGCAGTTACAAACTTCCGGTCAATTTTTGGTGCCCAAGAAAAATGTCTTGATTATTTTTCATTCTTTTTTGTAATGACATTGTACCGATCAAGATCCGAGCGTGGATTCTTCAAAGAACCCGAAACCGACAACTCCGAAACCAAACGTCACGGCACACTCCCGGCAATCTCGTTGTGATCCGACTAATCCCGTTAGTTATCCCGGCGATTATCTTCCTCTATCTTACACGCTCCTGTATACAGACTGGCTGTGTATGTAAGCTTTCGAAACGCCTAGTGGAATATAACGAAAGCACATTCGGTTCGTGCTGTAGAGTGCGTCACGGCAAGTCCTGATAATTAGGGTGTGCCAGTGACAAACGATTGTCACGAGCGTGTGTATAGATAAGCGAGCAAATATACGAAATAATGAGGGGTTTGAGTGTACACTCGAGCTCGTTTTCCATCTCCGTCTATCTCCTTTACCGGCGTCTATAGTACATAATATTATACCTCCGTACACCCCGTCTATACATATAGAAGCATGTGTATACATGCGGCACACCAAGCCGTGTAACAGTACGAACGTAATAATGGCTGCGAGGTGTGTAAACACACAGAGACACGAGGAGACGGTAAATGTTCAGGTGAGCCACAATTTCAGTTTGTGTGCGACCTTAGTCTGTGTGTCATTGTGCTCGTGTAACGCTATGGCGTGGAGTATTACTCAAATGCATAATTGTACCTCGTAATAGGGCCTGCCAACAAATATGCCTACAATTAGAAACCCCCGCGCGGCTCGTTCATACAGCAGTGTACTCGGTTACTTGCGTTGGGGGGGTTGAAAACGACGTACAAACGCCGTAACATCGCCTCTACGCCCCTTAAAAGCAACCACCCAACCAGCTTTTCACCTATCGCGGAGGATAACCAAGGTGTTCGCGGTCCGGGTATAAACCGGTACCCGCCTCAAAACCACACGTAATAATGTGCTGCAACACGACCACTGTGTGAATCATTCCTCGCATCCGCCTTGAACAAATGGCCTCGCTCAAGATACCTTCGAGGCAAAAGTGCCTTTCCTCCGTTGCCATTATCGTGGCATTACTTATTCGTGTTGCGGCACGGTTTGGTACGCCCAACAGTCAATAGCCGGGTATTAATGCCGAGGAAACCAACAGTTCGGGCAAACTCTTTCCGCACCAGCGGGAGGGAAAACGGAGGAATGGACATTGCGCCGGTGATAAATAAGGTCCGTGACGCGAACGGGAAATACTTGGGCAGATGCTGCCAGCGAGACTCGACGTTCTAGACAAGGTACAAGATATTAATGTGGATGGTCTCATTAATCAGATGAGACAATCATTTGTGTCATTTTTTTTTTAGATCCTGCTTCATCGAGCCAATAAATTACTCAAGATCTTTGACTCGTCTCTGAAGTTAAATCGAACGTAAGGTCTTGGTTTATGTTGATAGTAATTTTTCATGTTTGATAATCGTTAGGCTTGTTAACGTAGATATCGGATTTAGATTATCGAAATTGGTCACACGATCGTTGAACATTTCCGACGTCACGAGGTCAGACTTGTATAATACGAATAACCGGGAAGGTTCGCGAATACATTGTGCTGTGGCAGTGTAGATTCTATGTTCGGTGCGGTTTACCGAGTGAAACTGGGCTATGCGAAAATTGGGGCAGTTTGTCGAGAACGGACAAGTGAGACGGCGTCAAGAGCGCGTAAATAAACTGGGTTCGCTTTTGACCCTGTTGCTGTACATTGATAAATCAATGCGGTGGTATGAGTGCGAAAAAGTTCGCTTCTACCGACACCAAAATATCGGCTAATTCATGATCGCTGAGGGGGGGGGGGATTAATTTTCTATTCTATCCTGACCCTCCTGTCCTGCGAAAACAGAAAGTTTATTTGTGAGCTCGGACAGATAAACGGAAAAGTATATTAGTCACCGAGACTGGGCAGGTGCATCGCCACTTTACCCTACTCTCGTATCTCTCCGGTGTCGAAACAAATTACGCGAATCGGAGTATTATTATTGCGGTGACCCGCGGTTGAATTATGCATCAAAGTGCAAGAATAAGTCAGCACCAGCAGCGGTAGTAGTTCAGAAGCATCAACGAGCAGCAGCAGCGGTAGCAGCTTGCCCAGGCACGGAGAATCGAGTCGGTTGACCTGAGCCGAATTTACACGGGCAGAAAGCATTCGACCTATAAATAATACACGGCTTGTACATTCGTATGGACACCCCTCGGCTGTTTCCTTTTCATACTCTCCGTCGGTCAATTCACTGTTCCCCGGGGCTACGTATCACTTATTTTGACCGGAAATAGCTAAGATCGCGAGAATGCAAATTGCAAGTGGCCCATCCGTGCGTCCGTTCGTCCGTCATAAGATGTACGATCCGCGATATGGATCTCGCGAAAACTGCTACGTCAACACTGTCCACACATCACGCAAGATCTGGCTTTTCTTCTTCATTCGCGCGAGCGAAAGGCAAGGAAACGTCGATCCAACAGAACTTAAATTGACTGCAAAAGTGACTATCCAAAACGCGGTTTTTGGCATCAAAATTTGGAACCCGTATCGAGCTTGGTCGTGAAGAAGTAGCGAAGTACCGGCAAACAAGTCGAAAGCCGCCCATCTCTTGCAGTGCTTCTGGCAGCTGAGAGCACCTTTTCGCCCGGTCGAATCAACCCCTTAGTGGTTGACTCAGGGTAGTCACGGTCAGAGATGGCGAGGAGGCGAGGCAAGACGGCGATAGTCCAAGATGGAGGCGGAGAGAAGAAGAGGTAGAGAACGCGGACGATGATGATGAGCGAGTGAGGAAACAAGTGCGAGTAACCAAGAAATCGAGGGAAGCAACGCGCGGTGTCGAGGGGAGAAAGAAGAACGAGCGAGGGACGTTAGTTCGCCCGGCGGAAACTTAAACTTGTACGAAAACTTCTGTTCGCTGGGCTCGCGTCTCCGGAACTTGGGTAACGCCGGGGGTCTGCTGTGTGCCTCTTGGAGTTTGTGTGCCGCGATGTTCGAGCGCATAACCAACGTTGCACCGGGACCAAGAACCGACCGGGAGAGAG
Organism: Stenichneumon culpator; assembly: GCA_964017025.1. Classification (NCBI taxonomy): domain Eukaryota; kingdom Metazoa; phylum Arthropoda; class Insecta; order Hymenoptera; family Ichneumonidae; genus Stenichneumon; species Stenichneumon culpator. The sequence continues at coordinate 13,233,199 of OZ024780.1, read as the reverse complement.
AGTGGCGGTACCGAGAGCGGTATTGCGAATCGCTGTATAGTCGTTCGGGGCTCGTCCGTGAACTGTACGGCACGGGTAGATCGACGCCGCTGATCCGTATCGCCGAAACGAGGTTTGGCAACAGCATTTAGCCCTCCCCGAGACGAGTAGAAAAGAGTCTCATTAAAAGCCGAGCAAAACGGCGGGCCCCCCAGGACTACGGTGAAGGGTTCACGGGGGGGGGGAGGGGGGGGGCTCCGAACCTTGGAAACGACCCGAAAGGCGAACAGCGAATCGGGGAAGAGATGTCCAAGGAACTTGCGAAATTCGTTCAGACCCCACCGTTATCCAAGTAGACGGCGTTTTATGATGCTTCGTAAAACACAAGAAAACTTGAGAGCTTGCGTCTCTTAAGCTATGAGCTACGATTAAAATTGATCGAGGAAAAGAACATCGGATACGCGAGAGTCTACTGCGACAAGTTTGACGAAGCGGCGTCTTTGTATCGGGACGTCCGTTATTGTTTCTTTATTGTTTAGTTCGCCGTTACAAGACTGCACGGCCCTGCTCGAGTACGGAAGACGTTGCATACACGTACGCTCCACATTCTATTTATAATCGGCGAGCAACCGGCGCATTCATCATCGTCTTTATGTATCCACTTTCCGTTACTGCAAATGATTTTCCTATCCTTATTGAGCAGCTCGCGCATCCCGGAAGAGGTCGATTGGTTGTTCCCAACCGTACTCAGTAACGCGATGGTCACTCAAAGAACTCTACCGATTGGGAATCATGTCGCATAGTATTCCATCTTAATTTACATCACGAGGAAAAAGAACACGGCTTAAGGAAACGCTCCCACATGATCCCACTTTTCCCTGCGCATACAGGACATGCGGGTAGTTTGGTCTCTTAAATATAGTCTCTCGAACAAGGAAGTGAGCTAATCGCAACTGGGGTACCAAATTTCCATCATCTTCCATGAAACCAGAGGCAAAATCTTTGACCCTCAAGAACATTTGACTTGAGGCACATTCCGGAAGAGGTCGATCGGTTGCTCCCAAAGTTACTCAATAACGCGATGGCCACCCATGGAACTGTACCGATTGGGAATCATCTCGTATAGCCGAAATCCTTAGGGCGTTTTTGATTCGCGTAATCGCAACAGACTAGCCCTTCTAACTCGAATCACGCCATGCGAACCAAGAACACTACAACTTGTTCGGTGTGTATTTCCATCTCAATTTACATGACGAGGAAAAAGAACATGGCTTAAGGAAACGCTCCCACATGATCTCACTCTCCCCTGTGCATACAGGGCATGCGGGTCGTTTGGTCTCTAAAATGTAGTCTCTCGGACGAGGAAGTGAGCTAATCGCAACTGGGATAGCAAGTTTCCGTCATCCTCCATGAAACCACAGGCGTGATCTTCGACCCTCAAGAATCTTCGAGTTGAGGCGCGTGAGCGCAGGCATACGTGTTTCGAATCTCGCGACTCGTTCCAGCAGAAAGTAAGGGTCGGCTTCGGCCGATCGAGCAAGAGCTACAGGCTCACATTGGTACGGTAGAGTCTAGCAGGGAGGCCAGATTTAATACTAGAAATGGGAGGGTGTGGCGATGTAGATGAGGGTTTAGCTCGAGAGTGCTCGAGCGAGCGTGTCCTGCGGCCAAGGGGTGCAAAACCGTTATGTGTGCCTCCCTCGCTACACTCCCCGCCCCCGTTCCCATGCCCCGACTACGTACTTCTTGGCTCGGAGGTGTAGTACACCTTCGAAGACCTGCTCAAGTGCATCGCACTGTACAGCGGAGAGGAACACGAGCGGGCGCCTCAACACACCGACGCGAGCACACTCGAGACCCACGCAGACCCTCGAACTCTCTCCGTGTGTAGATCGTTGCATGCGTACAACCAATACCATCCATTAAACGCAATAAACACGGAATCTTGCAATTCACCGCTCGACTATACGAAGTGCCTCCCGCTGCATATAGACGCCGGTCGTTAAAGTCGCGGTGAGAACCGCAATACGGTCAGCGAAATTAGCTCGACTTTCTTCGAGTTTTTTTTATTCAGGATCCTTAAATGAACGTATTGATCCGCGCGAAAGCTCGTTTCGACCGCTGAATCAAAAGGGCACAACTTCAATGTCAAAGTGCATTAGTTACCTTCTTTTCATCACTAGCCTTCGGTTTATTTGCTTTGGGTTAAGGTTTCTTTTTCTTCATTTTAATTTCTCCGGAGTAAAAGTGTTTCGCGGAAAACCATGACGGTGTCCCAGCCGCGCGTATTTCGGCTTTTTCCCCTTCGGTGGAAAGTACGTTCCTTGTACGCTGCATTTACAGTTTTAACTTTTGCGTCTGATTCGGCCACTCCGCCACTCGTTCGGCTTCCGGTGGCGTTGTAACTGTCGGAGTACTCGTGTTAGCTCGAACTCGAGCGGACGAGGGTGCGGACGGAATCCTTGCACACACGCTTCGGTGATCGCCGCGTTGCGTTAAACTGTACTAGCTGGTAACGGTACACATGAAGTGCTGCAAAGCCGGCGGTGCTCCTCGGCGCTGCCGTAACGCAGTTGCCCACGGTGCGGCGATGTGTATCGTTAGTATTTAGTGTTTAGTTAACATCGGGGATGGAGAAGCCGCCAGTGTTTGTAATTGGCACGGGGTTTAGGAGCGGCGAAAGCGATTGTGTACCTCACAGATTTTACTCGGGATCCGCCGAGGAATACTGCGGATTGTGTCTTTTGCTTCCTCCCTCGCTCCCAAGCTCGCTGGAGCTGCGGCTCACACGCGCGTTCATGCTTTCCTGCTGCTGCTGCTGCTGCTGCCGAGTTAGCGGCACCGACTGCGTGGCTGACAATGTTTTGTCCACGAACTCCGGCGCGGGACGCTCTACTGCTCGGAACATTTTCAATCCCGGTCGCGACTTCCACAGGGGGTTGGCAAAACGACGGGCCAGATGGCACGGGTACACATCGCGGTCGTTACTACAATTAGATATTCGCCTCGGTCTGATCTCCAAATAATAACAGAGCGACACGTTTGCCGCGATGCGATCCGCGGTGTCGCGGCGCTTCTGACTCACAGCGCGCCTTCCCGCCGTGTTTCATCGGGATGCGCTTTTATACGTTTATATGTTATTTTTATTAAGGAGCGAGAGACTCGGCGGGGAAGCTTTGGAAACTTCATCCACAAATATGGGTTTGTCTTATTCGCGAGGATATTTGAAAGTGTAAGAAGGAAAACATTATTAACTTTTGAAAAATTAAATTTATTAGGACATATGTTGACGAAATGCAGTAGATTAGAATAGAATCGGGTTGTTTTATTCGGGTTCTGAGGCAAGCCCTCTAAAGACACCGTGTACATTAAATTTAATCTACTAGCGTTTGCATAAAAATTTCTAGTCCCATACATTAGATTTTCTATTTTTTTTATGGGGTATTGTTTAGCATTCTCGCAATATATATTTTTTCGTCATGCTTGTTTGGCGACAAAAAAAAAATTGCAAAAGGTTTGGAAACAAAAATGGAAAAATGTCATGTCTATTTGAGTAAAAGGGGTGAAAAGGGCATGCAGGTGACCCTTCCGGCGATAAATGTGAGAACCCGAGGAGGCCGATGTGATTGGATTCACAGAGTGAAGGCACATTTACATCTCTACCACTCTCAACTCTACCAGATAAAAACTCTACCAAAATCTCTACCAGGATCAAAATAAAACTGTACCGGGATTGAAATAAAACTCTACTGGAATTACAATAAATCTCTACCGGAATACAAGGCTACCATCTAGTCTTGTATTCCGGTAGAGTTTTCTTACTTTGTGGTGGAGACTTTGGTAGAGTTCTAATACGGTAGAGTTATTATTCGGTGGAGTTTTTTTCCGGAAGAGTTGTGAGTGGTCGAGATGTAAATGCGCCAGAGTGAAGCGCAGCAAAATTATACAATGAAAAGAAGTAATAAACTATGCGAAATGAATGCGATATTGTTAAAGATGTTACGCGATTTATTTATTCTCAAGAACATTCCGAAGACGTTTAGGTGAAAATCAAGGAAGAAATTGCAAAGCTTTTTTCACAATGAAACTAATATAAAATACATTCCGGAGTGGTGGGTGAAAGTTGGAGAAAATGCAATGCAAGTCTTTACGATGTCTCGGCTCGCTTCGTTCCTGGAAGAGCATCGAAAACTGTCCGTGCTCGGTGTCCTTTCGCGATTTTCCTTGCGGTCTCGTGAATTTCGTATTCCGGTGAGCGCGGCCTCACTTATTTGGAGATCAGAGAGGCCTCTCCTTCCCCCAAACGAGGGGGGCACGTCTTCTATGCCACCCAGACGAGAGATACCCCCTCGTTTCTTTGCTCCTTCTCTTCTCTTCTCTTGCGTTGCGCGGATACTCTTCTTACACGGGACACCCAAACTCCGTGGTATATTTCATTTTTAAACAACAAAAAAATGCTAATGCAACAGCCGACGCCGCGTTATCGACGCGGAACCTCTGTATGAAATAATAAATAATCGCGTTAAGCCGGGACACGGGCGCGGCACTCTCTTGGCCTTTAAAGGGCGCCTCGCTGCCGTCGTCGTTCGTACGCGCTATTTTTCACGGCCTCGAATTTCGCCGCTTTAACCCATCGCTCAGACTCGAAAAGTTTATTCTAGCTTAGGTCCAAGATTTATTTAAGAAGCTCGCGCGGCTCACCCTCGAAATTATGAAATACAATTGGACATTTTTTGACGTATGTAAAAAAAATAGTGATAACAGGAAGTCATTTTACCCAAAGAAACTAAAGACTCGGATTAAATCAACTCTCTTAACCCGATCAATGAAACAATTTTAATATAGAAATAAAAATATATAAACAAAAGCAAATTTCCTCGAAATAAAGACGAGTTTGTGAAGAAACTGTACCATAATGAAACGAATGTCTGGCACATTTCGCTGGAAAAAAATCCCTCGATTTAGAAAACCCGCGGCACGAAATTTGCCCAAAATCATGAATATTTGTATAGGTCCGAAATGACCGTAGCGAATATTGCTCATGCGAGAGAAAAGGTCGCGGACGCCGAGGTACTGCGAGAATCCCAACAATTGATCCGAACGAATCGGCGTCAATCAATGATAAAAGAGCGCTCCAAAGGACTCTCTCCATGCAGAAAAAAAGAAGAAACGGGGTGCGAAAAACTTCTATCGCGTAAGCCACTCTAAGTCGGGCATCCAAATTCAATTGTAGACTTTCGAATCTCCATGGAATACCAATCGCATCGTCCTCCTCGAGTTCTCACTTTTATCGCCGGGAGGGTCACCTGCATGCCCTTTCCACCCGTTTCACTCAAATACACATGATATTTTTCTATTTTTATGTTCAATCTTTTTCCTATTTTTTCCCAAAATAAGCGTGACGAAAAAAAATATTCCGAGAATGCTGAAATAATACACTGTAAAAAAATTTGTAACTTTAATGTATCGAACTGGGAGTTTTTATGCAAACGCTGGTACATTAAATTTAATGTACAATTATGATGGAAAGTTAATATACTTTTTCATTGAAATTAAACGAAATTATAAAAATAAAAGTACCTTTATAGTAAAATCAAAGTAAATTATTAAAAACAAGGTATTTCCGATGTTTTTATTACACTCAATATTAATTTTCCATCACAATAGTAGATAAAATTTAATATACCAGTTTTTGCATAAAAACTTTCAGTCCGCTATATTAAATTTCATATGAATTTTTCTTACAGTGTACACAGTAAAAAAGTTTCTACTTTTCACACAGCTTATTGTCCACAAGCGTCAACAATTTTGTATTCGTTAATTTTCCAACCGCCCTATCCGGCTTCTAGTTTTACAAACAAAAGTACAAACTAAAATTGTCAATAACACGGTAAAGCAAAGGCCAAGTTTGTATATTCAAGCCTGAACAAACGACTTTGTCACTTATTTAACAAAATTATTTTTACAAAACTTCGTATTCCGATTTTACCAAACTATTTCTTACTGTCCAGGTTGCCTCCATCGTCTCGAAGCATTTGTTTTTCTCATGCCAAGAAGGTGACGTCCAAAGGACGGGGTTGTGCGAGCGGTCTCTTTCGGCCGACAGTCCTCGGCGCTCGAAGGGTCGTCGTCGTCGCCGTCGTCGACGTGGTCGGGGGTTGGTTGCGGGACGGTAGGACGGCTTGCGAAAACGCTACCCGAATAAAAATGGGGTGTTTATAAGCGAGTATCCAATGTATCACGCAATATTTACATACAGCCCGCGCCCGTTTACTATAGTGTATCCACTATATTGTACGGTAAAGTATACCGTGCGGGGAAGCCCGGGTGTGCGCCATGGCGATCCACCCTCCCGATCTCTCGCCCAGAGGATCCGCGAAGTTCGCCGCTCGCAGAACCGCCGAAGAACTGCTGCCCGCGTACCGATGCACACAACGGCTGATATAATAAAAATTAAATATGATATTTCAACCCCTCGCGTGGGCCTTCTTCTTTATCCCGGAGCGCTGGGAAAGAGAGTCAGTGCTGCCTTCCGCATAAATAACAAGATTTTTTTTTTTGTAAGGTTCCCTCGACCACGAATGTACTGTGCGCGGCAGCAGCAGCCGCTACTGTATGCTTCCTCTCCCGAGCTTCTCTGCCCTTCCGGATCCTCGAGAATTCGTGAAGTTATCGCGGTTTTATGGGGTGACTCGACTGCGTAACTCCGCACGCGAGGAATCCAGCACCAATTTTCTTGCTTCCTCGACCCCGAAAAAATTTCGATCTAACCATGACCCGCACGACTGCAAATTTACCATCGATCGTCGTTTCTCACTTTTTTTTTTGAATCATTTTTTTGGCTAAAGAAATTTATGGCCATTTTTCCTTTCCAATCGTCCAGAAATGTATTTTTTTCTTTTGCTTTTGCACGCTTTTGTTATTTGACGAAAGGAAAAGAAATCACAACATGAATAAACCCTTTCGCTCGTTTCCTTTACGATTTTGACTCCAATTTAATCAAGGGAGCCTAGCGCGAGGCTCTATTCATTCCGAGGAGGGGAGGTGTACTACAACGACGAGTAGTAGACGTAGAACGATTTAACGCCAGTTTAAGGGACGCTTAAGCGCTTGTCAAGGATTAAATCAAGATTAACAGTAAGATTGTCCTGGTCCCTTGTGTCTATGCGTGTATCTGAGTGTGAGTGTGAGCACGAGAGTGCGAGAGCTGGCATGGTTCATTCTCCTTCGGTTAGCCCGAGAGGGAATACCAAGAGATTCGACTGACTTTACTGGAGCCGGTCTTGCACGCACCACTCTTAAGTAAATTAGACCGATATACGCGAAGGCTCCGAGGAAGTGAACGCGAAGTCGAGGGTGACGAGGCTCGTGCTTTCGTCCCTTCGACAAAATCTTGGCGACTCTTAATTGTATATAAATCTACAAGTGACGTCATACCGGAAGTACGACACTTGTGGTTTGAAAATCCCATTTTTCGACCGGAAGTGACGTCACACCGGAAATGCGTCACTTCCATTTTGAAAAGTTCATTTTTCGACCGGAAGAGACGTCACACCGGAAATGCGTCACTTCCAGTTTGAAAATCTCATTTTTCGACCGGAAATGCGTCACTTCCGGTTTGAAAATCTCATTTTTCGACCGGAAGCGACGTCACACCGGAAATACGTCACTTCCGTTTGGAAAATTTCACATTTCGACCAGAAGTGACGTCACACCCGAAATACGTCACTTCCGTTTGGAAAATATAACTTTTCGACCGGAAGTAACATCATACCGGAAATACGTGACTTCTGGTTTGGGAATCTCATTTTTCGAAGCAGAGTCCCACCTGGAGAGCTACTGGGAGAAAAAAAAACTTGCCCATCGAGTGATTTCCTTGAAGAGATTCAGTTCATTGAAAGGAGGTTAATATAAAATCAAAACCGGTTGCTTGTTGGTGATGAGATGATCATTCTCGTTTTTTCTTCTAAAGGACTGCAACCGGGCGGCGTTGTGTGAAAGCGGACTGGAGGCGAGACTAAAGAATAAGTTAAGCGCATAGAGAATGCATCGGAGTGCATCGAGCGAGGAGCCGAACGGAGTGAACTGTTGAGGGGCCCAAACGCGACTTTTCAACGTGTACGGTTCTCCGTCACGTTTCATCGCTGTCTCACTTCGTGCCGCTCCTTCACTCCCCGTGCCTGGCCAAACCGAACAAAACAATTTGTTCCAAAGCAAACACCGGCATCCGGCTTACTTGTGAATAAACAACACATTTATTTTTGGAGGCTAACGGCCGGCGACGCGGAAGGGGAATAGCTTTACCGTACAACTCTTTGGTCTCGTCGCATCTCATTCTCCTCTCCTTTTTTTTTTACATTTTTTTTTCCGTCTCCTTCTTCCCTCTCAATCTCCGGCTGTTTGACACTGACCGAGCGCGAGAGCTCGACGACGCTCGAAAAGAATCTCGTCCAAAAGAAGAACACGAAAAAAAAAATCAATGGTGGGAAGAGCAAAAAAAAAGAAAAGATTGAGCGCAGAGAAAGAACACAATGTGACCGTTCTTGGAAATAATTTTAAGTGGGCTCTAACGATGGACGTGACCCACTCCGCGACTCGCTCTGCGACCCGGTTATTTATTATTACCGAATGTTGTCACTGACCGTTCCATTTCGCCACCTTTAAATTATGCCAATGATAGTTTATTTTTTTGTCTTGGTTAATTTTAGTAATCATTTTACTATTATTTTCACGGTATTCTTGCCGTCTTTGCATTCTTCGGAGCTCATAAGCAATTTATTTTGATAAAATATTGATGAACAAAAAAATTGCTCCATTGCGCCTCAAGGTTCGTACTGAATCGTGTGACGTGCATCTCGTCGTCGGAGCGACCTCACGGAAAGACGAGAACCCCTTACTCGACGTAATCGCAAGCGATAAACGCGATCTCCGGAACGAGAACGCAACTAGTGAGGCTTAAAAAAAACCCTCATAACTAGAATTCATAAATTTTCTGGCAATCGCACTTTCCAGAAAAAAAAAAAAAAAAAAAAACAGAAATTTACCTTCAAAATATTTTGCTTCTTCTAATCGAGCATACTTCTTATCTTTTACTCATCTAATGCACATTAAAAAGGTCCAAACATTATTTTCATCTCTTTTATTTATTTTTGTATTATGCGCTGTCGAGTTGGAAAGTGGAAGTCGAATCACCGTGTTTTCTCGCGATATCAGCTAACTCCGCCGTGAAAACATGCGCGGCATGGGGCAGTGTAAGCAAACGGAACGTTTCTTCCCGAGACGATAAACAAAATAAGTTTTTTTTTCTTCAATATGATACACGGATGAGCCTGTGTTTATGGTTGCAAGAGATGACACGCACGCATGTGTACGCTTTGACAAGGGAAGGCGAAAAAAAAACAGTAAAAAGAAAAATAACACAAGCGCATGCGCGATAACTGTGTGCAGTGTGCGTCTATGTGTACGATAAACAACACGTGGAAGGTTCGGTTTGTTAGTGCCAGCTGGTGGCACGTGCGTTCCATGCCGTACTATCGATTCGTTCACACATTCGAAAAGAACTAGAGTTAGAATAAACATTAGCGCACAGCGATCGATTGTTTTGTGCTTTTATTGTCGCTGATAGACGAGAACGCGGACGGTAAATTATTAATTTTCCAATATCGCTCGTATTGATCGACGGTTACTATCCGTAAGCGAATTATTTCTACTCACTGGACAATGGTCAATCGATATCTCAGCTGCGTGATGTTTAAGGACGGAGAATATGTTCTTGGATAGAGAGTCGGTATTGTCTCCGAACTGTATGCTGCGGAAATAACCCGTGGAAGGAGAGAGATTTATTATTTTACACATAAAGTAATATATACTGTAAAAATAAATTGTAAATTCAATGTAATAGAACTTGAAATGTGTGTATATCATTACATTGAAAGTTTATATACTTTTTGGTAAAATGTAAATATCAGATATTAAAATTACAAATATTTTGCCTGAAATTTACCAAAATTTTAATTAAAAATGAACATTTCACTGCATAATTGGAACGCAATTTTATAATAATAATAATAATAATAATAATAATAATAATAATAATAATAATAATAATAATAATAATAATAATAATAACTAAAATAAAAGAGTCTGAAGAGTCAAGTGAATTGACGATAATCGGTGTCAACGTTTATTCGTCGGAATGAGTTTTCCCGTCAAAATCTTGGAGACCCGAGAACAAAGATTGCCTCGGGACACGCGAAGTTTCGAAATATCTTTTATTCCGATTCGCGGATCGGGCCCTTAAAACTCGTCGGCGCTAAGCGGTTGGGTGGTGCCGAGGTTGCGGAGTTGGAGAATGGAACGGGGCACGTAGGCGAATTTAACCGACACCCTTTTTGCATTATCGCGACGGGACAGAGGCCTCGACGTGCGCCGCGCAGCAACGAGATTGCCTATGGTAACTCGAGGGGTGGATCGAGACTCACCCCTTTACCCGCGCTTTCGTATACCTGCGAAAGTATGGCTACGACCGCGACCTAATTCGACGATAAGATAACGTATTTAAGTGCACGGTGCGTTGGCCCCTCGCCCGCGATACTACCCTGTGTTTTATTGCCCCGTGTGCTGAGCACAACCCCCCCCCCCCCCCCCCCCCGCCCACGCCGCGCTCTTCGCATCCCCTATCGTCATCGCCTTCCCTCGCGCCACACGCTCTCACCTCTCGTCTCCCTCTGGGGCTCACCGAGATTTATTGTAAAATTCGATAGATATTGCCAATTACAACCCCGCGGGGAGGAGAGCGTCAGGGGGCGAGATTCGCGCGTGGATCCGCGGGAGAAGAATCGGAAACTGAGAATTTCTCGCTCGAGGCGCGAAGCTCTCCCGCCTTCCGTTCGCCTCGAGAATTTTAAGCGCGGGATTTTTATATGTACGGGAAGGAGGTGACACGTTGCATAAATCCAGGAGCAACGGAAAATATGATTGCAATCAGCGGCGAGCCTCACCCTCGCGGATGAGGTAAATTATACGGAGATTGACAATCGGGGGTGTCGGGCCGCGACGCGATTCGTCGGAAAGCGATATGGGAGTTTGGATGCTCGAACGGTCATTGGGAGAACAGAAATTAAGTGAATTCAGAATCATTTTTTGAGAGTCAAAACGTTAAATGTCAAATTTAAGTTAATGGACACATTTTTTTTTAACAGTGAAAATATTGAACCAAAAATGTACTGTTTCAGTTATTTAAAAAATAGAATAAAACTATTTTCCTCAAGGTAAAAAATTACTTTTATGCGAAGTTAAAGAAGATGATCAGTCGCGCCGGGCGCTGCGCTCGAACCGGAGCCGCTTGTTTATCCCTCGCTGAGAAATTAGGTGAATGCAAAATTATTTTTTGACAGTCGAAATGTCAAGTGTAAAATCTAAGTTAATGGAAAATAATTTTTCAACACTGAAAATATTGAACCAAAAATTTCCTGTTCCAGTTATTCAACCCGAAAAAGAAAACTCTGTCTCGCAGTAAAAAATGACTTTACGAAGATAAAAAAAATGATGAGTCGCGCCGGTCGCGAAATGGAGCGCGCCGCGCGCTGCGCTCGAACTGGATCCGCTTGTTTGTTCCTCGCTGAGCTCGCAGACGCAATACTCAACGGGGTTGCGTGCAGAACAGTGTGCGATATACTAAAAATAAAAATAAAACAGTCTTTGTAATAAATAAAACAAAACTGCAACTGCTTTGGTGCACGACGACGAGGATGACGATGTCGATGACGACAACGACGACGGGGCGCTCGGTAGTTAAACGCTCGTTGTCCGGCCTTCGTTCCGCTGCACTACCACACATATACTTTGTTTGCTTGTTTTGTTTGCTCGGGAATTTTCTTTTGTGCCTCGCGCAACTTGGGCGCACAGAGAGTACGCCGTGCACTCCGTGCAGGTTTCTCGCGTGTACGTGTGTGTGTCCAGCTGCGCACTGCCGTGGTTCTCCGCCGGTTCTCTCGCTCGGGTTGGTCTGGCACATGCAAATGAGAGGCACAATGCACGCCCCGATAGTCTCTACCATGTAAGCCGCACACGCAGTACACTCGTACACGGCGCAACTATTCCAGCCTTCTCCTCACTTCGCTCTTGCTTGCTTGTCGTCGTAGTCGGTTATCCGGTTCGTTATTTACATCGTCGACTGTTTATTTATCGTCCCATGTTGGCGCGCAAGTAGGCGATTGCACCCGAGAGAAAGCAGTCTCGAAGCCGAGATGCAATTCCGGGATTAAATTTCTACGATGCTGCGTTGGAGCTGAGAAATGTTTTCCCGTCGCGAGGGGTTAATGCAGAATATTAAGGGAGGAAGATGAGTTAACAGGTGGAAATATTCGTGGGCATTAAATTTCAGTGATCAGAGCTGTTGGCAAGAAATGGCTAAAACAAGACGGAAGTGGTAGACGCGACAAAAAATGTATACTTATCGTGGCAACGAGCTGACTTCGCTGCGACGATTATAGAATCGAGCGGTCAACATTGAAGTTCATTTGTGGTGCGATTTTCCTCAATCTTTAAACTTCCCTAACATAAGGATGTTTCGGATTCTGGTCGAATAGAATTAAAAGAAGAAGAAAAAAAAGTATTGTGACGCTTCTACATCGCCTTGGCAGGTCGTTAGATTCTAGCCTCGCAGCCTGCAATTCCAGGATTCAATTTCGATGATGCACCATCGAACCTGAGAATCCCTTTGCGATGTTTGTTAATGTAAAATTTTAAGGGAGAAAAATGAGTTAACAGTTGGAAGGATTCGCGTGCATTAAAGTTCACTGACTAGAGCTGTAGGCAAGAAATTGCCAAAACGGGGAAACGCAGAGAGTTCACTTCGCTGCGACGATTAAAGAATCCAGCGGTCCACTCTGAAGTTCATTTGAGGCGCGATTCGCCTCAATCTTTAAACCCCCCCAAAACAAGAAAGCTTCGAAGGCTGGCCGGACAGAATTAAAAAAACAAAACCTTCCCACATCGACTAGGTACGTCAATCGATTTTAGCCTCATATCGTATTCTCGCTCGTCAACACGAATGAATAAATGAACCGGTTAAACCACTCTGTTCCCGGGTTATTGTTAGTACGGTTACGGCACAACGGTGGAACGCGGGCCCGCGGGAACGCGGATAACGCGCGAAATTAGAAACTGTCCTCGAGCTATCGCTGCTCGAATAACCGTAATTCGCGAAAATTTTATTCGATTCCTGTTGGATGTGAATGCGATTAAGTTCGAGCTGGTGATGTACGGTGGAAGGAGGCACTCTTTGACGAGCAACGACGGTAACGTCGCGCTCGCTTTTATCCTTGCGCACCTGGTATACACGTAATTGGTGCTTAATTTTAGCTCAATTGCCAGATGCCTCGCGTGCACTAACGACGTTTTCGCGTCATCTTTGGGTTCGAATATCTCCGGGTTCGACGTCGTAGCTGCGGGCTCGGCATCGACGTTAACTCGAACGTGTACAGGTATTTATGGATATTCACAATTGCGTTTGAGAGGCGCCAGCAACGAAATCCGACTTCGCCCACAAGCCTCGAGAGCATTACAGTGCAACGTTCACATCTCGTCACTCAAAATTCGCTAATAATTGCTCTCCTCGCGTGAAATTATTGAGCCGTAATCTGACAATCTCTTATTACATCAGAGCTTCGCTTATCAATTTTCTCATCGACTTCTAGTCGGGCGAAAGTGGCGAATACGGCGAGTCTCGGAACGAAAATTTTCTCGCGAACTGTTTTTTTTTCTTTTGGGTCGTGGGAAACGGGTAAAAAATGCATAGTCGTCGTCGCAGAGAGTTTACTTCACTGCGACGATTAAAGAATCCAGCGGTCCACTTTGAGGTTCATTTGAGGTGCGATGATCGCGTGCATCAAAGTTCACTGACTAGAGGTGTAGGTGAGAAATTGGAAAAATGGGGAAAAGAGTCAACAATTCATACTCATCGTCGTAGAGAGTTCACCTCACTGCGACGATTAACGACTTTACCCACAAGGCTCGAGAGCATTATAGTGGAAGGTTCGCATTTCGTGACTCAAAGTTCGCTAGTAATTGCTCTCCGCGCTTGCAATTATTGAGCCGATAATCTGGCAATCTCTTATTACATCAGGGCTTCGCTTATCAATTTTCTCATCGACTTTGAGTGAATGAGAAAGTGGCGAATACCGCGACACGCGAAACAAAATTTTTCTCGCGAACCGTTTTTTTTTTTTTTTTTTGGTTCGTGAGGAATATTATAATATAAGAAGTCGAGGAACTGCGGGAATGGATGCGGCTTCGCCCGGTTCGGGCGCTGGTCCGACCGAAGACGAAGCATTCTCATTATACCGTGTGATTTACGTTCACGTGGGACCGCCGAGCTTTCTCCCAGTCGAAAGATCTTCTCTCTAGGTTAGAAGTAAAGTTAAAAGAAAAATAAGGCTTATGGGGTGTAAAGTCGCTCGAGGGGTTGCCGCTCCGCGGTGCCACGCTCGCCGGCCTCGAAGAGCCAGCGACAACGTCGACGAGGACTTTTGAATATATTATAAAAAAATAAAAAGAAAAAAATCCACGGCTCTCGGGGAAACTTGAAAATTTATGACGCGCAGGGCAGCTTTATTTTCTCGGTCGACGACCATTGATTCTTTACCTATTCAACAACAGACCCGCCCGTTCGTTTGACAAAATTTTAATATTTTCGTAATGAATTGCTGAGTGTCGATATAAATCGGTAATTAATTGATTGGCGATGAAAATTATGGCTAATTATATAAGTGGAAAGTGATTGGTCTGATGAAAAAAAAATGTTAATTATGGAATTCATCGATGAATCGTTATTTAATAATATGATTGGTGGAAAATTGATTGAATTTGTGTGCGCAGTTAACCATTCGTAAAAGTCCTCGAGTACTTTTGGTCCCATCAAAAATTTTTGTCACTCATTCGCTGTATTCGATATAACAGAAAGGCTTAGCATTGAACGATCGTCGTTCCATTGTACCGTATTATTAACAAATTAATTTTTTTATCATAATGTTGAATCGAATATATGTATTAAAAAAATTCGCTACTCATGAACAAGAGGGTTTCGAAACGAAACGGGGTTCGAAAACGAAATGTTATCGGCGCTGTTCGTGAAGTATGGATTTGCGTACATTCATGCATAAAATTTTGTGCCGATGCTGGTGTTAATGTGACAAATTACGTTTTACAGGGACACATCGGTGAGAGCCCCTTTGAAAACGGATCCTGGGGAAAGGAACATTTTCAGCCAACAACGGCTCCCTGGCAGCTGAATCTACGCGGCCACGCTCGACCCAGTGTAAGTAATAAACGATATTAACATCAATTCTTATACACTGACTGCTTCCCTCGGCGTTAACGAATCCTCTCACTTTTTACGCAGCGATTCATCTACCGAAAAAGAAAATACGAATTTCGCACTTGGTTTACAGTTAGTTTATAGTTTATGAAAAATGCAGAAAAACCACTAATATTTGGTACAAATATTTAATGTGTTTGTCGCATTGTGTTCGTCGTAAGATCCTCGCCTTCGACGAAGTTACGCGGCGTCAGATTAATTCTCTCGCTTCCCTCGGTGTCAATGAATTCTCTCATTTTATACGCAACAATTCGTCCACCTAAAAAAAATACGGCGTTTGCACTTACTTTACAGTTAGTTTATAATTTATAAAAAATAAAAAATAAACACCAACATGTAGTACAAACATTCGATCTCTTGTTTGTCGCATTGTGCAAGATCCTCGCCTTCGACGAAGGTACGGCGCGTTAATTCTCATATACTGACTGCTTCCCACGGTGTCGACGAATTTCCTCATTTTTATCGCTTCAATTCGTCCACCTAAAAAGAAAGAAAAAATCCGCAGTATCTCCTTACTTTACAGGTAGTTTATGGTTTATAAAAAATAAAACATACCGACATTTGGTACAAACATTTGACCTCTTGTTTGTCGCATTGTGCAAGATCCTCGACTTCGTTGAAGTTACGAGTCGCAGGCGACTCTCAGCTAAACCACCGAGCGGCGCTCGTATCTGTTGACCATTAAATTCCGCGGTAACAGCCCCATTCGCGGCGCGTTTACAGTCTATTAAACCGCGGGTTAAACGCTCGCAAATCCCGTACGTGCGGTCTGTACAGCGAGGTTCATTGCTGGCCACGCTTTTTTTCGATACCGCTCGGAGCGTCGAGAAAATCGGGTCTGCACTCGATCGGTTTGCCGGTCCAGCGCGTAACAAATGTAACCCAGTGCGTAGACAAATTTTTTGAAGTACCCTCTTTCTTGTTTTTTCCACGAGCAAATATGTGGTTTCCTGAAGCACGGAGGGAGTCGGATTGACTGTAAGGCACGGACGCGGAGAACGGTATAGCGTGCCGGTGGAGAAGAATTTCTTTTCTCCACGGGAAAAGCTCGGACACGACGATCTTAATCACCCTCGGCACAATAAAGTTAAGGGGGAGACCGTCGGTCTCGAGACTTCTGCGGTAAAATAAAAAAGAGGAGAGCTGGTAAGACGACGCGGAAAGGAGCCCGAAATTTGTAATTCTGGCCGGTAAGAAGAACAAGAGGTGGCCCGGAGTGTCGGGAAGGGAAGCCCGTCTCGGGGCAAAAAGAAATCCGGTCTTCCATTGTGAGGCGGCAAGGAAAAATGCTCGTAGCGTCGCCGAGCGAAGACTCGAAAAAAACCGAGTGTCCTCGTCCGGCGGGAGAAACCCCGGTCTCGCGGATCGTTGTCACCCTTTCCTTCCTCGGAAAAGAAAACCCTCACCTCCACTCCGACCGGAAGCGAAATCATGCAACGAAAGTTGAAGCAATTTGTACGAAACTTGGTTCAATCGGGTCTCCCTTTTAAAGCTCGCGAGTCAAGGTTAACCCCTCAACGGGCTAATTACAAATGATAGTAAAAAATAATTTCGTAAAATCGGAATACTAAGTTTCGTTAAAATCATTTTGTTAACTAAGTGACAAACTCGTTTATCCGGGATTTTTCCCGTGTCCTTAACAATTTTAGTTTGCACTTTTGTAAAACTAGATTGTAAAACTAGAGCCGGATTGTGCGATCGGAAAATTGACAAATACAAAAATTGTAGACGTTTGCAGACAATAAGTTTCTGTTAAAAGTACAAACTTTTTTTAACTGTGTACGCTTGAAAATGAAATATAATCCAGTGTCGTTATATTCATGGGAAAAGTTTACACAAATTTTTTTTATTTAAGTAAAACAATAGAGTGCAAAGTAGATAGGGGAGAGCGGGGCAAAATGGGACAGTGAGGCAAAACTCAATTTTCCAATCATTTTTCGGATGCCCAATTTTGTCCCAACGATACATCTGGATTTTCAACCCCGTTTTGCCCCGCGGACGACCATCGCCACCATCCAAAAGTTATTGAAAGATTGCGTTTTGTCTCATAATCCCGTTTTGCCCCGCTGTGCCATTTTGCCCCGCTCTCCCCTACGCGCCCATCGACCAGACGGCAATTTGCACTGCTCACTGCTGCGCATGAAAACTCCGCGGCTGTGAACTATACGTAATTACAATGCGAAAATTTTAATTCGAGTCAAGTAAACTTCCCTAGGTCGGCCGACTTGTGAAAATCACCGGTTAGCAGTAGGAAGTGTTATAAAAAAAATGAGTTCAGATCAGTCGACGAAGAAGTGTTGTCCGCTGCGGTTATAGAGTAGCGTCGATTCCGTCCTCTATATTTATATAATGTGGGATAAAAAAAGGAAAAAAAAAATGAAGGCGACGATTGAGCTCGTCGAGACTTTATCGCGAGAGCCACGTACTCCGCGTCTCTACAGCGCGGCGGTGCTGCTCGTACACGTTCGTTTATCGATCTTCCTCCTCGTCATCGTTTGCGAGGTAAGTGAGTGCCCGCACTCGCGAAGAAAAACTTCCCAGTGTGAAACCCGCACCCCTCTCTAATATGCGCTATGTATAGAATTGGGTAAAGAAACAAGGATTTCGCAGCTACGGAAGTTCTCGGATGCTGACAAATGCTAACGTTACTCGCCTAAACTGCCTTTATTTCTTCCACAATATCCCGGAGCTAAAACGCGCCACCCGCGGTCAAACATACCGGACTAATGCTTCGTGGACCTTCGCGAAATATTTTCCCATCCATTTCTGGCCCTTCGACACGTAGAGTTTTTTTCTTTAAAATAACTGTTTTACCATCTGAGCATGCTTGTGGACATCGCCATAAATGCAACATTTTTTAAAATCCGATGAAAGACATTTTACTTTTTAGACAATTTCGTATCAAAACAGTCGGTAATACAAACTGTGAGCCATTTTTTTTAGCGTTGCTAATATTTTTCGGACGATATTGAATTGTTAGAAGCTGCTCAACTTTCAGGCGAAGGCGTTGATAGTTTGCGATTTTCCAAAATGTCGAAGACGCGCGAACGAAGTGGATTACAGTCTTTGTTACCGACTGAGTCTCAATCGCAACGCCTTGAATGTCCCCTTTATTCAGCGCTTGCAGCTAAATCCTGGGCCAAAAGGTGCCTGCCACGGTCAAAAAGACTGGTATAATTCTGCATGGACCTTCGCAAGACATTTTCCCATGTATTTCTGGCTGTTCGACAAGTAAATTTGTTATTTCTTTAAAATATGTTTTAACGTCTTAACGCACTTGTTGCATAATTGCGACACCTTTTTTAACTGATGAATAAAATTTTACTTCGGAAATAATGTCGTATTAGAACGGTCGGTAATGCAAACTGTAAGCCATTTTTATTTTTTGTCAGCGACGCTAAACTTTTTCGCGTAATATCAAATTTTTAGCAGCTTCTCAACTGTCGAACGAAGAAGTTGATAATGTTCGATTGTTACAAAATGTCAAAAACCCACGAACGAAGTGGATTACAGTTTTGTTACCGACTGAGTCTGATTCAGAACGCGAATCCGTTCATTAGAAGCCGATTCAATAACGCAGTTTAAAGTCGCAGTGCGCTCTGTTCACACACGGTAGATATACATGATAGGCGATTGCACGTGAGTTCGTGATGTTATATATTTCACGGGAACGATCCTCTTCCACCCAAGCGCTCCGTTTCTCGACTTCAGACTGGTCGATGAGATCATCGTGTGAAATTATAACTACCATTCTAAAAAAAAAAGTGCTGACTACGATATCGTATGGCTAATTCACTCGGACGTTTTTCCCCCCATGCTCTTTCGTTCAGCGTAACTCCCCACTGCATATATGCACATCGACTGGCTTAATTAATTAAAATCACTAATTGCGCAGAACCGAAAATTCTCGTTCTAATTAACGAAACACTCGAACAAATTCGGCTACTTCACTTTTTTATTTCGTAAAAAATAATTTGAAACAAAAGTACATTCGGTTCCAAAGTAATTATCAAGTTAATCATTTTTCCGATTCAGAGTTGTCTGTGTTTTCGTTTATATTCTCGATCGCCTTGTTTTCGAGACCCAGCATTTTTATTTATTTTTTAATTTTACTTTTATCGCCGAGCTCTCGCGCATAAGATATGCAGGACGCAAAGCTCGCTATCCTAGCGAGACTATTTTAACGCGGAGAGCACGAGCCGGTCCACGTCCCCGCGGGAGGGAGGCGGAAAGCAGATAGGGTGCGAAGACGAAGAGCGAGGAGGGCAAAGTAGAGAAACGCAAAACCGAGTCACGGAAGATCTACTTCTTGATTACAGAACTTTTTACCTAATTACATAACATTGTTACCATTTACAAAGTCGCGACGCTCCTGTCCTCTGCCTTCCGACTACTAATTAGAATCTCTCCGCGATTAGTGCCGCGCGAACGGGTTTTCGCCTGTTTCTTATTAGAATAAAGTATCAAAGTTTCGCGTCTTATCTCCGGCATCCTCAAAAAAAAAAAAAAAAAAAAAAAAAAAAAAAAAAAAAAAAAAAAAAAAAAAAAAATTCGTTGCTTTTCGGCCATCGCCGAAAGAAGAACAAAAGGCAAAGAAGAAAAAAATGCCAAATACATCCCACACAAGTGACTTTAAAAAAAAATGTTTGCGTCATTCCAGAGCTCAACATCCATCTACGCGACATTCCATAACTCTTTTCTTTCGGGGGAAACAAAACGATTATATCCAACGTTGAATTTACAACCGGATCTTTTATCGGAAATACGTTTGGCGGAGGGGGCCTTGAAGGATAGTTATTGGCGAGAGGGAAAGGGGGGAGGGAGAGGATTCTAGAGGGGAAAAGAGTGAGGGAGAGCCAGACGTTGCAGACATTAAGACGTCTGGTCCTCGACCTCCGCCTCACCGCCCCTGCGCCGCCGGTCTGTGTATGTATATATAGGCGTGTATAGTTTCTACCCCGGTTGAACAGGCATGAGAATCCGGTCTCGCCGAGCGTGTCTTCTTCCTACCCCACAGCACTTCTTTCCCTCCCGCCCCATCAGGGCTGCTAACCTGAGGTGCCTGGAAAGAGTCTCTGGAACCGTCCTCATTGTCCTCTAATCCTCATCTGATCCTCGCATTACGTAATTTTCCTCTTTATTATTTTATAATTCCAGGGTTGGTCGCCGCGACTTGGCCCGCTCGGGACGTACAGGCCAGGCAATACGAAGACTATGTACATATACACGCGCGCAAGCAAGACCGCGGTCTCTTCGAGATCCGTACTCAAACTCACCCCACGCGACGCATACTAATGCATTTTCGCATTTATTAATTATTCCGAGCTAGTTACCCTGGCTCTTCGACCTCACACCCTTTCACCCCGTTCCTGGAAGGCTCACCGCCTCACCTTCGCCTCAACGTCCTCGTTCGCCTTTCTACCCTTACAGCAGCCCCCCACTCTCCCTCCCCGGCCCCCTCCGCGCAGTGATGTTATTCAAACTCCTATGTTCTTCTGTCTTGTCTCTCACCCGTCTTGCGTGTACCAGCGTCTATTCAACAGCTTAAATCTCTGGATCACGTTTCGCGCTGGGTTCGGAGCTTTCTTGCTGCAGCGACGCTAATCGTTTCCTTCAGACCCACGAATGTCTGATTATGTCCTCTAATTGCCGGATGGGTAAAGAGTTAAATTATTATTTTTAAAAACTACATGAGCAGCGGATGGAGAAATCTGATTATTTATCAGAAATTGACTACGAATCTCCATTTTATCATAATAACAATGATTTTAGGATCTGCCTGTTTGTTGAAGAAAAAAAAGATCCTGATACCCAATTCGACTTGGAGAAGAGTTATTATATCGGAGTCTTCATATTATTATCGGCTTTCTTGCCGCAGCGACGCAAATCATTTTCTTCAGACCCTCGAATGTCTGATTATGTCCTCTAATTGCCGGATGGGTAAAGAGTTGAATTATTATTTTTAAAAACCACACGAGCAGCTGATGGAGAAGGCTGATTATTTATCAGAGTGACTATGAATTTCCATTTCATGAATAATAATGATTTCCGAATCTGCCCGTTTGACGATGAAAAAAAAAAAAGCTCCTGATAATTCGACTTGGAGAAGAGTTATTATATCGGAGTCTTCATATTATTATCGGGAAACTGGTCGCGGGGTAGGGCGAGCCGGCTTCTGGGGTTACTGCTTTTGATCGAAGCTCCGCCGTTTCATTTTGAACTGGCAGCCGGGAACAGCAATGAGAGGTATAGGAAAACGCGAAAAGCCGAGCGCGTATACCCTTCGGGAATTTAATTTCCTTTTAACGCCAGGGCGATTCCTTTTCATGGCAATCGCAAATGTTTAATTGGCTCAGGTTTTCTCTACTGGTGCTCCGACTGGCCGAACGGCAGGCAGCCTGCCTGCCTCCCTGCCGGTGGCTACATTAATTGCAGCGGATTGCCGGTCGGACGGTCGCAAATGCGTTCCACCTCCGCGCTGAGGATGGTTCGACGAGGAAAGTTGCTGTCGTGCACCGAAGCCTCGAACTCTCTCTCTGTAGTCCAATACTTTCTCGCTCCTTTTCAGAGCTTCATCTCGCTCGCTCGAATAAGGCGAGCCTCCGCATTGAATGCTAAACAAAAGCTAATTTATATCCGGAGGTCGGGAATCCCGGAGATCGGGAGATGAATGGCTGTACTCCTTGCATACCAATTGGTACCACTTCCCCGGTAGGAGTTCCTCCTCCGGAGCCGCCACCGGGAACAGCCCAGGTAGAACGAGACGCAGACACCCAGGGAACGACATTAAAGATCCTGAGGGATTTTACCCACGGGGCTAGTGGCCCTTTTCCACTATCCAGTTCCCCGGAATATCTCTCTACGCCCAAGTTTATCCCGGACAGCGCCACCCCGAAAGCCAGAGGGAGACTCCGGTGAACGACGTGTCGGCGATTCACTCTCGATCTATCTCACAATGTTCATCCCTCTCCCGCGTCGAACAAATTATCGAAGGTTCCCCCGAGCCCCCCACCTCCCCCCTCACGTTCGACAGAGTCTACTCGCATCGCGCTTTAAATTCACGTACCTCCCATGGAATTCTGGAATTTATCGAACACGAGCATATTACATCGGAGAAATTAAATTACATCCCGCGTGGTGGATGAAGTTTCAGGTTCCACGGTGTTGCAGAATATATGACATGTTTGACGTGTATCGGAGGAGACATGTTTTTTTTTTTTTTTTTTGGATAATCAATTTGTTTGCTTTCGAGGTTTAATGTGACATTTAAGAGAGAGGTTCTGGAAAAAATCGGAGAATTTTTTTTTTAATTCTCTGTGTCGTCACTTTCGGTTTGAAAACCTCACTTCCAAACCGGAAGTGACAGCACGCTGGAAAATTGCGGAACTTTCGTTGTGACGCCACTTCCGGTTTGAAAAATCTTATTTTGCGACCGGAAGTGACGGGAATACAGGAAAGATATCGCGGAAATATTTCACTTATGGTTTGAAAATCTCATTTTCCGATTGGAAATGACGTCATACCGGAAGTACGTCATTTCCGGTCGAAAAATGAGATTTTCAAAGTGATCCCTGTCGAGAAAAACTGCGGTGAGTGCCCTTCGGATGAAGCGCCGACGCGGGTTGGAGCGGAATGATATCCATAGCAGTCACTAGGTGGGTAAACGGATTCGCGAAGAACCCGGGCAATCATACATCCCCTTCAAGACTTTCAAGTTTAAGCGGTGAACCTGCGGCAGTGGGGCGGTGAGAATTCGGTTGGTCGAAGGTTCTGGCCGCTTTAATCGAAGAAAGCTCTTGAACTCGCGAGACCTTTCGATTTCACCGCATCTTGTCGAGCATATGTGCATGAGTGTGTGTGTTCCACAGATTCATTGACCGGAAGTGACCACTAGAATGCGCCTGTTTTCGTTGAACAGGTTGCAAGAGCGGATGAGAACATGACCGAGAATGCCGTTGCCGGGAACGGAGGAAAGTGCTATGTTCGGCAGAAAAAAAAGTAATGAGGATGGAGGGCGAGGAGAGTCCAACGTTCTGAGGGAAGCCTGTTGATTCAGGGGTTGTGCCTCGGTGCGCATCCACGCAGCAGCAGCAACACAGCAGCAGTAGCTTTCGGGGCAGTAAACGGGATGGGGAAACATCGTCTGGCTTGGCGTTGAACTTTCTCGATACACAAGGCAACATAGCAACACCGGGTAAAGCACAACAAGTGGGGGGGAGGTAGTCGTGGATGAAGGGTGGAAAGCTCGATAGATATATACACGTTGTTGTAGAGAGGCGCGCGTCGCCGGTACTCCACGTGCTTTTCGTCCAAGCCCTCCCTCACTCGTTCGTTTGCCATATGCCCACTGACTCGCCTGTTATGTACCGCTGGCCCGTTCAGTCACTTGTCCACTGACTGCTTCGCAATCCTGTTATCTCTCAAACTGAACGGCCTGAACGTTCAGTGGACCACACCACTCAATGGTTTGCGTTCGAAAGTTCACAAGTCCGAAACTGGCCACTTGTTTTCTCCTCGGTTTGTTCTTCTACCGCCGGATGATCCTTGCATCTCTATTTTTATTCTGATAGCCAACGATAATGTTCGTCTTTTTTTTTGTATATTTCTTTTTTATTGTTGCACCTGTATTGTTTTCTGATACACATCGATAACCTTTCCCTTCTTTTATTTACATATTTTTTATTCGTGTTATTTCTCATTGCAATAATTGTAACTCGATGTGTAAATTAGAATTTGTGTATCTCAGACTATTGTGAACCACACTGCTCAATGTTGCGCGTTCGGAAGTTCGCAGCCTGCGTCCGGAATTGTCCACTAGTTTTCTCCTCGGTTTGTTCTTCCGCTGCCAGACGATCCTTGCATCTCTATTTTTTCTGATACACGACAATGTTCCTCTTTTTTGTGTATATTTCATCATACACATCTACAATATTTCTCTTTTTATCTATATCTTTTTTCATTCGTGTTATTTTTCATTTTAATAGTTGTGACTCGATGTAAATTGGAATGTGTGCGTTTCGCGCATGTTTATTCACAAAGTTCTGTTACGACAGTAATTTAAACCCCATACCGACATTTCGAATACATCGTCATGTTGTTCCGTCGAGCCTAAGACGAGAGTCAGTCTCGTCGGTGCTAACAAGCGTGTGCTGATAATGCTCCTGCCATCCCTCGCGTCTAAGCAGCCCGAGTTGTTGGCAAAGTTCACCCCCCACATCTTACACATGGTTGGAGGCGTTGTTGTACTACCCGCTGTCTTGATTCTGGAACTACATGCATACGCATGCATGTCGATAATTAGGAACTTGATAGAGCCAGGTAGTTTAGATACACAGATATCTCTTGACTTCCATGATAAATAATCGGGAACACGTGCAGCCGCCTCAGGCACGCTTTACAAGGGTTGAAAATTCGGGGAAAATCGATGCGAATGCATGTCTCGCAACTTGGGCGAGTGTCATAAAACTTTGCGCCGTCACCTTGCGTAGTACCTGGCATACCGTAAAATGTGATGTTTTGAAAAATAAAAAATAGTAACATTATTTGCCGATTCGCCTGGAGCGAGTTAGCAAGCCCGAACCAAGCCCTAACAATTCCTTCCTAAGAAATATTCCCGTCGGCGTATGAACCGGGCGCGAAACGACCTCTTCTTTTTTTTTCCTCCCAGCGTCCATTCTCGCGGCCCGGGCGACTTTATGTTCGAAGAGTAGTAAATCTTAGCTGCTCTATAAACCATTTGAATACGTGACGCTCATAAAATAGTGTGGTAGTAGAGAAAGCCGGAGAATGGCGAGATTCTGGAAAGATGGAATTCATCTACGTGCAATTTAGGACGGCTTCGATTGTAAATTTCTGGGTCGATCGTCTAACGTCTTGTTTGGGGCTTCGTAAGAAATTTAATCTCCGATTTTGCTCCGATTTACGCGCCGTTAATTAGCTATAAGCTTTGGATGAAGTAGAAACGAAACGATGACATGAATTTTTACGGTCTCGTCTCATACGA
This sequence comes from Stenichneumon culpator, assembly GCA_964017025.1. Lineage (NCBI taxonomy): Eukaryota > Metazoa > Arthropoda > Insecta > Hymenoptera > Ichneumonidae > Stenichneumon > Stenichneumon culpator. The sequence continues at coordinate 13,207,838 of OZ024780.1, read as the reverse complement.
AGAAGCTATAAAATATTCGTTTATACTGAGGCCAGGGCATTAATGACAATGACATCATTAATGGATCCCCAATTGTGATTCGCACGGTCGTACTTGAGAATGTCGTGCCAAGACTGATTTGCGAATTAATGAAATCAGACGGTTGAAGATAATTCTCGAATGACCGAATGACACACATTGGCACATCAGTTTGATGTGTTTCAACGAAAATCAGAAAAGCAATGTGACCGTTGAGCGAGTAATGGTTCTCGATTCGTGAAACGATACAGAATAGCGTCCCCTGAAAATGATGGAAGAATGTTCCTAAGATAGTAAATTGGAAGCGACAAAACTTGTCATCAATGTGTAGTTCCAATCTCACCGGAGAAACAGCAATGGATAGACTTCAATCGTAGTCGCCAAGTTTACTGTCGCAGATTCCGTTGACAAGCGAATGAATGACGTTATCCATACAGCTCGCCAAAACGTCCCATTACAAAACAAGCCGCAAAATATTTTCAGAAGCATTTCGCCAAGGTAAATAGAAGCGGAATAGCATCTACGCAAGCTGCAGTTTCGTAGAGACTGGTTCAACATTATTATGAGAATGCGTCAGTGAAGGATATCCCTTCGCACATAATCATACAGTTTCCGGAAAATGGGCGAAGTCTGTTGCTAAAATAGTAAATTGGAAGCGACAAAACTTGTCTTCAATGTACAGTTCCAATCTCATAGGAGAAACGGCAATGGATAGACCTCAATCGTAGTCGCCAAGTTCACTGTCGCAGATTCCGCTGACAAGCGAATGAATAAGGTTATCCATACAGTCCGTCAAAATGTCCCATCACAAAACAAGCCCCAAAATCTTTTCGGGGCGCATTTCGCCAAGGTAAATGGAAGCGAAATAGCTGCTACGGAAGCTGCAGTTTCGTAGTGGATGGTTCCACGGCATTATGAGAATTCGCCAGGGCACTATATCCCCTCGCATATAATCATGCTGTCGAGAAAAGACACCCTTACACATAAACACACGCAAATACCATCGACCGATAGCGCCAAGAGCGAGCTTACCTGCACCCGTGCATACCAACACAAATGCACTAGAATTGCACACACGAGACTGGCATCTCTGGGATCCTGGAAGGTGAAACCTAGGACACTGGAAGGGCTCGTAGTCGGGAGCGGCGCGAGGAGTAACGTTGTGTAGAATGACGATCCGGCTGGCGCGTATCTGTGGAAGTAGAAGGAGAGCAAGAGAGGAGGCGTCGGAGAGGAAAAGAGGAGAAAACAGAGTTCCGCCGGTGCGCACGATCTCGGCATCACCAAGAAAGACAGACACATAGCCATATCCTAGAAAGTCTGAGCCCGAGCCAGAGCCATCGTTGCCGCGGCGTTGGTGAGGGAACGAGTGAGAGGGAAAAATAGCCCGTACCTATGAACGACCAAGTGCGATACCTCCCCCCGTCCGGTCTCTGTGTGAGATTATATACGTTTTATGTGTCTTTGCTGTACTTGTGTAATCGTACTCACACAAACCCACACACACACACACACATCTACGATATTCACCGGGTGAGATAGAAGACGAAAGAGTGGAGAGGGTCGCGTAGGCGGATCGACTAAATTCCGGCAGAGGGCGTGTCTCTGTCCCGTTCCGGTGTCTGGCGGTGGTGGAACCGCGGCGGCAGGTGCGAAGGTGCGCGGTTGTAAACCGTGGAGTCGCGTTCGCGCGACGCTGACCACGCCTTCTCGTACTATCTCGAATGCGCGTGGACTCGCGACGTCAGCTCACCGAGAATTGCCAGTACACGTATATATACTATGTGCAGTATCCACACGTACGTTTGTATGTGCACATGGCAGTCCCAACTGGGAACCTCGTCGGCGACGACGACGTCTACGCCGTCGACGTTGGTGGTGGAGAGAAGACGAGGAGAGCGTCGCAACATCCCGCCACGGCGGCGTAATATCTGGTCCCTCTTTTCCTTCTGCCCCTTTCCGTTCCCCGTTGCACCAACAGCCACCAACACCGAGACCCTCAGACAGCGTTCCAGCATCCCGATAGGCGGACCGGGATTTTCGTCTCTGTCGCTCTTTTCCGTCTCGACCATCGCCTCGTGGAATCTTCAACTCCGCTTATACTTCCATCGGAGCTTCCTCTCTGTCGGGCAACTTGGTTTCTTGGGTGGAAAGGAGAGAGACACGAGAGTGGTTCCGATGCGACGTTGTACGGCCTTAGCCTCTGTCCCCTGCGGAGAGGGTGCACCTAACTTTTCCTCTCTCAGCCGCCCCCCCTTTCTTCGGTTTCCACTAGCGTTCGCGCACTCGCATTCACGGATAGTCGGAGAAAGAGACAGGCACAGACAACATTCAGACCCTCCCAATACCCTCCGTTGACTTCAAACGGATAAAAACTGCCATGCCGGAGGTTCAATGGAGGATCCGAGAGCCTCTTTTCACTCTCCGGTATGACGTTATAAGGCCTGTGTCCTCGGGGAAGGAGCTACACCACCTATCTATTCCCCTCTCTCGTCCCTTTCTTCGTTCCCCTTCCAGGCGCCGTTGTCCTTCTACCCGCCGCTTGGTATCTTTCATCTCGTCCACGTCCTTCCTCCACCTTCAACGACCTTTCCTTTCCTCCCCTCCCCTTTTCGCTGTCTCCGTTGTCACCCCACCTCCGTCCGAGTCAACGTCCCCGTGTTCCTGCTGTCGTTGCTGCTCTGCTGGCTTTGCATCTCTCCTCTCCCCAGGATATGCACCTTTCCTGATGCCCGCGCGGCGACGACACCCCCTACTGGATTCCGGGTTGGACACCCCACCCATTTCCTTCTTGCGCAACCGACGATGCAAGCCCTGTAACACCTTTGTGTGCTGTGCTTTACTTTAGAGCCACATACTATCGTCCTCTCCGTCTTCTTATACGCTGCATCCGCCAGGAGCCTTCGCACGTCCTTCAAGCCTGGAATGCCGGGAGTGTTACGACCGGGGAGGACATAACGTCGTTCGCCATGTTGTGCGTTCTCCAGAGACTCTGGAGACTCTGGAGAAGAAATAGGGCCGCGCAGGGAACAAAATTAAAGGGATTACGCGAGGTCTTCAGCATCAGCGACATTCCTTAGAAATCGTCATGACCGTGGGATTATTTTTTACCCAGAATTGATGAACAATTTTTGGTCGGTTCGCTCGAAGAAGCTCTCGATGGCTTCTCGCTAAGTTCCTCCGGCGAGCACCACCCGTCGGCCATTTTGAATGCGACGACCTCCGCCCATGCAGCCCCCGCAACAACCCCCGCGCATCCTCCTGCAACGGCGGCTTGAAAGCTCGAGCTTGCGCTACTGCACACTGCAACTCCGTGCCTTAGACAACGTCGTGAGAGAAGATACGCGATTCCTCGGAGGCGCGCCTTGTTGAACTATAACTCTCCGAGGATGGCAGTGGCAGCTATTACGTCGGCTCCTAAGCTATTACGGCATCTGCCTGGGGAGTGAGAGCGGAGCGAAAGAGACGGAGACAATGGAATGGGCGAGGTAGGGAAAGAGGATGGTGAGATCGAGCGTAGAGGAAGCAAGGGAATAACGCGGATGAGACTAACGCCGAGGCAAGGACTAAGGTGCGCTGCTTGCCTATATGGATCGAGAGACTACACGGGTTAGGTGAGGTGATGTATTGAGATCCCATTGTATCCACGGAATCTCCTAAGATTGCCAAACGACCTCCCCCCCCCACAAGCCTCCTAACATCCTGCCTATAATACGTCACCGCTATAACGTCGTGGTGTATTCTACACCGAGGTTCTCCCCCACCCCGGAAACACCACAGTTTTCCCTCACGAGCTCCACCAGACCCTTAGCGTCAATGCGACTTCGCATGTGTCGCATTTTTCTTCTTTTTGTTCTCGCGGATGCAAATGAACCCATTCGATTGTCCTTCGGAATGCGTTTGAGAATCTTAAGATTAATCCTGAAACCAGACCAGACGCAATGTTGCAATTCTGTCCTCTTTTTTAACAATATTTCTTTAGCTTGTTTGTAGTGAAGTTCCATAATGATTTAGTAGACAATTCAAACATTGCCACAACATTGTGAGATTATCGGTTGCGTGGTATCGAAAACGAATTAGAGCATATAAAGTGCTGAGGGATTTTTACGGACCGCCGGATGTTGCTCGATCTCCGGATACGAGAGAACAGAACGCCCGAGGAATTCAAATTTTTCATCCCTATATATGTACGTCCACGTCCTGACAGAAGGTTCACTGTCGGACTGGGTGGAATAACAGGCTTTATTATTTCAACGACCCTAGCGACGGACCAGCGCCGGCTCATCTTTGTTCCCGAAGCTCTGGTCTGCTCTACTACGTGGCATACCGCGATGGCCACCGTCAGCACCGAACGACAAACAGTTCTAAACTCCGCGCTATTACCGGAAACCACGATTTTACTCTCGTTCATCCGTCCGTACGTAATACAAACTCTATCCGGGAATTGCCAAAGTTGCGTGGGCACGAGGCACTCGTACGTGTCTATGAGTCATTGCCAAGGTTTTACCCAAAGATTCGCCAAGTGCGAACAAGATGCTCGGATAAGATTGTTGATTTTATTAGTCACGTAATAATAGTAGTGTTTCGCCTCTGATCGCTTGCTTGGAATATGCCCGCAGGCTGTTTAGCCTGTTGTGTTGGATCCTATACCGAACTATTTTCATCCCGCGGATCATATGATTTGGCCTGTAACGCATTTCCTTCGATATTCAACGCGGCCAAAGCCGCCGCTCCGATGTTTCAACGCGTTTGTTTTCGATGATTCAAACATATCGCCTGCATTATTCGTATCGCGCAATCGCCTCGTGTACATAACGACAATTGCTCGGTCGCCTGGTAATTATCGTTCGCAGCGATATCGATGAGGGTCTCCAGCCCTCGCAATAAAGTACGATCGATTTTCTAACGCAGCCTGTACGTATCACCTGATCTGCGACTCGTTCCTTTTTGAATCCAGCAGAATACTTTGAAAAGTTTCCATGTGACTCCACTTCCGATTTCAAAATCCTACATTTCAATCGGAAGTAACATCACACGGGAAAACGTCACTTTCGATTTCAAAATCTTAGTTTTCAACCGGAAGTGACGTCACACGGGAAAACGTTACTTCCAGTTTTTAAGTCTCACTTTTCGACCAGAATTGCGGTCGTACCGGAAATTGGTCACCTTCGGTTTGAAAATCTCATTTTTTTCAAGTCTTCATAAAGGTCTACGGCTGCGTCTGCCGGACTTGGCCTGTGAAAGGACTTTTAACGGACGCAGACCGCCCTCCCGATAAACCCGTCAATTTCCATCCCCCTCGATGCTGTTTGTCTCGGACCAGCACGCACGGACCAAGCTGAGAGATGCCAAGCAGGAAGAAAAAGGACGGAAAGAGATTGATTGAGAGAATTGGCGCCAGAGAACTGAGCCATCGGAAGGCTCGAGACATTTATTACGACTTTAACTGGACTTTGTGTTTATTCAGCGACTGTTGCTCTCGCTCGCAGATTAACAACCCCTGTACAATCTCCATTCTCGCGTGCTTTCCTTCGTTTCGTTTCGCTGCTTTCTCTTTTTTTTTTTACTTTCCTCTCGACGCAGCCCGGTCGCTGCCTCCTCTTTTTTTTTGCTCTCTACACTCTATCGCGAAAGTTCGTTCGGTATGCGAAGCACGTACCGTGAGCAGCCCCTCGCGGTGTCTATCCTTCGCCAAGCCCAAGCTCGGTTTTTACTTCACTCTTCCGCTCTGTCCCCAGTCCATCCGAATTTCAACCCCTGTCTCGGGCGCGCGACCAGAAACCCTCGCGACTCCCTCATCGGGAATCTTTCACTTTATCCGTCGTGGACACCGATCCACCCTTCCATCCGAATATCGTTCACGCGTCTCCCGTCGTCTCCCTGGCACTCCCTGACGAAAGCTAAATACCTTGCTCCTCTCCCCACGCTAAAGCGGGTGCAGTCATTGGCCCTTCAAGGAAAGACTGGCAACTTTTGGCCGACCCGCCCTGAGAAAACGAAATTGATGGATTAAGGAAAAATAACGGCGACATAGGTTCGAAGCTGATGTTTGGTGCAAAGAAAGCATCGAACGATTCAACATTTGTCAATTAAGACAAACACTTTGGTTGCACCAACCAAATAACACCTTTGAACGCTTGCCACCGAGTCTTGTTAAATGCAATCATTTCTTTTTCTCAATGCGAACGATCCGATCAGGCGCCGTTCATTGGTCCAAACTGATCTCTTTCTCTCCAATAAGCTTTCCTTTCGCATGTTCAATGCGAAGAGTGGACAATGACTGGTCCGCGAGACAACGACGAGCGGAGAAAAAGCCGGAGATCTCCGTATATCGTAACATTTCCAGCATCCTCGACTTCTCACCCTCTCATCGACCTTCTTCCGCGACGAACCGTCCCATGACCGCTGACTCTTCTCGTGGCTTTGCATTTTTTACCAACGTCACACGTCACGCTCCTTGAAATCAAGCTGCTCGTGTTCTTCGCTTCATCCTACACCTCCTACACCTTTTTTCTCCTTTTCTCGGCTCTTCTCCGCTCCGCCGTCTGCGCGAACGAGTCGCGGATGGGATTCAACATTTGATACGGAAAAAAGGGTTTTGAATTCTTCAGAAGTTGCTCGCGTGGGCTCGGCTTCGTTTGGGCAAAGAAATACCGCACAACGACACGTGACACGACATCTTACGTTTAATAAATTGCGGTGGAGCTGCTGGATTGACGTGTTCTTTCAATTAAATTTCGCGTTTGCTCGGGCTCTCGATGCTCGCGACGTTATTAATTTTTCATACTTAAGTATCCGACCGATTGCTGGCACATCGGCTGGTTCAACGCTCTTACGCAGTAAAAAAGATTTGTACCCTCATCAAACGTTTTTGTCCCCAAACGTCCGCGATTCTTTTCTTCATAATTAAAAAAATATATATTCGTAAAATTAATAAATATTTTAATAAAATTAACAAATATTTCTATAAAATTAACAAATATTTCTATAAAATTAACAAATATTTTTATAACACTTAACGTACGATAAAATTAGTTTCTAAAATAAACAAGAAAAGAGTAGTGGGTCTTTGTGGACAAAAAACCTTGGTACCTATTTTACAGTGTAGTCGCGCAATATTTTTTTTTCTTTTCGCGAAATAATTTGCAGCAACCCAGTCTGCAGCGTTGGCCCCGGTGATATTCGGACGACGTACATCGACGCGAAAACTCTTAATTATTTCCTCCTCAGAGCGTGTTTATCTTTCGCCCAGGTTGTTCGCGAACGATTTCAGGGCACGTAGCAGCGTTAAGCGGGCCCATCCGCAAATACGCCACTTTTCTTCCGGCTCACCCGTGTTCCACCCTTCGTCCTTTTTTTCCATCCCAGCCCATCATCGCTTACTCGCCCGGGACTCGGGAATTTTCCACGATCGTTGCAGTCGAAACAAAGTGAAGACAAACGCTTACAATTGGCACATGAAATTTAAAGAAGCCCGCCCCCCCCCCCCCTCCTCTGGTGGATGCTGGATAAAGTAAGAAGGGGCGGCGGTCGGGGCAGGCAGTCTCTTCACTCAATATACTCACGGCGTTCGAGCCCTTATTCTTTTCTCTTTCCTTCCACCTCGCTGAAAATTTACATTTCCTCCCTTTCCTTATCCTCGACGAAGCTCCCCGGACTCCCCTCGAAACTGTCTGTTTATCTCGCTTTCTTTTTAAAGAGCCGCAGCCGTGGTGGCTGGTGTGGCCTCTCGCCTGTCTTCAACCACCCCCCTGAATACCTCTCTTCTTATTCCTCTTCCGCCTCCTTCGCGACCCTACCCAACCTTCGGGCTCTCAAATCCCTCCTTCGACTCGTTCGACCCTCATCCCTCCGACCAACCCCACCCCCTCGGGCCCGCAGCACCTCATCTTCGGGCTATACAGAGACAATCCTCCATTTACGTCCTGGGATTACGCTCCGCTGGCCGATAATCGAAAATATGCCCTCGAATAAACGTACCGAATTATTATCTGGATGCCGAGCTCCCGTCTCGGGCTCCTGCAGTCCATCAATTACATCATCGCTAAATATTATCCGGCCTGGACGAATTCGTTTGTTCTGATTCACGAAGAAAGAACCGGGGAAATGTGTTGAACAAGTGGAAGGTTGGGTGAGCGAGGTATTTGTTTGCACTTCGATAGGTATTGTTACTTGCTGTGTTGATGCAGATCTTCATGTGCCTTGTTACTTCCGTCGATACGTCGTGCGTTTGTTGGAGGGCCGACAATTGTATCGTGTCCTATGATGTGGAGGAGATGAGATGAAAAAAATGACGATTTTCCACGCGAGGAGGTACAATCGAGAAGGTTCAAGATCTTTCGGAGAAATAATGCGAGACGGAGCGCGAGTGGCAGGGGAAACGAGGAGGCTGCCTCAATAAGCGGAAGGGATCAGCGTTCGTGGTTGAGCCAGCTAATCCTTGGATTCGTAGCTGAAATCGGTGTGGGTAATTGACGCAATTTATATTTTTTTTCCTCTTCTCAGCCTCGCGTTCTTTCGCGAGGCAGGGATTTGCGATCTTGGTGTGCTTCGGGAAGAAATGAAAATCTGGAAAATAAGTAGCAACGGTGAAACGAGTCGAACTCGACTGTTTCTCGGAATGCTACGGAGTAAAAAATGTACGATAAAAAAATGTATTCATTCAGCTGAAAAATCGTCGTAGCTGAAATCGGTGTGGGTAATTGCCGCAATGTTTTTTTCCTCACTCTCGCGTTCTTCCGCCAGGCTGGGATTTGCGATTGAGTGTTTCTGAAACAAATGAAAATTTAGAAAATAAGTCGCAACCGTAAAATGAGCGAAACTCAATTATCTCTCGGAATGGAACGGCGTAAAGAATCTACGATAAAAAAATATACTTATTGAGCTGAAAAATCATCGGATGAGCCAATGATTATTCTAGCAGCGTCTGGCAAGACCCACTCGTGCGCGCCTTCCAGATCTCGAGGGACGAAATAAAAATGATAAAAAAAGAAGAACCGAGAGAAGAGAGTTGGAGTGTCTTGAAGGTGGTGGTTTTCGTCCGGTGCGAGAAGGCAATAAAGCTTCGGGTGAGGCACCCTTCTCACTCCCCGATGCCGCGAGCCACTGAGTTTCGGATTGAAGGGACCACGGCCTCTGTTTGACGAGACGTGATAATTGGAGATTTAAAGAAAGTCGCGGGTATTCGGCGCGGCACATTGGGATAAGAAGAAATAAAGCGGGACAGGGCGTCCCGCTTGAACCTTGAGACGAGCCACGGGGGAGCAAGGCGAGAGGATCCGTTCGTCGGTAACCTCGGCGATAGAGAGCGAGGGAAGAGAATCTCTCGGAGCAATTCGGTGGTTGATTCGCTGTGTTTGAATCTTTGCGATATCACAAAAAAACACTGACATCATTCCAAGGCCTTCCGGAAGACAAGATAGTTTATTATCTAAGTCAGCAAAGCTTCACGTACTCCACTTGCTTCAGAGAAAATATATCTCAAATGCATCTAAAATATATCTCACGTCTGTCTCTAAAGTGTTCAGGAAGCGAGAAGGCCAGACGCAAATGAAGCACACTGACAGGGGTCAAATGAAACAGGGGTTGAAATATTCTTGAATAATTCTGAAGTCTCCTTATGGGGGGGGGGGGGGGGGGGGTGAAACAGACTTTTTGAGGGGACCGAGAGGCATTAATGTCTCACTCTAGTTTCGTTTATCAATTAGTTTACGAAAAATTCTATATCCCTTGAGGCACCTGCATCTGATCTTGATTATTCTCTATTCGAAGTAAATTGTGGAGACACACTCAAAGGAAGCGCGTGAACGGTCCGACTCACCAGAAGCTCTTGTATATATATATATATACATACATATAGTATATACATAAGATGCAGCATCATCAAAAAATGTTCCCTCCCATCTCCGAACTGGGTCATAGGAAAAAAAAAATTGCTTCCCGGCATAATCTTCGTGTGATGCTCCGTTGGGTTATATCCGATGGCGGGGTACTCGAATGCGCGAAGGGGCGAAATTGAGTAAGAGGAGACGAAGGATAAGAAGACGAGGAAGAACAGGAATTTGACGTGGTTAGGGGCATGCCGAAAAAGGGGGCACACGATGTCGCGCGTGGAGGCTCACAGGGGAGGGGGGGTAAAGGATTCGGTAATTATTCGCGGCAGGCATAGGCCTGAAAAATTGCCATCTAATCCTCGAATCGATAGCTCGAAGGTATGTGAGAACAAGGCGTCGAAAAAAGCAGGCCGGGCCACCCTTCGTGCAACATGAGGGTATCCTTGGCGAGGGAAAAAAAAATAGGACCACCCTTGTTACGGGAACAGCAACCCCCGTGGAAAAGCAACGACCCTCTCGGCTCTCCACCCTTATCTCGCCGTGCCCCCCTCCACGAAACCCATTATGAAAATAATGTATCGATATCGTAATAAGGGAATGATTGGATACGTCGACGACACACGGCTGTTTCAGCCCCATGGCTGGATACACTTCGGGCGCTATCATTCATAATGTTTTTTATCCTCTCTCTGGAAAATGTCTCCGCTCGGTATTTTTTTATCACTCGGGGCTTTGCGCGCCTCCCGCAAATAGACGCATAAAATATATCTTCGAGGCAGAGAAATTATAATGAATTTTCTGCTGAACAGAAGAACGTAGGATTCTTCTACTTTTAACGCTAGCAGGGTAAAAGTATCGAATACCGCTGTCCGGGTTGACATGGAAAAGTGGTGCGAAAACGGTGGTCCGTTTTTCCCACTTCTACCATCAAACTCGTGGCATTATATTCATTGATTGGTTAATTTATCCGAGTAGAAATCTTCGAGCGTTACATCGGGTCTTGATAAGGACATTATCAGGCCCTTGTCAGGCCTCATCAGGACCCTCTCAGGGCCCGATGTAACGCTCGAAAATTTCCACTCGGGTAAAAAAAACGAGAATTCATTTTCAAAATACTAAATTTGTCTACCTTCACTTCTTTCTGACCCAACGATATATTCAACCTGTTTTTTCTAACCGTGATAGAAAAAAAGGCTCGCGAAACAGAGATAAATTGAGGAACCGAGGATGTTCCATGAGTCTCGATCGGCTCGTACAATTCCCACACACCCCGGTTTCCGTCGCGCCGGTCTATAATTTATAAAAGGGCATTAAATCGTCTAAGTCCCGTGCGCTCGGTGGTTCCCGAGAGCTCACTCCGGTATATCGTGGAGTTCGGAGCGAGGGGTGAGAAGTTCGCGGGGATACGAGGATATACCACGGGGTCGAATATCGGGTGGGTGGAGGACATATTAGCTCGACTTAAAGCGCGGCATAATGATCCCAGCGCCCGAGAGCGAAACCATCTTACTTGCGGTGCTGGTTGAACCATCGCTCCTTGCGGAGAAGCCGGCTTTTTCTTCCTCCTCCGACTCTATTCTGTTTGAGTCTTTCGCTCTCCTCCTCCGCGCCAGGGTTGACTCTCGCGGAAGTGAGATGGGAGACTCCGCGGCCAGAATGGTCTTTGGGGGGGGGGGGGGGGCGGGGGGGGGGGGTTAAGACCAGTCAGGCGAAAATAAGTGCGACTTCGAGCGACCGCTCATTGTGAGCTGTGCAATAGAGGACTCTCCGCTCTACTAGTGAGACTCAGCTCCACCACCAGCACAAGTTGACTTCGGTCGCTGCACAGTATAAAATAATACCCGGCGTATAGGCGAGAACTCGGACGGAACGAGGGGAAACTCCGCTGGTACGAAGCTCCTCAGGAAAATGGGGGAGCTCTAAAAATCGGCATCAAACGCCACCGCGCCGAGACCATCGCCGACCCATCCACCGCAAATTTTTATTCATTGACACTATACACGCTCGAGCACCCTCACCTTTTCCTCGAAAGCCGCCGCAGTCTCGGAAGGTTACTGCGCGAGCCCACTTCGCGGATCCTTCCAACCTTCGAACTCATTGACCTCCTTTCCCTTTGATTACTCGAGGCACCGAGATGCGAGATTTTTTAAAAATGCTTCAGCCGACACGACGAATTTTAACATGCCGTTTAGCTTTGAGCCTGCACTGAGAAAAAAATTGTTGGATTCACCAGAAGGCGCGGTGAGATACGTTCAAAGCTGTTTGATTGGTACAGATAAAGTATTGTTTTGTTTCAATGGATTGAAAATTTTACGATGCAAACAAACTTTTTTTTTTTCTTGACCAAATAACACCTTTGAGCGTACGTCACTGCGTCTTGGTTAATTCAACCATTTCTTTTTCTCAGTGTGTGCAGAAAGAATCTATGTTTACCCTTCAAGAACCTTCTCTTAAGCACGAACACGATATGGTTGTTCGTAATAAATTTTCTTTTGCGTTATCAAAAAAATAACACCTCAAAGTACGTCTGTGAATTTTTCCATTTTTTTTAGCACATCAACTTATGTGAATCGTTTGAAGCTTTCGTCTTAGTAAATTCTAGGTCCTCATTAAACAAAGGTTCCTTACGTGAAAGGTTAAGAAAAAAATCATACATTTCCATTTCGAAATAGTACATTTACAGGACATTTCTTCAATGAGTTCGTTTTCCCCGAAACCTCGACGCTCCTAGCCGTATTCTGCAGGATTATTGATAGTTACTGGAATCCGATAAAAATTGGACTCCGTATTCTTCGGCACGAGTGTGTATCGAGATATCGGCTCGTAGGGCTGAGTAACAGGAATGACCAAGAGCTCGGAAACCCGCCCTGCGACTGTCCGAAAATTCGAGCTCGTAAATCACTGCCTTTTTCCACGAGGGGGTTCGAAGGATTCCATCTTTCGGCCACATGATCTCGGTTCGCGGGTCCTCCCGAAAACGTGCGAACCCACGTGTGCAGCCCTGAAAAATATGCGCAGGACGGACGAGGGGTGTATTAGGATCTCAGGGTGAATTTCCACTAGCCTCTCGTCTTTATTTACTCGGTGTGGCGAGCAAGTGGTTATATACACCACCGTATAAGAGGCCGACCACGCCCCGAGGCTGACCGTTCTCACAGTAAATACGTCCAGTGAGTTGCAACTTCTTTTTCTTCCTAATCCAAACCACCCCTCCGCTGTTGCTGCTGCTGCTGCGTAGTCAAGGGAAAAAAACATCTCTACCCCATTTGCACGTACGCGAGACTTGATCCACGACCCGACGATAAATTTCGATGAAATTTATAAGGATGCGCGTCGGAGTGCGATCGTTCTAGTTCGGACAGGCTAAACGTTTGCGGAGGAATTATTTATTCCCGCGCCAGCCACCCTGGGCGTCTACGGTTCACTCTTTTTTTACGAAGATAAAACCTATCGCTTGACCGCCCCCCCCCCTCCTCCCTTGAATTATTGCCTATGGATATGTGTTTTTTTTTATTTTTATACTTTTTTTTTAACCGGTCATTCACTATCCTGAGCCGCAGAATCGGAGGATCCGTAAATTGACTCTGATGGAGTTGTCATTATCCTTTTTTTGTCTTCTTTTTTTTTCGGTACAGAGTCGCGAGGGAACGGGATAAACTGTCCATAGGGGGATGATTGGCAGGTGGTCATACATCATTCCCCGTGTTTTGAATGGTCCACCCCCGCGCGTTGTCCCGTGGACAGACCCGGCGGTATCGCATTAATAATTCTATCCTATCCACACCGGTGCCCGCTCTCGCACTATTGTGATATCATCGACGACGAGGACAGAGCGGAGAATAACGTCGCGTTCACGCTTGCTGCACTACTGCGGTCGCAAAACAACTCCCCACACCACGTATCGATATCCCATTGTGGATCTTCAATGCACTCAAAATAGCATGCGCCATCCCAGCGCGGTGTCTCGCGTCCGGTGAAATTCCGGACATTGCTTTCTCTGTTTCATTCGTTTTTGTTAGTTTTGTTAATCTCTCTCCACCTGCCCTTCAGGCCCCCCTTCCCGTGTCGACAAATTGAAATGTTATTTTACCGATGGAAAATTCAGAGCCGGTTTACGAGTGTTCACAAATATGAACCGGGATTCCTGGGAGATTTTTTTTCAATGTCCGAGTAAACCCAAATTGATATGTTGGGCCGAAACCGGCAGGATGCAGTTGCAGCTAAGCAAACGTTTCAAATAAAGTATAACCACTACTTTGTTATAGCTATGATGCGCAAATTATCGTGATTAACTCTCGAGATCAGTTTGGTTCTTGAAAATTATTTCCGTTGAAGAATAACGGACGCAACACCGATGGAAAATCCCACTAATACTAAATTGATATGGGCGTAGATCCAAAACCGTCAGGATGCCGTTGCAGTTAAGTAAAGTGTTCAGGTAAAATAAACCATCAGTTTGTTAAAAGTACATGATGTGCAAATCGTGAAGATTAACTCTCGCGATTAGTTTGCCTCTTGAAAATTCTTACCAGTGAAGAAAAAAGTACGCGACATCGATAGAACATCATAGTAATCCCAAACTGATATGAGCTGTGGGCAGAAACCGTAAAAGTGCCGTTGTAACTGTTCAACTAAAATATAATCACCAGTTAATGTCATACAATGTGCGAAGATTACAATGTGCATCAAGATTATTTCTCGCGTTACCTTTGCACTCTGGAGATCAGTTTGCCTCTTGAAAATTCTTTCCTCTGAAGAAACAAAAAGTACGCAACACTCATAGAACATCCCACTATAGTATTTACAGTATTAAATAGAATGGCGACAACGGATGTGCGTCGAACGCGTACGGCAAAGATTTCCTTTGGTGCGTCGTTAAATCCGAGTAAACCTCTTAAGCTTAACGATCATGTGTCCGACAAAGTAACCTTTAGCTCCGTGGAGAACCGGAGGCAAGAGAGCCGAGCCGAGTAAGAGTCGAGGGCATTAGCAAGACCGAAGCTCACCTTTTCAGCGGCCAATTATAGGAGATTCCGCAATAATCCTATTATCTACATTAGCTCATTATTACATAAATGTGGCCGCGAGCTTATCAAACCTTTATACACGGCTGTGTGTCTGGAAAGCTTGCGGGAACGTATGTAAGTTGAACGTACGTCGATTTCAAAATATCATCTAGACCTCGCGATTAATACCGATGGTGGTGCATCGAAGTTCTGCATGTACACCTCTATCCCAATCCAATCCACCTTCCGGCACAATCTGAGCTCTCCCTGGGATTCCGCAGTGTCGATTATTCACGTAATCTTATCGATTATATCGTATCCCCAAAATCCCGGCGAGACGATAAAACGCTGAGTACAAGTGTCTTATACGTAATCGATATACTACGTGCTGCAGTTGTACCCAATGGCAGTCCTCAGATTCCCAGCAGGCTTGTATCCTCGCGCATGTACAACCGGCAGTACATTTTTTCGTCTTTCACCCGGTCCGCTCCGGTATCGTAGGAAGAGGGCTTTCCGAATCTAGACCTTAGTCCGAACTCAGGATTTGGCGAGTTCCAACACATCGAGGCGAGCCGACTGGATACCGAGTCTTATCTGCTACTTCGGAGATTTTATTTAGATCCCTGGCGATCCGGGGCTATAAATGCGAAGCGTTTCGTCGAAACTGGTGTTCCGCTTGCGCCGGGCAATCGAGCTCGACTGGAGTCGGAGAAAAGGGAAGCAATGGGGCGACTTCGTGCGTGGTGCGAGGGTGTCAGGGACGATCCGATGTCCACACCTCTGTTGTCAGCTAATGCCAGGCCATTGCCAAAGGGTCGAATATCCTTCGTGGAAGCGTCGAGATCCGCGTGTGTGTACGTCGGGAAAAACCGAAGAAGAAGCCAAAGAGGAGAGTGAAGGAAAAAAGCAAGGGTGGTAAAAGGGGGATGAGAGAAAAAAACTGACCGAGGAAAGTCAGGCGGCCCGTGGCGCGTATTAGCGAGGGCTAGCTGACCGTGTTCGGCAGCGAAAGCGGCGGCACAACCCCGAGCAATAGAAGTAACAGAGTAGCCGAGTATAGAAGTAGCTGTATGAGGAGCCGCGTTCAACCCCCTGATGGTCACCCCACGCAAGGGCCGGCACCGTAGCGACTATCGCTTGACGACAATCCCGCCAAATCTCTTCCTCTATAAACGGCTAAACAAAGAGGTCCATTCTTTATGGGAGGTTGGCAGGGTGGCTGGCCAACGACCAGGACATCCCAGCCCCGTATACGAGCGCGACGACGTCAACGACGCCCTTAGAGACGTGGCGACCAACCCCCAACGTCTCCCTGGCAAGCCGGAGGGTGCCGTAGGGTTGAGGCGACATACCTTATCGGACTCTGTCCACCACTTACGATCATTTATTCGGATTTTCCCTGCTAGCCTGGAGACTCAACGTGACGATCAGCTCGACGGGAATCTGACGAAGACTCTCAACCGAATGCTTTGGGTTTGTATCGAAGCTTTACGCTCCGAGTTACTTCAAAGTGTGAGCGAAATCAATGGCGAATCGGGATTGAGTATGATCGAATACCCCAGATCTGACATGAGTATGGACAAACCCAATGGCAAATCTGGCAGAAGCGAAGACGCATTCGATTCCAGATCTGGCGTACCGAAGTAGCGTAAGATCGAATACCCCAGATCTGACATGAGTACGAACAAACCCAATGCCAAACCTGGCGGAAGCGAGGAAGTAATCGATTCCAGATCTGGCGTACCCAAGTGGCATAAGTACCGGCTTGAAGTGTCGCTGGTGAGACACTTCTTTGCTTCATCAGGTAATTTTCGAGTTACTCTTTGTGAACGTGTTGAAAAGTAATAAAAGTTGAAACAAAATCTTTATCAACGCCGATGTAGAATGTTCTCGCGGTAAAAGTTTATTCCACTCCGGATGACACTGTCGGATTGAATTAAATGATATCCGAAGAATAGTCGTTGTCGATAGTCCTTCGGGAGTCTTATCATATTTTTCATTTCTTCGTTCCTCGCTTCTTTCTCGTGGCCAATCGGGCACGGCACTAAACCTGCCAGGAATTGAGGGGGGTTCTGCATCCTGGGATAAGTGACAGGATTGAAACAGAGAGTCGGAGGCCAGGATTGTACTATTGGAACCGAGCTGAGGTATAATGCTGCGGGGGTCCGGGTGTTTCGTGAATGGCAATGTCTGGGAGTATCGGGAGAGGCCAAGTAACTCCCGGCTTCCTCCGCGTCTCCATTCCGTGCCTCCAACCACTCCTCGATAATAAAAGAAGGCAGATTAATGCCTTCGGTCTTGAATCCAATCAACATTATTCCGACAATAGTCGACCAGCCAATGCCCTTCGGCTCGGGCTTCACGATCTGATATTATCAACAGAAAGTCCCTTTCCTTCCCTTTCCTTCCCTTTTCTCGCCGTCCCTCGTTTTCACGATTTTTTTTTTTTTCATCCCTCCTGTCCCACTACCTTCGTTCGCGCCGATGTCTTCGTCGCCGAAGATACGTGCCTCGCGCACCCTTCACTAACCCTCACACCCCCTTGAACGCGCCAACGTTTTCTCTTAATTCCAGACGGCTCGATGATAAGTATGCTAACAAGTGAGCCGAGAACACTTTCTCTCACTACTTTTCGATTCTCCTATCTATTCGGCCCTCCCGGCGTTTCGTCGTTTATTCTTTACCGATATCGCCTTAAAGTCAAATTAACGCGCAGCTTACGTGATACGACGACGACGACAACGAGGCCTGGTCTTTGTCAATGTTGTAACGCGCGAGCGGGCCGGGGATGCCATTAGCCGATCGAGTTACGAGCTACGATAGAAACAAAAAAGCCACCCCTGATTGCAATCGAAACAGCCAACGACGCATACACACGCTCTTGATCTCTTCTCCGTTTTCTCCTCGGCGGAAGATGATCAGGAGGAGCAGATGTATTCGCTACGCAAAAACGGATCGGATATGAGCGCCGAGCAACCGAGAAACACTCCAGTCACGAGTCTATTCGTGGAGATTCAAAAGCAAGCTGTGGGGTGTCAAATTGTTGTTTCTCGGTTGGTAGCTTTTTTTTATAAAGCAGTTATTAATATGTGGAAAAATTCGCCCAATGTTTCGTCCCAAGCGAATACCTCGTGTTACACCGTTTCTAACCTGATTACTTAACATAGCGTTCTTAGCCCATGGTGATTTAATTTTTTGGAACCGTTTTTTATTAAATAAAAACCGGAAAACGAAAATTCGTCGAGAAATTTAGTTACTGATATCAAAGTCGTAAAAATGGAAGTAGGAGATAAATGTGAGTTCAGGCCTCGAAGGCACGACGTCGCACAGTGGCAGCCACACAACTCGCTGATTTCGGATATCGCCGCGACGACCGACCGTTTGAGCGTTAGTCAGATATAAAGGAAAACCGTGCGCTGTGTGTGTTTTACGAGGACCCAACGCGATAATGCGATGAAAGATGCGAACGGGGTTCGTTC
Organism: Stenichneumon culpator; assembly: GCA_964017025.1. Taxonomy (NCBI): domain Eukaryota; kingdom Metazoa; phylum Arthropoda; class Insecta; order Hymenoptera; family Ichneumonidae; genus Stenichneumon; species Stenichneumon culpator. The sequence continues at coordinate 13,189,502 of OZ024780.1, read as the reverse complement.
ATGCTCGAAGAGTACGTGTAACCGAGCGTCCGCTTGGGTTCCGCTAGATTCTAGTGACCATCCGCAGTTTCCCTGTCCCTCGATCTTTCATCTTCTTCCCTTGCGTTTTACTTCGCACTGGTCGACCGCACCGTCGTCGCCCATAATATATCAATTCCGTATTCTAATGTCCGGCAGTTAATCCGAAAAGTGCTAACGTCGCGGAAACCCGTACGTTGTGGCAATGTACGCTCTGCTGCCGATCCCATTCGGGATCACAGTTTGCCACAGTTCCGCCATCGCGTCTCAGAAACAGAATTTACAAATCTCGGAATCCGGCAATAACGACGAAGATTCGACCTTAGCACCTTGAAGCGATGCCAGACTGGAAATACGCCACTTCCGGTTTGAAAATCTCATTTTTCAATCGGAAGTGACGTCATACCTAAAACGCGACACTTCAGGTTTAAAAATATCATTTTCAAACCTGAACCGTCACTCCCTCACGGAGAATCCCATTTTTTGGCCGGAGGCGATGTCATACCGGAAATACGCCACTTCCGGTTTGAAAATCTCATTTTTCAATCGGAAGTGACGTCATACCTAAAACGCGACACTTCAGGTTTGAAAATTTCATTTTCAAACCTGAACCGTCACTCCCTGATGGAGAATCCCATTTTTTGGCCGGAGGCGATGTCATGCCGGAAATACGCCACTTCCGGTTTGACAATCTCATTTTTAGACCCGAAGGTACGCCATACTGCAAATACGTCGCTTCCTATTGAAAAACAAAATTTTCAAAGAGGAAGTAAAGTATTTCCAGATAATCTCCGAAACTCTAAATGTCCGTCTTCTAAAGTCCACAGCCCATAGCCGGGGCGCGAAGCGCCAGAGCCATAACAACCTGCTAGTTTGTAATTCATATTTCGTTAAGCAAACGACGCATTAAGAAAATCAGCGCAATCTGGGACTGTATCGTTGGGTTTTCCGAGTCGAAGAGGGTGAGAACAGCGTGAAGCGAGGTTACCACCGTCGTCACGCGGGAGTTGCTGATACGTGCAAGATTCGGATGGGTCAGTAGCGAGCTCGGGTATCGTGCGAAGGAATCGGGAGGGTAGCAGGGGATGGCCGAAGGGCGCATCCCCCGTCGACAGTCGTGGCTGCCGGTCGTGCGTCGAGGGAGTATGATAATTGGGAAAACGCGTGTTTGTGGTCCCGCCGGGATATTCCTCGGGAAAAAGGACCGCACCGTTCTCAAAGCGCTCGCCGACCTACGTGCGAGAGCGTTAATGCGACGCACTCCCGCGCTTCGCGAAGATCTCGAGGAACACGACTGGCACGAAGAGACCGAGGGACACGTAGTTTCGCATGTTTAACATATTAGTGCGGAAAAAAAAGTTTTCCTTACAACGCGGAGGGAAAGGTCCGGCCCTGACTCGACTAACCCGTTAACCGCGGATTATTTATCGCAGAAGTTGCTCCGGCTTAATAGAATTTCGAAAATTGCTGGATCGCGGGCGAAGCAACTTCTGACTTGGAAGCCATAAATCAGCCTCTTCATATCCGAAGCTTTGTTATCTCTGCGTTTGAAGATTTTATTTATTTTTTCCCGTACAATGTCACACGTCCAGATAACGTTGAGAAAAAAAAAGTGTTACAAACCGACTCCGTTAAGTTCTTTAAACACAAATCCGATAAAATGTTTGAAAAACAAATATAATAAAAATTCGGCTAAATTTCACGTTAATTCTTTCCTTTTTTTTTCGCTAATTTCATAAAACATTATCTACGCGTGTCGGCGCATACGCGCATGGGAATTATATTACGTAATGGAGGATAAAAAAGATTGAACGAGACACAAAGCGGCGCGGGTGGGGGAGAGGGAGAGCGCGGGAGAGGCGGCGGAGGGACGCGGAGAAGGAATTGGACGAGCGATTACCACGAGAAAAAGAGGTAAATTAATCCGATAATAAGTCGAGCGGTTACGCAGGATGAAATAATTATAAAATGCATCTCGGACGGTCGGACCGGCGGGTAATATACATGAGCTATCCACTCGCCGGCCACGTTATAATTGGCGAACGCCGTTGTGCAGGGCGCGCATCCACGTCTCCCAGCAGCATCTCTGCAAATCCATCCTTTTCGCCCGAAACCACCGGACTATTTTTTTTTTTATTATTATTTTTTGCTTCCCTTTTTTCACCCCTTCGGCCGATCCTTCGTACGGCTTCGGATGAAAACAAAAGTACCCGCGGGAACAAACTATTAAAAAGCGTGCGTCGACTCAAATTTTCCGTGGCAGTAAATTGCTCGCGGCTACGGCCAGGAGAAAACCGGCGGAATGTTCTCCGAGAGACGAGCTCTTTTTCTTCCTTTCCGCACACGTCCCACCGTGTCGCGCGGGGCGGACTGGCCGCACTTGCCCGGCCATCGGTTGTCGACGACGCAACCACCGGACGAACGTTTCCTCTTTCCTCTTTAACAGTTTTCTCTCCGCACTCTCGTCTCCTTCTCGCTTCGGCTTTCACCCTCCCATGCTAAAAACTCGGCTTTCTCGGCCGCTTCGCATCGTACGTAGAGAGAAACCGGCGGGTCGTTGGCAATTCACCAGTGATAGGCGGACGAAGTTTGCATTTGAATTATTCGTTCGTGTTCTGTAAATTAACGAAATTCGTTACAATAAAATAAAAATGGTTCGAGAATCGGCCTTATACAGAACTATTCAATATGCCGCTGCCATCGAAACGCCTCTGTGATTAAAAAATATTTTTACCACGCATCGTTTTTATTCACTTGGATTAAAAAAATATCATGTTTAAAATTTACCAAGTTGCGACTGCGATCTTGGAGAAGTCGATACTTTAATTTTTTTTTACGGAGTACAGAGCGTCGTTTACGAAACGAGTTCCACAGAAATCCCAGCAGTTTAATTTCACGTGAGCAAAAGTCGCTCGAAGTTTTTTGAATATCGACTCGGCAGTCGAATCGGAGCGAAAGAGACGAAAAACCATGCCGAACAACCGTGTCTCTCGTTAGAGCTGCCGACGACTGTGCCGTACGACCTGTCGCTTCCCCGAGCAAGCGTCCGCAGTCCGCACGTACTAACGCCCGGTCTGAGATAAAAAATTAGCCCGTAGAGTTGCAAACGTTTCCACCTTAAATCATATATTTATCGCGACATTAATTCAACCCTTTTAGGTCCAACCCGGGTTTTTCTCATCCCTGAAAACCCCCGACGTTCGCCGCCGCCCGGAACGTTACTCCTGCTGCCACATCCTCGTGTGTTACGCCCACACCCTCGACAAACCCTCTTTTCCTCGCCGTTATACTCTTTCTCTCGCTTATATCCGCCCGCGAGTTCCCCGGAGGTTCTCTCAGAGCCCGCGCGCTCCCACTCCGGACGACGGCCCGTTACCTCGCTAATTTCTCAGATTCAAGTATTTTTATGTACCACCGCCAGAAACCAGCTCCACCGGGGAACTACAGCCGCTGCCAACGTCGCCATCACCGCCACCCTCGACCGGACCCGCCCGGACCGTCCGCTAAATCCTCTCGTTTATTATTTAGAGAGGGCCAAAAAGCTCGTGTGGCTTTTTCTTTTCCCGCTCATACCGTATAGTATATACACCCTGGCTCTCGCCATCCCCCTCGAGTGTCCACGTTCGCGAAAGCACCACGGTATTAAGTGTACGTTCTGCATGTATGCAGCCGGACGTGGACCGAACGTACGAAAGCGTGTTCGCACCATCCCTCCCTTTTTTTTCGGGCGACTACCCCTGTATTATCTCTTCTTATAATTCCACGCGACCCTTGGCGCGTATCCCTTCCTCCTCGCCGCTTGGCCCCCGTCGACGACGATGTCGCGATCGGACCTCGCTCTCCCTCCGAACTCTGTCTCGCTACGAATGGACCTCCGCTATCTTACTTGTCTCCCCGTCTGCACTCGCTGATGATTGGACTGAGGGCCAATAGCACTATAAGTCAATATCCTGAGGACACTTCCACAAGAAATTACTTAAAAAAAAAAGAAAAAGAAATATCCTCAAGTACCGAACTCGTTGCATTCAATGCATTTGCTTATTATTTATAATCATCGCAAACCTTTTTATTTAATAATAATAATAATAATAATAATAATAATAATAATAATAATAATAATAATAATAATAATAATAATAATAATAATAATAATAATAACAATAATAATAATATAACCTTGTGATCTTCCTCGCTTGAACCTCGCCGACGACGACGTCGCGATCATACAAGACCTCGTTCTCCCTCCGGAACCTATCTCGCTCCGAATGGAACGCCTCAACCTTACTTGCCGTGCCGTCTGCACTCGGTGACGATTGGCCTGAGGGCCAATGGTGCAATAATACCATAGTAAGTACCCTCGGGGCACTTCCACAAAAATTGCTTTTTAGTAAAATAAAAAATACCCTCATGTACCAAAATTGGTGCATTCACTCCATTCAATTACTATTTGTAATCAACGCAAGCCCTTTTTTTATTTTTAATAATAACAATAACGACAATGAGCTCCTGACCTTTAAACAATATCATATGCACATGGTGTTTTCGTTTGAATGGCCACTGCACCGACTATCCCGACGTGTTCCCATGCCAGGTCGCCGATGATGTTGGAAACTCGATAGTCGGCCAGCCCTTTTGCCTCGGCGTATCCGCGCACGTGTGCGGAGAGGGACTATTGTTTATTAAATAAATACATATTTGGTGTACGAGACGAGCCTGTTCATATAAGCCGCGGGTACCTACACAGTTGCCACACGGCAGGGATACCGACGAGGACCGTATGTATCGCCGGCTGGGCCGCTATTTTTGACGGTTCGGTTTTGTTGTCATAGGACCGGCGAGGCGAGCCCGTTTGTTGGGTACATCGGGTTTCCCCCCCCCGAACGCCACTCCATGCGCCGGCAATGTAACGCTTAGCTCCGCGGCTGTATTCCGCGACAGAGACTCCACATTGGCCTGTTGCAAAACTTGCCCTTATTCTCGACCAGGCGCACAATGGGGCTATCCAAAGACCCCGGATTTGCGTCGAACGCGCGTTCTCTCTCCCGCTCAGCCAGTTATCGGCATTGCAGTAGTGAACAGCCAGGTCCGCGACGGCAACGACATTGCGACAACGCACGCTCGCTAGTTCGATACAACGGAACCGGAGGGAGACACCCTTGCGTAACACCCTTCTTAACCCTTCCGGTCTTACGAAAAGCCGGTGGCCCTTTCCTATTCTTCCTTCGAGATTGTCATGAGCCGCACGCCGATGCTAAAATCTTCGAATTTTAACCCTACGACTCACGACTGGCGTCCGAACGCACCCCACGCGAAGGCGAAATAGTGAGCTTTTTGCTGATTTTTCCCGGTTTTCGAATGGGGTTTTTATTAACTAAATATAAATAAAGTCAGATTTCTCGTACACCATTCTCTTGCTTATGAAAAAACGAAGAAAAGCGCGTGTGAGAAAGTCTGTTTATCAGCATAGGACCGGTTTTATCATCAAGAAAAGCGTGGGGTGCGTTCGGACCCCAGTCACGCGTTTGAAGGGTAACAAATTAAGTCGCGAGTTGTAAGGTTAATGGAGATTCGACTTTAAGGAAACTACAGCGAATAATCGACCACCTACCAGGCAACATTTTGCTGACTAATGATGGTGTCCAATAATAGGTCCAACTTACAAACTAATGCAACTAATGTTAACTAATGTATGTTAATGTATCAACTAATGTTTGATAGGTCAAACAATTTTTTGCCTAACGATGATGTCCAATGATAGGTCAAATTTGCACGCAGAAAAGAAATGGTTGGATTAACCCAGACGCGGTGACGTACGTTTAAAGGCGTTATTTGGTTGATACAATAAAGATGTTTGTTTCAATTAACATATTTTGAATCGACCGAAGCGAAGAATTGTTTAACAAAATAATGCTCAGTGGAATGAAATAAATAACCGCTTTGAACGTATGTCACCGCGACTTTAGATCGATTTAACCACTTTTTTCTCAGCGTGGGTGAATTCTTTATTGTAACTGTAGCAGGACGGCGTGTCCGCATTTCCGGACAAATTCGCGCCGTGAAAATTCGACCCAATGATCGGCAAGCGGGTTTACCGTGAAGCGAGAGTGTGGAATATACGTGTATCGTCTTCGCGAAAAGTTGCCTTTTTTCTCCACCTAGAATTCGTTTTTTATTACGCGCATACTGACTCGAGAGATCGACGGTTATCTGAGAGCCACGTGTGGTTTTTATGCGCGCGGGCCACACATGAAGACCCGGCGAGCGAGGGGGGCGTAGAACTTGGGATAAAATTTTGTTTACCCTGGGACTAAGTAGACTAACAATTTTTTACAAGAGTACCAGCGAATGCCGAAAAGTGTGTTCTACCAAATTTTCAACAACGAAAAAACAGGCACAGAAAAAATCTGTAAAAAAAATTGTCTATTCGTCTGTTCGAGGATTAAATGTCAATGAACCGCGAGCCGTCGGCCTACGAGCCTGGACGTCATCATTCGCGGTTTTACCAAATTATCAACAACGAAAAAAAAAATTCACAAAAAATATATCTGTAAAAAAGAAATTGCTCATTCGTCAATTCGATGACTAGACGAGCCGCAGGCCGTCGGCCAAAGAGTCTGAACGTCATCATTCGCGGTTTTACCAAATTATCAACAACGAAAAAAAAAATTCACAAAAAATATATCCGTAAAAAAGAAATTGCTCATTCGTCAATTCGAAGACTAGACGAGCCGCAGGCCGTCGGCCAAAGAGTCTGAAAGTCATCATTCGCGGTTTTACCAAATTATCAACAACGAAACAAAAATCCCCCAAAATATCTGTACAAAAAAAAAAATTAAAAAAAAAAAAAATTGCTCATTCTTCCGATTGGAGACTAGAACTCTACGAGCCGCGGTGCCGTCGGCCAAGAAGCCTCGTCGTCCCTCCCCCTTTTACCAAATCTTCACCAAACAAAAATTCCCAAAAAAAAAATCTGCAACAGAACAAAAAAAAGAAAAAAAAATGGTTCATTCGCCAGTTCGGTGACTAGACGAGTCGCGGGCCGTCGGCCAAGGAGCCTGGACGTCGTCGTTCGCGGAGGATCGAAACGGAGCGTCGGAGAGTCGGGGCCGGCTGTGCGAGGCAAAAGCAGAAGGGGGGCGAAAGTGGGGAGCGGAGAGGCGTCGCGACGCTGACGATGACGCGTATAGGTACCGCTATATGCGAGTAGGGGAAAAAAGAGCGAGACACAAAACCATGAGCGGGGGGGGAGAGAGAGGGAGCCCGGGAATTGACTCAGCGACGGGAGCGAGACGGAAGAGCCCAGCTGTTGGCCGCCTCGCATGCTCGATGGCTCCATCTCGCTCGAACGCTCGCACGGGATGCGCGGGCGGCGAGGGCAAAGAGCCGGGGGAGGGGGGACTAAAAGCAGGCCTGTTGGTTGGTTTCAACTATATTTGTTTATATTTACACAATAAGCAACAGGGCCCCGCGGGCACCGCGGGCACCCCGGTCGCACCAGCAGCAGGCAAGCAGCGACTGCGAGCCGACTCGTCGCTCGTTCGTTTGCTCGGCACGGCCGCTTCTGCCGCCTCGAATTTCTAACGCTCTCGCATTTGGTATCTAGTTCTTACTCGAAGGCTCGACTCCGGCACGAAAACGTACGTGTAAATCCGTTGTGTGATATTGAGGAAAAAAAAAGATCTTTCTCTTTAAATTGTCAAGAAAAATTTGAGGAAAAAATTGCGATAAATTTCATCGCTGGAAAGTGGAGATTTTTTTTTTGTGGCTTCGCGCGGCTCGTCAACCCCCCACTCCCGGGCACCTCGAATTCGGAACAGTCGTGCGTACGTGTCGCGACGCGGCGCACGTGGGACTCCCGTCGTTTACCTGCAACGTGCGTCGATCGATTGTGCTTCTCGAAAAAATCGTCATACGTCGATTTTATTTATTTTTTTCATCGAATTGTTTGTACAGATTTGTAATATATTTATCTCTCTCCCTCTCTCTCTGAGATAGTCGTTTATTTTTTTTTTTGTTCTTTATTTATCGCGGAAACGTTCGTATTTTTTATGCTGTTTTCTTGTTATTGTTTTTGGAGTTTGTTTCGCGGATTTTTTTTCATTTAGCAGTGCGAGCTGTGTGCATGCCCGTCGAAGTGTAGAGCCGTACCGACTTTTCTTACCCGGGTAGTAACTTTGGACACGATTTTTTTTTCTCCCCAAAAAAGTGAGTTGTTTCACGTGTTCGTTGTGCGCCGCACAACGCCGAAGGAATTTCCTGGCAGGAAACGAGGAATATTTATTCAGTGACTCGGTGAATATCGAGGCGACGGAATATCCGTCGCTCGATTTAGTTTAGTTACGGAGAGAGAAATATAAAAAAATAAAATAAAAAAAATATATATCCGGTACGAAAGAAACGATGAGCTAGTGAACCTCGGATGAAATTTTCACAGGAATTACAGTGTAATATTGTTTTGTGTTGTGGATTAAAAAAATCGTCGATCGTGTTACACTCTCTGTGTGCGTGCAAATGTGCACGAAATTATGAGAAAAAAAATTGATGGCGTGATTCCAGGACGATGGCATAATGGATCATGACACTGACGGTGACGGCGCTATCAACTTGTCAACGTCCCAACGACCCTCGGCCTCGACCACCCCCAATGGTGACTTGCCGGCCTACGGACAGGATCAGCGCGACAACGATCAGGTACTATTGCGAGCCCAATTGAACGTACGCATTGCACGTTTTCGCATGTGTCTTTCTTTTCCACCAATTAAAAAAAAAAAAAAAAAAAAAAAAAAAAACACTTTTTCGGGCAATTGCCTTCAATCAAATAATGAAAAATAAAATAAATAAAACAAGTCGGCCCGAGGGTTAGATTTTAATTTAAAAGATTTAAAAGCAGGATCGGATTACAGCGGGGATTTCAGCTCCAAAAAAAGGAGGAAAAATCGTAAAAAAATAAATACACCGGATGAAAGTATCAGTCGCGATAAGGTTGAGTGCGCACGCTGCGGAGGTTGGCGAAATCCATGCCCGGGCTGAGAGCGTTCCAGAGATTTTTTTTCTTTTTTTTCGGATAAGCCAGGGTGAAGGCGATACTTTCTTTCGACTGCGGTTTGACACCACAGACGTCATAAAATCGGGCCCCCCTGATTTCAAATTCAATTCGAAATCGCGTTGGCCGCGCCGGTGCGGGGCGCTTCTGGGGTTCGTCTAAGGACGAGTGTGTGCGGGATATACGCGGTGCCACAAGGGGGTACATAAAAGCGTGCGAAAAGTGGTGGCGAGGGAAACAAATGTTTTATGGCCCTTAAAGCGCTCTTTTCGACGGCTCGAACGCGCCTCGCGGTCCGAAAAAGGGAGATGTATATTACACGGATAGAGGCACAGGTTACCGGCACCGTGGCAAGCGCAACGATGCGTACGCTACTTTGGCACAAGCCACGGGGTCGCACCGGTAGGAACCAACGGAAACGAGTGCGGAGCTCTTTTGCGCGTGAACGCGTGCACGCGCGCAGCACACAACCCTCTCTCATATGGTATTCACGCGGGCGGCAGCCATATGTGTGTGTACTGCGTTGCTCGGCGTGTGTCCCGACGAGAACTCGTATATGTGCAAAACAGCGAGGATATAAAAAGAAAAGGGGTAGGAAGGAATAATCTGGAAAGAGGTGGAAATAAAAGAATACATGAATGCAACGTATACGATTTCACTGCGGGGACCGAGACAATTGCATTCCGTTAAAGTGTACACTTTAAAAATAAATTGTAAATTTTATAGACTGCAACTTTAGACTTGCTTGCATTGCTTACATTATTGAATATTAATGTACTTTTCTTTTGTAATATTGCAATAGCAGATATTAAAGTTACAAATCTTTTGCCCGAAATTTACAAAAATTTTAATTAGAATTAAACATTTTACCGTAAAATTGTAACGCAGCTGGGTCCGAAATTTCAGGAACGGTTTACGCAAAAAAGCTTCCAATACTGTCCATCAATAAAAAAAAATTATAGTATACAGTGTCGGATCGACAAGAATGAATTTAATAATTTTTATTTATAAATATTTCGAATTTAAAGATCGCTGAAATAGTGTTACATTTTTGTCCATCCTCGGTGCAATGGCACATGTGCATCCGATAACGAATGCACCTTCGTCGCGGCCACGAAGATGTGTTATCGGTGTTGCGTAATAAACAGAGTTAACATAACTTCAATGAGCAATGAATTTTCGAGAAAGTCCTAGGATATTGTGTCCGATATGCGACGGGACTGCACGTCGAGAGTTTCGAGAAGCCGGAAATGGTCCGGGCGACCCTGAGAGATCGACCCTCCATGGACCCTCTATGGAGAAGCTGCCGGGTCGAGCTCCAATTCTCGAATCTCCTTCGCCGTACCTACCTTCTTCGTTCTCTTCGTTCTCTCAGTCTCTCGTATTCCGTCTTGGACGGAATTTGCTCTCCAGTCCCCCCCTCCCCATTCCCCTTTGCCCCCAAAACCGCTCGTGTACATATACAAGTACACGCTAAGTTTCCACGTCGTCTTCGTTGTTACGCGGTTTCTTGGCCTGCTGTTCCGTGTGTCGCACGGACGGGGGACGAGCATACGGGATCGAAGTCCCGCGGCGGCGTTGGCTTTACACTGTTTATAATTTAAGGAGATCCATCGAGCTCCGCGCCCGACTCCACTCGAGAAGGGTGCTTGTCGAGGTTTCCGTCCCGAGGTCCCTCGAAACTGTCGAGAGCCTCGAGAGACGTGAGAACGGAAGTCAGACGATCCCTCTTTCTCTCGCGCTATGACATTGCTGTAGACGGTGATTCCCGAGAACTATCGCGTTGTTCCATTTTCGGTCGCGTTTTATTTTCGTACGATCATACGAATTGACAAAAAAAAAAAAAAAAAACAAAATGTAATTCACTTATCGTTGAGTTAAAAAAAGAAATAGGTTGTGGATGACATCGTCGTCAGGGAATTTAAAGCAAATGTCCAAAGTGAAAGGACTGCTAGATTTGAATTTGAAGAAAATGGATTTGGGTATGGAGACATTATGACACTGTTTAATTTTTGATAAGACGGGATGGTTGATAAGTCTCGCGCTCTGCCATTGCTGTATGTGGCGATCCGCGAGAATTATCGGCTTTTTCCATTGTTCGTCCTATTTTATTTTCGTACGATCATACGAATTAACAACAAAAAAAAACCATAATTCACATATCGTTGAGTTGAAAACACAAAAAAAAAAAAAATAGGTTGTGGATGAGATCGTTCTCAGGAATTTTAAGACAAACGTCCAAAGTGAAAGGACTGCTAGATTCGAGTTTGACGAAAATGGATTTGGGTATGGTGAAATTATAACACTGTTTAATTTTTTATAAGATGGAATGGTTGATAAGTCTCGCGCTCTGCCACTGCTGTCTACGGTGATCCCCGAGAATTATCGGTTTCTGCCATTTTTCGTCCTATTTTATTTGCGTCAGATCATATGAATTAAAAAACAAAATTATAACACATCGATATGAGTTAAAAGCACAAGAAAAAGGTTGCGGATGCGACATCGTCCTTACGGATTTTAAGTCAAATGTCCAAAATGAAAGATCTGCTAGATTTGAATTTGACGAAAATGGATTTGGGTATGGGGACATTAAGACAGTGTTTAATTTTTTATAAGCCGATGAAATTCTTTACTATATTCCGTTGCCACTCTTCTTTTTATCGGTAAAAATAAAAAATAAAAAAATAAATGAGTTTTTCTGGTAAATTGTGCAACAGTGGAGAAAGATTTCTCTTCTCTTTTTTTTTATATATCTTCGGAATTCTCGAAAGTATTGACGATTCGTTCTCCCCTAAAAATGCAAAGAGATCTCTTCGAGGGTAAGAAAGAGGTGGAGAGAAGGAGAAAAGCCAGCGCGGTTGGAAGTGCGAACGGGAGGGGGATGGAAGAAAAAAAAACGCTCCAAAGAAACAAGAATGAAGACTCTGAGTAAAAGACAAGCGAATTCTCACCTCCCCGGCTCTTTGCCTCTCGCCGGCGCCCTTGAAATCGCAAATTGCGGATAGGCTGTCCTTTCCAATCAAGGGCCCGGTCTGCCTTCTCCGCGCCCTGGTCGAGAAACTCCCCGTTTTCTTCTCCCGTTCTTTATCATCTCGCCCCGCTCGGGCAAAAACCTCCCTAAACCCGCTCGGCGCTGCTCGTTTCGTAACCCCTCGAAGTGAAAGAGCTCCGAGACAGGACCAAAGCCGAGCCACTCCTGTAACACACTTTGCTATGAATATCGATGCCACGAGCATTCGCTCCGAAGTTACGAGACGCAACGTCATGACGGCTCAATCCAATCCGCTCCTGTAATTGAAAGAATTTCGGCAATTTTTTGCTATTACCCATAATCAGCGCGAGGTAATCTACGGTGTACTACAGCTGGTTGAGATATAAAAATTATTGGATGGTATACTTGCGAGACTCGTTGGCTTGTATACTAAGTTCGTACCAATCTGATGGCACAGAAGTTACCAATGTTCCTGCAACGAAAATCATCGACAGATGTCACTTTTCGCAAAACGTTGCTTCTCTAGCGAAACGATAACATATTACATTTATATTATATGGTCACTGGAAATACGTCACTTCTGGGCTGAAAATTTCATTTTCGAACTGAAGTGACGTAATATTGTATTATATCACTTCTATAATTTTATAATTATTTTATTTATTGTTACCTTTGGTTTGTATTCCTTTCTGCACTATCTGCTACGCTTGTGTTCTGTTTGTTGTATCTTGATGCACGGTATCAACCTATCTATATATGTATTTATTCCGTGGTTACCGGCAATACGTCACATCCGTTCCAAAAATGAGATATTAAAACCGGACGTGATGTTTTCTCCTATGCCGTCATTTATGTTGATATTTTGTCGTTCGTTTGAAAAAAATAAGATGTATATCGATATATATATGGCATCTACCATTGATAGATGGTAGCTTTGATGCATCGAAAGTTCCTCGTTAATTGCCGTTCACCTTTCGCAATGCCGCTACAAATCGACATTTTGGTCGAATGCTATTTCGAAAAGGAAAGTAAAGTGCGTAAAATCCACGCCTGGACGGCGTAGATTCCTCGATACGATAAAATATAATTGTTTCGTGCGTTGACTCGATGTGCGTCATTAATTTGATATCGCATTACCCTGTGTCTATTGAATATTTGCGTGAAGGTACCGCTGATAGGAACAGAATTATCTTCAATCAATGATTCGATCAATAAGATTAGAAAAAAAAAGATGTTTGGCTTGTTGACATAGCCACTTATAACCTATCGTTTGCCTCGATTTCACAGACAATACAACTGTACAAATACTCATAGATTCATAAATTTATATAATCCTCACAAAAACGTGTTTTCAAATATTTAACTGCTGTATATCGTTAAAAAAAATTCTACCCGCAATTTTGACGATTTTCTCAGATGATATCCGTCGATTCGCATGAAATTTCATTTGTTCTTTTTTTAATTATCCGTACTTTTTCGGTAGAAATTTTACAATTCTTTTAATTCGATCAGAGCGAGACGCTCGGCTCGGAAGAGTCGAGATATTGCGGAGCTCACGCGCATGCAGCGTGAGAAAACGCCCCTCTCCGTTATATAGCGTAGGGTGCAGAGTTTCGTATCGCCCGCGCTACACCCGGTTGTCCTTGCATTATTAATCGTCCGAAACCTCGTGGCTGTGTACTTAAATCCAATCCGGCAATTCTCTACGTATACGTCTCGATCTTCCGTCTTCGGTTTCCCTTGGATTTCCCCTCGATTTTCCTTTCCCTCGCTGGAGGCTATTCACCGATGTATGTGCGCACAATATATATATATATATATGTATCGATGGAAGCGAGTACCTGATATAGTATTCCACCACTATATATAGTACATACCTAAGGACAAGACGTTGAAACTGGTTGCAAGGGCGATTACGCTCCATTATTCACACGCTAACTTCGTGCCGTTGAGTGATACCCAAGGAAATCTCGAGCCGCTAGTCGATTTCAGTGTTTAGCAATACAATGATTTCCACCTCCCTCCCCCCCCCCCCTCTTCTCCTTCCGCATCCCTCGGCAGAACGCCGCGTATCACTTTCCGCACTTCTCCATCCCTACCGTAATTCTATACTGTCTTTCGATGATTGTTTGGAGCACGATGAAATCTTCCATAGATTTCCGCCCTGTCGTGATATTGAATCTATGCTGATTATATCCAAGGCTCGATTGAATATTGATGAGGTTCGAGCATTGCATTAAATCCCGGATAAAGTTACGAATTTTTTGTTATTTTTTTTTCGCTGGATCCTGCAAGAGCGTCAGAGCACGATACACCGCTCCGAAAATTTACACTCGGTAAGGTGTTTTCTATCGCCGAAAACAACGAACTTAAAGTAATTTTTGCTTCCTCATAGATGAAGTCATGTTTTCGTTAAATAAAAAAATGTCGAGACTTTAGTAGCTTGGAAAGCAAAAATACGGAAAATGCTTTCTCATAGAAGAATATTTGCGAATAAAGGGACATTGCGAAAAAGCGATACGAAAATTTCAACTTTCAACTTGTATGAGGAACCGATATGAAAATTTAATTTTCAACATTTATGAGGATCCGATATGAAACTTTCAATTTTCAACTTTTCTTTTTCTGTTACGTTGACTGATCCAGTCGGAGCCGACTCATACATTAACTTCGTACTCGTAATTACTTTCTACAAGCACTATTTCTATCCACGAAATACATGCAAAGTTGTACTCAATTTATAAAAATGTCTTTAAATGAATACAATGCTCCGACTATACGTGCGGCGGTAATCACGCACGGCTACATATCAGTACACAGGTTCCAGAGATGTTAGGCTTATGTGGAGAGTAAAACTGAATTCAGACGAAACCGATATCTACTTCCGCGGTGATAAAGTAACAACTTCACTCATGATACCGACCAGACCTGATAAATTATGTTTATAAAAAAAATTATCGTTCTTTCATGCATCTAAGTTTACGTTGGTGCGATAGTTTCGCGATCGACCCGGGCAGGCGGAACTCGACAAATGTTGATTAGCTCGATGATGATAAGAATAATTTTTTTCTGCATAGTGTTTTTAATTACAAAATAATATTAAAAATAAAAATAATGCCACGTATTTATATATTGATCAGTTTTGAAAAAGATTATAGTAAAGATTCTTTGATGCATAGAAGCGGCGTCCTCAATTTTTTTTCTGTTTGATTATAATAGGCTTTTGTAATATTTAATGAGGAAAAGCTCAAAGCACGTTTTTTACGATAGTTTCGTGTCTCCATTATCGCTCGTCATAAGCTCAGTTTTGATGGGAGACATAAAGATCTTGCCAATGGTTCGATACATCATTTTTTTATTTTTTATTTTTTTTTTTATTATTACACGCACAGGCCAACGCCGATCTCGTTAATACCGTCGCCAACGGTCGCTTGACAAGACCATAATCCTCCACCGCTCCGCCACCTGAAACAACTCGCGGCCAAACATTCGTGTAGTCGCGGGTAAACATTATATCAGTGTGGTGCGCGTGGAACCACGTGAAATCCTGCGATTCCTCTACTCGTCCCTTCCACATAGCTCTCCGGGCGCTCTTTCTCTTTTAGCCTCAAACATCGTCGCTTCGGGAGTCACACGCACGTGTGCAGCGTACGGAGGGGAACGAAGAACACCTGAAACAACTATGAGCGAGCCGCTGCCGCTGCTGCTCACTCACGATTTTAAAACATCGTCGAGCTTGTCGCTCCCACAGAGACACGCTTAAGTCGCTCTCTTCCCAAACTACACCCCGCTCCATCTGCCTCTTTCCATTTATCTTTCTATTAACCGTCGACTAGTGCCTCGAATATCATGGCTAAATATTACTCACTTATCTTGATACTATTATAATCAGAGATGGGCAAACAAAAGTTCCCCGAAACAGCGAATGTTCACCTCGGATACTTGTGAAATTCGTACCCTTAGTGCCATGTGCGGGAGAAATTGGAGTTGTCGGATGGCAATTGATAGACAAACAGATCGGTATGACGATTGCTATTTTTGAACCTGGAAGTACAAAGAGATTTTTTCTCGCAATTTTTCATATTAAAATTTCAATATTAGTCACTTATCTTGATATTATTATAATCAGTGATGGGCAAACAAAAGTTCCTGGAAACGGCAAATTTTCACGTCGTATACTTGTGAAATTCGTACCCTTGGAGTCATGTACGAGAGAAATTGGAGTTGTCGGATGGTAATTTATAGACAAACAGATCGATATGATGGTTGTTATTTTTGAACCCGGAAGTACGAATGGATTTTTTTCAGAATTTTTCAAGTTCAAATTTTAATATTATTCAGTTATCTTGAAACTATTATAATCAGAGATGGGCAAATAAAAGTTCCCTAAAACAGCGAATTTTCATCTTGATTACTTGTGAAATTCATACTCTTGGTGCCGTGTAGGTGAGAAATTGGAGTTTTCGAATGGTAATTGATAGACAATCAAATCAGTATGATATTTGTTACTTTTCATCTCGGAAGAACGAACGGACTATTCGTTCTTCAAGATAACACTTTTTTGATGCCGATGGAACTTCTGTCGAATTGATTTCGCGTCACATAAGCGAAGAAACAAATAAATTATTGTTGGAAAAGTTTCTATTTGCACGGCGATCTTCGTATCGACTCACAAACATTTATGCCGCTCGTGTGCACAAATATCCCTCCCAGCTCGTACTTTCCTGGATTCCGCAAGAAATGAGTCTCGGATGGTCGAGGAGGGTCTTCGACGTCGTCGACGTCGACGTGTAAAACTCGGGTAGGCGGACCAGGCGTTTCAGACAGCGGAACTTAATTAAAAGCACGCGCGGCGATTATTTGCCAAGACTGAGGGGGTTCTCTCCCGTTTATTTTGGAAATTGCATCCCGCTAACCAACGAGGCAAGATCTTCCGCGTACTCGCGCTCCCAACTCCTCGGCAGGAAAACCACAGTAAAAAACAACAAAAATCGGTTGAAAATAAAAAATAAATAAAAACACAGATATTCGCAGATACTCACACGGATACTCACACGGATACTCACACGGATACTCATACGGATACTTACACGGATACTGACACGGATACTCACAGATTAGGGCTGTCCAGATAGGCCGGCCTAGCCGGCTAAAATATCTTTTCCGGCTAATGGATTTTATAGTTTGGCCGGCTAAGCCGTCTTAGCCGGTTAATCCGTTTTAGCCGGCCAAGTGCATAAAATCGAGCCCCTTAATGTCGCATTGTACTTTAGATGAAAAAGGATTCATGTTCAGCGGCCGAAAATACTTCGGAATACGTTGCAGGTAACATTAGAAAAAAATAAATAAACCTTCGTTAAAAAATTCCAAAACTGTATTAGCTTAGCCGGCTAATATAGCCTGCCCGGCTAAAACAGATTAGCCGGCTAAAATAGTGTAGCCGGCTAAGACGGCTTTGCCGGCTAAACTCTAAAATCCATTAGCCGGAAAAGATATTTTAGCCGGCTAGGCCGGCCGATCTGTACAGCCCTGTCACAGATACTCACACATATGCCGCGAGCGCGCGAAACCCGCGAACCAACATAACCGCTAGTTATTATCAATAGCTGTACCTCAGCTAGATATATTCGCTATCCTCGGGCTACTTGCCGTATCGGGAGACAACGGCTGTGAGGAACAATCGAAAAGCCGCGTCGACGAAATTTGGCGAACGGGTGAAAAGTAACGCGGCAACAGGGACCGAAGGAAAAGATCGCGGTCGGGTAAAGCGCGACGGGACGCGAGTAAAACGAGAATGAGGAGTGGAAGGGACAGAGAAAGATGATAAAAAGGTGGAGAGGAGACGAGCGGCGGAAGTGTGGAGGGACAGAGAGCGCGACGAGATGGGAGGGACAAGGAGGAGGGACGGGGAGATAAAGTGCGAGTGGGAGACGAAGCGTCGGCTAGAATAAACACATAGATGTTTTCTTTGTTCCTCTAAACTAAACAACCGGCGAGGAATCTAAACACAGGCCAGAACCCAAATCCAATTTGGTCGCGGGCTTCCTCGTCGTCGCCGCCGTCGTCGGCGTCTCTACCTTCCGCCCTCGCCGGTGCCGAGTACGGCAACCGGCATGCCGAAAGGTACTGCCCTTGTGCACCCTTGTGCAACACCCCTCGACGTTGCCGCGGCTCTTGCTCCGCACTCTCTCCTGTGCGAAGCAGCTGCAATATTTGCGGCGTTCCGTTTCACCCGCGCAACGTATCTCTCGTTCCCAGCTTCCACCTATCAACATCCAACTGCCCGAATGAAATTTTCACGCGGCCGGTTGCTGTTTCGAATGTTACGAAATTTATGAAGAGAGAACGTGAGATCACTACGATTGATTCGTCGAGTTACGGTACGTCAATTTAACCCCGCGAGCATGCTTCCTTTTTAAGGGCAAATACGATTCGGATGTTCGTAATATGTTTTCTTCTGCGTTATCGAATAAACAACACTTCAAGCTATGTTTGTGAATTTTTATAGATTTTTTTTTTTAGCACATTAACATGTTATTCGAATCCTTCGAAGGTTGCTTCTTGGCAATGATCCGGCTCGTTAAAGATTAAATTTCTGCTTAGATGTTTTTGTTTTTTTTTTTTTTTTTTTTTAAGATAGATTTTGGTAAATCCGTTTTTATTTTTAGATCGAATACATTACTTTCGCAATCTGTGTAAAATCTGTGTAAATGTAAATCTGAGACGCTGGCACTTTCGCATATCCCCGTAATTTTCACATCTCTCGTTCTCACATTCGCTCAACTGCCTGATCGCTAGCGACCACCCAGTCGGAAAAATATTAAACGAGAAAAGATTAAAATAAACAATAAAAATCATCCTTCGAGAGATGAAAGTGGTAATGAAAAATATCTCGCTCGCTCGGAAGATTATTACAGTGCCGAAGTTCCGTTGCTGTGACAACGCTCGCCAATGCAAAATACTCTTCGAATATAACTCTCAATCTCTCCCGAGTCAGAAAGCCCTTAACGCAAAAAAAAAAGAAAAAATAATCAACAGAAACAAAAAAAAACGAATACAGGCATTGGTATGAAGCGAAATGGATATGCCAGATACAGCGGCGCTGTGTTGCATCGACGCTGTTTTGCCCGCGCGTATACGAATGGGGTAACGGGGACGCGAATAAGAGGGAAAACTGATTGTGAAACATTTTCCGGTTTTAGTAAAATGTCAACGCGGTATAAAGTCCGAGATAATCTTTTTTCCATCCCTTTCTCCCTTTATATATATACATATATATGTCACTTGTTATTTCTGTTTCTGTATCGGAATCAAGGTACGCGGGGGTTTACCGCGTCTATTAAAACGAAAGCGGCGTAGAATGAGAAAAATGAAAAAACGGCGACGGGAGGGAGCCTGTACATCCTTCATTATCGTAATGGATATGCCAGAGAGCACGATGAGAATTTGATTTGCTTGTATTTATTCAGATGGCATAGCCAGTGCTCCTCATGCCTCTGGCTCAGGCTGAATATCTACATGTTTATCCGTGCGGCATGCGAAGCTTGGAGTTAGCACCGACGTGGACGACGTCTGTAACACATAATACACATACACCCGTGTCTGCGTATGGTTTACCATTATACAAACGAGCTTCACTTTCGAGCGCTGCGGAATGAGAAAATAAATTGTTACAAATTGAATAAAACACATACGATATGTATATATACATGTATATGTGTTGGAGAATATTTTTTCAGAAATTCGGCACCAGAGATACAGCCGATGAGATCTCGATTGCCAGATACGAAATTGCCAAAAAGCTCAAGAGCGTACTCTGTACAAAAAGTTTGTACTTTTTACAAAAACTTATTGTTCACAATTTTTTATTGATTCATTTTCCGATCACACCTTCCTGCTCCAGTTTTACAAACGAAAGTACAATCTAAAAATGTTAATAATGTCGGAAATGAAAGCACAGGCTTGTATACTCAAACTTGAACAAACGAGTTTGTCGCTTATTGAACAACATTATTTTTTTACGAAACTTCGTATTCCTATTTTATGAAATTATTATTTACTGTGTACGTGAAATACCACGGTGGGTAATACAAACTGTAACCCACTTTTTTCGCAGTCCGCGACATGTACGATCGAAGGAGAACGGATACAGTGTCAGATTTCCATGAGACTTTCGTACCTGTGAAAAAAATTTAGTACAGTTTTTGATACCGACTGGGCACGGGCTGGGCAGGGGGGATGTGCTTAGCTTAGATCTTAACTCATTTTTCTACACCTCTTTTTTCACTGCAATAAATTCTCTTGATAATGAAATATAGTGTGGCTGTTCCAATGAAATATTTGCTAATCTATTGAGTTACTGTTCGGGCTCCATTTTTATCTCTTGAAACTGAACAGTTCGAACTTTCGATCAATATAAATTTAATATCTCAAGACGATCTACAAACTTTGACCTACCTTTATCCATCGATTCTATTTATATAAATAAAAAAACATTTTTTTAAATACTGGAATCAGCTTGCAATTCGGGGTGAATTTAGTTTGTGGGAATTCAAAAAGTGACGGTACACGCACGAATGTCTGTGAATCGAAGAAACACGCATGAGGCACTCTGCCGTATACTCGGGACGCTCGCGTTACCTCATCATTAAAGCGTTTGTTTGTACAAAAATAAATATCAGTCATTTCGCCATCTGCCCGTTGCTAGGCGAGATGATGATACAGAATGGCGCGAGAAAGAGACGGTAACCGTGTGTGTGTGTGTGTGTGTGTGTGTGTGTGTGTGTGTGTGTGTGTGTGTGTGTGTGTATCTCACTCTCGAGGCCTTGGAAATTCTGGGTACGCTCGTCGCGGCTCGTGTCGAATTGCTTGTTTCACGGATTTAAATATTTTTACAGTGTGGTAATTTCGTTCGTACAATATCCCCGGTGGCTCGCGTTCGCTCTACGTCCACGGAGACCTGGTATGTATCAGAATCTCTTCTCGTGTTTAGAAACTCTCCTCTATATCCGGCACTCCGCATCGAAAACCAGCAAACGCTACGTGGCTCGAGCTTTTCCATTACTTACTCTGATATGCGAAACTCTATTGAATCTCGGGGTCTCATAGTCGCACGAAAATACCCGATATGAATTCTTAGTTCGCGCATACCGCAATTTAATGAATTGCCAATTTTTCAGGTAACGTTAACATCAGGCCAAAAAATGAGATTTTCAAACCGGAAGTGACGTCATTCCGATATGACATCATTTCCTGTTGAAGAATTTTGAACCAGAAGTGACGTTTCCGAAAAAAAAAATCGGACTTTCAAGTCGGAAGTGACATTTTCACGTGTGAAGGGAATCTCGGTTGAAAACTGAGGTTTTAAAACCGGAAGTGAAGTTTTCCCCCATGACGTCACTTTTGATGAGAAATCAAGATCTTCAAACCGTAAGTTATGTCCTACGGTAAAACGTCTGTTCCGGTCGAAAATTAATATTTGAAAACCGTAAGTGAAGTTGTCCGGCCAAAGAGTCAACGACGTCCGAAACAAAAAAATGTTGAAGCGCCTGTGTATTCCCGTTGGATTTACTAAACGAGTGTATAATGCGTGAGGCGGGTCGAAAGCAAGAACGAAGATGAAAACGGAAACGCGACGAGGCAGATGAAATCGGGGAAAGCATCGCGCGCAGATTCTTCTAACGTCCAACGAATATCTATATCTGTTTCTCCCTTGCCACTCGACTCTCGCTCTCTTTCTCATTATAATCCCTTCCTGTTAATCTGCTTCGTATAGATTCATATCCAGCAAGTGACTGCACCATACACTCCGCGCGCAACGATATAACAGATCGAGCGAGCCACGAGTATCCACCATGCGTCGATCACCGTTTCCATCCCCCTTAAATAAAGTTTTTTAACAAATTTTCAATTCTTCATCTTTTATTATTTTTTCCCCCCTACGGTGTGTATTCTGTAGCTGCGCTGTTGGACCGCTTCATCTCACTTGTCTGTCTTCCACTCGTGCCTGTCATTTTTTTCCCGTTTTTTCAATTTCTCTCCGGTACATTCTCCGCCTGCCCTTGTGCGTTTGCGTAATATAATGTAAAATAGAGAAAGAAACGCTGCAAGAAGCGAAGTGGGATGTCGGCTAAAAAAAAAAAAAGAAAAAAATGTACGAAAGGTAACGAGACGAAAAAGTACCAACGTCCAGCGTATTCGCTTCGGGGTGTATGAGCTCGGTACAAATCTGTGCTCGAATGATATGGAAAAAAGGAATACGGATGTATGCACAGATGAAAAATCGTACGGGGATAAACAAAAGGAACGCTAAGCAGCTCTTGATAATACTTTCATCCCTCTCGGTTAGAGCTTAACAACCCACATACGTTCAAGAGTACTTTTATTTTGTACATCTCGCATGGTATTCGCTATAACCTGGAATATATCATCCGCGATGATAATAATGATAAATGCGTAATGAGAACGGTCCGGTGGAGTTTCGTCATTTCCTTCTTTCTCTCTGTGTGTTTTATTTTTTAATTTTTTTTTCTTTCTCTTCAGCATTGCTCCTCGAGCACGCTATGGTGGCGGTATTAATTTCTCTATATCCCTTTGGAAATCTCGAAACAGGAGCGTATAATAAACAAACACATAAATTCGGGCGAGCTTTGCTGGGTGAAAAAAAAAAAAAAATCGAGTAGAAGCTCCTTCACTCCGCTTTACAGGCTCTTAGCCGGGAAATCCGAAAGCTCGAGCCATTTTAGTCTGGCAAATTATTATTGTTTTTCCAACTATTCGCAAACCGTGTTGCGTAAAATTATTGCGTGGAAAATTTATGATGACTTTTTTTTAAAGGGTGACGAGCGACAAATTGGTAAATAAATCTCAATTAAATTCCCCCGGTTTGAAAAATCAATCGATGTGTCGATTAATTTTTTTTAATTTTAAGCGTAAGTTTTCTTCTATAAAAAAAAATAAAATAAATAACAATCCCGGCTCTCCATCCGAAACGCCACGTGTGACAGTCGTGACGCTCTTTCGCCTTCGATATCTGTGTCGCCGCACCAAACGATAAAATTGCTGTTCACGGAAACAATGCAAACAACATTATCTGCGCCGCGCGTATAGGCACACCGATGCTTTATATATATATCGCGCGCTCTGTGGGGCAGGTGCGATTGTTCCCCTACCATAAATATATTCATAAATATAAAGCACACATATCGACCCCCAAAAGCCATGAGGGCGTATCTCCGGTGTTAAAGCGTACAAGTTACGCCCCTTCGTTTCTCAGCGGTCGATACGAAGGATACCTCATCAATGTATTCAAGTTTCGGCTTACCGATATTATAGGTCGTATTATGCCTGACTCGTACGTGTTGTACCCTCCATATATGCATATATACATATATATATGGGCGATTATCTTTCAAACGACGATACGTTATTCCTGTTCTATCTTTCCTGCAACAACGGCTGATTAAAAGTGAAACATTTACGTTCGCGTAAGACGAGAAAGTGTCTTTTCGCGCGCTTCGAACTGGCGTATGAGGAACTTTTAGCGCGCACCTTTTGCCGCGGGAGAGTCGCCGAGTCAGTCGGACAAGTCGGAAGAGCCGCGAATGTGGCTGATAAATCGACGAACGTGTCGGGCAGGTAACGAGATCCGCGTCGACGTTGTCGTCATCCGGCGAGACGGAGAGGGCGAAATACAATATCGGCGGCGAGCGCAAACTCTCTCGGGCACGATAGACGAAGTCTCTCACGCCGGGTAAGTTCACTACCGGGAATTGTTATTTCGAATCGGAGGCGAGCGATTAACTGCCCGATCGCAGAGGCTGCTCTACGACACGTGCATGCACCTCGGAGACGACGCGCTTTTCCCGCGGTCCTCGTGTTTTACACGCGCGGTTACAAGTGTTTTCTTTATCTTGTACGTACACACGCGCGATCAACGAGAAACAAGGATCTCTGTGCAAGCGGTTGGTTTCGTGTTTCGAGTTTGCGGGAACGAGTATTTTGCCTCTCGGCGTCGGAGAGAATAGATTTTTATCCGCGGAGCCGTGTGTGGAGCGGGAAGGCGTATGGAGCGAACGCAATGAGGATCATTTTTTTTTCTTGTTATTATGTAATTTGATGTTAGATTAAGTGGAACCATCGATGTTTCTTATATATTTTTTTATCGTGTACTTGAATAATATTACCGAAAAGAATAACTACGTTTTTTTTAAATACATGTATATCTATATATATAAAATATTTTTGAAACACAAACTACATTTACTATATATGGTTTCGTCTTTCGAGCTTTGCACGAACGAGTATTTTGCCTCTTGGCACGGAGAGAAGACATTTTTATTTGCAAAACGGAGCGTGGACCCGAAAGGCTTGCGGAGCAATCGAAATATGGATAATTTTGTCTTTTTTATTATCTAGTTTGCAGTTTTATAAGTGGGACCATGGATGTTTTTTATTTGTTTTCTTTTAAAAGTGAACTCGAATAAAAAGACTGATTTAACTGGTTGCAGTTAAAAAAATAATCTATGCATATTTGTATAAAATATTTTTTTAACTATATCGCGCAGGAAGATAGTCGTGAGAAATGATCGATGCCTTTTGCTTCGAGCAAGCACGCCTGGGAAGCGTGAAAAAATTTTCAAGGAATAATTAAAACTTGTCTTATTACGCGGCGAAGAATAAGAATATCGTGGACGTGACCGCGCGAATATACGTTCTATATTCCGACTGTTCCGCAAGGCGCAGAAGGAAAAGGAGCAGCAGGATCTTAAATTCTCCTTTTTCCTTCCGGCCGAGGAAACCCGTTGAAAAGATCCGAACGACGATCTATCATTCGGCGCGAGAATCGTGTCTCGGTCAGGGACGGCTTTTTGTCCCAACCGCCGCACGCTCGAGCTTGGCTAAACTTTTCTCGCTCATACTTGCCTCGGTCTCATTCTTCCGAATCTACCATTTCTTGCTTTTCTTTTTTTTTATTGTTCGGTGTACAGTTCACCGTCGAGCCGCCGAGTGGATCCGACTTCTCCAAAAAATCCTTTCACTTTAAAATTCATGAAATAGGTACCGATAATTGAAAAATCAATACCTCTGAAAAATTATTGATTACAAAAAAATATTCTGAAATCGTACCTGTTTTCATTTAAATGAATTCTTAAATCATCCATAGTGAGGAACGTAACGTTAAGCGGGTCGTCGCATTCTTCGCATTGTTGAAAGAAAAATGTCAATGTCACGAATATCGACGAATTATTGTAGATTATTATGTCATTAAAACGAAAATAAATGCCCATAACTGACCGTGTCAATATCTGGGATCCCATTCGGTATTTCATCTCGGAATATTTTCTCGGGCACAGTTTAAAAATGGTATGATTTTCGTTGATAGTAAGCAGCGTTACCTACTGATAATTGAGAAATCAATACCTCCGGAAAAAAAATTGATTAGGAACAAATATTCTTCAATCGTAACTGCTCTCATTAAAATTAATTTTCAATGAATACGCACAAGGAACTTAACTTTAAGCGGGCCGTCTCATTTTTTACAATATTCGAAAAAAGAAGTCACATATTTGCGGCAAGTAGTTATGAAAATCGCGAATATCGACGAATCACTGAAGATTATTATATCTCATAACCAACTTGAAGATAAACACCCATAACTGATCTTGTCCATTTCTTTTTTGCCCGTAGTTAAAAAATGCTAAGATTTTCATCGATAGCAAGCCTTAAAGTTACTTCGTTCCGCGAACGAAAAGCCTCGGCTTGACGTCCGACTGATAAAGAGCCGAGAAAAGTGATAGGACAGACAGAGTAGGTTAGCCGAGTCGAGCTAGTTGGATAGAGGTGCCTAAATAGAGTCCGGGCGATGGTGGTTTGAGCCCGGGTCGCACCGGTGGCGAAGAGCCCACTTCGTTTTCGGTACCAGCAGACGGGAGCACTTAACTGCCCTGGCCTCTGACAATGGGAGAGAGAGTCTTTCGCATTACAACGTTCAGTGTCTTGAGGCCTATTCACCGAATGAAGCCTCCGGGCTATTCTTTGCCATTGTCTGTCGGTCGTCGGGGCTGGTTATGGGAAATCTTCCCGCTCCTCGCGAATGCAACTCCCTTCCCCGCGGGTCTCTTCCTCCTCGGTCCTCGGCACATCCCGACCGGCACCGAGGCGCGTAACACCGGGAGAAACCATTTCGAGGGGTCCCACCGAGAGACCCGCCCGGTCGGAATCTTTATGCCGTCATCTAATTAGCCCCGGCATCTAACGGGACATAAATAAGTTAAACACCATTGAATTGTTTATAGCGATAGCCTGAAAAGCTCGTTCGCCATTCACCAGCCGATCTTCCTCCGCCCGACTCCATCGCCCCGTTGTCTTGTCGCGAAACATATCCAGACGAATGTTTCGCCAGAACACCGCTTGATTAATACCAAGATCGGAGATCCTTCGATCCGAGGTCCGGGCAAAAAATGCATGAATCACCGATAGTCTCGATACGTTCCGAAGTCAGTGCCGCGTATCCTGAGCACTGCACTTTCTGGATTAGCCCGGTCGGAATCTTTATGCCGTCATCTAATTAGCCCCGGCATCTAACGGGACATAAATAAGTTAAACACCATTGAATTGTTTATAGCGATAGCCTGAAAAGCTCGTTCGCCATTCACCAGCCGATCTTCCTCCGCCCGACTCCATCGCCCGGTTCTCTTGTCGCGAAACATATCCAGACGAATGTTTCGCCAGAACACCGCTTGATTAATACCAAGATCGGAGATCCTTCGATCCGAGGTCCGGGCAAAAAATGCATGAATCACCGATAGTCTCGATACGTTCCGAAGTCAGTGCCGCGTATCCTGAGCACTGCACTTTCTGGATTAGCATGATTTAAAGGACATTCACGTGGAAGCCCGAAGATATACGGGATCTGCTCGGTATCGATGCTAATTTATATCCGGGACTATTTGAGAGGAACGGAAGTTTGTAAAAAAACAAAAGAAAGATAGACTGCAGGAGTTCGAATGAGGGTGGTGGGCTAGAAGACGCGTTTGGGTGCCTCGCTGCCGAAACACGTGGCCACGAGTTCGGTTTCTCGCGAGGAAACGAGGAAACGGAATATAAGTGGACAGTGGGTTGGGCGGTCGGAGGAAGAGACGGTACGGGGGTGGTTCGAGATGACTCGAAACAGATGGCCGATCAGATACCAGAAATTAAGGGATGAGGCTGAAAACCGAGAGGGCTCGGATGGGAGAACGCTATGGGGGAGAGAAAACCGAGGAATCGACGAAGAACACTGGGCGAAGAACCGAGAGAAATGTGTTTTAATTTTTCAAGTTTTTTAATTAGCGAATGTCTCGGTTCCGCTTTGCCTCACGGCTGGGACATTTATATTAGACTTCTACTGCTGCTGCTGCTGCTGGACTGGTTTCGCTTGCTTGTTCCCATCGCGGCCCAACTCCTCCGGCTAAGGAGCGCCTAGAACGAGCCGCACCGACGTCGCGAGCCTCCACACCCTCTTGTCACTCGATTCCATCCTCCTCCGACCCTGCTCCGGTATCTCGAACAGGGTAGTTTGTTCTTCGGAACGATTCTTTCTTTTTTTTGCACCCGAACCCGCTTCCCCGTTCAGCTCGTCTCGCTCTCTTATTTTGCTCTCTTCGAAATTTTTTACAACCTCTCGTCCGGGTCTGCCGTTCACCGCTGCTCGAGCGTCCAATTTGTTATTCCTAATTACGTATTAAATAATAATTATCCGACGACTGGGTGTGCCGAATCGTGATTTATTGGGACGCGAAGCGGGGGCTCCTGAGAAAAGAATAATTTAGAATGGGGGATGCCGTGATGCGGGAAGGGGTGGTCCGACATCGCGGGCGCTCGGAAAGCTCCGATCAATCGTCGGCATTAAAAATAAAGCATAGGACATTTTCTGTGAACAACAAAAGGGACGAAAAATCGGATTTCTTCGGCTCTTCAGAAACGCAAGTATGTTGGTATCTTAAGTTTAACGGAAACTTAAACATTATTTTAACGAGGATCGGAAAGAAAATTGACGAAGTTGGTGATTTTCGGTGGCAGCAACTTGAAGCTATGCCGCATCGCCGGAAGTTGGTAGCGCAGCTTAACCCGAATCGGCTCAACCACCGGGGTATTTATTACCGAGAGGGCATACTTCTTGATTTTCGATGGGGTCGACTCGCCCCGTATCTTCCGATTCTGTCGTTCGAACTCGGTGGTCCACCCACTCACCCGGCACCTCTTCCTACCCTTTCTGCACTCCTACGAGCTGGGGCCACAGCGGCACCCGTTATCCAAGCCGGTTCACCTCCGTATCGCCGAGGCGCACTCCCGCCAAACAATGGCTCCCATATAATTGCTTTTATAGCTCACTGAACGCTAAATATTCCATACTTTTCCTTCTGCTTCGCGTCTCTCCCGCGGAGGGAAAGGGACAAATACGGTAGCGAGCGAGACCGAAACGCCGTCAGTCTCCGCTCGTTCGTCTCGTCGTTATTCTCCGCCTACTCTTCTATCGTCGTCGATTCACGACGAATCTCCGATTGGGTAAATACAGTTATTCTCTCCCACCGCGGCGACGAACCTCGCAGACTCCCGTTTGTACGTACCGTACGTACGCGTCTTGCCTCGAGGGACCGACTTTTATTTCAAGAAGAAACCGTGTCCCAACAGCAGAGGCGGAAGAGGCTGATGCCAGTGTTTCCATAGCAGGCTCACGATTTTCCTATCTTTGGCAACAATTTACTGCTACGTGAAATCTTTGCATTACTCAATCATTCTCCGATCTCCATCCGGAAAAATTCTACGATTCCGACGTGTCCGGAAAAAATTCGAAAAAAAAGACTGATCGAAGGTTAAAAACGCGGAGGGGGTGGAAGTAAATTCTAAACATTGCCGCAACTCCTGCAGCGCTGAGCTTTGCCAATCGGGCGAACCCTTAGTATGCTTTTTTATTCCATAAGTTGGGAACTTGTTATCCGCTTCGGCTCCTCGAATTGCAATATTTCCAAACGCACAATTATATTTTGTTGTCACTTTACACACAGTAAAAAAAAATGCATACATTTAACAAACTTTTTTATCCCACAAACGTCCACAATTATTTTGTTGTTAATCGTACAAAAACAACTCGTACAATTAACAGACATTTTTGTACAATTAACATGAAAAGAATTGTAGACGTTTGTGGACAATAAACGTTAGTACCTGTTTTACTGTGCATGTTCGTGTATTAAATTGTAACGATTAAACGGTTTAATTACTAATAATATAATCTTCGATTTTTTTTCGAGTCCCTTCTCTCGCCGACTATGCTGCATTGCCGCTGCTCTGAAAACAGCCTCGACCTGAAATACCTCGGACCCTGCGATCCAAAATACCCCCTCATCGCTATCGCTCGAGGGAAGCGGGCACGAGCACTGCAACAAAAAGCGAAGCGCGGGCGTCGAGTTGGCCGCTCGTAGCAGTTTGGTCCACCACCCCGGAGGGTCGACGTTCGAAAGCGCCACGGCTCTTTTTATCGCCGTCTCTCGTACATCGTCGTTTCTGCAGCCTGGAAGCGGCTGACCACCTCGGCGACCGCTATCGCCCCTTCTTCCTTCCTTTCCTGCAGCTTTCTGCTTCCCGTGCAACCCAGCCAGGATAGCAGCAGCGGCTTCCCGACTAATGCTCCTTCCCGCGGCTCCGTTCTCACCCTCGAAATTCCCCAACCACCTTCGATCATCCCTATGGTATACCTCGATACACGGCCGAGTGCTAAATGCCACCACTTCGCACGTTGCCCGCTGCGCCACCGAGGAACCTCTCCATGCTCGATCGGGGAAAAATGCCCCGTCTCGTTCGTTCGACGTTCCACTGTAATTTTCGCAACCCCGACGAAATCAGGGACTTCTTTCACCCCTGGCGTCCTCCGGCAATCTCTCTCCCTCCATCACGTTGCCGCGAAAGCTGTCGGGAAATCAAACTTTATTGCTAAATACTATCCGATCAGCAGAACCACACATGCAGGAGACGGACGTGGGGGGAGGAAACCCTTAGCACGCACGCGTTCAGGTCCGTCGGGACACCGGCGACCGGAAGATTGAGGCATTTAATGCCCAGGGACGAGATTGCCGACTGTACTCTCGGTTTCTCGCAACCTTTCCGCCTGTCTGTCTGCTACTACGCGCGGGGCCAACCCGTATGGAGATCTCGAGGATGCGCGCTACGTGCAACCCTCTTCAAATTTGTCGCATGTTATTCGAAGACTTTGGTATTTTTATATTATATATTTTATATCTTGGTACATTTATTTTTAAACGGATTTTTTATTTTTACGTTTTTGTGTTCTGTCGTTGAATCGCAATAGTATAGACGGGTTTCGGGGCGAGGAACAGAAATCACACCGTAGCCACCTCCGAGCCAGCGGAGAATCCCGTATGGAGATCTCGAGGATGCGTGTAATGTGCAACCTTCTTCAAATTTGTCGCATGTTAATTGAAGAGTTTATCATTACTATATTATATATTTTATATCATGGTACATTTATTTTGAAACGGATTTTTTTATTTTTACTTTTTTGTGTGTTTTTCCGTTGAATCGCAATAGCGTAGACAGGTTTCGGGGCGAGGAACAGAACTCACCCCGTAGCCACCTCCGAGCCAGCGGAGAATCCCGTATGGAGATCTCGAGAAGGCGTGAAACGTGCACCTCTCTTAAAGTTTATTATGTATTTTATTTTTTATATCTTGATACATATATTTTTAAATAGATTTCTTTTTGGCATAGACAGTTCTCGGGGCTATATCTGGGGGCGAGGAACAGAACTCACCCCGTGGCCACCTCCGAGCCGGCGGAGAAAAGCAGCGAGTAGGTAGAAACTCTCGCTCCAAACCGAGATAATGGTTTCTCGATTAAGCCGTGTTCACAATGGGATTAAAAACGATCGGTTGACCGCTGCTGACCAGGCACCGTTCTCCGCCGTTCGACGAATTAACCCTCGGCAACTCTAAGGCTCACCTACAGACATAGTACTGCAGCAGACTTCTCCCTTACCATCCCCCTCCTCTCCCTTCCAGCGTTAGCCTTTCCCAAATTCGAGTTACCGAATTGCTGGGCTTTGTGAAGGCTCTTGGCTCGCATTCGCTCGACAATGATTTACGATTTTCGGCTTTCAACCCTTTCGCCGTTAGAATGAAAAATCAATCCTTACTTTCTCGATGCTTTCCGTAAGCACTTTCCCACAAAGTTGTCACGAATATTAAAGCTTACCTTAATTCCGTAATTTTGGCGTGAAAAAACCATGTTTTTTTTTTATCCAACAATACAGAAAGACTCGGAACGAATCCAATTTTCAGTTGGTTAAAAAAAAATCAACTCCGCTCAGACCTAACTGGATTTGCAGCTCCGACAGGAGGAGATCCGCTCCTGAGTCTCAGCGCTGAGAGGATTAAAGTCCGAGAATCATCGAGAATTATACTGAACGTAGCGCGTTAGCGAAACCGTAAATCGCGATAGTCACAGTCTGATTCATCACGCCGAGGTCGAGTCGCATTTTTCTAATTGACGCTAACTTTAACCCTTTTGTAATGGCTAGTCGGTCGAGACCCTCGGCCGAGACCCTCCCAATGCTCGATCCGAGAAAGCCCCGGAATCCTTTCACTCACCCGCCGGGGCTCCTCGCTCTCCCGAAGCTTCGCCGGAACGACGGGAACGCGCTTCAACCCCTTTTTTAAATTCCTTCGTCGCGCCATCGTGATCGCTATAGCGCGCCAGCGGGCTCGACACGAAGACCACTGGCGGACCTCCGCCACCACTGTTGGTGGATGGATGAAGATTAATTCGTTCCGTCTTAATCGTATCAAAGTTTGAGAGCCGCAGCGCCACTCTCGAGCCGCCCGCTTCGCCCGATGGCTCGGCTCTCCAACGTACATCCACAATGTCGTAGCTATCGCTCTTTCACTCACCCCTTTTTCGCAACCCCCTTCGGCACTCCTCGAGAGCGTCACCGTTGCAGAAGCCACGAACCTGCCCGTCCACTTCCCCGGATCTGCGACCCCCGCTGCGATAAATTTTCAGTTCGGCTACGACTTAGGGCCACGACCATTACCTCCATTTTTTTTTCACCCCCATATTCACCTGCCGCGGCCCAGGCAAGCGCCCTGCCACGCTAGACAACGACCGTGCGGATAATCATATTTAATAATGTCCCGGTATTTTTGGCCCCGGCTGTCAAAGTTTTCAGGGAGGCGGCCGGGGGGTGAAAAAAGTTGGCGCGAAAAAGTGCTTGCGACGAGGGGGTGAAAGTACGCGGCGAGACGACGAGTCTCACCGAGAAGGCGAAAGAGATCGGGAGTGCGCGGGGATGCTGGGAGGGGAATCCCTACTACGCGGACTCCCGCACTTCAAGTGACAACCCTTTTTATTTAGGGTGCAAGTTTTGGCCGGAGCTGGGCGAGCTTGAATAAATCCAATATTGTAACCCGAACTCCCAGGGCCATGGCGGAACGGGGAGCGGGGAGGGAGGGGGGGGGTGTGGAAGAGAGGGAAGAAACATCATGGGTGTCGAAGCGTATCAAATAAACGCGAACGAGAATAAGGAAGAGGGATCGCGAAAAGGTCGAGAGGCTGGAAAGAGAAAAAGAAAATTGTATTCTTGTTGAATAAAAATTTGAACAGTAAATCCAAGCGCTGCCGAGAGTGTTGGTAAATCGCTCGGGCAGCGGACTGAGCCAAATTCCTGGCAAAAGTTGTGAAAAAAAAGGTCATCGTTGGGAGGAGAAACACAAAAGGGAACGCGAGTGCGGGTGGGGAAGAACTCACGGTAAATCCCACGGGATGGAGAATACCCGCGGGTACATATGCGACCTGTAGTCTTTATGCTCGTGTTTCTTGACCGCGGTGGCTGCAGCGCTAAGCACCACGCTCGAGTGCTATATTAAAAAAATGTTAAATTATAAAAAACAAAATAAAAAAATAAAAGTTGTGTAGCGGTTGAATCTCTGACTTTTGTTCCTCCCGAGCTGGTTGCATTGTTTCCTACCGCTGCGCTCTTCTCCAATGCGTGGCAAATAAATAAAAAAATACACGAGTGTCGCTGAATTCTCGGAAGACAGTTATTGTGTCAGGCTTTATAAGGAAAATTAATGACGACGCGCAAGGAAAAGGTTTTTTTTTCATGAAAGTTTTCCTGTATAAGTGATCGAAGTCGAAAGTTCCCGATTTTGAGAGCAAAAAATGCATCGAATGTAGATTAAATCGAATCGAATATAGAATAAAACATAATACATTTGAACATCGCATAGATCATATATCTCTACGAGAAAGTTACTATATTATTTTTTGATGTTCGTATAGAGGAATGTTTTCACACAAAAAAAAAAGGATTGTTCCTCCGGAGCCGATTGTTTTGTTTCCTACCACCGCGTTCTCTCCCAATGCATAGCAAATAAACAAATAAATAAAAAATACACGAATGCCGGTGAACTCTCGGAAGAAAGCTATTGTGTCAGGCTTTATAAGGGAAGTTGATGTAAATGCGCAAGGAAAACGGTTCATGGCCCAAAGTTTTCCTATGCGAGTGATCGAAGTTCAAAGTTTCCCAATGTATAGCAAATAAATAAATAAAAACACACGAATGCCGTTGAGTTCTCGGAAGAAAATTATTGTGTAACGCTTCAGACGGAAAAATCGATGTGAACGCGCAAGGAAATCGTTTCTTAAGTTTCGTCGCTAACTCCACCTACACGACCGTTCTATACATCCGCATTAATAATTCCACGATAGTTATCGTTACACGCGCGACTGCGAAATTTTTATGACTACGAAGCAAAAATGGAAATAAACAATGAAAAGCTGATAAATTTATTGTTACCGGGTGGAAGCGCGCTGTTGCCTTAACCCAACGATATCGCGTCGGCTGAAGTGGTGCCGTTAGACGAGGGTTGCCGGTGGATTGCAGCGTAACGCGTAGTGGCAAGGGAGTTGCATTGCAGGGAGAGTCAAGCGAGCTCGAGTTCAGGCTAGGCGGTAAATTTCAGTTTGCGAGACCGTGATACAATGGAGCCACACAAAAGGAGCCCGGTTGTACCTCTCTCGAGCGCGCGCGCGCGCGCGCCTCGCCCGGGCCACACAATTTTGAGGAGGCCGGATGTATTTCGTGCGCTAAATTTTTTAGCGTTTCTAATTAAAAGGCTAGTTAAACAAGGCAAACGCCGGTCGTGCCCGCAGGGTCTGCCCGGGTTCCCTGTCTCTCGCTCGCTCTACGAAAGCTTACTTGGGTGGGAAGCGGGGGGGGGGGGGGGGGGGGGTTGGGCCACGCCACACCGGGATAAACGGTACCCACCAGAAATCCCCGTAGCAGTTACAACCACCCCGTAAACCACCGTTCCCCACATCATTGCCCGGCCGCCACCCCACACGGGGCCTCCCAAAAGCTCTGAAAGCTACCGCGGAAACAAACATCGTTGAACGATGTGCGTTAACGCTGCGAAAAGCTGCTCTCACGATGAAACCGAACCGGCCGAGCGTAAAACGAGAGATCGACTCGACGAATGTCAGACTTACGCTACCAAGTTATCCTTTGAAGAACGTCGCTGTAAATATGTAATTTGTACCTATGCCCTCCAGATATGAAGCGAGGCGGAGAGCCACGAGTCACGTTTTTCGGGTGCTTGCCATTAATTACCTGTTACTCAAATGAATTTAAGGGCAAAAGATTATCGCTCACTCTCGCGTTTCCCGTTTTACCGAGCTCGAGGATCTTTTCACTTTGGGAATTAACTCCCGCTCCCCTCTCCCGTCCCTCCGTACTCGTCGCTGAGCTCGAAACAAAAGCAGTTCAGACGCGGGATTTCTTCGACCCTAGCGACCACCCCTCGCAGTCATTTCGGGAGCTACGAAAAAGAAGGGGTTGGGATATAAACACTGACGTTCCATATGATCCCCTCGCCGATTACTTTCACGTAGAGGAGGAAAAGTTTTTCCCATGGTATTACGCCAGTGGATAGCTTTATTTGCTACGGCGGAGTATACCGTTAGGATGATCCGACAAACTCCGTCTCTCGTGTTCCTTCCACTTCTGTATCGGCAACGAAACTTTTGCCCGCGGTTTATTCTTCGCTTCGCTCGCCGCGCGGGATTCCTCGACGCCCGTCGTCTCGTAACAACGACGCTCTCCTCTTCTCAATCGTAGCGAGAGGAGACACGGGGTGAGTCCTGTTTTGCGACGATTCGTCAGGATCAGGAACGAAAGCCGCGAGTGTTTCGGCAGAGATCCCGCGAAGAGATCCGGAGTGATATTGCTATCGATGGCAATAAGCGTTTGCCCTCGTCCTGGTCTGAGTACACGAACAGAGGGCGAGTGGCAAAGGTGATCCCGAAGAAAAACAAGGATGATACATCGCGTGGGTATACACGAGAGAAGTTGTGAGATTCTTTTGAAGCTACAGAATACGACCCATCACCCATAGGTCATCGGCACTTGCCATTGCTCCAAGATATTCGAGGCGCCCGAGTCGCTGATCTCCGCCTCGTCCGGAAAAATCTCAAATTGTTAGAAGGGCTGCAGATCGGAGCTACTTGGCGAACTTGAGCCTGAAAAAACTACGCGCTCAGCCCAGGCACCGAGAACGAAAAATAGTTGGATTAACCAAAAGTCACTTTCGATCTGAAAATCTCATTTTCCTGATTTTTGAAAGCTCAGATTTTTAAACCGGTAGTGACGTCACAAGGAAATTTTGAAAAATATTCTGCGTTACGTAACTAAGTTCTGGTCGAAAACTGAGATTTTCAAACCCGATGTGGCGCCACAACGAAATTTTGTTAACCGTACTTCATCAAGAAGTGGTGTCATCCGGTGCTAGAATGGATCGTACGAACCGAATGTGCCACTGCGGACAAGAAATCCTTGCCGGACTGTCAGTCCGAGAAAGCGAGCTCCTATATCCGAACTCGTTTCTAAATCGTATCATCGTCGCGATCCACCGCGAAGGCACTCTCGACTTAATTAAATGCGTGGGGTACACGCAGAGAATTGGGGTGGATGAGACTCTCTCACAACGGGTGGAGTTTGCCGGCAGGAAGCCTGTCGCCACTATACGCGAAAGGGGTATAAGGTGCCTCGGAACGGAGTACGAGAACGGGAAGAGTGTACGGAGAGAAGCTCGGAGTAGGTTGGTTTAGTGATTTTGGCGTTTATTGGTCGACCGTGACGCCTCCCGGAAGATTGGCCCAAGCTGTTATAAGCCCTTTGGGGATGCTACACCGTAGGTGTTTCGTCGTATAGAGAGACGAGAGAAGGCGGTACCTTGGCGTACCGCTTGGCTGGAGAAGGCCAAGGACCACTTATGTACTTACGTACGTGGGCCACACCGTCCACGTCCTTTGCCTTTACCCCCGTACCCTCCGTGCGGCAAGATCCCTTCTTCGCGTCTCCCTTTCGAGGCTCTTCGCCGAACCCTAAAGTTGTTGGAGCTATTAGTCCGGAATGATCAAAGTCGTTTTGCCGTCTTGCTTGCCGTTATTGTCCCATCAACGTCCGTGTCGTTTCGCAGAACAACATGTTGCGGATGTTTCTTATGAATTACAAATTTTCTTATGAATTACAGTCATCTTCATTGCACAATTTTTTAAAAGTCTTATGCCGCTTGAGTGAAGTACTATCCGGATCGCACCTCTGTCTGATTCCATGAGATTACCTATGAGACCCCGAGAAACAACCCCACGATAAATCGCAATTCGACGCAGCGGTGCCAAACAGCCGATGAAGACTTTGGTTCCTCCCAGCCAGGAATTTAGTGAAATGACTACAATAACGTAAATGATTTTTATTCAAAATTCGAATGGGAGGTTTCCGCTGAATCCGGATGATTGCCGATAGAAACCTGTATGAAATCAGCCCTTAAAACTATAAGAAGGGTGGTAGCGGAACTCTTGGCCTCTCCTCTTCCATTCCGTTCCACCCGCTCACAGCGCCCTTCCACTCCCCCTGCACACACAGACACACACACACACGTCTCCTGTACTTTAGTCCTCGATCGTCTCCAGGAAACTTAACTGTCACGGCACTGCAGTATGTTACTAAATGATCCAACCCACGGCCATTATCCGCCCTTCTCCGCCTCCAATTTTCCCACACCCCCCTCGCCAATGTTCCAGCGCCATCGTCCTCGTTCCACCACCGGTCCCACCACCTACACCCGACGTAGAATACGCAATTTAATACTCGACCAATTACATATACGAAATCTTGTTAGCCACGGTTATACGAGCGTGCATAGCCTGGTTAGTTCGCACCGAGAGAGTGAGGGAGTGAGAAAGCAAGCTTACGGGGTAGTTGCGTGGTGGATACGAGCAGCGAGCGGTAGAGAACTCCTGTGTGACACCCGGGGCATTCTTCGAGGGTGTCTTAGGAACGGAAGAGGGCCATTTCGTCGTAGGGCGACGGGTTTCCGCGCCACGGAAGGAAACGAGAGACATACAAACTTGCACGATTATGATCCTCGATTACAACTATAAAATGCGATATTGTCTCAGAGCGCGCCCCTCACTTAAACCGGGCTAAATCCCCCGCGTACAAGGAATCAAGGCATTTCTTTGCGGCTGTAAACTCAACGTGACAACTAAAGACTTTGGCGAACTTTGCGAATTGCTTGTTTAAATTAATTTTTTTTCTTCAAATTTATCCCGCCGAGTGGAACTCGACGGAGAAATAAAATAGAAACTTTGACTACGAAGTTTTCCACTGTACTAAAGTCGATTGGAGATTGTGAGGAAAGGTGCCTTTTCGATTCTCGTGATTTATAGACGGCCGAGAGTCGACGTTGGTCGCTGATAGTCGTTCATTAATCGCAACCGAACGAACAGCAGCAACCTCTAGATACGGTAGGTGGCGCGATCAATGCCGCGAACCTTATCCGAACGAAACGGATTGATAGGGCGACTTATCGATTCTCTGCCACGTACGTTCGTTCGGTATCACCGTCAGAAATGTCCGGCCAGATTACCCTTCGCCTGTGGTCTGACTCCACAGTTCGGCTCGGACAATATTATTTTTAATAATTTACTTCTAATCCAGACTCTGCTCTTCGAATGGTACTAACGTATTTATTTTATTTACTGATTTCAGGTAAGAAGATCCATCGTTCTAGCTCGAATCCCCAGTGATTCCCGTGTACTATCTTAATCGTAAGTAAAAAGAAAAAGAACAAGCAAATTTCACTTTTTTTTTAAATGACTGTTTTGAGTCTTGTTGACCGATAGCGTTGCTTAGGGCCGGATATGAATAGTTATCAAGCGGCCTGTTTTCACTCGCGATCGAAGAACCTCCTTATCCGAGCCAGTTAAGTTCAGTCTGCGGAAACGCGGTCTCGAATAATTGCCGTTGAATTGAAAGCTTCCCGGCCAGTCTTGCGCCGGTACTGGGATGTAACAGCCAGCCAGACCAAAACCTATCTGGTGGTCTCGTTGAGTAGCGAGAGGCCCGATACGCCAGTTCTGATGGCTGAAGTGGACTGCTAGACGAAAAGTGTGGAATAATTAACGACGAAAGGCGAAGGGACACAGTGGCGATCGGGCTGTGCGACCCTCCGCGTCGTCGTCGCGCTGCCACCAGCCTGTCCATTGCAGTCGACCCCAAGGGACCTCTTGCAGGGAATATGAGCTCTCGTTCCCAATAGCCATCCGCATC
The DNA here is from genome assembly GCA_964017025.1 of Stenichneumon culpator. Taxonomy (NCBI): domain Eukaryota; kingdom Metazoa; phylum Arthropoda; class Insecta; order Hymenoptera; family Ichneumonidae; genus Stenichneumon; species Stenichneumon culpator. Next base: position 13,150,781 of record OZ024780.1, on the reverse strand, counting down.
AGGGCGACGCTCCGCGGCAAGTCTAGCCTCGGAAACGCGAAAGCTCTTTCGTCACGAGTATGCACGGCCGACCAGATCATCATACATATTGTAACGACTGTAGAGATGAGGATTGACTGAGGCTCACGATATTACGTAGATGACTGGAATAGCTCAGTATGACAAATGACAACCGTACAGATTGTCGATTGACGGGATGACCAGAGTCTTGATCGGAATTTCAAAGAGAGAAGACGTTTGACAGTTCGTACCTGAGATAAATACTTTTGATCGTTATTAATAATATCCGTCCTAAAAGCAAATGCGCTCGTTGTTGATTTCGCCCAGTCGTAAAATTGGCGTCAGAAGTACGCCGCGAACTATTGCGTGGGCCTCTCGCTCAATCGGTTGTGGCAATATGTATTCCAAAGCAAAGCGCCAGCAGGACGAGCATTTGGCGCATCCAGGACGAGACGGAAAGCCTCGGACAACCGCAACGCCTTCATCTCTCAACGTCTCCCATACTGGCTCGTTCAACCGCCTCGTCCTTAGCGTCCGGAATGGGGCTTTTACCCACCGATACGTAATGAAACGATTAATCATTGATCGCACCCTCAGACAGTGTCAAGTGTTCTCTCGTTTTTATTTTCACTCGAGTGACATAGCCACTCGAAGGAGTCTCGAGTACTTTACACAAGTCCACTCGTGAGGTCCACCGGCACCATGCAAACTTTCTCGGCACTTGTCCACTGACCCTCCCGGACTACGAAGATTCGCCGAAAGCGCACTCGCCAATCATATTTTTGGCACGGTTTACTTACGGCGTTGGTTCGGAAATATCGGGACCTCATTTTTTTTCTGATCATGTTGACAGCCAAATGGAAAAGGACATTGTGTATACCAGAGTAACCAATTCCCGTTACCACTTCTTGGTTATCCTTATTGGCTGAGGTACACTGAGAGAAGGACCTAGTAAGAACTACCGATCATCTGAGAAAAATTACCATAGCTCATAGTCGCACTAGAGCGCCTCCTATGGCGGAAAGTCTCAGATGTTCCAAGAATTTTTACCATAATATCTACGAAAAATTCTTATAAATTCGGTACTTCCTACCATAGGTGGTGCTCCAGTTCGCTACTACTATGTGCTATGGTAATGTCTCTCAAGCAATATATTCATATTTAGTAGATCCTTCTCTCAGTATATTCGATACCAATAATTTTAGGGCCTTAAACACCTGCTGAAGGTGTTCGAGCGAACTTTAGGCACGGACCCCGTTAACGCCACCATCCCAAATGGAAATAACTCGGAGGTCAAATGAGACTTTAGACCGGGCGCCCTGGCATTGTCGCTGGCCCCGCGTGGAGCAGAAAATCAGCAGCAAGAATAGCATCGAACGCCGGTTCTGCTTCGGTCTCCGCGAATTGAAAATCCTCGCGCCCTCCGCGTATTCGGAGGCTCCGGCTAAAACAAACGACGGATTTAATTGAAATATAATCGCAGACACACTGCAGAGCGCTAGGATATACAGTTATTTCGTCTCTGTCTCGTTTTCGTTCGCCCTATAGAAAGAGGAACAAACCTAACCAGAGAATGAGAGGTGAAGTGGATGGAGGAAGCTTCGAAAGAGCAGACCTTTCGTTTCATTCCCGCAGCGTCGAGTGGAACGAAAGAGAGAAACGAGAGACCGGCGTACTGGCGATGTAGGGACTGCGAAGGGTAGGTCGGTGGAAACGGCGATAGAGCTGTATGCACGAGAGGAGGGCAAGGAATATGAATGACGTACCTCCTCGATGCTTCGGGCTCCCACGGACAGACGGACGGATGGATTATCGTTCGGAGTTCTGTCTTGGTCTTCCCGGATCGAACGCTTCGGACGTGTACGTGCCACGGCATAAGTGTACGTATGCAGCGATACTTACGAAAGTATGAATGTACATAGGAGCATGTCCACGGGGTATTCAAGCTTTTCCAGGCTCCTCGGTAGACTCACTCTCGGTGGGGGATGGTTAGTGAGGGCTTATCGACATTATATAATGATGTTTATCGTCGTGCCGCTGGGCTGAGGCGGCAACGACTCGAGGGGAACAATCGTTTCGAAGGTAAATATTTAACGTTATTTCGCGCAATGTTTCGGTAGATGGAGAGGTTGGAGACACGACGAGGGGGAGTTCGAGAACCAGGGCTTCGTTTTCTTCTTCTTGGTCCTCTTCTTCCGTCCTCCCTGGACTCTCCCTGACTTTTCTTGGTCTGCCGCTACACGACTGCTTGTGCTGGGATTGGGCTTCTTCTACTTTGCGGGGAAACTTACTGATTCACTGCTAAAACGCGGCATTGCTGATGAGGAGGTCCATGAAGTTTTGTTGGAAATTTATCTCGGAGTAGATGTATTAGTATCTTCTTATTTTTTAATTTAGAGGCAGTTTTGCCCGATTGATCTGTGCTAAATGTACATTTAAGATTTCCGATTGTTATTAGGAGAGTCTTATCGAGGCGATCCTAAATCAAGGGAGGCCAGCGTGGATCGATTTCAAGATCGCGTGATTGAGTTGTCGGGAGGTGTCGAGAATGAGAAAGAAACAGGAAGGGTATCGAAGGCCGGGACATACGATCGGACGGGCACGATAGACCGCACATCGTCGAAAGAAACGAAGGAAAGAAATCGATCGTGGGCGTATAGCAGCCCGGGCCTCCTCTCTCTCAATGTCTCGGCTTTATCGACGCTCGTATATCATTCCTTGCGACGACTATCTCGCCTCGGGAATCTCGAAACTTTCGCCCACCGAAGGTTTAGACGTACCACTACAATAGTAAAACCGGCAGTAGTCGGTATTCCCGAGCGGAGCTTGGGAACCTTTCGGGAGGTCCTCGGAAATCGAGCTCGCGGATCAGCCTTTAAAAGTTTTCGTTGCGCGCCGGTATAAAATGCAATTTCCTGTGCTCTCGCGAAAGGTCGTCGTACCTTACCTCTCACATTTTCTGTGTTTCGAGATACTCGATTCGAGTCTATTATCGCCGGATTGCCGATTAGAAGAAAAAAACTTCTTGAACCATCTCAGATGCGGTTGGTCGAAGTTGATCGTATAAACGTTCGTATAAACGTTATGATCGTTATAAACGTTCGTCCCCGATAGTCATCCAGAGCTCGATCGCTGCTTGTTATTTTTACAATTTTTTTTGGTAAATTTTATTCGGAATGAGAACACGTGAGAACAGCAACTGAGGAGCCGTTCGATGCATGGCGGTGGAGAGCTCGAACGGAGACGGTAGAAACGGGAAAAGTAATAGCGCAAGGAGGGTCGCGGTCTCGCTACCGTCTGTGGGGTCGTCAGTGGAGACTTCGGTTAACGTGCAGGAGAGAAACACAGAGAGCAAAGCGGAGGACAGAAGAAGAGGGAGGCTCGGGCGTGCAGACTGCTGACGTAGCACTGTCCAAGCCAAATGGTCAGCGAGCGCCCGTCGGTAATGGCCCAATAGACGCTCCTAACATTGCCGCAAGATATTGTTTAGGCACGACGACGTCGAACAAACCCACTGCCCTCTCCTCCTCCTCAAGCGATTTCGATATATCGCGTGCTTCAGCCATGCTCTCGCTGCTATACCATTATACTGACCCTACTATCGGCCTTTTCTCGATATTCCTCGAGTTACATATAGAGAAGAGACGTCGCCAGACGAACTTCTTGTGATATACGTTATCGCGCAGACGGAACTTACCCACCGTTGGAAGAACCGCAGAGAACGGCAAAGAAGCTCCCGTTGTTGGGCAGAAAAATGGGCCTATCGACAAAAGGTCTTTCTTCCATTCTCTCACGGCCCGACAGAAACGATTTTCCAGCTTTTCGCGAATAACCTATAAGGAATATCTATTCTTCGCTCTTTTTGCGACACCGCTGAACGCCGGGCAATAGAACATGTGGAGTATAACAAATGTCAACGGAAAGTGCCTACGGCCGTGCAAGTGGTAAAGAATTGATGTCCCGTGATCAATAGCTTGGTTCATCGACCCCCGCCCCCTTTCATGGGTAATCAGAAGCGTTTCTCATCTTTGCGGTTTCTTCTCCTCGAGTGTAATCTGCTGCTCGAGCACTCGGGACTTGTGACACAATGGGATTCCATTTATCGCCATAAACCGTTTGTTTCGAATGTCTGCAACACACCTGTTGCAAGTCACGGGATACGAAAGGGTCTCACATATTTCTCGTAGGGGAGAGCGGGGCAAAAGGAGACCGACAATCGGGATGCACCGATGGGGCAAAATGGGACGTCCTACAATATTGAAAAATGGCGTTTTTATAAACGTTTTTTAAAACACAATTTTCCAATAATTTTAGGACGTCTCATTTTGCCCCATCGATGCATCCCGGTTGTCCATCCGATTTTACCGCACTGTCCCAATTTTCCCCGCTCTCCCCTATCTGGTTCGAGAAACAAATTCGTTTCTCAAATGCCCACCCCTTGATGCAAAATCGCGGATAAGACTCTTCTAATTCGGCTGACAGGAATGAAGAAAATGTTCCGATTAGAGCCAAAAATATTTGCTCGAAAGAAGCCAAGGGCCGCGAATCATCGTCGGGGTTTCCACGCCCCGAACTTGCACGCGCCAAATTTCGACTAGGGTTAAACGGCAGATGGAAATACACGATTAGGTTTCGGTATTTTTTCTTTCCTTTTCGTGACCAGACGATTGAGTGGGTGATTCGCGTGATGGGACGTACTCGCCCTCATCTGTTCAACCGATTCGTTTCTTTTTTTTTTTGGCTCTCTCGTTCCTGACGCTACCGGATCGCGTCCTCGAGAGAGAGAGTGCCCCTTGTTGGCCATTATAACTTCGCCAAGTCAGACAGTAATTAAGCCCGCAATAAGAAGACAGAGACGGTAAATGTGAAACGAGACATAGAAGAGGAAGAAGCGCGAGCGGTGCCGGACTGCTGCCTCTCGCAACCATTAAGACAACCCGACGAATCGACACTTTGCGCACGCGGCAACGAAAGAACAGAGGAAATGGATAGAGAGGTGAAAAAAAGGAAGTACCAGAAGGAGAAGGAAAATCTTTTCCGACGATCCCGTCAAATGAAGCGAGAGAGGATCCGATAAAAACGAAAATTGTCAAAGGCTAAGAGAGAACGAAGAGCCAGAGAGGGCACGAATGCTGATGGTGAAGCCCCCATCGGAGCGAGTCCTCGATATTTCGAGCCCGCGGTAATTGTCTCGGGATAATTATCGTTCATGGTAATGGGTACGTTCTCGCGCAAAGCGATCGGCGACAGCGAGATGGAGAATGAAAGATCGATTATTAGAAATCATTATAAAAGTTTATATGTATATATAGATATATATATGGAATATATATATCTTCTCCGAGTTCTTATCGGCGGAGTTCCCAAGAAGCTGGTAGATAAAGCTGAACTTATTTTTATTCAACGCTGCATATAGGCGAACAATAAATTAGTCATCGTTCTCTGGCTTTCTATTCCGGTATTCGCTCGGAAAACTATACCCTCTAGCAGCATTTCCAACCCTTCCACTATATCTCCCTCACGTGATGACGTTGTTACATGTTACAAGGCTATTACAATTAAGTCGACGGGCTTGCGCCGCTGCGAACGGAGTCGGAGGTCGGTTGGTTCGCCGGCAAGTGTACCGGGGGTGAAAGGATCCCTGGAAGATATAGAGAACAGTGGCGAGCGAGCGCGGGGGGCATCCGAGGGGATTCGAGGGTGGGGCATTGTAGATGGTCCGCGCACTCACTCCTACGGCGTTCCCATAGTTCAAGTGAATATTTGCCGTTGCCATCCAATATTTAGCCAAAGTCAACAAACTGTCTGCTTGCCGGTTCCTCTATCTCTTCATCATGTTTCCTCTTCCTATTCTGGTATCGGACCGGGCGATCCTTTTCCCCATTCTGTAACGGCTCCTCGAGCAGAGAGTAGAGGAGAAGCTGGGAAAGGAAAAGGACGATGTGGTAGGGAGCTTGGGGGGTAGTGAAAAGCGAATGGACGAAGGTGCGGTCTCACCCCGTTTTTCCTACGGCCGACCGACAAGCGCACCCATGCAGAAAGTCCTGCAGTTCATCCAGCACAGCGAAAAACCGAGTGTGTCCATAGTCCAGAAGGAACGGGATCGTTAATAGAATAATAAATAGACTCGCTCTTTGTTTTCTCACGCTCTTATTTTTTTACTTCGAGTCCATGGGAAAACTCTCATCTCGTCGCGGAACGACCAAGGACCGATGCGAGCTTTCAAGAGAGTCCTGAATAAACGTTGCGGAGCGATGGAAAAATCTTTGGCCCAAGCGTTTCATCTTCGGCGAAAGAAGTCCGCGGAATGTTCCATGACTTACGGGGTTCGATCTGTCGTGCAATCGCATGCACATCTGGACTCATATGGTATTGGCGGAAAATCATCTCAGCGCGAGTAACGGAATAGCCGTCGTATCTTTGGTCAAGGCATACCTGACATCAAGTTGATGCCAGGTAGTTCAAGCTTCACCATCGAATCCTCTCTCCGTTTACGCACACGACCTCCACCGAGGAACATTCGCAGATTGCGCATTCCGGCATAAGTATAACTTATCCTGTGCAACCATATCATTGCGTCATACCGTTCGTAACCGGGTGGGGTGCGAGTCTTCGGGATGGTCCAGACGGAAGTAGGATTTTCGCTGTTTCCACGCCGCGTCTGCACCGCACTGCCACCAACGCCCACATAATTTCAGAACGAAGCTCGCGGTACTGCCGACCGAGCTGAGAAGGGGGTGTTCAGAGGTGGGATAGAGTTCCGCTGGCTCGTGCTTCCACCGGTTAATATCTCCCGGATGCTGACACCGACGAATAAAACATCGGAACGACGCGCGCCGACGACGAAGAATACGACGACGAGGCTGCGGTTAGCTGCTTTCCTGCGCTCCTCGCACACCAGGCTCAAGGTATCACTGCTGCGAACGGTTTTTCTTTGGAATGGTGCGAGGATGTGTACCGATATAGATTCGTATATTGCGGGAGGATGGGAGGTTTGCCGGTGTCTACGGCGACGACGACCGCAATGCTGGAGGCTCGGGCCGAAATCACGGCTCACCTCACACTACCCCGGTTACCCCTATTTTCTCCTTCGCCCCTGCCCATAATACACGTAAGAATACGTACGTACCGTCCCCAACGGCATAAGTATACGGAGGACCCCTTCACACCCACACACCCACACTCTCATTCTACCAAACCTTCGAGCTATACGGGAGAAGGCTACATACATAGATATACATAATCTCGCTGGTTCTGCACTTTTTTTCCTGCGCACCCTCGAAGTGTTGGCAATAAATACTGTGGCGAAACGCCTCGCGCTGCCTCCGCTGGTGGTGTTACGGTCTTGCGGGCGCATCCTTCGTTCCGCTGATGTTCTTTCCTTTCTTCTCTTATCATCTATTCTCCTCGGAACGGCGATTCCTGGTTCAGACGCCGGACAGAAACGGTGTTCGTCAGGCCGGGTCGACGCCAGCGGGCCGAATGGTAATCCTTGGAGCGGCAAAGCGATTGCAGAGTGGTCATGGCTGGTGAGGCTGCTGGAAATAACCGGTACACCCTGCGGACGGGCTCGGGGATAAATAGTACATGCATTTACCGATTCAGAACCGCAGGATCCCTCCGAACGTGAGTGGGATCACATGGCCAGCGTTCCCGGAAACATTAGTAACCGTTGAGACCCGACGGAATGGAACCCGGAGCGGGAGATCGTCGTCGCCCGAGAGAAGAGCGGGATGATAAAGACAGAGAGAAATGAGATACCGGAGCGGTGCACAGTGACTTCGGAGTGAAGGAGAGTGGAGGACTCACTCGCAAGAACACAGTAGTGCAAAGGATTGCGAGAGACATTGAGCCAAAGAGGATAGTGCTACCGGGCTCGGAGCAATGGGAAGAGCGAAGTGGGATGAGGACAAGGAGAGGGATGAGACATTCGCGCATATCCGATGCGGAGAGGGGCTCGTGCTCGGGTACACGAGGAGCGTGGGGGGACGCCGGAGCGCAAGGATGGATCCAACGGGGTTGTATGCTGTGCTCTGCGCTACCGCTTCTGCTGCTCGCTTGCCCAGAGGGAGGGAGATAAGGCTAACACAGCGAGAGAATGAGAATGAAGGGAGAGACGTTTCCACTATTGATCATCGAGGCTCAGAGTGTAATGCTAATCATGCCCCCTCGCCTGTACCCATCCACCCTTCCCTCACTCTCTCTCTCTCTCCCCAATTTCTCCCGCACTCACTCCGTCCCATCCCTTTTCCTATTTTACTCACTCCTCCTCTCTCTCCCTCTCCACCTTCCTCCCTGTCCTTTGCCACTGTCGTTTTCTCTGTCCGTCTCTCCCAGTCACTCACTCCGGCTACGTTTCTCCGCTTCTATCTCGCTCGGCTTCCGCTACCACCCTTATCCAGCTCATCCTCCCGACACTTCTTCTCCTCTCTTACCACCTCTCACCCCTTCCGACTCTCCCGGTGCACGTCCCTGCCGTACCCCGCGCTGCACACGGACATACAACGTACCGTGACGCGGACCAGGCAAGATATCGACTGTGACAACTCCCAGAAGCCACCCATCGTCCTTCCGGACCCCCACATGCTTCATTCCGGATCCAATGGCTCTTCGCCTCTCCCCGATGAACCGTGGACACTGGATGCTCCCGAACATTTTTGCGAATTGAGGCTTGGACATGGTCGCATAGAGGAAGTCGGGTCCAGCCGGGATGTCGAAAGGCACCTAAAAGTCGTAATTCGAATGGCGCTCGCATGATGCTAGTTGATTGAGGCAAAAATGTCTCAAACCTGGATTTTTGGTTACCGAGGAATCAAGTGGATATCCAGGGAGCCAAGAGTCGATACGAGGCATGGAAGAGCTGGTAAACATCTGCTCGGATGCCAAGACACCTAAAAGTCATAATTCGAATGGCACTTGCAGGTTGGTAGCTGATTGAGGCAAATAAATTATGAAACCTGAATTTTTGGTTGCTGAGTCGTCAAGCGGATATCCAGGGAGCGGACTCGGTACGCGGCACGGCAGAGCCGGGTAACATCGGCTCGGATTTCGAAAGTTTTTTATCCTGGGGAACTTCTCACGGTGACTTGTCCCTAAAAGAGATTGGCAAGCTGCGGGATGATCGATGAAAAAAAATTTGAGAGCCCAGCAAGTTTTATTTCTTCCTTAATGGAGGGAGTGGATTTGGGCTGTGAGAATATTCATTTTGGGGGATTGTGCGGGTTCGGAGAGTCGTGTGTAACGATGGAGAGGGGACGGCAGAGCGGTAAGGGATGAGAGAATGCCCTCGTGGGCGTCTAGACTGAGCTGCCGGTCGAGAGCTAACGAACAGCTGCGCATTAACGTAGCAAATAATAAGAAGCTCTCTGCTCGTTCACCCTTCCACCGACCGCCCGTTCCACCATACTCTTCGACCATGGCCAATATAATAATTACATCAGCATATCGGCAAACAGGAGTCAGCTCTGGCTTCCTCGTTCCCGTGCTTCGCGAAGCCCCTTTCGTACTTTGGGCGCCAATCGCCTCTCAACAACACACCAGATCTCTGCCATCGATCGCTCGTCCTAACGGATCTCCATAATCTGCACATAGTACAAACAAAAGTTTCCGGTATGGAAAAAATTAACAAAGCTTGGATGGAAAAAAAAATTTAGACCAGTTTCCCCAGAACGGAAACCCGTGAACGGAACGGATTCCTAAAAAATATGTATCTACGGACCTAGCAGCAGCATCACCGTTAATACGATATTAAATTTTACCTTTCTGTTTGCCTACGCGTGTGCCTCCGTATTTATCGCGATGGAGCAATTTTGTCTATTTGTATTTACAATGCTTCCCTTTGGACCGCACACGCATGCCATTCTGACAATTGTTTTGCTCGTACATGAAGACCAATGTTTGACGATAGCAACAGTTCGCACGAATTTATATGAAATATAATACCTCCCGTCATACAACACACATATTTAAAGCACGATGCTGATGCGACAATGGGAAACAATGAATTTCGAGGGTATTTATTTGATTTTACATCGTATCAATAGCGAAGCCCTTTTTTCCACGAATTTTGAAATAATGTCAATTCACCGAATACCAGAAGACCACTTCACTGACCCGATCGACGTGCCCCATTTTTCTAGAACTCGTTATTGCAATACTGTTTGCCATATCGATATTACACTTGGGCATATCGCTTACACCCTGAAGTATCGATTTCGTTCCAAACGCGCCACAAAAAACCATTATGGGCCAAGTAAATAAACCGAAACGAGTGCAGAACTACAAAAATATCTGCGGTCGCGTCGGGTTGCCGATGTGCTTGACTAGCTAAAAAATATATTTCCGATCTCCCGGATACCTTGGTCCTTCACGAGGATAAATAAGATCCTTAGTTAAGGCCAGTTTTACGATTCAGTCGAAGGGATCGTGGGGCTTCCGCTCTTCCTCACTTTTATACTCTTCAGCCACTTGCCTCGTGTGCGCACACACTGTACTCACACATCGGACCTGAAGAGCACAGCAACATTGAACGACGCAAAGTAAGCCCCTAATTTCTCGCGGGGTAAAAGTTGCCGGGCGTAAGCGGTCGGGGGCGGCTTTCGAGTCAGCGTGCTTGGGGGGGTCGCGCGATGCCGGCGAGGAGGGGATTTCCCGCGCCGCGAGTCCAGGGGTTGGAGAATCGAGTCAATCGGCAAGGCGTTCGGTGAGAAGCGAGCGAGGAAGAGAGTTTATATTGGAAAAAAAATAAGAAAGAAAAAGAAAAAAAAACGGCAAGAAAGAAAAACCCAGAGCGCCGGAGCAACACTCGCGCCACGGAGTGAAACGTTTAAACTTTTTATGAGTTGCTGCGTCGCCACTCGAGCGAAGAAATTTCAATTTTGCCACCGCGCCGGTCTTCGGCCCGCACCCCTCGACTCCGCAATGCCGAAGAGGTCGCGCGTTTCGCACGACCAACTTCACCTTGCTCTCCATCACTCCTCTCAATACTCTGGGCTGATCTTATATACAGCTCTGTACAGTTTCCTTGTTTTTTTTTTTTTTTTTTTTTTTTGGTCGACCATTTTTCATTCTTTTTTTTTCGTTCTCGCACACGTTACTCGTGGCAGCATGGACATAAGCTGGAACTTCCCTGCGTGAAAATTTGAGGTGACTGCACGCAAACTTCGAAGTATGGTTGGCTAAGGAGCGAATGATGATCTAATCGAAGCTCGATCGTCTATCGATAAAAAAAAAGTGAAGAAAGGCGATCTAAAAAGATTTATTTCTTATCGCTTAATTCGACGCTCTCGCTGAAAGTGGCTCGCTCCATCGGTGAAAATCGTGGCTCAACCGGTGAACTCAACGGCCGGGAAGCCAGAAGCGTGGTATACAGCGGGCGGATAGCCGAACGTAGTCGGAGCACCCTTCCGATGAGGCGCGCTCGGTCCGGCCGTGCCGGAGAGTCATAAAAGTCTTGATGAAGACGTCAATGAATATTTATCCTTTCCACCCGGCGAGGAGAGTTCCATTTTGCATCGTAACTCCGTCGCCTCTCGCGATTCCCTCGTCGTTTCTTTATTTTTAAAACGTACCGAGGAACCACTCGTTCGCCATTGCGCCATCGGCGACTCATTCCGGTTATCGGCTGACCTTCGAGCCCGCCCGAATCGTTGCTCATTCTTCGTTTCTCACCATTTTTTTTGTTCTTTTGCATTTGTAATCTTTAGTTCCAATCTTTCAGGTTAATTCAATAAATAAAGATGACTCTCGTCCCGGCGTTTTCGTCCCGACATTCGAGCGATCGCAATCTATACCGTTGCGAGGGGGGCGAAGACTTTGTAATCTCCGGATTAAAAAAAATTCAACGGTCCTTCGAGGTTTTAATGAAGGCGGCAATAAAAATAAAAGGAAGAAATGTGTCTCGAATATTGGCCTGAAATTGTGGAGTATATCGTCGATAAATTAATGGGAGGGCTGCTGATTCCGTTCCGGCGTAACGACGTGCAACGTTTGAGCAGTGCTAAATGGGCTTTCGCCGCTACTGTCCAAAGGGGTAGGACGGAATGAAGAAACCCACGAAGAAACTCGGGGAAAAGGCAGGACCAAAGTAAAATCCAAGAGAGAACAAAACAGTGAGACAGAATGCGGGAAACGCGGAGTCAGCATTGCGCAGGCCGTCCGGACCAGCCCCCGGTTTTAATATGTTGACGCTTCCCAGGACCAACGGGGCGGGAGGCCGTGGAAACGCCAGGGGGCGAGATAGAAAGCGGGGCGCAAGCACCAGGAACAGAACAAAAAAAAAAGAAAAACACGAAGAAGCGAGTTGCGGAAGCTGGGCAAGGATGGAAGGGGTTGGTGGGACGTCGAGGTGGAAAGCGAAAGAAAGAAAGACGGAACGAAAAGAAGCCGTCTGAAGGGGCGACGAGGGTGAAGGGGGGAGGTGGGGGGGGGGGGGGGGGGTTGGTGAGAAAGGGTAGATCGCGAGCGGACCGAGGCGGGTGGAAGGAAGAACGAGAATATAAGAGAAAAATGTGGAAGGAAAGTGGAGAAAAAGGAAAGTTTGCCGTAACAACAAGAGACGTTTGTTATTGGGCAGGATTTGAATTGTCTCTGTGTCGGCGTGGCTCCTTATTGGCCGAGCGGCGGGTGCTCTCGGCCACAGCCACGAGAGAAGGACGGCGGCGGGATTCCTCGCGGGTTTTCCGACTCTGAGGGAAACTCTCTCTCGTTCTCGCGTTCGGACGGTAGGGGCGTCTCGGCTGTTTGGTCCAAGGGGTAGCAACCACCACCACTTCCAACCGCCCTGGCGCGGTATACTGTACACTGTAGTTATACATAATATACGTTTCGGATGCACATAGGTAGGGGAAGAAATAGCGTGGCACATAGACGGCAAATGCACCGGCGGAGTCATCAGGGTATCTCGATGGAAAACCACCGGCAACAGCAGCAACAGCACCGAAGCCTCCGGTGCTCGGCGGTGCTCTTCCTTGCTCGGCGAAGGCTTAGCCCGCCCAACCAACGAGGTCTCCGTGGGCGTCTCGTGTTGCATCGCCGGAGGCGTTACCACCGATGACCTTTTTCGCGGTGCACCGACGAAGCGAGCGATACACATGGGAAAAGGGACGGATAATATGTACCGTCGATTACCTCAGGTTCATTCGAAACCGATCATTTTTTTTTCTTCCCACGATTACGGGGAGAATTTTCACGATGTGAACCTCAAGAGTTAAGGAAAATGGTCCGCAGTGGTCCACACGGTTGAGATTTTTTTGCAATATAAATACACAAAATTGGTACCACTTCTTGGTCCAGGTAAAAACTCTAAACATTAATGGTCATAACAAAATGCAAGCTAGAATCGCCGTAGAAATTATGGCGCTAACGGGATTTCGGCCCCGAGTGACTGACGGGTTCGAGTTCTCATCACTAGTAACTTTCCAGCATTCGGATTTCAAAATTCCTTTGGTCCCTAATTTTCTGGCCGATGTTTTTTCGTCTGCTTTTAATCTAAACTATGAACCAGGCCTCATTTCAACGATCCAAGGATACTACGCAGCAAATTTCAGCTGCATTGCTTCATACGTTGTGATCATTTACCGTGGCACGGACGTCCGATAGGATCAAGATATTGAAAAAAGTGATTTCAATAGGCACTTCTTACGTGTAAGGACTGAGTCCCTAAAATTGTAGGTTTTATCCTCTTCGACATAAAAACGCGATTGTAATCGAAACTCGAAGCATAATAAAAAAGGGCTTGTTTTACGGCGCAGTGTCGCTGCAAGTAGATGCGCTCCGTATGGAGTCAGACGCCGGAGTAAGCACGGAGAGCATCGTCGTATTCGAATCGGAATAAGCGTTGCGTATCCCCATCTCGCTCGTTTGTGAGGTCCAAGAGGGAGAGAGAGAGCGAGAGAGATAGAAGAGGAGAGAGAAAGAGAGAGACCCCCTTGGTAGGTCCCGCTTCGGCGTACTATCTACGAGCCTCGTCGTCGCCCCACGTAGTCGCGAACGAGTTGAATGCCGTGCGCCGCCTCTCGGCATCTCCCACCATATCTACCCTAACCAACCACCCTATATCGCAGTCTCTCTGTTGCTCCCGCGTCAAATAATACAGGCGTTTCGCGTTGGCCCCAACGCGCCGGAGCGTGGAAGTCAGACAGAGAAAAGACGTTAAATTCCGAGTGGTGAATGCACCGGGCGGAAAAGAGAGACAAATAAACGACGGGAGTAAAGTAGGGGAAGTTATCGGATAACCCCGCACAACCGTTAAACCCTCGCGCGTTTTCTCCCCTCCACTCGCTTCAGCTTCCGTACCGTTCACTATAACTCTGTATATACTCCGTTGTACACCCCTCGCTCGTACTTCCCACTCGTCCGACCCCGTCGGCACCCCTTCTACTCCCTCTTCTCGTCTTTTCCACTATCTCCTAACCCCTCGGCTGTGTACTATATGGCTAAATATTGCATTATTGTTTTAACGGGACTAAGGAGGAAAACAGAACACAACCGGAGCTCGGTGCTCGCGCGTGGGCCGGCTCTACTCGCTCTCCCGGGTGTTTTTCCGAATACGTTTTTTTTTTTCTCTCATTGCAAAACATCGTCCAAAGTGCCACGTGTATATTGCATTTCTCGTAACGCTGCACCCGCTGCAGTATTCACGAGACTTGCGATAACAATTTTTTTTTTAATAACAAATAAACAAAATTAAAAAAAAACAGTGAATTAACAATCGGTAAGCTTACGTAAAGTAATCATTTCTATAAAAAAAAAAAAACAGTTTACAGTTTTCCAGGCCTTTCTTTTTTTCCATAAATAATTCGAGTCATCATCTTTCCCCCTATCGTCATCATCATCGTCGTCGTCAAAGCTACAAAGCGGCAGAGTTTCATCAAAGACGGAATATAGAGAAGAGATTTGATGACTCCCGAGTCGACCCAGTTGTGTATCGGGCATCTTCCCGTCTGTTTAGAGCCCCGCAGCATCGCTGTATCTACCGCTGCGGGCTGCGTCGGCGTCGTCGTCGCTTGCTTGTTGGTCCTCCCCGACGACCTCCTCGCCGCTCCATGCATCTCTCGGTCGCCCTCTCGGTGGCGGAGTGTCTCGGAGAAAATTTCGAAGCGCGCCTCCCACCTGGCCATCGGTATATATTCGAGTACACAGTAGCCCACCCCCCCGCGTGGATACCGCATCAGCATCTCCACCTCCACTCAGCCCCGAGGAGAGCGGGCCAGCAGTTGCAGTCATATATATCGTCGTAGCATCGTCGTAGATGTGGGGGATGCAAGGGGTTGTTCTAGCCTCGCCTAGGATCGGCGTCGTGGCCGCGGCGCGCCACCACCCTTGCTGCGCTACAACTGACGCGCGCAAGGCCATTCGAGAAGCCACCACCCCCGTTGCAGCAGCAGCAGCAGCAGCAGTAGCAGCAGCACTAGTAGCAGCAGCAGCAGCAGCAACCCCCTCGCCCGACGAAAGGGAGCAAGGGAGGATTGTCCCCCTCGGTCCTCTCTCACCATCCCCTCGTTCTCTCTTCCCTCCCCTCCACCCCGGCCGTCGAATTCCCGCTCGGCTATCCTGTCCCTGCAACCCTCCGAACCAACCCCCCCTACCCCCCCCCCCCCCCCCGGCGAACTCACCGGTCGCCCCCCCGACAGCCAAGGCATCTCAACAACAAGTACTCGCTACCCGGTAGCATCCGACACAACACAGCAAGTCGCCCTACCATACCCACCACCCGCGCCTCGTGCAACCCCGAGGCACACACAGCCGAGCCAGGCCAGGCGCCTCTCTCCTCGTAACCGCCCCGTGCGCTTGTTTCATCGAGTTGGTCGAGGTTGTGCACGCGGCATCGCGATCCGCATCCACTGAGGAAGGATTCGCTCACGCGCGTTTTTTTCCCTCGCATCGAGTCTCTTTTACACGCGTCTCTTCTTCCTTGATTCTTTTTTCATTACTTTTTCTTCTGCTTTTTACTTACTAAGGTCGCTCAAATATTTTCGACCTCGGGACGGTTTTTTTGTTTTTTTTTTTTCTTGAACATCCATATCTCGTTTTCTCGTATTGTCCAACGCGCTTCAAAAGACAAAACCACCTGTGCGTTTATCGAACCTAACGAAAATCTACTCGCCAAAACTTCATTGCCGAACCGACACCCCTCTTGGTAGGTCTCACTCACACTTCACTGATTCGATCTTTACTGACATAGATATATATATATGTGTATGTATGTACTTTATATATATATGTATACTTACACTCGGCCCTCTTACTTACGAACACCGTCGAACCGACTCACGAGCCCGCTCACTCAGAAACTCGTTCGCCACCTGCCCCGCTCGCTCGACTGCGATTCTCGCCCTCTGACACTCGCACCATCCAAGACGATATGGTGCGTGTATGTATATACGACCTTTTACACATACACGGGCTTATATACATAGGAACTTACACACTTACACATCGGCACGGTCGAGTTCCAACACAGGTGTGCGCACACCGACGATCCGGATAGGGTTCACTCTCTGCGACCCCTCCAACCCCCACCCCCCCCCCTGCCCCCCGTTTGGACCTCGCACACACATCGACACACTGGGACACTCTTGATTTTCCATCTCTTCCTCGTACGATAGGAAATTTATCTTTCTCAGTTTTTTACTGCATGTATCTACCGTGACTCTTGTATCCCGATGTGTTTGAACATCATTCGTCGCATCGCTGGGCTAAGCATAAACAAGACAACTGCCACTGCGGATGCTGGGAATACCGGAGAGACCGGAGCGACGAGTGAACGGTGCCGATTAATGCATCGCTAAACGTGCGGAATTATTTTTATTTTATTTTTTTTTGCGAATTGTGTGAATAAGTTGGGAAAATCAAGACAACGAGGTGGTTTGAAAAAAATAGAACTGTGATTCGGCGAAGGTCGAGAACTCTGAAGTGAAAAGGAATCGGTGATCAGTGGATTGTCGCGTGGAGTGTTTTTTTTTTTTTGGAACTGACAAATGACATTAATTATTTAATTATTGGCTTAAAAAAAAATTTGGTTCCGCGAAAAGATGGTGGAGAATTAAAAAGTGCAAACGAAGTGCCGATTAATCATACGCGTGCGAGGTGATTTCGGTTTCAGTGACTGACAAATGAGATAAAAACATTTATTCGTGGGTTTTAAATGAAAATCTTTCGCTCAGTGGATTTGATACGCGTTTCGATAAATTTTCATCTATATTTAAAAAAAATTTTATCATCGATCCTTCTTTTAAATAATATCCCAGTGCAATTTCGAGAACGGTGAGAAAATAAGAGTATAAATAAACTGTGAAACCGATCGACGATTGAATTCAGAACAAAAAAAAAAGCAAGACGAAATTATATTTTATTTTTATATTTTTATTTTATTTTATTTTATTTTATTTTTATTTTTATTTTCAAAATAATTCCGAACGATTTGCGTCACTGTTTTTTTTTCGCGATTGGGAATCGTGAACTTTGCTTGATTAGCGTGGAAGTTCAATGGACGAGGTGCGAAGAATCGGAGGAAAGTGAGATCATAAAGATAAAAAAAATTTGACGGATGCGCATTATTGTCGAGTGACGTGACGCGTCGCAGTGTATTGGAATTTGCGTCGAGCTTGAACGTCAGCAGGTGAATCGACGAAGCTAATCGAGTTTATTTCCGTGTATGGGATTTCACGAATGATGAATGAATTACGTTTGAGTGAGTGAAGAGTTTATTCGCGACACGGGGCGACAGAGACATAAAGAGGGAGGGAAAGTGAGATCCGAGATGAATTTATCAATGTGCCATGACTAGTGTCAGAACGACCGGTTTCTCACGTTTGCTTGTCACCGGCGATACACGACGGGATGCAAATTTCATTGCGCGATAATCCGATCTCAGTATATAATGCGGCATTCGAATACGATTATCACAATTGCAACATCAGTGGTTTTTAAAGACAGTTTCATAAATTGATGCAGCTAAGACGCGAAACTTTGCAAGAATTTGTGAAACATTTGCGAAGCTCAACCCAATTGCGAAGTGTCGGTTTAATTTTTTTTTTTTTTACGCCAAGTGCAAACGTTTTAATATGTGTAACGTGCAAATACGTGACGCAAGAACTCCTGCATGGAGATTAAGAAGTCAAACAACTGGATTTTCGTAAGAGTTACCGAACGACAGTGAAGAATATTTAACTGCTATATAATCGCGAAAAAAA
Source organism: Stenichneumon culpator (assembly GCA_964017025.1). Classification (NCBI taxonomy): domain Eukaryota; kingdom Metazoa; phylum Arthropoda; class Insecta; order Hymenoptera; family Ichneumonidae; genus Stenichneumon; species Stenichneumon culpator. Next base: position 13,132,587 of record OZ024780.1, on the reverse strand, counting down.
ATTATCCCTCTTCGGAATTTTAAAAAGCTCAGAGCCCTATTCTTACTTCTATGAATATTTTATCTCGGAACGTACGTGGAGGAAACTCGCTTAAAAATCCCTTCAGACCTCAAGGATAAACTGTTAAAATAGTTTTTAATATATGTGTACAAAATTATGAAAATTTTATGCGTAATCCAAGTTTACTTAATTGAGTATACAAAAAAAAGGTAAAGTTGATTGATCGGTGTATCAAACACGTCCGAAAAGCTCGATCTGACACACCGATCAGTAACGTTCATCCTTGTATATTAAATTTAATTTATCGGTGCATTACAATATAAAAATTTCGTACGATGTATACAAATTTTCATGCAGATATGTTTAAAATCACATTGACGGTCGCTCAGTCATCCAACCCGAAAGCTTTTTTTCGCCCCGCTGCATATTTCGCCAAAAATTGACCTCATAAATTATCAGCGACCAACAATAAAAAATAGTCCACTGACAGACATTTTTTATTAAAAATCTTGCATAAGAAACAAATAAATTCATGTAAGAGCGGTGAAAATTTGTCGAGCGGGCACAATCAATTTGTGTCGAGTGTGAAAAAAAAGTAAAATAATGGAAGACGCTCGGACGATAATATGTGCGATGAAACAAAACGAAATTTTGCCGAGGGCTCCGTCGAAGTGCGTGCTCGCGAATCGGGCGCGTGGCACGCACTGCTGGGCCGCTGGAATTGCCGGCGGAAAGGATCGGGGTTGTGTAGAGCTCGTTTATAGTAGTATACTATACTCCAGAGCGAGTGGAGTGTAGTACGCGCGGTCGCTTGTACAGTGTATCGTCGGGCGCCGACGCTTCTCGTCGGAATTCCCACCCACGCCTGCAGCGGGTCCCTCGTCGGTTGTGTTGCTTCCTCGCTCGCTCTCGCCGGCCACCAAAACCGCGAAGGCTCGAAGCTCACGGGAACGCAGCGGCGGAGAGTGCGAGCGAGACGGGCCACCGAATGCCGAAAGCTCTCTACCCTATGGAAAGCCACGTTGCAGCTGTTACGGCAGTCGCGTGGCTGCCGCGCGACCGTACGCACGAAAAGGCCTCGACGCACCGGCCAAAAGTTGCGCACGCGATGTATCCTTTTTCGCTCAGAGTCACGAAAACGAAACGATGAAAAATTCGAGAAAAATATTTTCATTCCAGAGAAAAATAACAAATTTTCACTGTAAGGTCGCTTCCGGTTTGAAAATCTCACTTTCGAACCGCATGTGACGGCACGCAGAACATTTTCAGAAAATTCGTTGTGACGTCACATCCGATTTGAAAATCTCATTTTCAAACTGTGCGTCACTTCCGGTTTGGAGTTCACATTTTTAGACCGGAACTGACGTCATACCGGAAATACGTCACTTCCGGTTTGAACATTTCATTTTTTGACCGAAAATATGTCACTTCCGGTTTGAACATGTCATTTTTCAACCGGAAGTGACTTCGTACCGGAAATACGTCACCCGGCTTGAAAATCACATTTTTCGAGGAGAAATATGTGACTCTCGGTTTGAAAATTTCATATTTCGACCGGAAGTGATTGTTTAATTTTGTGTCGATGTACAGTCGGCAATCGATAGGATTGTCGTGGGGGTGGGAAGGAAATTGAAAGACCCGGAGATCCGTATTACGGTAAACTGCGCGCTGGACGAAAGGGTATGACGAGAGGCGTGCAGAGGCGCGTATAAGAGGGAGCGAGGACTGAACGCGAAAACAAGAGAAGAGTGAGGATAGATCCGGAATGGAGAGTCTGAGGGCGAGACGATATTCAGAGGATTAGTCTCTCTTTCCCTCTCTCCCCGGTAGACTAGCGGCAGTAGGAGCGGTAGGCAGAAGCGTCACAAACTGGGCCGTGACAAATCGCTCGATACTTTATGAGACAAGTGCTTCTTCTGCTGGCACTGCTGGCTGCTTCTGCTAATACAGCTACAGCTCCGTCGCAGGGGCATATATCACATCGATATATTATATTGTCCCGAGGACGGAGGCGAAACGGTCAACGTTGTACCAAAGTCTCCAGACTATATACGAGAGGCTATACACGTATTACATGCGAGAAGAATTCTGATCTCAATCATTCTTCCTCCTGCGAAACGCCGATCTCTCATCGGCTGCAGAGAGACAGTCGAGCGATATATTTCTTGCCAATCAATCCTGAACATATTTCCTGAAGTACGTCTCTATCTCTATATCGCACGAGGGCGAAAAACCCGATAAGAACCCAGAGGGGCACATTCGTAACTCTGATTCTTGTGATTTTTCATGTATTTTTTTTATCACCGTGCACCAAACTCTATGAATGAGACTGCCGATGCGAGTCGCGTAAGCTCGGCGTTGTAATCTCGAATTAGCAGGTAGAGGGCATTTGAGGAAGCTTTCGCGTCGAGTGAAACTGTGACGGAAATTACAACAGCCGATAGACAGTAAAAAAATAATTGTTATTTTTTTATGGTCAATAGAAATCTTTCGTGCAGGAAAACCGATGGAAAATGTATGTTAATTTTAACAACGGAATCCGGTGCTTACAAAAACATATATCTTACTGTACGCAGATTTTACGAAATACAAATTTTTTTATTTTTGCACCCAAAGTAAAATTCTTTCGATTTAAGCTTCGTCTTCGACTTCGATTCAATAACGTACGGCTCTCCATAAACTACCCTTCTCTCTATCCCACTGTCTCTCTGGCAGCTCGGATATGTTTTACAAAAAAAAATTACTCTGCTCAGATTTTACGAAATATAATTTCTTTTTATTTTCGCACACAGACGGAGTAAGTTTCTTTGAATTCAATTTTTGTTCCGCCGCGACTCTTCGACATTCATTCGATAACCTGCCGCTCTCGGTAAACTACCCTGCTCTCTATCCCACTGTCTCGGGCACTCTGTAGTCTCCCGCGGAATCGTCCTCTCTCGGAACTACTTCGATTCGCCTACGCACATTGAGCTAAGCGAGACCACTCGAGAGTCTCCGTTTCCCTCCTCCCGTATTTAATCGTGGTTCTAGCAGTTAAAACGTTTCGAAATACAGGGATTCACCCCGAGTCTCGTCTTCCCGGGTGGATTTTAACGTGCGTGCTGGATACACGCCCCGGCGTTTCGCGTTCCTCTGCCGGATGCGCGTCCGTCACGAGGGAGTATCGTGGGTCGAGGTGAGGGCAGCAGGAAAAGTCTTTAAAAGGGCCGCTCCTACCCTCGAGCCCTCCCGCGTCTCCCTCCGCGTCAAGTGCCGAACGCAGCGGTACGCCGTACGACGGGGAGCGAGAGAGAAGGGGGTCGAGAAAGGGAGAGACGGAGTGATATAGACCAGAGAGACCGGGAGATAGGCGAATGAGTATGTGAGCACATATTTGTTTAGCTAGAAGCACTCGCGCGCTCGCTCTGGCTGGGATGTTGCGCGAACCGCTCCGCTTCCGCCGCGGACTCGTGCCGGCTCTCTTCTTTCCCGCGTTTTCCCCCTTTATCTATCTTTCGCTCTGTTCGTCTGTCCGTAAAGGTGGATGAATGGATAAATGGACGTGAGAGAGCCCGGCGAGAGAGCCCGGACGGATGTATGGATTTGCCTGTACGAGCGCAAAGACGAGAGCTCCGACACTTAACCCTCCAATCCTCGAATCGCCGTATTTTCTATATTCGGGCGGTGTTTCATGGAACTTTTTTTTTTAACGTCGGAAAGGCCCGACCTGCACACAGTCGCGACGGGCCCGACCCAATTTCCCGAGCGCGGGACGTCTTTGTCGCGGTGCAAACGGATGAAGCTCACATGCAGATCCACACCGGATGCACGTACGGGCGAAGAGTGTCTTGAGGTAGTCCTTGCGAATAGTGCTCACTTCGCATAAGTTTCAGAGACATGAGGGGGGATTGTAAACACTTCTCGTTATGGGATAAAAATCTGAAAAATATCAAGCTTATTAAAGATGTTGGAAAGATTCATTTTGCGTAACAATAATTTCAAAATGTTATTAACAAATTGATGAAAAATAAAATTGTTCAACAAATCTCTCGGAAGCATACCTTTTTTTTTTATGAAAATTATTCTCTTTACATTTTGTGAATTTCTACACGTTTTTCCCATATAAATACAGAAAATTAAACGACAATGTTTATAAAAAAGTTAGGTTTCCGGGAGATTTGATGGACAATTTTATTTTTCGGCAGTTTGTTGATAACATTTTGGAATCATTATTATGAAAAAATGATCTTTTCAGCATCTTCAACACGCTTGATTTTTTCGGATTTTCATACCATCCAGAAGTGTTTGCAATTCCCTCTCACTTCTCTGAAACTTATGCGAAGTGAAAACAATTCGCAAGGACTACCTTAATTCGCTATAAAAAAGACTCCACAAACATAAAAAAACGGTGCATTAAAAAAAAAATTTCTTCTTTTCCCAAAAAAAAAAAAAAAATTAAATATATGAGGCTGAGTAAGCAGAAGTGTTGCCTGCCGTCGTCGCGCGAGGCTCGTAAAGAGGAAAACACGTAATCCACGCGAGGTCGTTCTCGGTGCTGCCGGTTCTCGCGACTTTTCAAATTTATCATCGACTTTGCCGCCCGAGGGGTGGAGGGGGGTGGGCGAACTTAACAGCGTGAAATTCGTTTTGTACGTCGACGGAATAAATCGTTCGGCGTAAACGTCCGTCGGCTGTAGGCTACCCGCCCCTTGATATTTCGTATATGGAGCGGCCACCGGCGACTCTAGTTGGCGAGCCGTGCAAGTCGGCGAGCCGGAGGACCGGCGGCGGGGTTGCCGGGAGAACGGTTGGCAAAGCACCCCCCCGTGGCAAGTGGCTTATGATATTTCGTGGATTTCGTGACGGATATCCGAGTGACCGATAGATTTCGCAAGTGGAAATATTATAGCCGGTGGAGGCGACGAGGCGGGGAGTGTGTGACTGCAGTATAAACGAGAGCGGGGGTGGGCCGGAGAGACGAGGCGGCAAGTGGACGCGGAGATCCGGGGGTGAACGCTCACGGGGCTGGAGAGCGCTCGGGGGTGAAGGGGAAAGTATCGTCCGCGAAACGCGAACCGGCGAAGGCCATTCGACGAGGCAGATGGAAGAGGGTATGGCAACGCGTCGTATATCGATACTCTCCATGCCCTCTCGAGTGTGTTTGCAACGATATTTGGTCCATTTCCATTTGGCGCACGTGGCGCGCTTACGATTCACACCTCTTACCCGATCCCGCGTGTCCTCTCGCATAACCCGCACCCGAGGATTTCTTTCTCTCTTACGCTCTCGAGCTCTCTGTCCACATCAACGACCCTCAGTCAGCCGGCAAAACTCACCCCGTCGAAGTCCCGCAGCACGCTGCTCGCTCTGCCCCAACCCTCCGTCCCCGCCGTTCGCCTCTTTCTCACTCTCCGGACGTCCATACACGCGCTGCATGCTCGCGCCTAATGGACACGCAAGGTGTTGGCCCCGCAGTATGCAAAAGAGTATAGTATTCTGGACGACCTTTAACCACCCCGCCCCAAACTCCGGCGGGACTCGTTCTCGTGGATTAAACTACCAGACACACACGTACACATGAGAGGATTTCTACAATTTTGCGAAACAAAAGTCGATGCGAATTGGAGACATTAGGCTGTTTGTTCGTTCGGAGGGAAAAATGCTTGCGATCGGTTGGAAAATCGGACGGGTTTTCTCTTCGGACCGGTGGGAAGGACTTTTCGTCTCGCTGGTGCAATTTTGTGTAACAATATTGGGTTGTTTGTTAAATCAAGGGAGAATCAAGGGAAAAGATGCTCGCGATCGGTATGAGAATCGGATGCGTTTCTTTCGTCGGACAAGTGAGAAGGAATTGTCATTTCGCTGGTGCAATTTTGTGTAACAACATTTGGTTGTTCCTTCATTCAAGGTAGAAGATGCTTGCGATCGGTATGAGTTTCCATCTTCGGACCAGTGGGAAGGACGTTTCATTTCGCTGGTGCAATTTTGTGTAACAACATTTGGTTGTTCCTTCATTCAAGGTAGAAGATGCTTGCGATCGGTATGAGTTTCCATCTTTGGACCAGTGGGAAGGACTTTTCATTTCGCTGGTGCAATTTTGTGTAACAACGCAGGGTTGTTCGCTCATTCGAGTGAGAAGACGCTTGCGATCGGTACGAGGATCGGCAGCGTTTCTTCGGCCCAATGGGAAGAACTTTTCCGAGATTGTGAATGATAACTCCGGCGGGGAGAATTGATGCGCTGATATCTCGGTACTTATCGCTGTCCGAATGTCCGTCGACCGTTCGGCGAGAGGCAAGAAAGAGGGTGGGCGCGAGGGGTGAGATCTGAAAAAAAATTTAATATATCCAAATATATCACAGGGCAGCGGCAGCAGGCGACGATCGGCCATTCGGTACTTCTCTCTCTTCTTCCCTTTGCCCGTAACCCTCGCCGTCCCATCTATCGTCACTATAATTTCATATGCAGCAGAAATTCTGTTCGGCAGAGACGATGGGGAAGATATGGCTTTTCGGGAAAGCAATGGCACAACCGAGGACCAACCAAGTAGTACTTTCGGGTTGCGGGAGGGTAGGCGTTAGTGATGGCAGCGTGTCTACAACAGATGTGAACATTATTCATTATAAGTCTGACCGACGGACCTTCCCGAAACACGCTACCCTCTGGTCTTCGAAGCATCGAAAAGACAACGGCTTTCGACGAACAAATGCGTAGCTTCAAAAAATATTCCGCGGCCCTTAGGCCGAGAGGTCGAAGGGTCTGTTTAGCATAAATTCGTAAATGTATGGACGATACGCAACGTACGTTAGTCTCACCTCGCTTCTTCTATAGTACATCTAAAATAATGAAATTACATTCCTTTTTGCAAAAATTTCCTATGTTATAAATAAAAACAATTTGTTGGTATTCTAATTAACGACTATTCGAGTAGTAAATTTGTATCGCTACGCTCTGATATCCGCACTTTAGACGTACCTCATTTCCTCTATTGTGTACTTAAGATGATGAAGTTGCATTTCTTTTGGCAAGAATTTCCCAAATTCTTAAAGAATTATTTTTGGTATTCTATGCTTGGACTATTCGAATAGCAAATATTTATAGCTGCGCACTGGTATCCGTGCGTTAGTCTTACCTCATTTCTCTCTGCAAAAATTTCCTAAATTGCTTTAAAAAAAATTTTGTTCGTATTTCATGTTTCCACTATCCGAGTAGCAAATTTTTACCCTACACCGTTGTATCCCGGGATTGACATTGACGAAGAAGTACCTATAGCGAATCCGAAATTTTTACCAGCATAACATTTTCTTTAACTCATCCATGCACAAAAACGCTATTCCCGTCTGAGCTTTCGTCTCTCATCCGTCAACTCCTTCGGGCGTACAGAAGTCTCATCGCCACTTTCTCGCCCTTCTCGCACTCGTTCTCAGCTTGAAACGTGAATTATTTCACACTATCCGGACGGTCGCGCGTGTGCCGCGGCCGACCGAAGGGTGACCAAGTGTTTCCCCTGGCACAGCCACGTCGCGGACTCGCGACCCTGGCTTTATGGCTTAAACAAAACTTTCCTATATTACAAGTCTGTGAAATATGAATACGCTCCCTCCCCCCTCCCCGCGAAAGGGACTTTCTCGATGCCGGGCACCGAGCGGGTTACAGCCTCGCGTGGAAAAGAGGCGGAGAAGGGTTGCACTGTGGAAGGGCGCGATCTCGCTGCCGGACGCTCGGACGAAAGGGTCGACTCGGGAGAAGAGAAGGGTGTCGGTAGGTGCGAGGGGGAAAGCAGGAAACAGCACGTTCGTAGTGCCCGGACGACGGATCCGGGCCAGTTGCCTGCCATTACGAACTCCAACGCGACTCTGCCGTTGGCAAAGCCAATTTGTTATCGACTTATAGAGGCCAAATTACTTACTATTACCGCAGATTTATTTCATACATTAGTTCACCCGGCGAGAGAGTTACCGGGAGCGAGAGGCAAACGTAGACCGGGAAAGAGAGCCACGCCTACGCTCGTTACGTGTCCATTAATTACCCCCTAAAAAACCCACTGTTACCCCCCCCCCCCCCCCTCCCCCTGCTCCCGGACTTATACTTCGTTATTCAACATCGTTATTACAAATTATCGTATTACAAAGTTTACCACTGAGTTTAAATTTGTTGTCGAATTAATCTTTCGGATTGTTTATTCCGATTGCAGCTTTTGGTTTCAATTAATTTTTCTGAAATATCGTCATTTTTTATATTGTTTCTTGAATTACCTCTGACCTAACATTTTCGTTTTTTTATTCGCAATTTATGCTTTTTTGATTCCTACGGGGTTTAAAGATATTTTTGAATTCCGCTCCAAATTTCTATGAACATTTTTTATTTACTTATTTATTGATTAAAAAAAAAATAGCAAATTTCGAGAAAAATTCGCTGCTCCGGAGTTTCAGTCCTCGATTGCGAGAAGAAAAACACTTTTGGCGTGAGAAGTAGAACGCTCCGACGGTCGACCTCGTTGAACCGAGGGAACAAAGTCGGAGCGAGACTAACAACGATAAACGTACAGCCGCCAACCTCGTCCGAGAGGTTGTTTGCTCTTCTTCGTATATTTTACAAAGGAACGTCCGCGTGGTGGAATACCGCTCATAGTTTCACCGAGAGTTGTGTCTTCTTTGTATACGCGGAATACATCATCCGACGCCATTAACGTACCGCGCCAAACAAACATCCTTCGGCCACTCGCTTTTTGTTTCTTAGATTTTTTTCTTTTAATTTTTTTGTCAACTCTCTCGCCCGACGGAGAACAAAGTCGGCGGGCGGGTGCGAGACGAGGAGAATCCACCACGTGTCGCCGGCAAACACGTTTTTTTTTCTTTATTTTTTCCCTTGCTTTCTCGATATCCATGCGCGGCGAGTTATCCGAGGCACGCCGAACCTACGCTAACGGATGCTCGAGCAATCTAATAAAGATAAAAAATAACGTCGACTGACCCCCCCGAACCACCCCGTCCCCCTTTCTCCGCCGCGCCTTCCTGTACCTCGCGAGTGGCCGGCCTTTTAGCATTCCGGCTTCTCCTTCTTCGCTTGTGAAGTTATATTGAAAAATATATATCTTCATGGGCTGACCGGTCGTAGGCTGCATATAAACTGCCCCCTTAGAGCAAAGAACGAACGATCCTCTCGACCGAAAGACGACTAAGGATTTCTCGTCTCTCTTTCTCTCTTACAGACATCCGGAGGCCCGTACGAATTCATCCGTGAAAAAAAGTGGTTTTAACGTTTAGTGCTGAATTGCTAACGACGCGGTAAATCGTTTCCGTAATCTATCCGTTTCGTTACTTGGGACAGGAATTCCGATGCCTCGTGTCGGGATCTGAACGAGAGGGGATAACATTTATGAAATTTATGAACATTTTCGAAGTACAGACGAGATCAACGACTGGTCGGGAATATTGACGGGCGAGACTTACCGAACCAACTCTCTTGAACTTGTAGTCGTGAAATACTTTATTCGGGCAGCGATTCGATCCTTACCTGCGACACGTATTTGTTTATCGCTCGGTAGAGATTATAACGAGGCTGTAGAGGCGTGTAAGACGCCTCTCTGAGAAAGGAGTTCGAAGATCTCTCTCAACCCTCTGACTCGAGTGAACTTGAGTTCTCAAGGGAGGTAGCCAAAAGCGAGCGGGGTCGAAGAAGAAAGGAGGGGGAGTCGTCGGGGCGTGCCAGCATCCAACTCGCTGCGAGACAAATCGCGACGGTGGTCCCGTTAACCGGCTCGCGGATCACGTATGGGACCGGATACTGTAACGACCAAAATATTTTCACCCAGGTACACCCCGGGGAATCCCCCGCCGAGAAGTCGACTACTTCGCCGACGATTCTCCTCGCGCCAGCTACTTTTCCCTGTATCTTCGCAATTTCTCGCTACGAACGGTCCTTAGGCGTCTCCTCGAGTAAGACACGTAGCGTAACGTTTTCCCTCCCTCGCAGAAGTTAAATAATAATCGGTGGATTCTCTATTCAGCGTCGATGCGATCAATCATTTGTTAAGAAAGCTCGTTCCGCCGACAAAATTATCTCAACCTCTTAAGGTAGCAGCTAAATTTTCACATAGTTTATACTATATGTTGTGCATTTGTATAACAGTCGATTTTTATGAATGTATTGGGCGTCGATCAAGGAAACTATTGATAAAGATGTTTCTGCAAATACATAAACTGAAAAATGTGAATTTCCATAACGATGCATTTTTCTGAAGTACTTTGAAAAAAAACCTAACAAAAACGTACTATCATGGAAATTTGCTTTTACCAGTTGTTCGTCCAAGACATGAATTTTACTCGGTCGAAGGGCTTACTCAGGTATCGACGCTCCGATTTAGGTAGAAAAATATAAATAAGAAATCCGTGTGACGTCAATTCCTGTTGGAAAATCTCCTTTTCCGGTGTTATTAAGTCTCACCTTTGCCTTTGAATAATTTAGGGCACGATGAATTATACTCGGTCGAAGACTGTGTAAAATCAAGCCTCGAGGCAACGGTCCAGGTTTATCTTATCGGCACAATGATTCCTGGAGCGAGCAAGAGGTAGGAGTAAACACTAAAAAAAAAAAAAAATGAAGGACGCATGTTGACACATGCGCTCTCGTCGCGGTCGACGGCGCGGTGACAAGAGTCGCGGCCTCCTCTTTTTCTTTCAATTTATTTATTTATTTTTTGTTCTTTCTATTCATCTTTCTCGCATCTCTCGATCTCATCCCGCACTGTCTCTGTCTTTCGCTGTTTTCTCCTTCGCTCTCCCGCCTCTCTCTCTCTCCCTCTCTCGCGCTCCATCTTCATAAAACGACCCAGACGATTATTTATTTAATGCCTCTCGTTCTGCGTTACACAACTATTTACCGAGAGCTCGACGTCGCGACGCTGAGGTGACGGCGGAAGGATCGTCGGATCCGCGCTCGCGACTCCGCTCTTCAGCCCTCGCTCTCCGTGTGTGTGGGTTTCACTCTTACTCTCGCGAGATTTTTTGTTGCGTGTAAACTCACGCGTGTGTACCAAAGCTCGCGCACATCGGGGACCCACCTAGTTTGTACAAATAATTGTTGTGTCCGCCTGCGCGTAGGATTCACCTTGCGTTCGCAATCAACGAATTCTCTCTTCTTTTTCCTCCTTTTATTTTCTTTTTTTTCTCTTCTTTTATTTATTTTTTTCTTCTTTCTCCTTCGCTTGTTTCTTTTTTACGAAAAAATAATGTACGCGTCTGTTTGCACGGCAATACTTCGAGCCCACGGAGCGCGAGTCGAATACACAGGGACGCACAGCAACGAGCATTGCAGACCATACCAAAGTCCAAGCAAAAACTCGCTCGAAGAATCTCAATTTAACCATCTGCCGTTTGACACGAATAAAATAGTTAGATCATATCGAGTCGCGAATTTAATGGAAATGACTCGCCGATAATAGAATGATCGATGGATTATACATTTATAAATGGTATCTCTAATTGTGGATGAAATTTTTTTTTATTTAATTTTTCAGGTGAGCTCATACCGTCGTCGGAATAATCGAGTGAATTTGGCCAGAGTTGACGATCGCGATACTACCGTTAGCGGAGCTTTTTAGGTAAGCGAGAACGAAGTTACATTATCACACCAAAGTTATAACGGTAGAGAATCGTAATTTTATATATTCAATTGTAAAGCGCCATGCTTATATTAGACACGCGATGTTATATACGGATGCGAGAGTTTAATATTTGGGAATTCTGAGAATAGACAAATTCGTACCTTACGGTGATTATACGAACGGGTGATCCCCCGTTCGCGAGGGAAACGACCCCGACACGCATGCAGATATGCAGAGTCGTTTCCCGACACGATGCAAGCTTATTTTGCCCTGGGACATAATTCTAATTCTATTTCAATTTTTTATCGTACTGATATTTGACAAAAATAGCAAATTATTATCGTTAACGTAACGTTAATCCGTAACCTGTACAATCAAAACGAATAATTTTTACAAAGGATTTTACAAATTGTCTTATCAACTTTTTGAAGCATACATCTATTGTTCTGTTTTTTTGTTATTTTGCAAGCTTCAAATACATCGGTTGGTTATTAGTGCATTTTTTCTGAATCCAAAGAGTTGTATCACGTGTGATCACGTATGCTTCTCTGTATCGTATCCTGGCTCCTCTCTCACACCGACTTATGAGGATTGTCAGCAATTTTAAGAATTGACAAATTCACCCGTTACTCACGAGAGAACCGCCCCAGGTACGCATCCAGATATGTAAAGTCGTTTCTGTCACAACCCAATCTTATTTTGCCCTTGAACATAACGTTAACCCGTTACCAGTCTAATAAGAAATTTCTGATTTTTTACAAATGGTTTTACAAATTTTATTAAATATCTACATCTAGTCCTGGACTCCTGTCTTACCCCGACGTATGACAATTGTCAGAAACTTTGAGAATTGATAAATTCGCATTTACCCGCGACGATAGATATACGCTCGTTACCCACGAGGGAAACAACCCCAACGTCCATGCAGCGATAGAATCGTTTCTTCTTCCACCCCCTGCCTCCTCTGGCGTTTATCTCCGGCGTTTTTCCTCTAGCTTTAAGTATCTCGGCGCATTTCGTTTATCCGAAATTGCTTGTATCAATAAAGCAAACGACATAAATATCCCCGTTACAGCGTGCAAGTGTGCGGCTATAGCGCGACACGAGCTTGCATGGGGGCGATCGCCGCAATACCGTTCAGCAGCCATTCGGATCCGAGGGTGCGCTGTGGCCTTCATGCTCGACGACAATGCCGGCAAGGGGTTGCTCGGCGATAGTTCCTTCTCGCGTATAATAGTATGTTCACCGTCGTATCCGACCTTACATCTATCCTATATATCAATATTCAATTACGCCTAGCCTCTCGGCCGAACTCGAAGACGTGCAGCGCCCATGTGGATCATAGCAAAATGGTTTATTAGGGTCCCGAAGGGAGATAGCTGGTGCAAGGCCAGCGACCCTCTCGGGGGAGCCTCTCAAACCCCCGAAATTCCACCCGAGAAGGCGGACAAGTTTGGGAATTCGCCCGATAAGATCTTGCAAGATGTCTCGCTTCCTTGGCAATCTTGAATATTCTGTCCGATGGCGATATGCGTATCACGCGTGACTCGACACATTACATCCATCGTGACAATTGCTATTATTTTATTTATTTTCAATAAAAAATAATAAAATAAAAATGATTTCGCGTCTCTCGCGCGGAGAAAAAGAATTGTTGCGACAGCAAGAATTTTATTACCGTAAATCGTTTGCCCACTATTAAGTGGACAGAGTGGCGGTAAAAAAATTCTCGCTGTCACTACAGTTTGTTCCTGTGTGCGAAAGACGTGAAATTCATTTTATTCCATTTTATTCTTTATCTATTGAAAATAAATAAAAACATAACATCTGTAACGATGAAAATAATATGCCGAGCCACTAATAGGGACAACAAAACATGTTGGTATGAAAGCAATTTTTTTTTTTTTTTTGTAAGAGTAAATAATTTGCTGTGTTAAAAAATATTTTAGTAGTCGCAAGAATAAGTACTTAACGATCTACACTTTCTTAGAGAAACAGAAGAAAAAAAATCCTCACGATTCCCGAAAGACGCGGCGTCCGCGGCAGCGGAGAAAAGTTCTCCAGGGCCAAAATGACTCGCCGGCCTCTTCGCCGATTGTTTATTGCGGTAATACGAAATATTGATAGAGGAATGGTATTCGAGCGGTATTAGAATAGCGCAAGCTGCGGGCGGACGGGGAAAGTGGGAGTGAGCAGGGCGCGGAGAATGAATTGGTCCGGGACGGTCGCGGTTCACCCTTAGAGACGTCGGGAGAAGAAAAGAGCTCGGCGAGAAGGTGGCGCGCCGGAACGAGAGAGGCGGGCGGTGGCTCGACGCCGCTCAGGAATCCAGCAGCTAGCTGGTACAACCCTTGAATAACGTTATAACGCCCCGCTTGGTGGAATTCGAAATTTGTTTCTTTATCGGCCATAATTTTCCGGAATCTACACACGAATAGGTTACGAAGCCCGGAGTGTTCGGGAGTCTCGTACGTACAAAGTTATACGTATGTAGGTGCGCGGAGTACGTCGGGGATGCCGCAGCTCCGGTACGGGCTTCGTCGGAAGAAGTACAACCGCCAACTACCCTTGTATATCGAAACCACCGGCGTATCCTCCACCTCTCCGTTTCCACTTCGATTCCGTGGGACTCTAAAATTTTATCTTCCACAGGTCGTTCGTTGATTCTTTTTATTTTCGTACGAAACTTGAATTATTCTTCCGCGATAAACACTTCGGCCGGAACATTGTATATCTATCTATCTATCGATGTTTTCGCTAACTTTCTATTCGGCTTTTTTTATCAACTCTTGGAAAGTAGTAAAGACAGGAATACGAGTTTTTATTAACTTTCGGATACACTCGAGGAAGAGGAACACGAAAAATAGTTACGAAAAATCGGTCTCGCGCTATAAACATTTCGGTCTAAAGTGTGCGCTGCGAACCCGTTACTTAAACAGATATTCTTACTTAACTACCGTCGTTATCATCGCCTCCTTTTTCGATCCGCCAATTTGGTCATTTCTCATTTTTTTTTCAATAGCGATTTATTTTTTCGGATCTCCATAAAGAGGCCGTTCTTAAAATCGGGACTTAATATTTTAAATTCTGTCTTAAGGCTTATTTTTAATTTCTAAGGATCGTACCATCTTTTCAACTTTGGACGTGTCCAGTAGTGCTTTGATTACGTGTCCAAAAAAGGTGAAACTTCTGTGAGCATGTGTGTGTGTGTGTTTCGTGAAAGTAGTTCAAGCTCTTTGGACTCGCCGCCGTTCGCGAATACCGGCTTGTTGACGATGCTGGAAGGGACGTAGCGCCGGCCGGAAGTAGGCCGAGGGAAGCGTCGACGAGGGCAGAACAAACTTTTACCGCCGTCGGCCCGGTGTTTACAGGGTGCGGCATCGTGTACCGACTACTCCACCGCATAAAACACGAAATAGACTCTGAAATAGGAATACAAGCATGTATAATGTCCGACCGTAAAAAAAAAAAAAAAAAATTATGTACTGTCGCGTTTCACGTGATAATTAATTTGTCCAGGTGCGCGAGCGGTCTCTTAACAATATGCCGAGACCTCTATTATAGGACGTGCAAACAACCCCGTAATTGAGACGATATCGTTTTGTTATTTCACCACGCATTTTTGCCACGAAATTTGACGCCCTCACAAGAGAATGGAGTTTCTCTGATCACGTGATCACGCTCGACCCTTTAAGGTAGTATTTTTAAGGTGACACCTTCATCTTGAAATCAAATCGGCAAAGATCTCTCAAATTTTTATTAGCACATTCGTGTATCCTCCAAAATACTCTCGCTGCTTCATTAAAATGAATGTAACGCGCGTTTCACGTTATAATTCATTTTCTCAGGTGTGCGAGCGCGCTGTTAACGATACGTTTAGTCCTCTATTTCAGGGTGTGGAAACAACCCCTCAATTGAGACAATATCGTTGTGCCACTGACCCTTAATTTTTGGGGCAGAATTTTACCGTCTCACAAGAGAATGTATTTTTCCTGATCGCATGATCGACCCTTTAAAGTAGTATTTTTAAGGTGGTATCTTCATCTTGAAATCAAATCGGCGAACCTCCCTCAATTTTTACTATCATATTCGTGTTATGTTCCCTGAAAATACACTCTTACGTTGGTTCATTATCAACTACCCTCTGGACAGCGCAATCGACTTCACAAACGTTGACTTCACGATGTCCAAAAAGGATTGGTAGAAAGAACCCAAAAACGAAATTCCAATGAAACATTTCACCGTCCTTGCATCGAAGCCTCACGTACGGACCGTTCGTAATGCATACATATCTCTACGGCAAGGGTTTCACCAGCAATGAATGATAATACCAGCGGAGCGGTGAAAATGCATTACAAGTCTCGAAGCCCGTAGCTCGTCGTAAGAACGAAGAAAGTCCCCGCAGCGAGGGGTGGGCGGGGGATGACGTGGGGAGGTTGTGTGTCACGTGAAATAAGAGACATACACACTGGGCTCAGGCGCATTATGTGAAAAATATGGTAATAATATTGCCGAGGCCAAGCAAAACAGGGCACCCTGCATGTGAAATATGCGAGATCGCTCCGGCTATACCAAACCCCCCCCCCCTCTCCTCTCAAACCTCACTTTTCTCTCACGCTGCAACAGCAGCTCTCCTTTTTTCAACCCCCCCCCCCCTCGCCCCGGATGGATCGGCGGTACGTACGGTACACTTCATCCCCCGTGCGTCGCTTCACCCCTTTCCCCACATTCTTTCGCCGAGCGCTTTTACTCCTTTTCTCATTTTAAAGCACCTCCGGCCTCCCACTCGGGCCAGACCACCCTAACGCCCAGCGACCAACCCCCTCTTTCCACCCCCGGACGTGGAGACTACCGTGAGAGTCTCGGGACTCCGAGATCTTAAAGCGCGGAGCTGGATCCTGGAAATATCCTTGCTGAATACAAATGTCCAATCCTCGAGTGCGCGACCTCCCTCGCTACGAGGAGCGCGGGTTAAAAGCGGCACGAGGAAAGTGCGCCGCGCGTGCCGCGCAACCCTCACGGCAAATTAAGGCCGAGGGTGGAAAAAAAAACGGAAACACAATAAGCAACAGCCGCGTGAAATCTCATGATTTACTCGCGGTACTGCCGTGGGGGGGTTCATTATTTTTTGGTTTTGTGGGTTACTGGAACTCGTGCCTCAGCCGTGGAGTCCGCCTGATGAACGCTTCGCGGCTGTTGGAAGGGCGAGGTGCGATTTTTTTTTTTTTTTTTTTTTTTTTTTAGAGAATAGAAATATTATTGGTCGAACATCTTTGAAGAGAATGTTTTGTCTACACTCTATTTCTGCACATTTTTTTTTTTTTTCAATGTCTTCTGCAGAATGTTCTTAATACTTTGTCATTTTCGGTTATTTGTAAATTTAGAGTATTTTTTTATAATTTTTTTTTATTAACTCGACCACCGTGATGAAAAACATAGCACGAGCTCTCAGTGGAGAGAAGGGAGTGAGGGCATTTCTCGAGAGGCGGCGAAGAGACGGAGCGATGTAAATCGCGAGGTAAATTTTCCGAAAAGCGATCAACTTATTTTCTCCGGTTAATAATTTCGCCATAGACAGGACATAATCCGGGCATTATATTCTTTTTTCTTTCTTCAGAATTTTCTTTTTTATTATCATTATTATCCGACTCGTTATTCCCGAGTTTGCTCCGCGCGAGTGCAAGGCTCGCCCCACACGAACTCACCCCATCGCCGTCTCTCGTCTCGATCGCGAATCGATTTTCATAAAGTACAGACTTTTTTTTCATCCACTTTTTGTGTTTCTTTCGATTCATCTTTCTCTTCTCAAAAATTCCTGCCACGCTTTCGCCGAGCCGGACGAAAGTTAAAACGATTAAGGACTTTAATATTCATATCTTTCTCCCGGTGTCTTGAATATTAACACTCGCATTATAGGCATACCGGAAGAATAACAGAACGAGTCGTAAAGCCGCGGCAAGAAACTCCAGTCTCGAACACAAAGTTCAAAAAATAATAATTAATCAACGTTTCATCGTTCAAGAATAATTTGATAATTTTTTCGTAGTAAAATTCATTTTTTCCAATACATTACCGACCACATTTTTGAGCCGGGTTGATCAACACCTTAAAAAACAATTATTCCAGTCACAGTACACGATTCCTTTGCTCGGTGCGGAATTTGTCGAATCATCCTCGAGATGATATCAGCGAAGCATATCAGACCTGACATAAAGTCAAACATTTATCCGCGGAGCCGTACTCGCTTAGCTCTCGCCTCTAATTTACTTCGTTACAGCAGCGCTAACAGCAGCAGCAGCCGCCGCAGCGTTCCGCCCCTCGTACGTCCTCTCTAAGCAGGGTGCGAGTGCCCAATATATTTTTCCGTCTCCCTCGCCCTCGCTATCTCGACCCTCGTTCGCTTCTAATTTTTCTTCTCCGACCGGCCCTTGATACTTCCCTCTCACCCCTTTACACTCGCGCCCCGGCTATGACTCCCGAGCTCTCCTCATCCCTTTCTTCACCCGGGGCGGGGAGGAGGAGTGGAAGGGATGAAGAGGTTCCTCACTCCCGGTGACGTGTCCCATCCCTCATAGCGTCGAGATGAGGGCGTGAAAAATATTGGACAATTTTACGTCTCGGAAAATCCTGCTGCTACGGCCGGTGGCGCGCCAGCGGCGCGCCGGTGCTGGCCGTGCTCTTCGCCTCCATTCTCAAAGCTTAATTGTATCATCAAGAAGAGAAGTCGGGGCCCCGGCGAACTCGACCGAATCGTCGAGAAAAAGGGTTTTAAGTAATACCATACAATTTTTAACCGCAATCTCATCCGGTATTCCCGGTGTTGGCTGACGAGACGGGGCTTGGAGGGTTTGCCGAATCGCTTCGCGAAACTCACCGGGAACTCGAGTTCTCCACCCCCCGCCGACAAGAGAGACTTTTTAGCCGAGATGCCACGTGAACCAGATTCCGGAATCCTCGAACTACACTCTCCACCCTTATTATCCCGATTAATCATTCCCCGAGCGACGCCCCCGACCCCTTCGGGGCACTCAATGCAGGTTTTTCCAGCCGCTCCCGTTTGATTAAAGTTTATATCTAATCAGCCCCGGAAAAATTCACCGCGTGCAGATCAATCCCGAGTAACGGATGCTCGTTTCTTCGGCTCGAGATCTTCTTTTCTCCGCTACCCCAGTCTCGAAAGGGTTACATATAAATTTGAAAAGAGAAATCGGGATTTGGTGAGAAAAGTTCAATCGGACTAAAATCGTTAAATTTAGTTAAAATATGGTTGACGGTAAAAAAAAAAGATTTGTTCGTTCATGAGTATTGTTAGAACTTACTCTTAGAATTAAAAATACCGTTTTCAAAGAGTTAGGTAATAGAGGTGGAGATATTAAATATCGAAATTTGATGATCTCCACATGAATCGATGTGCAAAAAAAAAATGTATAGAAGTTCAATGTTATTTAAATTACTATGAAAAAATGGTCGTATTGCGACTACGGTGGGACAAATGCTCGCGGCGCGAGAAACCGGTTGGTTAACGCCAGCAATGAAATTCTATCCGGATGCAAATTAGCGAATATCAAAATTTGATGATTTCCACTTGAATCGATCCCCAAAAAAAATCTCGTTCAGAAGCTCGATGTTATTTAAATTATTACAAAAAATATATTAGAAAATGGCCGTATTATGACGATGGTGGAACAAATCCTCGCGGCGCGAGAAACCGGTTGGTTAACGCCAAGAATGAAATTTTATCCGGATGCAGATTTTCCGTGACGGTCGTCATGGGAAAAGAGGGGTAAAAAATTTTAGAGCGTTTCGACGAGGGGGGTTTTGGAAGGTTTGCGAGAGTGGAAGCGGGAGCGAAGGAATGCAAAGTGAAACAAAGTGGAGCGGGAAGAGGACACGGGGAGGCGAGAGCGGACGCGCCCGCGCGCTTTCCGAGCTCGGCCCAGCCGCGTTCCGACGTCAGCTTGACGGACCTCTCGTTTGTGCAAACAAACCAAAATGGACTGCGAATAAATATGCGTCTACGAGAGAGCGAGAGGACGCAGCGAAACGCCCGTATGCTTGGTCATGATCCGCGGCGTGTAGCACGTAGGGGGGTTGTGACGCGGGCTAAGTGGCCGGCGCACCCGCTAGCGTATCTACTGCTACACGCTGTTGAGAGGGTTGAAGAGCCAGAGCAACCGTACGCGCCAGGGATTTACGGACCTTTAATGGAGCTCGATCGTTCGCGACGCAACGCGAGAAAGGAATTCGCTTCTCTCCCAACGTGTAGAACGATTTCGGATCAGGGATATTCTTTGCACTCTCCGCATACAAAAAATTGGGAGTGATGTTCAATTCAGTCGACTCCCGTTTATTGGGATTCTATCAAGTGTCACTTATGCATTCTATCGCCTTAATAATTGAATCGCTGAAAAAGATTGGCATTTTTTAAATCTATCACTTCCATACTTTGTTATCGCACATCGAGTATTTCGGTTTTTCCTTCAGATCAGTGGTTCTTAACTTTCGAGGTCCACCCTCATGTATTTTGGGGGTCCATGGACCCCAGGTTAAGAACCGCTGCTTTACATCAATAATTCAAAATAATATTTTTCAAAAAGTACATCCAAGTCAGAAATCTTATTTTTTCTAAATATTAAAATGTAGCACCGATCGAGCTTCATATCATCTTTTAGAAATCCATAGCCAATTATTTTTTCCACCAAGGATCCCCAAAACGTAGGTCCAAGCTATTCCGTTCGCCGGAAAGCCCAGCAGGTGCGCCGAAGAAAAGCCACTTAAGTAATTCATTCCACCGCTGATTGACATTGAATTATTAATCGTTAAATTTAAAGCAACACACAATGCTGCCCCGTGGCGGAACATTTCGAAGAGATTTCATCCGACGGCAGTCGTAACTGAGAATCCAACGAGAAATCCTCCGGATAACTTTCTGCGATGTTCAGCGAAGCGCCTCAGCTTCCGTCTATTTTCCTCGGGACGTCGACGGACGAGGATCGCAAATGCTTCCCTTCGTGCCTCATTCCCATCGATTACGCCTCAATCGTGTTCGGGTTGAGGATCGGCAAGCTCTTTTTGAAACTGTAAGCTATTCTAGGCATAGTTTCCGGTATTAATGTGTTGCGCAAATAAAAGTCCAACCGCGGCTTCGATGCCCATTATTTCCCGTTCCCACGAGAGTCGAACCTTTTTTTTTTACCTCGGCCTATATCTAGCGGCTGAACCGCACTACGCACTCACGATATGTCGACAATGGGGGGGGGGGGGGGGTGAGCAAAGAAACAACAGAAACAAATAATACTCGAACCGGCCTCCAATACAAACATCAAACAACGGCGTATCTTTCTTGAGTGTGTGCGCTTTGTATAGGAAGTTCCCGGTAGAACCGCGTAAGGTGGATTGGGCGATAACGAAAGCAATGAATGCCGGAGGAAAATAAAAATAAAAACGAAACGGCGAAACAGGGGGAAGAAACGGGGATGGAAGCGAGGAATGTATAAAGGAAGAAACGCCGACAAGGCGCTCTTCGCGTCTGACCGCCGGAGGAGGCAACGCGGAGTGTGCAGGCGGAAGGAAAAGGCTGACTAAGGCCGAAAAACGCCCAGGATTTTCGAAGCCACGGAAAATCTCACGCTGCCCTAGCGCGAAAGAGCCGGCGGGAGTTGCTGCCGCGAAGGAAAAGGAGAATGAAAGTACCGACGGTGAGGAGGAAGCGCACGAACGGGACGGGAAGGTAGCGAGTTAACGGCGGTCCGAAGTGAACGAATAATTTTTCCGTTGTTTGATTTTCATTAACGACTCTGTGGTTGACCAACCGGCGGTTGTGCGCTGTTGGTGAGGGAATATTCAAAGGGTCGAGTGCGTTATGCACTTGCCTGGGCTCAGAAAAGCTCAGAAATGTTGCACTCATTAAGGGTACGTCGAGAACGCGGAATATCGATGATTGCATTAAATATTGACCTTAAAAATTGCCACGTAAGATCCGTTCAAATCAAGCGTCATGATCTTTTTGTCATAAACAAAAAAAAATTATGTCGACAGAAATCCTTACTTTGTCAGCACGTTTTAGAGAAAAACAAATATTTATTTTAAAAATGAAGCAAAACAAGACTAAAAAAAGTCGGTCGTTGATCGTCGAGATTCGTCGGCATTGTCCAGAAATTCCCTCCGGCCACGTCCAAACGGGTACTTCCTTCATTTCATATATCCTCGCGCCCGCAGGCAGAGACGCGGAGCGAGAGGAGGCGAGAATTCATGGGTCTCACAAGGAACGGCAAAATACAGGAGAGCGAAAAAGAATCATACCGCCAGTATACATAAGAACTCCGTCGGAAGCCCGAAGAGGGTGTAGGGCTTTTAGCGGGGGGCTGTAAAAACATAACTACACACTTTCTTCATCTCATGTTTATATTATTTTTTCATTACGCACTTTCTCTCATTCCCCCACCGCCTTTCCAGTCACCCCCCCCCCCCCCACCCCTGAAATTCTTATTAGCAGTCGCGTTGCCCTCGAGCTCGACGGGACCAATCTTAATGAAGAGTCGATTTCTCCCGATGTACTTTCGTCCCCGAAATCGAACGAATATCGAGGTCGTCGAATTTGCATGAGATCCTCTTCGCGGTATCGTTTTGCCCGCGGGATCCGCAGGGGGGGTTGCGCTCCCGAAAATCGTTGAACCGTGCGTATGAAGCGGGGGTTTCGGAGGTGTAAGCAAACCCGCAGAATGCCAAAATTACTCTCTCCGATGCACCCGCTGTATATTCCTCGTTCCCCCGGTTGTATCCGTTTCACCCCCATCTCACCTCGTCATCCTTCTCCGCCCTTGCGAAAAGCTTGCTCTGGCAGCTCGCCGGAACGGGATGAGGGATTCGCCACCCCGTGAGAGAGGGGTGCGTCGGATTCTCGCTGGCCTGCGACCCCCCCCCCTTCACCTCCCCCCCCCCCCCTCGATTCCTGCGATTCTGCGGACGGAACCAAACGGGCTTCAGGCCCTACAACGTTGTACCTTATACAGGGGTGTGTATATATATATATGTATACGATGGTCGCCCAACCGACCTTCTGTATCTCGTCTGGCCAGCTGCGACAATCCCACCTCTATGCGTTAATTCTTGTACACACAGTGCCGAGAGACACTGCGCACCAAGGATATCTGCGAGAGTGGTGAAAGCTGCCGCCCATGCCGGTGGCGGTCGAGGTTTACCTTGCATAATGTCACCCACTCTTTTGTCTCAGAGACCATACACTCGGTGTTTCCGTAAGCGAATTTACTCGCGCGAGGTACCTCATACGCTTTCGCGTGTTTTTGTCCGGATCCGCTTTTCCGGGTTTCTCGTTGAGGGGTTGTTTTTACTCGTTCTTCTCCCCCGGCATCGCTGGCTTGTCACTGCCGAACATTAACCGCCAGAGCGTTATGCGACTTGGAATTTAATCTCGGCATTTGTTTATCCTTTATCCGATTGGATGGCATCGCCGTCCGGATGACCCTGAAGATATCCGCATGAGGCTGAATTTCATCGGGTTGTAACGGCTGGGTTTTGCATCGCGCAAACTTCGCTCGGCCAAGTTCGCTTGGAGAATAAAATTCTAGGAGCGAGTAATTTTTTTTTCTTCCTAAAGCAGTGCATAGAGAGAGTTGACAAATATTAAATTTGATGTCATGCAAATATCTTCAGGACCGTCTGTCGAGTGGCCTGGCTTACTCTATTTTTATCGGCAGCGGATTTGCCGAAAAAAGTTCGTTTTCCGGTTGACTAATTAATCTTTCCGGTTAATTTCTTATTATCTGCCCGGGCTGTCACTGTCGATCGGCCGATGCACCGGAGCGCATGGAACGACAGAAAAAAAAGGCACGACCTGAATCGCAAAACAGTCCGGCTGAACGTTGACGGAACGGTAAGGTAGGTTTCAAAAGAGAAATCGCGGCTTGAGGTGAATGTTGGGGGGGGGGGGGGGGGCAGCGCGGCCGTGGAGATCGCTTGAATGATTAAACCTCGACGATCGACAGCTCGGGGAAAACACAATTGCGGTTTCGAAGAGGGTGACGCGCGAGAAGGGCAAACGTCAACGTCCACCGTGCGGAAGGTTTCCCATGATTTTGTGAAATCAAGTCCCGAACATGGTCCGACGTTTCATGCGGACAATCCGACAGCTGCAAGTCGTACTGACTGTGGATCGTCGATCTGTAGATGTTGCACATCTTCCTATAATTGTTCGGCTAATTTTGCTGACGTGACTGGTAAAACGGCACAGCGTTGGCTCCACACTTGCTGCTGCACATCGAACAGATGAACGTACGGAATTTACGGAATAGAGGACACTTTCCTCTCGTCCCATTGCTGAACGCACCGCTGCACCATCAAATGGCCATCTCCAGGATGGCCATTTGATCTCTTTCGTTCAGAACTCGAACGATAGAGTATAGTCCAGCCGATGAGTCCGGAGTTTTTGAGTGGCCGATGATCCAATCAACGCGCCGCACTAAGTCGTACTAGCTATGGATCGTTGATTCGTTGATGCTGCCCACCTTCCTACAATACAAAAAACGTCACAAACTTCCAAGAGAGAAAACTTCCCTTAAGAGTCAATTTTTTGCGTTTTTCAAAGTCCTCAAACGGCGCGATAAAACGATTCTAAAACCTCGGACAAGGCTGTAATTTGTGTATTTTTTCCCGTAGAACACGATGGGCACCCTGGATTTTCCGTAGCTCCTTTGGGAGCCGAGATATCGACGTTTGAAAATCACAAAAATCGACGTTTTTCAAAAGTGGCTCAAACATTGAAAAATCGTTGTTCATTCGATTTTTTTTGTTTCAACGCTATATTCCATGTATTTTTTCTCGCTGATCACGAATATAACAATTATTTTACACCCAACGCAATATTTTTCATTTAAATCCCAAAAATACGATTTTTCGTGCATAAAATCGAGCCTCTCAATGTCGCATTGTACTTTAGGGCAAAAAGGCCGGCGGATTCATGTTCAGCGGGCGAAAATACTTCGGAATGCAGGTAACATTAGAAAAAAAAAAAAAAAATCGTCAAAAATTCCAAGACTATTAACTCAGCCGGCTAAAATAGTTTAGCCGGCTAAGACGGCTTAGCCGGCGAAACTATAAAATCCATTAGCCGAATAAGATATATTGGCCGGCTAAGCCGGCCAAAATGTACAGCCCTAGTTCGGAACTCGAAGGATAGAGTTTGACCCAGCCGATGAGTCCGGAGTTTTTGAGTCGCCGATCATCCAATCAACGATCAATCTATAATGTACACAGAGGACCGTTAACGATGAGGTGTAGACCGGTGTTAGCTATTGGTATTGGAGACATCGGAATAGAAGCTCGGACGAACGGAACCGGGGTCAGAGACACTGCGACGGCTATGCCGAACGGTTCAACGATCGGATTCCATCTCTTTCCGCCGAATGCGTCTCTTATGCAATTCACTCCGGTGTCGGAGTAAATGGTCAGGTGCCAATGACCGCATACCGTTTATCCTATACAAACGCTCGACCAGCTCTCCGCCAAGCTATTTTCCAAATGTTACTGCCCGCTGTCTGGCTGCTTTCTCGCTGCATCGTCACCGTCGGCCTGAGCCACCTTCAACCCTTCCGTTCCTCCGCTGGCGGTCATCCTCCCCGCAGACGGGAGGAACCGCCATCGCCGACCCGGAGAACCGGACGCTCAGAGAGCGGGAGAGCCCGTCGAACGGGAAAGAGCCGACGCTCGCGGAATCGTTAATTCCTTTCAATATTGCAGGTCCTTTCAGAATCTCTGGCCCTCGCGTTTCCATCCGCGCTGCAGCGCCCGCGGGAATCGCGCTTCTGTCTCGCGAGTCGTTGACAACGACATCGAGCCCATCGGAGTCTCGACCGAAGCGACGAACGTCGTTGTCACGGATTTATTCCGCCAAGTTCGAACTTCACTCCCCTCGATCAGCGTCAATCAGCGACGGTCGTTTGTCATTCCGCGGCCGGATACTGTTCACTCCGGATTGCGCGCACAGGGAAAAATTACCAGCTGGAAGACCTTACAATTGTTTCTACCGAAGTAATAATCCATTTTTACGATCCATTTTTTAAAAATGGAATTAATTTGTATTCCACATTTCTCCTTGCGTCGGGGCTTGGGATGCCAAATACTCGCGCGACAACCCTCGACACCGTTGCCTGTCTTTATCTGTCTCGCTGTTTTTGGCCGACTATCGCCCCCCTCCCCCTCCCCCCCCCCCGCACAAACGCGCACACATCCCTGACGAACAACGTCTGATTATGCGAGCGCATGACTGAATGTAACGCGATTTAATATTAAAATATTATAACAAACGTCAACAGCAGTCGGTGGTGACGGTGGTAGCGCGAAAGTTGAAGAATTCGAGGTGGCGCTGATTGGCCCTGTGGCTACGTGAATACTAAACGACGAACGAGCCACGCACACCCTGTTCTCACTCTCGTTCCAGCATCGATCTTCCAAACCCTACTCTGAGTGTCGATGTAAAAATTTTCTTGTGAAAGAAAATACGTCGAGTTCCTCGGAAGATTGCACTTGGAATCGTTAAGTATGCAAAAAAAATCATTTTGCGGATACGAGATACGGTAAAAGTATGAGAATGAACTGGGCACACTGAGAAAAATAAATGGTTGGATTAACCAAAAGTCGCGATGACGTTATGTTTAAAGCGTGTTGTTTGTTTCGTATAAATAAAGGTTTGTCGAGCGATTGTTTGCTTCAATCATTTTTTTTTTGTACCAATCAAATAACCCCTTTGAACGTAGACTGTAAAAAATGTTGCTTAGAAATTGATGAATAGTATCGGAAGCTTTTTTACATAAACTGTTTCTGAAATCACAAACACGTGTGCGTTGCAATTTTAGAGTAGGATTTTTAATTTGAATGAAAAGTTTTTGAATATCAGGCAAAAGATTTGTAATCTTAATTTGAATTTTACCAAATAAAAACGTACATTGATCTTCAATTAATGTAAGTAATATAAGCAAATTTCAAATTCCATTACATTAAATTTACAATTTATTTTTACAGTCTATGTCCGCGCCTTGCTCAATCCAACAATTTTTTTCTCAGTGCAACACGTGCATGGAAGGTCAATGTGGGTCATAAAAAAAAAAAAAAAAATTTCCGCATAAGAAATATGGTAAAAATCGAAAGAAGTGCGCCAATGAACTGGGTTACACGTGGACGGAGGGTCAATGTGGGTCATCGTGTCATCAAACGTATCCGTGCCGATAAACCCTTACCCCTATCATTCCGCGACCTCCCTCCGTCCATCGTACGTGACACCGGGCACTGACGATTATCGCGCCTGGAGTCACGAATCGAAAGAGAAAAAAAAAAAAAACAACAACCGTCATCACAAGCGGAGCGTGCTGCTTCGGCGGCGCGGTGACGATAAGCGGAGTTTCGGCTTTTATCTCGCGAGCGTCAGCGGTGAATCATTTAACCTCAGAAACTGAATGGCAGTAAAACCAACGAGCCGGGGTCGTAAATACTTTCGGGAATAAAGAAGAACGTGGGTTTGCACGGTGCGGCAACAGCAATCGAAGCCTTTCTGTGTATGGGAGAGTGGAGCAAAAATGCGACAGTGGGGCAAAACGGGACAGCGAGGGCAAAACTAAATTTCCCATAATTTTCGGATGCCCCATTTTTTCCAACGATTCATCCGGATTTTCAACCCCGTTCTGACGCACGGACGACCATTGCCAGCATCCAAAAACTATTGGAAAATTGCCTTTTGTCTCATAATCCCGTTTTGCCCCGCTGTGCCATTTTGCCCCGCCCTCCCCTACAAGAGCCGAAGAGTGCGAAGGACCACGATCGCGAGGACGGGGGTGATGAATATGGCTGGAAGAGTTCAGAGTACATATTCCTGTAAGGAGGCTCTCGCTCATATACAGCCCGATCGCATACGAGTTGCCCGCTCCTTTTTTTTATTTTGCCAAGGGAGATACCGAGAGCGAAGCCGGCGAATAAATCCAAACAGTAAACAGTTGTAGAAGGAGGAGCGCAGATGTTGGCCAGGGGGATGGCTTCGAGACCTCGGGGGTCGTTGAGAATTCTAATATATAAAAGATATGAAGCTCTCGTCGGTCGCCCCCCTTCTCGCCCCCTTCCCGCCCCTTCGTCCTAGCAAGGAGAACCGTGAGAGCTTCGCGGATTCGATGGAGTCCTCGGGATTAAGAGGGATGAGAGGGCGACGACGGGGAGGAAGGAAGAAACGTCAGCCGCGGCGGGGGGGGGGGGGTGGGGTGGAGCGAACGGGAACGGTTTCCTTGGGGTTCGACTCGAGATCTTGTCCTATATACGCTGGTACAGCGATGGTATGGAAAGAGGAACCGCGGAAGAAATCTGAACAGCCAACAACAGGCTCACGTCGACCTTTATATTTAACCTTTTCTTAAGAGAGTCTTAGACCCGGTTCTTATTATTCTTCTTCCTCTTGGTCTTCTTCTTCGACCTCTTCTCAGCCTCATCGGGTCCCGTTCTTCTTATCCGTTTGGTCGATGGTACTTCAAGGCCGGCTCGACTCGCTTCGTTCCTCGCTTCAAATTCGCCCCGACCGGGTTGCCATCTCGATTTCCTTATTTTTTATTCTCGGCTCCTTTTTTTGCGCTTCGTTCGCCAGTGTACACACCGGGAATCTCGTAATTTTCCCTCGGCCGGAGCCTCTGGAGAGCGCCCCGAAGACGTTCCTCCGGGACCAGCCGACTTCCCTCTTCCGGAACGGGACTTCAGTCTCGCCGGCCAACCGGCATGAAGTTACCACGATGAGGGCTGCGCTTCTCGGGAGTTCTTGTATTAATTAGCAAATTAAAAGAATCGAGATTCGGTACTGCGACGCTCTGAGTGTAGACGGTAGTTTCGAGCGAATTAACCCTTTAAAACGGTCACCGCCGAAGCGCATCGCCCGTCTCCATCGAGTCTCAATTTCAGCGGCGCGAATTAATCTTGAACTTTCAACGAGGAAGCGTCGCTCAAAAAATAAAAAAGCGCACTAAAGACAGTGATAGAGGTAATAAAAATAAATGGTTTAGACGGTAGTTTCGAACGAATTGATTCTTTGAAATAATCACTGCCGTAGGGCAGTGAGAGAGGCAACAAAAAAGGATAAAAAACTAGCGACGCTTGGAGTGTAAACGATAGTTTCGAGCGAATTAACCCTTTAAATCGGTCACTGCCGAAGAGCATTGCCCGTTTCTATCGAGTCTCAATTTCAGCGACGCGAATTAATTCCGAATCTTCCTCGATGAATCGTCTCGCTCAAGGTGTGAGAAACAGCGAGCTAAAGACAGTCAGAGAGGCAATAAAAAATAATAATAATAATAAAAAAAAATAGTGAGAAAGCAAAGCCCGGCGGAGATACCGCGGTCCGGAACGAAAATGTACGCGCTGACGCTCCTGACTAAACACTGATAACGCACGCCCGGGAATTTCTTTGCATGTTATAAACATACGTAATCGTACACAAATAAGATTAGCATAGGACTCGTGGCGTGCCGGATTCGCGAAAGAGTAAGGTCGAGGGAGAGAAAGACAGAAGGAACCGACCCGGGGGCTGAAGGGAAAACGAGAAAGGCGCGCGCGCACACACACGCGAACACGCATTCGTGCAGCACGTAGCGTGAGCGTGAGCGTGCACACGCTCCGGGAATACACTTATTTCGGATGCGAGCGCGTCTCGGTCTCTCGTACCAAAACGTACCGAAACTTTGCGCGAGACCGAGCGTCGGAAAAGCGAAGAACGGAAACTCCCATCGTCTTCCCGTCGTCGTTCATGCGAAATCGAATACGAATCGTCGCACACGCAAATTTGTCCGACGAACGAGAATTCGACGATGGAAAATTTTAGTCTTCGAACTACACCACCACCACCCCCCCCCCCTCCCCCATCTGGTGGGATGGCTGAGAAGCAGAGCCGCCCGATTTTCCGACATACCATCCGATATTTCGGAAGCGAGCTTTCCGCGTGAAGTTTGCCTCATTCTCCGCTGTATGAAAACTTCACGTCTTTCCGGCAGACTCTCATCTCCTCTGCCCCTCCGTCCCCCCCGCTCGACATCCGTTCTTGCGCGCATGGGCGGTGAAGAAAGTTCGCACATTTTTTTAAATTTGTTGACGAATGTCAATAATTTTTAGTCTTTCTTGTTAATTTCATGGGCTCATTTTGCCAACGAACGGTGAAAGAATTTTGTAATAGAAAAAAAATCTGTGAATGTTCGTTGGAAAAAGAGTATTTATCGAACGTACGAGCGATTTTTCATCATGTAGAAAGGAATTAAGATAGGCTCGAAGGTACGCAGTTCTCCACCAGCGCCGAAAATTTCATTGCGTTTCGTTGTTTTACTATCCCACGTTCTGTTTCGCTCCATTTTCCGGTCTTCGTCTACCGCCGCTTCCATCCCCGGCCTCTCTCCTCGGGCCTGCACTCTAAAACCTACTTGCGGATAGTACGAGCTTGATAAAACAAATCCCTCGTAGTGTGTAAACAGGAGGTCCGGGGTTTGGGCGCTGTACGCGGGGCTCGCAAGAAACGTAAAGTCAGACAACACAGGAGCGAGAGGAACCGTGAGTTTTCATCGGTTGGTATAATATCGCGGTGGAGAACGTTTCGTCCTTCCCCCCCGAGGAGGAGAAACGCCCCGGCGGCATCCTCGTGAAACGTTCGGAGAACTTGCCGGTTCGTTGTTACGCGGGAGGCTCCGGAGGCCTTCAACATCGGCAACAAACCGCTCCTCGAACGCCATTAGACAAGATCAATATTGTTAGAAATACGGGGACGGGAGAGAGAGTTTAAGGCCCGCCGGGTTGTGTAACTGGCGAAAGGGAATTCATTAACGGACCTATTATTACCGTTGTGATTTCCGCGGCTCACGCGTCCGCTCCCACATCGTCCCCTCTTCGACGAAGCTCGCTGATGTGGTTTCGCGACTTGATTCAGCTTTTAAAACACTTTACCCTACCCATCCATCCGTGTCTATCCAGCATTTCCATCAACATTGGCCACCGTTTTACCGGCACGTGGTAACAAATAAATGTCTGCGCAACGTTTCATTCGAATGAAAAGGCTGACATCCAAAAATCTGCTTCCCGGATAATCGGCTTCGACGCCGCCATTTTTTTAGATATTTCTCTCGACTTGCGCGCAAAGCAGTCTCAAAGAAACCAACTTGAAGGATAACGCAACAAATCTATTTGCGGATAATTTCATTAATGAATTCGCGCCAATCAATAAATCGACTAATCGGCTATTTTTTTCTTCACATTTTTCAGGCAAGCACACTGTTCGCAGCCCTGAAGCAGCAACAGGCCAGAGAATCGACGTGGGAGAGGGAGAGTCGTGACAGGGATAGGCAACAGCACTGCAGAGAGAGGGCCGGAAGTATATCGGATAGCGATCAACAGCAACAACATCAACAACAACAGCAGCAACAGCAGCAACAGCAATTGCATCTACAGCAACAGCAACAGGAGCTCACGATCGAGTATCGAAGCAATGGGAAGCTCAGTCCCGCTGGGCACGCAGTGACATCAGCACCCATGACCCAGCAAAAGCAACCGATAATTTCACAACAATCGCAGCAACCGAGTTCCGGTGGTGGAGTACCGGGTTCACAGCCGAGTCCTCGCCAGAGTCCGCAGGCCCCTCAAAGGGGCTCACCGCCTAATCCCTCGCAGGGTTCACTGACGGGAGGACCACCTGGGGGTCCCCCGTCGCAGACACCTTCGCAGATGATGCTCAGCCCGGCGAGTGGCCTCCATCAGATGCAACAGCTTCTGCAGCAACACATACTCAGCCCAACCCAGCTGCAGTCTTTCATGCAGCAACACACGCTGTACCTTCAGCAACAGCAGCAACATCATCAGGTAGCCCAAGTTCTTTCACGCTTTGAGCGGTGCTGATAAGGGGTGTTTTTTTTTTACATTCACTCTTTCCTCACAGGAGTCGTCGTCCGATCATGGATCGAACCACGAACGCTATGGATACTTTTCCTCCCTGAAAAACGTGAGTAGAGGTTTTAGTCACTCTGCAATTTTTGCGACCACTTCACAGTGCCGGCTAACACTTTGCTCTTGTAATACATTTTCTTCGCCCGTAAGGTAGTCGTCTTTCGAGCTTCATTTTCGTTGCCCTCCGCGTCCTGTGGACCCGGCAAAGAGAAGTCTCGAAAGTACCTCTCGGAAGAGTGTCCTAACCATCCCCTTACCAAGAATCCGACCCAGACCAATCAGTAATTCTAATTACGAAAAGTGTAATCATAACGAGGAAAGACTCTCTGCGCCTTCCCCACTCGCCGTTGCTCTCAGTTGGGAAAACACCGACGTCTCCTGTCGGGGTGCTTTCGTCAGATTCTTTATTAAAAAAAGCCCCCAGCGGTAATTGATATTTCAACGAAGTGGTCACGTTGTCCGATGGAAGAAGGATTCCTACCGGGTCGTCGTTCGGCCGGGTTTTTTACTCGACGATTGTAACGGAGTGTGTCAGAAGTGGGGAAAAAAAGACCGAGCGAGGTAACAATAAAATGCGTGACGAAATCGGCGGCCCTCGTGGATTAGCATTTTCGCGGACTACCGCGAGTTAAGCCGCGGAAAACTCCGTTGTGGGGGGGGTGGAAAGTTCGGACGGCGAACCGGTGAGGGGCGGCGGGGCGGGTGGAAGGAAACCCACGAGTACTGCGAGGCTTCTCTGGGAGTGTATACGCTTTTTGGTGAGGGTTGGCACTGCGGATGCTCGGTCTGTGTAAACAGCTCCGGTCCCTCGCTATATCGTTATGATAACAATACTCGGGCGACGGCATCAACCGCGACTACCCCAACTCTCGAGGCTCATGGCACGTGGGGTACTTCTTCCCCGGAATTCCCCAGAGTACCGGCTAGAGGAGGGCTCTCAAACGCGCCCGGGAAAAGGTCCTCCGGATTTTCGTCATTCTCATAGACGCGGCAACACATTCGTCTCCCTCAGTCGAAAACACGTTGGGTAACAATTTTCGTTTTTTTTTTTTTTTTTTTTTAAGAGGCGATTCAAATTTCTACTGACTTATGATCGGTCCAAATAGAACTCACTTCCCTGTAGTCCGAGTGTACAGGAAGGCGAGGTTTTGTTTTTCGGCCTTTTTGGCGAAAATGACTATAACGGAAAAACGCAATATAATGTTACGTTCCCGTCGAATAAATAACGCGAGTGTTTCGTTCTGGGGCGGACATTATCAGTGCAATCGCAGCTAAATGTCTCGAGCACGAAGCGTCACACGTCTGTTCTCTCTGAAAGTCCGATCAAGACTGTTGTCCTCTGGTCAATCGATAATCTGTACGTTTGTCATTTGTCGTACCGAGCCATTCCGGTCATCCACGTAATATCGTGTGTCTCGGTCAATCCGCATCTCAATATTCGTTGCAATAATTTAACTTCTGTACAATACATGCGAGGCAGGAAGATCGAATGATTACGGGTCGAAGCGGGAGTTAGAGTTGTTCTAAAAGTACGAACAGTAAATTGTTGCGATAAGAAGTACCGCCGACCGCAGGAAGATGACCCGCGAGAGCGAAGACATCGCGTCGACTTTGATTGATATCATCGGTATTTCGCTGTTCGTGAAAATCCTGAAGGATCCTTCGAGTTATCTCGGCAAGGGCGAAATCCCGTATTAGGCTGTCCGATCATGATCGAGGCGGCTCGCTTAATGCGGGATCGGCGGCGGGGCGGCGGTGTGCAGTGTTTACGGGTGAGCAGGGGAGGGAAAACGATAAGGTTCTCGGCGCGCTGGACCCTGATGGGCCGCTTCAGGGGTGGACTCGAGAACCGCAAAGGCGCAGACTACTCGCTCTTCTCGTGGGATAAGGGACACGGCGAACCGGAGGGAGATCTCCACCTCTTGTGTATATAGTGTATATATTTTCACGGGGGCATCCAATATTTATTCAGCGGTCGGTCCTCGTACCCACAGATATTTAGATAGTCCGACTGTCCGGTTTATTGCGATCGCGCGTGTACTGTACTCGTAAGACTAATTGCGGTGGGAGCTATCTTCCCAGCTCTCCGACTGGAAACGCGCTTGCGGTGCTCACGAAAATTTCTTTTGTCCTCAAAAATAATAATAACATTGCGCGACCGAACATAAAATTTAGTTTGGCGACGGAAACAGATATTTAAAAAAATTGTATTTGGAATTGGAGAAATTTTAACAATTTATTGCCATATTCCCCAAATGTAACATCTTGTTTCTCGGACTGGGAACGTACTTGCGGTACTCACAAGAATTTCTTTTGTTCTCAAAAATAATAATAACATTGCGCGAACGAACATATAATTTTGTTTGGCGAGAAAAATAGATATAAAAAAAATTGTATTTTGAATTGGAGAAATGTTACCAATTTATTGACATATTCCACAAATGTAACGAACTCTCTCTGACTGGAAACCTACGTTCGGTGCTCACAAAAAATTATCTTGTCCGCAAGAATTTAAAAACTTGTCCAATGGACATTAAAAAAATTGTATTTGTAATCGGTATCATTGTATAACATCGGTAACATACCAGTTTATTGCCGTATTCTGCAAACGTAACACATTGTTCGTACTTCCCCATCAAGGAACCTGACGAAAGCTTTTATCTCACTACAAAAACAAATAAATAAAAAAAAAAAACGTCTTTTCTAAAAAGTTCACCGCCACTGTCGCATCCCCGAGCGAAACGATTAATGGAAAATAGGAAAAAATTCATTTGTCCCCTAAAATCATCCCTCGAACCCTGGAAGAGCGAACGTTTAGTTAAGACAAAAAAAATTCTGTTTGTCCCTGCGCTAACTTCGTCAACAGGCCCTTATATCTCGCGTTTCTCTTTATTATTTATGCTGATGTGATAAACGGTTGCCAGTCCGCGTTCTCTCGAATTCTCCGTCTTGAAATATTCCCCGAGGCTCGATGGTGGTGAGGGGGGGGGGGGGGGGGGAGGGGGCGAAAAAAACGAAGGAAACTAGGGTCGAAATTCGTGGGTGAGGAAGAAAAGAGATGAGCGTCGAGGAGGCCGGCCAGCGGTGGAGCGAAGGGCGCGGGGGTTTGAGGGTGGCGGCTCGGATGGTAGTGTGGGTTGGGCAATTAAGCGACGCCGTCAGCCGTTGTGTCTCGTTGTTTGTCTTCGAGGTATCCCATAAAACGCTACCCTCTTTCTTCGGCCGAAACTCCGACAGTGTCCCGCGAGCCGCGACTCTTGCCCTTCTTCTCCTCTTTTTCCTTCTTCTTCATCTTCTTCACTCGGGGCCGCGGCACCCTCGTGATTTATTCATCACCGTCGAGACGCAGGCGTTATTCTTTTGCATCTGCTTCACCCAACCGCCCTCCCGCGACCCGAACTGTTGACGAGACTTTTGCCCCGTGACGAATCTATTTGTGTCTCGAGAGAAGCGAGCCGGATGGTCTGATAGATATTTCTTCCCTTTCGCATGAACAGCATCAGCACCAGCTCGCGGAGCTGGGCCGGAAGCAGCTCGAGCAGAACATGCAACAGCTGCAGGAACAGCTCCAGGTGAACGTCATTCAACAGACCCACCTGATGCAGACCGCCGACAAGAAGAAAGCGTCGGCGACGCTTCAGCAATTGGCCCTTCAGCAGCAACAACTTATTCAACAACTGCAGATAACACAGAGACAGTATCTGCTTCAGCAGAGCCTCGGGCTTCAGGGCCACAATCATTCGTCAGGTAAAGCCGACGCCATCGACTGGCACGAAACACCCTCTGAAACAGCCTCTCTCATCGAGAATGCTCGAACTTTGTTTCCACAAATCTATAAGAATAGTATGAAAAAAAAAGAAAAAAAGTAATATTTTTATTGTTGTCGAAACTTTGATGTCAATCGGAGATTAAAAATTATTGCCAGGTATGCAGCCGAACGATGGTTTGCCATCGTGGAAGTCGGAGTCTTCGGAAGGAGGCGAGAGCCTGCAGAACTCGAGTCTACCGAAATCCGCCGCGGGATTAAACGGTAAATTTACTTGATAGGAAAAAAAGAAATTGTGCACGTTGCTTCGTTATCGTTCGAGATAACGAAGCAACGCGAGGCATCGCGCGAGGAAATGTGCCGGCCAATTATCGGCTTCCTCGCGGAGAAAGCCTTGTTATTCGGGAAGAAAGAGCGAATGAAAAAAATTGTTGTTATATTTGATTTTTAAAAAAATGTATGAAAATTCAAAGGTCTCCTGAACTCGATAGTTTCGGGTCGTCGGCCGGACGTTAACGGCTCGACGACGTTGGACGAAAAGCCTCTGGACGTTTCGTGCAACGACAAGGCACATCCACTCTACGGCCACGGGGTCTGCAAGTGGCCCGGCTGTGAAGTCATCTGCGAAGATTATCAAGCATTCCTCAAGTAAGTAAATCAACCCAATAAAAAAAAAATAAAAAAATTACAGCATAAAAAATTACTCTCAGTAAAAAAAAAATCACCACGCGTCTGCAAAACAAAATTCCAAAAGAGGGATCGTCCATGTGATCACATGCCTGTCGTCGAGGCCTTTGTACACGACGTCTGGCATATTATTTATTAATTACAACGAGCCGAGTTTCCGCTAACCGGATAAAATCCGTTGCTGCCGAGGAGGGCCGGAAGAAAGGGCGAGGAGTATAAAGAAGAAAGATTGCGAGGCCGACGGGTGGTTTTTTTTTCGACGCTGCGTTTCGTTCGGTGGGGGAGATTGGACGGAAAGAAAGTGAAGAAGAATCGCTCGCGTCAGCGTATCCCATTGACATCCGGTTCGCCTTTGCCTTCGTCGCTGGCTTCTGCACCGACTGAAGCTCGCCCCCAGCTCCGTCCCGCCCCTCCTCGTCCATGCCGCGGCAATCCCTAGTAATCACGTAGCCGTCCTGGCGAACTCGGAGCCACCAAACTCTCATCCTCTCCCACTCCCCTCCAAAACAAGCCGTTAAAAAAAAACGCTAATTACCTTTGTCTCATTAATATTCACGACATTCGACCGCATCGTTACGGCGCTCTGTCTAATCCCACCTCGGCGTCACCGGCTCGGCTCCGTGCTTTTCTCCGCCCTTCCATCCCGGCCCACCGAGAAGCTTTTGCCGCATCTTCGACGCGGTCTTAACAAGCCAAACGAACACGTCTTAGTTTCTCTTTTATTCGCCTACAGAATCGACGACTAAGAGTACGGGTCGGCTTTGTGCAATTCGCGAAAACGAAATTCACCGACATCAAAGCAAATTTTTGACAGTCTTGTCACACCTCCGTTTCCGCTGTACTGTTTTGAGCCTTTAGTATTTTTTTTATTATAATTTTGTTTTTTTTTGTTTTTAGGGTTAAAAATTATGCTGATCGT
This sequence comes from Stenichneumon culpator, assembly GCA_964017025.1. Taxonomy (NCBI): domain Eukaryota; kingdom Metazoa; phylum Arthropoda; class Insecta; order Hymenoptera; family Ichneumonidae; genus Stenichneumon; species Stenichneumon culpator. The sequence goes on along the minus strand of OZ024780.1, from coordinate 13,095,672 downwards.
GAGTAATGTTTCAGGCACCTGAACACCGAGCACGCCCTAGACGACAAGTCGACGGCGCAGGCGAGAGTTCAGATGCAAGTTGTTTCGCAACTCGAGATCCACCTGCAGAAGGAGCGCGACCGGCTCACCGCGATGATGCATCATCTTCACATGGCGAAGCAAATGGCCTCTCCGGAGCCACCCAAATCATCCGAGTCATCGGTGAGTCCTTTTTTAAATATAGTGTAGTTTAGACATTTTACGAAAATAGTTTAACATTTTTTTTTCAAGAATAGATCCATCGTGTTTAATTACTTTCGTTAATTGCCGGAAATTCGCGGAGATTCCTGCAGTGATGGCTTTGAGTGGACAACTTTTGAAATTACAGTATAACTGGCCAAAAATACATACGGCGTAACCGCGGAAAACAACTGGGAGAGATATTACCCGGTCGATGCAAAACTTTGCATTGTCACACGGCGTATTAATAAATCGCAGCGTCGTATATATTTTAAATGCAAAATGTGCGAAAGACCGCAGCGCGACACTTCGCGATTAACGCTAATTTTTTTGTTTAAAAAAAGATTATATATAGTATACAAACATCTTCCGAGCATATTTATTTTTTTCAAGAATAGATTCATCGTGTTTCATTACTTTCCTTAATTGCCGGAAATTCGCGGACGTTCCTGCAGTGCCGGCTTTGAGTGGACAACTTTTGGAAATTACAGTATAACTGGCCAAAAATACATACGGCGTAACCGCGGAAAACAACTGGGAGACATATTACCCGCTCGATGCAAAACTTTGCATTATCACACGGCGTATCTATAAATCGCAGCGTCGCGTATATTTTATATGCAAAATGCGCGGAAGACCGCAGCGCGACAGTTCGCGATTAACGCTGAAATTTTACGAGGAGTTGCCGAGGAGAAGGACTCGGGCTCGCAGCATCATCCCCCGGTGCGCGTCGCGCCCCGACGTCGGGCAAACAACGCGGCCCCGCTAGTTTCGGATTTAACGCCCGTCGACTATATACCGATGGCGATGCGAGCCCGCGGACCACCGAGCCGCGCTAATTTATACACCAAGTTGTAATTAATAATTCATCGCGGAACCATTCCTCCGCGCGCTAGGGATGTGCACGAGACGTGTTCGAGCCTGTTCGAGCATGCCCTGACGACTCGGCACTGGCTCGAGATTAATATCGAGCTAACCAAGTTGCTCGGGACGTTCGGGACGTTCGGGACGTTCGGGACGTTCGGGACGTTCGGGACGTTCGGGACGTTCGGGACGTTCGGGACGTTCGGGGCGCTCGGGACGCTCGGGACGCTCGGGACGCTCGGGACGCTCGGGACGCTCGGGACGCTCGGGACGCTCGGGACGCTCGGGACGCTCGGGACGCTCGGGACGCTCGGGACGCTCGGGACGCTCGGGACGCTCGCGTCACTCGTGACGTTCAGGACGTTTAAATAAATTTGATTTAAATAAATATTTATTTAAACCAATTAAATATTTATTTAAGCCGATTAAATAGTTATTTAAACCAATTAAATAGTTATTTAAACCAATTAAATAGTTATTTAAACCAATCAAATATTTATTCAAATCAAATAAATATTTGTTTGTGGGTGCCCATCAAATAAATTATTTTTCAAGGTCCGAGCCTCTCAAGCATTTAGACAGGCGCTTGAGTTCGTCAGTCGCTCAATTTAGTCACTCATTTGATTTAGTCAGTCGCATGATTCGAATCGGGCTGCTGTAGCTGCCGGGGCTGGTAAGATTTTTCATCAAAAAACACTACAGTCTTGTATAAAAAATAAAATAAAATTAAACCTAAGATACGAGACAATAATTGAGGTAGAACGCAACATTTTATACAATATTTGAGGTTAAATATGAGATCCAAATGGAAAATTGTTGCGTTTAAATTGGAAAAAATTTGAAAAAATTTGAGTTACAAGAGATTAATGAGAGAAAGGTTGAATTGAAAAGAAGAAAAATATGTATTCAAAATGAAAATTCAATTTGTTTTAGAAATCAAGGGGTAACGTGATTTCAAAATTGAAATTTTATGAAACGTACCTGATGGCTAAACCTTAAGGTGGTTCTAAAGATCAACCTAACCTCACAATATTCCGAACGTTTTTCTCCGAAACGGTTTCATATACAGGAAACGAATTGTGGGGCTGACTACATATTTGATTAAGGATATGTTACATTCCGAACCAAAAGATCAATTCGATAAAAATTTCAGTACTTTGCGTGATGCTAAAAATCTGAAAAAAAAACAGCAGTATCAATAACGTCAAGACCTTTCATTTTGCATAATAATAAATAACAAAAAAAGAAATAAAATGTTTTTAAAAAATCCTAGACCCTATTATTTTCTCATTTTACATGAATTATTTGATTTTTTTAGAATTCATATTAATTTTTTCAAAATTTGCTGACATTTCCAAAAAAAATTTTTTCAAAGAATTGATGAATCGATCTAGATTTTTGGACATGCTTCCGTATCACTATTCCACAGTACACATAAAAATTTCGGAGACAATTGTGCCAACAGTTCCGGAGTTATGGCCTTAGAAAAAGTTAAAAACGAAAAATTCAAAAGTGTAAGAAAATTCTGAAAAAATTTATATTGCTTCTAGAAGCTCATTGAATTCATTTGAGAAGAGAAAAAAGGTGTACTGATTATTTGTTGAACAATCGTTTTGTTTAGCAAATTCTTTTATGACTTTTTGATAGTATTATTATGTAAAATCAATGTTCTTGGCACCTTTAATACAGTTGATGTTTTTTCAGATTTTTATACTAATAGGAAGTGTTCAAATTCTCACGGAATCTTACTTTTGGCTGGGAATATACGCGTGATGCATCTTTAACGCATTGAGCCCCACAATTCGTTTCTCATTTTATAGAATCGTTTTGCAGAAAAATGTATTCGTAATTTTAACTCTGTCCCTCTCGTACTCATCGTGTTTAACCTCTGCTTAAAATCGGGATATACGTTTGATTACAGTTGTAGTGAAGCTAGTGTTGAAAATACACAGTATAGTCCTCGCTACAGTCTTTGACTCCGTTCGCGACCGAAAAATAAATAAATGGAGGATAATTCCTGTGACGGATCCACTGCCCCAAGTGGGTCAAATGATAATGAAGATTCCGACAGTACGAACGTTCCTATGGCGATATCCGACGCGACTGGACGAAGCAATATATGGAAATATTTCACGAAGGCTAATGGTAGTGCAAAGTGCAACCTCTGTCCGAAAGTTTTGAAGGCCGCTACAAGCTCGACGACTTCATTTTGGCGACATTTGCGCCATGTCCATCCAAATGCGACGACACGTATGTACTGTAATATTATTTATGGCACCCGGTGCGAAAATGGAGTATGCACGCTCCGCGTGCACAAAACAGTAAAACGTCTATTTTCACACTTCGTGAAGTTAAATTTCGTATGATACACGTGTGATAAAACTTCTTCTGACTCATGTGATTGTAGCACTCGCCTTCGGGTGTTGCCGTAAAGTCACACTCGTGAGAAGAAGTTTAAAAGCGTACTTGTATCGTAAACTACTACTTTGTAGTAAGACCTCCTTAATTTGGCAATATCACCCGTACATCCCCTGCTTTGTACTTTCCGTGTTCTACCATTTGGACTCGTGCTCAATTTTATCTTTGACTTTATTTATCTTTTACGTAGCCGGAGATGATGAAACCGCGGGCTCGGCAACGCCGCTTGACCATAATTCCATGCGCGCGAAGGAAATAACGAAGTCAATTGCCGAAATGATAATCTGGGATCTCGAACCTTATAACATAGTAGAACACCGCGGTTTCCGTTCTTTAATAAGTAAGATCGAACCACAATATGTGATGCCAGATCGGACGACGTTCTCCCGCAGTATAATCCCGAATATGTACGAGACGGAAAAGGATCGTATAAAACAAATAATCCTTCGTGATATTGAGGAAGGTGAATAGGACGAACAAATTATATACTTTAACCAAAGTCTGTTCGCAATTACAGTAGCTCACCCGGTAGCTATTTAATTATTGAAAATTTAGCTTCGTCAGACGCGTCTTAATAATAATGGGAATAAATTAGTTGAAATTTGACTAACTAATATTGATGTTGGAATATTGATGTTGGTCAGGCAACTGTTTCACAGTTAGTATTATTCTGTACGATTTAAGAATTTTCCTTGTTTACTATACGATAGTATCCCAATTCTTTGAAGCCACATATCATTAAATTCTCTTGGAACAAAGGTTAGAAAAAATATGAAGAATTTTTTGAACAGACTTGAACAGGGTTCCTCCCGAGGACGTCATACAAAAATGATAACGTCACATTAAATTGTTTGAAAGATAAAATTCTTCATTAATATAAGAAACAAATAACGCATGTCCTCGGGTACGCTAACCCGATATACAAATTTTGTTTATTTACACTATTGATTTTTTATCATTTATATCGTTAGGCGTTTCCGTGGTAGCGTTGACCACTGACGGTTGGACGTCTCGAGCTATCGAAAGTTACATTTCGGTGACACTACATTACGTGACGAACGACTTCAAGCCCCGAAGGTTCACGTTGGCAATGGCGCACTTATCCGAGAGTCATACAAGCAAAAACTTGCACGATATTCTCGAAACGACCATTCAGGACTGGGGGCTTGACAACGAAAAAATTAAATCGATATTTTTCACTACTGATAATGCAGCCAATATTGTCGCGGCGATACGTATGGGTAAGGGCTGGTTTAGAATTCCATGCTTTGCACATACCCTGCAACTCGCCGTGAAGGATATAGTAAAGGTGATTCTAACCGATTTTTTTTTACTTTGAGATAGAAAGTCGTAATACTGTGATTATATCAGATTGCTTTTATTTATTATATTGCACAATGCCAAAAACGTTGTTCAGTATCTGAATATATTTTCTTATATTTCATCAGACGTTCGATATATTATTCTGCAATACGATATAACCATATAAAGAAACGTAATAGTATTTAATAAATGATCACCATTTAATATGACATATTAATTGTACTTCTAAGGAGTCTGCAGCGTTCGGTACTCTATGTCGAAAAGCGCAAACGATCGTAAGCTATTTTGCACGGTCAACCTCGGGGCACGCGAAATTGGACGAAGCTCAAAAACACTTGAAGCCGGACAGAAAAGCCCTTAAGCTTATTCAAAACGTGGACACTCGTTGGAACAGTCAATATGATATGTTCGCGAGGCTTTTGGCGTTGAGAAAGGCTCTGAGCGTTGTTCTGTGTGACAGAGGTATGTTTTTCTTGAGTCTCTTTTTTTTAAGTCTCAGCCGAATTTTACCACCTTAACTTTTCCATGGCTGCCAATCGGAGCGCGAATAACCTGACGTCAAGATTTCAACATATATTGTGAAACAGCAAATCTTGTGTTAAAGAAACTGAAAATTAAAATGTTTATATCGCTCTTTCATAATGTTCCTTCATTCGCAAGGCTTTTTCTATGAGAAAGCATTTTCGGTATTTTTGGCTTCCTCATAGAGGAAGCTTCACGAGTAAAGGACCATTATGAGAAAGGGGATGTAAACATTTCAATTTTTAACTTTTATGAGGAGGCGATATGAAAATTGCAGACATTTTTAAAGATATTAAAACCTGCGTGCAAAAAAGAATCTGAACAGTTTTAAATTAAATTTTGAAGAACCATTAACTATTAATCACATATGCTGTGTGTGAAATTGCACCTTTATCGGTCGAGGCATGCTCGAGTTATAGTGCTTTAAACTTTTCGCCCACGCACGCACACATGTCAGCCGAATATTTTTTTTAATGTGATTTTTCAACGTTTTTGAACGTTTTGAACACGTTTTCATTAAAGTTTCATTTTTTTTTCACTAAAACAAAGTTTTCAAAACTGTGAACGATTATTATATACACGTCGCCACGATTCTAAAAAGTTGGTAACGATGTATCTCGATATTTCGAAACGAACATTCTTGTTCTTTTCGTACCGTAATTGGTCGGTGAGAACGAGGATTTCCTGACCAAATTCTGTCGATTGTGGAATTTGGCAGAGGATTTGTTTTATCGCAAACTATCCGAGCTGGACTGGTTTTTAATAAGTAGAAACATACTCTTTTGTAATAGGAATGCCTTCGAATTTAACCGAAACTGAGTGGGATTCCGTGGAAAAGTACATCGAAGTTCTTGGGCCGGTTAAAGAAGCCACGGTTATAATGAGCAGTGACACTTATCCGACGCTCTCTCAGTACATTCCGATCGTTGAGACACTGAAGAAAGCTGGAGCATCGGATACTGCCATCATGGACGTAGATGCAGACGAAGTTGAAGCTGCAGGAGAAGGAAAAGCCGCAGGAGACGAAGAAAATCCGAACGAAGACAATTTCGCCAACTCGCTGTCTGGGGCGTTGGAAAAACGTTTTCATTACGTGAATGTAAACAATGACGTCATGGTTTTCGCGATGATTCTCGACCCTCGCTTCAAGGATCGCTTCCTCTCAAGTGCACAAAACAAGCATGAAGTGACAAGCCGACTGAAGTGGAAGGCTACTTTACTTTATACTGATGGCAACGTAAATGTCCCGTTAGCCACTGTTCGTAGAGACATGGAAGGTACATCTTTGCTTATAAAATATTCTTACAATTTATTTGCAGTATGAGCTAGAACTGGACAGTACTTGAAGCACCGAGTACTTGTTTGGTGCTTCGAGTACGTACTTGAAGTACACAAGTACTTTTTAGTACTTCAAGTAGTGAGTACAAGTATTTATGCGAACACGCTCGCATTACAGATATTCGATGAATAGCATGACATCCTGTTTCTATTAATTAATATATGAATATCTGTCTAAACTTTTCAATAACTATAATCTTAATGACAGTTTATTTTCTTAATTTATTTTTAAAAAATTCCATTGAAGACAACGGGAAGGGTTTCCCTTTCAGTTATTCTTGTATCAAATTTTGTATGGATAAAAAAAATGAAAATGATGAAAAAAGGTGAAGAATAGATTAAAAATAGCTTTAAAACGCCGAATTACGAAACTGCTCGTTAGCTATTCATTACAGTAAATTTTGCGGAAAATTTTAATCATTGAAATTTTATGAAATGTAAACATTTTTTAATAGTACAAAAAAGGTGCAAGATAATTTATGTGCACAAGGCCTCCTTATTTACTACAGTTTTGCGCATAACTTCGTCTATGAAGAAGCCAAAATCGATCGACGAAGTTTCTCATAGAGAAAGCTATGCTTAAAATTGTAACAAATGCGGAAGCCATGTACGAATTAGTGTGCAACTTTTTTTAAAGAAGATAACGTTTAACGCTACGAGCCCAAGTGCGAAAAGTACTTAAGAAATACTGCAAGTACAAAAGATACTTGATACTTCAAGTACTTGTGATGCCTTGTACTTTGTACTTGAAGTATTTTTTGATACTTTGGACAGCTCTGGTCTAAACGTATGTCTTCTAGGTTAACCTAAAAAAAATGTCTTCTAGGTGAACCTAAATCAAAGTTGCTCAAATTGTTCGAAACGTTTCTCGAACATGACAACGATGACGATAGCGATGATGTGGAGCGCGAGTTGCAAGCATATTTGGCCGAGAAAGTTCAGCCTCGCAGCACCAACGTTTTCCAGTGGTGGGTGCAGAATCAAACTCGATTCCCGATTCTAGCACATGTCGCGAAACAGTACCTGAACATACCTGCAGCTCAAACAACCAGCGAACGGCTTTTTTCGGTAGCCGGAAATATCGTCACTCAAACCAGAGCTCAATTGTTATCCTCTCACGTCGAACAACTAAGCTTTCTTCATGAGAACTACGGTCAATGACACGCCGATTGCCGCACAACGATAAAATCAAGGAAGTGCAAATACATCCCATATTATTTTATATCAAATTAATATTCAGTAGTGTTAAACAAATATTCGTAATAAAATGTTCTAATAAAACATCATTATATATTTTTATGTGTACGATTTTTTCCGAAATTTAATTGAATAACTCGAATGACTCAGGCGGCAATAACGATTTGAACGATTCGAGCGTCCCGGGCCTCCCGAGCGTCCCGAGCGTCCCGAACGTCCCGAGCGTCCCGAGCCCCCCGAGCGTCCCGAGCGTCCCGAGCGTCCCGAGCGTCCCGAGCGTCCCGAGCGTCCCGAGCGTCCCGAGCGTCCCGAGCGTCCCGAGCGTCCCGAGCGTCCCGAGCGTCCCGAGCGTCCCGAGCGTCCCGAGCGTCGCAAGTGTCCCGAGCGTCCCGAGCATTCCGAGCGTCTCGAGCGTCGCGAATTTGCAAATTTGATTCGGTACACGACGCAGTACCGAGCCAGTCTCGAACATGTTCGATCAGCAGCCCGGCGATTCGAACAGCGAGCGGCTCGAGTCTGCGAAAGCTCGTGCACATCCCTACCGCGCGCGCGGGCGCTGGTCCTTCGCGCGATTTATATCGCCTTAATTAAAACCCCTAACAAGTTGCGCAGTCGGAGAATACCAATATCGCATTACCAACAGCCGAGCGATATCCTACCCCGTGCCGGTCCTTCTCTCGCCGAAACTCGCCAAAGTGAAAGAAAGAATCGGACGAAACTCTGTCTTCCAAGAGGGAATAATTATCGCGTTGTTTCCGGGGATCTAACATTTTTTTCTCGGGAAGCCGACAGTGGCGCGGCGCCGTCCACGGCGGTAACGTAACACAGACAGCCGACCTTTGCGATGATTAAAAACAAACCAGGGGCCGAAATTTGGAGAATTGAAAAATTGATGTTTCGCGATTTATAGTTTGCGATGTGGGGAGAAAAAGAAATAGCTGTCACGAATCTGTCTTTCAAGAGGGATTAATTATCGTGTCGTTTCCGGGGTTCTAACTTTTTTTTCTCGGGAAGCCGACAGTGACGTCCACCACGGCAGAGTAACACGTACATACCCAGATAAATAATTTATTTGACGGACGCCTCGTAAATAGATATTTATTTGATTATCATAAATATTTATGCGGGCGCCCGGAAAATGTATTTTTTCTGAATGCAGCCAACCTTTTCAATGAGTAAAAACAACCGAGGGCCGAAGTTAGAAAAATAGAAAAATGAATGTTTCAAGGTTTAATCCCCGATTTACAGTTTCCGATCTGGGGAGGAAAATAATTAACAGGCCCGACCGATCGCGTGCGTGAGCAACTCTCCGGAAGATTAATTTCTATCCATGCCCCTATAATAATTATTTTTATGATAAGTTGTCATTTTATCCTCCAAGCCATTGCATGTAATTTTAAGTAGTTAGTAGTAATGCATATTTATTAACAACATCTGACATTGGTTATCGATCTTTCAAGTGTGCAACAAACGTCTTGGTGATTACATGAATGTATGGTAACAATATTTGCAAACGAGCCATCGACCTACTGTAATTTTAATGATTGTGAAATTGTGTTTTTTGTGATCTACAGACGGGCTCGAGTTTACCGAAGCTGAGTCTATCCTCGGGAATGATGAGCCAGCCACCGCCTAACTTCGGTGTCTCCCAAGTCTCCCCCGTTTCCATGTCAGCCCTGGTCTCGGCTGTGAGGTCACCGGGAGGCGGTCAATTGCCGCCGTCGGCCGGTGTTCCGCAGATGCCAACGATGCCTAACATGTCGAACATGCCAGGCATTCCGCAAATGCCCAACATGCCCGGCAGTATGTCCGGCATGCCCAGCATACCCAGTATGGCCGGACCCATACGAAGAAGGATCAGCGACAAGTCGGCGCACTCGTTGGCCGGAGGTAAGATCTACTGCGCACCTTCCTTCAAACTTCGCAAAGATCATTCGAGAGCCTCACTTACTAAAGCGGTAGAATCGTGGCCCGAAGCTCGTATTAACTAAAATTAACCTTCCGCGGTGCGATTTCTTACCGGGATGAATTTCCATGAAATTCATCTCATCGATCATCCTATAAGGTAACGGTACTGATGGTCGGACGCGTCCCTGATGTCAAAGACCGTTATGCAAATTTGATTTATTATGAACTTAAGTATTAGAAATCCAATTTGAGACTTGTAATCGGATCTACAAATATTACCTGACGCATAGAAATCAGTTATAGAAGGGTTAACTCGAAATTATTTTCTATTGTTGCGTTTTGTTAAAATCCCGACGATATAGTGTCCAGAAATTGTTTCAAGCGTTGCTACATACGCGACCCAATAATCGAACGGTTAGAAGAAGTTAAGTTAGCCAATTTTCTGCGTAGCTTATCTTCAGTATTCTTTCGCGTAAATATAATTTTTTTCAGTGATTTAATTAATAAATGGCAAAGAAATTCTTTTAGTTGATATGAACTAGTTGAGTTCGTACATCAGAATTCTCGAAATCTGTAATTGTCCGAAACATCGAGACATACAGTGTCGTCCTTTGTCTCGTTATTTTCCTCCGTGATTAAAAAATATGTATCTTTTTCTAATTCATCGATGTGTTTAGGAAACTAGAAATTAGCTTGACATGGCTTTCACTAATTTTCACAAAAAATTTGTTCTTGGCCAATTAATAACTGCTCGAATATGGGGATGCTCTTAACCGTCCGAGCATTGGTACCTTACTCGCGAAAACACTTGCACGATCTCAATTCAAGCTTAGTTCGTCTTTGCCTGAACTGGCGCAAGAATAATAAAAGCAAAGAATCGTTCGCACCGTCTACTTCCCGGCTATCTTGTCTATCGAACCCAAACTACCGTCTCTTTTTTCTCTTACCGATGCCTCTCTTGTTTCTTCGTTTCTTGTGCTGCCTGCCCTCCCCACCGTGTAGGGCTGCCCTACATGCTGGAGCGCGCTGGCCTTGACGTCCAACAAGGTACTGTCAACATACTATCGATTGGTGAAGTTTACCGGAAGTATCACCGGTTCCTTGCATGCCGAGAAAAACTTCCCTTCATCCCTCGTCCATCCCGGCCACTTCGGGATTCATCGGTTCTTCCGCAATCCCCGATCATCGAATCGCTTTCCTTCCGGATCCGGCATGCAATGAACCAATCCCTTCCGGACTGTCCTGCTCTATTGACAGCCATAAAAATGTTGCTTGTTCATTTGATACGAACGTCAATTTATCCTTCCACTGTAATTCGCTCGAGCAATCGAGCGTCGAAGCGGTCGCAGTACGTTTTACGCTGATCATTGATTGACTTTCTTTTCTTTTTTCTTTTTTTTGCCTCATTCTCTGCAATCCAAAAAAATAACGATTCACCATTCTCTTCCATAGAAATTCAACGGAATCGAGAGTTTTACAAGAACGCCGACGTCAGACCACCGTTCACGTACGCCTCGTTAATAAGACAGGTCGGTCACTGTTTTCTAAGGGACGTTCGAGAGCTCGTCGATCGAATACGTCGTATGAGTGAAACTTGGGACGTCTTTTTTTTTCTTCGTCAAAATGTCCTTTCATCAAAAACCACTTTGATTTTTCAGTCGATCATCGAATCACCCGACAAGCAGCTGACACTCAACGAAATTTACAACTGGTTCCAAAACACCTTCTGCTACTTCCGGCGGAACGCCGCAACGTGGAAGGTATAACTCATAATCACAGTAAAATGAAAAATATAGACACGTAAGTTTTCTTTCAGCTCAGAAGAAAACGATCGTCGTATAAATAAACTTAAAAAAAAGAAGAAAAAAACAACGACGCGTCGAAATACCGATTTCGCGAGTCGAATAAAAATCGTAGTCGCGAGCCTCGCGATAAAAACTGTCGTCATCGTCCACGATTGAAAATTTTTTTAACCGTCCTGAAGTCAGAAATAACTTTGGAGGAAACCAATTTTGCGAGGATTTCTGTGACGCGTTTTGAACATACTCCGATAATTGTCGCCAGGCTGATCTGTGCGACGGCACGGAGAGCTCGACGCAAAGCGAGTCGGGCAACTTTTCGTTCGAAACTAACGGATGAGAAGTGAAATAACGAATAAGCAATGTTCGAATAATTATTTATTATTTTTTATAATCCCGTGTCTCGTGTTCTTCGAAAATTAAATTCGGTCCGTAGGACGGGCATTCAACGGTTTGAACGCGAGTTCTAAATCTGATTAGTCGTTGGAATTTTTACAAAAATAATTATTCGATTTTGTTTCATTCGATGATGTCTAAATTCCGTTGATAGTAGCAGAGTTGCTTAATTTAATGTGGGGGGGGGGGGGGGGGGGGTCGAAAGGGTAGAACGATTTTAGAGTGCTTTGCGATACTTTTCCGGTATTAAATAAAAACTGAACAAAAACGCGCCAATTTCATTGAAAGAGAAAAAAATAAAAATGCTAAAATTGGGATACCGGAAGGGAATCGCTTCGCGGCATCAAACATAGAATTGATCGACTTTTGGCAAGAATGGGGGCGCGTTTGCGTGGGTGTGTGTGAGTGTGTGTGTGAGTAATCGACGTTTGCCATAAAGCTTCGCCTCGCATGGTTCTGTGTTTACAAAAAAATAAAGCGAAAAAAAAGAAATAAGGAAAACGAAAGAGACAAACAAAACGAAACAAGAAAAAAACAGAATCCAATAAGATTCTACAGAGAATCCGGCAGGGCAAACTACACAGCAGGTTTATCACGTCGAAGGAGGCGAGGAGCGGCCGGGAGATACACGGAGAGGCGCTGCTGGCAATCGACAACTCGGATCCTGATTTTGTTCTCAGCCCTGCGGCATGAATAATTGTTGTTGTTTTCCCTAGATTTAGATACCTAGCTCTGCATTAACAGATACAGGAATGCCACATACCGTGTCTCTGTCTCTCTATCTTTCGATTAATCGTTCTACTTTTTTTTGTTTTGTTTTTTTTTTAGTATAATTTCAAGACCTTAAGTTAAACACGAATATACAAATGTTTTCTTCATTATTGTTTGTGTTTTAACGGGTTCGCTGCTACCTAAAAATTTCGCACCGGTCACAATAAAATTTGCTATCTTTAATACAAAAAAAAGGCTATACATTATGCCCATCTTTTTTGTCGCGTGTTAACATAAAAAATACCTACCTCAATGACGCAATTTATTTGTGTAGCAGTGAGGCTGTTAAAAAAACCAACTAATTACCACTTTAACGCGACATGCTCTTCATTATGAGTTTCATTACATCGATTGACTATCGTTTGGTAGATTACATACTATACATACCGAAAATCAGCAACACCGAGCCTTCCGACTCATTGCCACACCGATCGACAAGCAACCCTTTCCCAAACAGTCTCGACCGACACGCACCGACACCCTACCTTTGCCGCTACACACGTCATATTTTTTATTGTCTCATTACGAATTATCGTTCGCACGACTCGCCGTCACCGACATCATCACCCGTCATCATCGTCGACGTCATAAATCATCAATCATCAAAAAAAAAAAAAAGAATACAATTCACAACTACTAACAGCCCGAGCGTCGAGTCGTGAATTGAGTTGGCTTCGTTCGTTTTTGCGTTGCTTATTTAGTCTGTGTATTATTTTGTATAGAACGCAGTGCGACACAACCTGTCTCTCCACAAATGTTTCATGCGAGTCGAAAACGTGAAAGGGGCCGTATGGACGGTGGACGAAGTGGAGTTTTACAAGAGACGTCCTCAACGGGCTTGCAGCACGACTGGGTACGTTAGCCCCGACACGCGCGTCTATCTTTTTTCTATCTATTTCTTCTATCCTCTCTCTATCTATCTATCTATCTCTCTATATATATACTCTATATATCAATTTTTCCATTTTCTATTTACATATAATATTTATATTTAAAAAAATATATTCTATGTATTCTTCGCTATATACCACATTTACATCCCAACAGTCGGATCCACCCCAGACACCCTCGAAAAACCTTTTCACAAACTCCCTCCACATTTTTTAGCTACTTTTTCACATACAATTTTTTATATCTTTCATAATAATTATAATATATATATATACATGTTTGTTATTATCACAAACTGCTACAAACCCGCCCCCTACCCCCTGCATACTGCCAGTATGTCACGTACTTGTTCTACGTGTACCGATATATCGATATTTACCGCCTACTACACAACGTTTTTTTTTATACTCTCATCATCATTATAATTATAGTGACGTCTCTAACTGTATATTTCTTATAACGTGTTTCATTATATATTATATTATATTTAACGATAATTGTGACTTTGATGTGCGTATGTGTACGTGTATATCATCGTCATGCCCATACACACAAGTGGCGAATTCTTGTACCACGCACATCACAACCACCCGAACCCCCCGTGCAATTTTTCATGTAAACACATACAGTCACGTACATGTGTGTTTATATGCTGTCACTAGATGTCCCCCTTTTTATCACAATTTTTTCTATCTCTCTCTCTCTCTTTCTCTCTCGTACTATATATGTATATACCTTTTTTATACACTAAAATTTTTACTTATATACTATATATATATACCTCTACATATACTTAAATATTAATTACTTAGGTCGTATTTTCTCTCTACTGATCGTCGCTTGTGTTGTGTCCGTCTGTCTGTCCACTGGGCTTATCGGACCCTTCGAGTAACTTTGATCGCGGACAATCTTCAAATATATAATCAGTTATTTAATTTTTTTCAATTTTTCCATCTCGATGAATTTTGTATCGAGTTTATTTTAGTTTGATTTTATTTTTCACTTTTGTTCGAAAGGGACTCGAAGGGCCCTAAGTTCCGGTGTTCTGTCGTCTTGCGTGCGTGAGACCGTAAAGATTTTGCCCGTCGTGTCGTGTGTTTTTTTTTTAATAACGCAAGAAATTTTTCTTGGGTGAACGATTGCGAGTGAGGATGTGACGTGAGCGAGCGAGCGAACGAGTGGGACAAGTAGTAGAAAACGTGTGTGCTTAACGAGCATGTGGGCTTTGCAGCGACTAACGAAAGAGGAGACCGCGAAAGTCTCGCGGTGCGATTTTTTATATATATATATAAAAAATATATATATGATATATATATGATACAGAGGGCTCGAACAAACAGTATCGGAGCCCCTGCGAACCACCGAAGACCGCGAGACGAGAGCCACGTGTAATATTTCTATAAACGATGTTGGAAAGCCAAAAACAATTATAAACACACAAAAAAAATACAGTAACAGAAAATCGAAGCGATTACGGTACAAAGTGTGTGTTGCACGTGTCAGGTAGTGTGAGAAATGAGGCCGGATATAAGATACCACAGCCACAATTTTTTAATCTCTCCACACCCACTTCTTTACGATTTTTTCTTATAGTAAATGGTGTTGTGTCGTTATTTTATTTAAATTCCATTCTCTATATTATATATATATATATATCACTCTCTTTTTCTCATATTTAATATTATATTATTACTTACTTACTGCCACTACTGTTTATAATAACATTGGTGACGAAATGCGGACCGCCGGGATGACGGAGCAGCCACACGGGGGGAGAGAAAGAGACTGTTGGAGCACTCGTTTTGCTCGTATCGATCGCGCATCGATCGACAACAAACAATAGATATGAGAAAAGTAACGAGAAAAATATAAAAAAAAAAGCGAGTAAGCCAGAAACATGGCGCGATGATCGTCGGAAGACCTTTAAAAAAAAAAAAGAAAAACAACAGCAAAAAAAAAAATCTTGACTCTTTTTTACTCTCTTTTCTCTATTTCTTGGTGGTCTTGTCTGTGTATACAGAACGCGATCCGCACCAATCTATCATTGCACAAGTGTTTTGTGCGCTTTGAGGACGACTTTGGGTCATTCTGGATGGTGGACGACGCCGAGTTCGTAAAGCGGCGGCATCTGTCCCGCGGCCGCCCCAGGAAATATGACCCAACCCCATCACCCACTCCACCCCACCTCTCCGCACAGTAAGCACTACCACTTTTTAGAATTCTGCTGGCTGGCTGACGGCGACGTTCTTATGAACCGTGATTAAACGTTATTATTATCATTTATTTTTTATTAATTTTTTTGTTTTTTCGTCACGGTGACCAGGAACGAATCGCTTAGTCGTTGTCTACAACGCTCGAAGAATCGCTAGCTTGCTGCCCGTTTTCGGTTAAACTTGTTGCCCGAGTTTCGGCGTGTCGAGACCTCTTTTTTAAATCGCTAGACGTTCGTCCTAGCCGTTCGACTAATCTTGACGATTTTGGTCTTTTTATGGAACGCGAAGTCCCGACGGTTTTTAGTGCTCTAAAATTTTCGCAGTCCCGCGCCTGCACTTTGTTCCGTACTCGAAGATTTTTTTTATTTCTCGAACGAAAATTTCATATCTCGGAAAATAATATCGCGGATTTCTCTTTAATTTTCGGCCCCAAAATTGTGTCTAATGAAATTGCATCTCTACTCTCGATGCACGCATTTTTTTCTAGAATACGAGTTTTTTTCGGAATGAACGGTCGTTAAACGTTAACTTATATTTCCTAGCAGATAACAGCGCGCCAAAAACTGAATTTTTTTGGCACGATGGACGACACGGTTTATAGATTGTAATATCGCGGAGTACCGGGCAGCAGGCGACAGCGTTCCGCGATTCATCCCCGATTCCAAAACCAAAGAAAAAAAAAAGAAAACCAAAAAACAAAGAAAGTTGATACCACGCATCATGCCTGCCTCGAGCGCCTCGTAGAATCCCTCGCCCAGCCAAAACTTATTTCTGTAGAATTATACGATGTTCGAGAAATAAATTTCCTGCTTGCATAAGAGCCGGGTTACCCGAAAAAAGCGTATATATATCCTCGTAGTGGCCGACCGGTACTTAGTATACTTCCGCTTTCGGTTTATCGTATAAAACCCCGGTACACCTCCAGTCTCCCCGTCTGCCTTGTCACTTCCGTTCTCCTCTACGCTGCTGTTAAAGTATGGATAGAAAAGTACAGAAAACGCCGAAATATATTTTTCTAATTAAATTAAACCAAAAAGAAACGAAACAAACGGCATTTTTTGTACAAAGGGTGAAAATTGCAATACTTCAAAGATTGAGCCAACGAGTGAGCACTTGGGTTTCAATTCTTTAGCCAAAATACAAGGTTTAATGAGGTAAAATGATAATCAATTCGTACCGCGATTTCGGGTCAAAAGCGATTGAAAACAATTTTTACTTTTATGTATTATTTCGTAGTCGTGGAGAAAAGTCAGAAACTGTCCATGCATTAGCCGATGTTTTCTGTCGTTTCTATCGTATTTTTTCAAGGGAAATACCTCAATTGAGCCCTCATTGAACATAGATACAAAAATAAAAAAATAAAATAAAGAACTAAAGACCGATCGAAAGACATTCAATTCAATTCAATACCTTGTAGACTTTAGCAATAATTTTACTCGATACAAATTATTCAAGATACAAGTTCTAGCAAAAAATGAGCGAAACCGTTTTTAATTTTATTAACAATTTACAAACGTTTTATGTCAATATTTCGTGATATTTGCGTTTGAACTCATCGCGTGAGAAATTTCCGACTTTGATAGACGTTTTCGTATAGCATAATACCAGTAGAGGGCCAAGTGAGGTATAAGTCCCCTCAAGCAGGCTCTTAGGTCCCCGAGGGCGCTTAACGCTTCGACCTACCCGCTGCACGAAAAGAAACCTGCAAGAGCCCAGCAACAGGACGATTGGGAATTTGCTGCAGGAACCCCAGATTATTTTAGATCCGGCTGAATCACGCATGGAAAAGACAAGATTAAAAAAAAAAAAAT
Source organism: Stenichneumon culpator (assembly GCA_964017025.1). Lineage (NCBI taxonomy): Eukaryota > Metazoa > Arthropoda > Insecta > Hymenoptera > Ichneumonidae > Stenichneumon > Stenichneumon culpator. The sequence continues at coordinate 13,078,002 of OZ024780.1, read as the reverse complement.
AAGCAGAGCGTCCCAAACCCTCGTCCCCCTCGAACTCGCCGAGCTTACGTGGTGCTTTCGTGGTGCTTTTGTGGTGCCGTTTTTTCAGTTAGTGTCTTGTCATAGCAAAAGTGTGATTGCGTCTTCCCCGGTACGAATGATCGACCCAGCAATCCTCAATCCAATTTTAATTGTACCGACAATTTAAATCGTTTATTTTGCGATCAGTCGACTATTTACATTTACTTGTTTATTTATTTCCGTTCACGTACAAGTGGAAGTACAAAAAATCCATATCCTTAGACAGTTGGCGTAGAAAAGAAATTAGTTGTTACTTCAATTTTTTTTTTATTGCTTAAAATTTGCGATTTCCCTATCGTGCGGATGTGTCGAGGAGCGAATGGTCGCGTTTTAAGGCTAACTGCGCATGAGTAATATGTGTAATGTGTGTTTGTTAAATATACGAAATCGGATGAGTCGACGGAGCCCCGACGATCTGTAACTATCTTCGACGTGTGTTATTCAGGTATCGAGAAAATAGTTATAATAACGTAGTAATTATTTTTTTCAAAATTTATTCTATATCTTTATATTATATATAAATATATATATATATATACTTATCCTCTCGTTGCGGATAAGTATATATTTTTTAACGATCTTTTCGTAATTTTTAATAATACTCTTCTATACACTTTTACATCTTACTCTTATTTACACGATTTATCTTCTTCCTCTTCTTCGCTTGCACGAACGCTCGATAACACTTAATAAACGGCGTCAGGAATAATTTTATTCTTCGCATGATTCTTTTGACTATATCAATGGCAAACGATCGAAATGATTATTCAACGAAATAATGTCAAAAAAATTTTGTCGTTTGTCAGTGAGATAACTGCTCGTCGAAATCGACTCGATTTTTGCGAGGAGTAAAAAACGCTCGGACTCGATCATTTAACGAAAAAAAAAGAAAAAAAATTGGAAACGACGCAAAGGTGGGTATAGGTAATCCCGAGCCGTTTATAAGTGATTTCACGCATTTTTTAAATCGTTCGTTACACCGTTACGCAATGTTCACTAAAGCGACTATATCGTAACTGTGTCGTACCAGTGGATAAAAAAAATGCAAGCGTTCAATAGAATTTTCAACCTATTTTTCTATCTAAACTCTCTCGCTCACTGTCCATTCCATGGTTGGCTTTTGAGACGGTTGTAAACATCTTCGGTAAGGAACGTTTCTTTTTTTCTTCATTATTCTCTTTGAACTTTTTTCCACTTTTTATATAACTTACATTACCGGTAGTTTTTTACTATATATAAATATACATATATTTAATAATATTTCTCTATTCGTATTCTCTTTATCCCTCTGTCTGTACAATTTTTTATCTATCTTATTCATCCTTATTCATGTAATTTTACTATTAATATACGCTCCAAGTACACACATCGTTCTTTCGATAATATATTCTCTATATCTCTATCTATCTATCTGTCTCCTTCCCATATCTTTCTAACAAATACTCTCCTCTATCACCTGTACATATATATGTTTTTACATGTAACTTTCAATCGTTAATTATAACTATTTCAGGAATCAATAAAAAAAAACAATTAAAAAAATTAAACCCAACAAAAACTTTGTTATTGTCATTTCGTCGATGACTCATTGCTCTTTTTCTGTCGATAAAAACAGGGGTGTACCGTCGAAGAGTCCCACGCTCACGCACAGCCCTACGATGTACGGTGATGCTCTCAACGCCAATCTGCAGGTATCTATCAAATTCGTGATTTTTTTTGCATACAAATATCTTGATCAGACTGTCGCCAAATTGATGACTAATTTATGGTACGAAGTCTGTAGATTTAATTGTTAACGACTTGTTCATTAAAACTTCACGCGCGATGTTCTCGGCGGACACAGATCCAGAATTCGTCAGCTTCCGAACTTCAAACTGTTTCTTTATTGATGAACCGTGGTTAATAAATATTTCTTCGGATTTGAACTTTAGTTTAGTTTCTTCTTAATGTTACATCAATGCATAGCACGAATAAATAAATTATGGATACATTTAACTGAAGCATAAAAAAATGTATACCAAAGAGTTATAAAACAAATGAATTTCAATAAATTTTAATACACTTTACGTTCCATTCACGAATAAATAAATTATGGATACATTTAACTCTATTATAAACAAAATTTGTATCAAAGGGTTACAAAAAAAAAATGAATTTCAATAAATTCCAATAAATTCTACGTACCTGTCGTGGTGACTACTAATCGTCTAATGCAATTTGAGTATTTTCAGGCTGCGCTTGGTGAGTCGAACATAGGATTCCTGAACAATTCGATGTGCACATCGACGGCCACGAGTCCCGACAAGGAGCACGTTCTACCTCACAACGACTTGATGTAAATATACTATATCCTCCAAAACCCGAAAATCCTAAAATGGTTACCCAAAGTTCCTTCGAACAACCGGAGGGAATAAAATGAAATAAAATTGATTTATAATTAATAAATTTTTTTTTGTCCTCAAGGTCGTCGCTGGATGAACCAGGAATGCACATAAAGCAAGAAGGCCAGAGTCCCGAGGGTGGGAAGCTTTCGAGATTAATAAAGCGCGAGATGCTCGAGGCGCAAACGGAGCAGGACCAGGACGACGAGGCGGTCGACGAGAGAGAATATCCGGAGAGTCACGGACAGGATTCGGGTCAGGACGAGGACATGGCCGAGGACCTCTCGATGGCGCCAGACATAATGAGCCCCGAGGATCAGATCGAGGCGTAGTACGATTCCGCAATTCCTGAACGTGCGTCGAAAACACGCTCAAAAAAAATGAAGAACGAATAAAAGAAAAGAAACAACAACAAAAAATATCATCTCTACTCAACCTCGAGAAGAATCGAAAAAGAAACAACCAAACGAAACCAACTCACTCACCATATCCAAACCGCGATTTCGAAAACGGTTAATAAAAAAGACTTTGAAAAAGCTTATAACGATTAGAAATTTAATGATAAGGAGAGAGAGAGAGAGGGAGGGAGATAAAATGTGCGAGCGCGTGTGCGTGTGTGTGTGATGGACGTGAGACAGAATGATAGATAAATAAACGTGTAGCAAACGGAACGCGTGTGGGCGTCAATCTAAGATTGAACCCGGAGCAATCCATCGATCCATATCTTTATCCAAGCAATTTAACGAACAACGATTTGTAATTTTTGTTTTCCTTTTGTTTTTTTTTTCGTTTCGAGGCTTCGGTTTCCTGTATATTTCGTACGGATTTATGTATACATATAGATATTACGGACTATCTATAGTTATACATATGTGTTATATACATAATAGCGTAACTATTATATATATATTGTGTCGTGGGTACGAAATGCTCCGAACCGCGCCGAATCTAGGTCTCTTCTGAAGCTACCTTTCGTCGCTCTTATATACATATACAGTTTATCCGCCGATGAGGGATTTTTTTTCGCGGGGTTTCGAGCATTTCGCGATCAGGGATTAAACAGTCTCGACGTACGGAAAGTTGTCGACGAAGCTCGTCGAGGATACGCCGGTTCTCCGAAAAAAATATAAAAGATGTGTCAAACTCGATCACATGTTGAAACAAAAAGAAAGATTGTCCTCGATAATTTTTACCAATACGTCGAATTGAAAAATTTACGAACACTCTCTTGTTCGAACGATTTTTTTTTTACAGCCACATGTTTCTCAATTTTTTTAATCAATTGCAATGTTTTTTATTTTTGTTTGTAAACATATTGAAAATACCGTGCTTAGAAAAATGAAATGAAGTATAAAACGGTGTCTCGGAGATTTTGCAGCTGCACAAGGACAACGGTCTTGTACGATTTTACCGCACGACAGCTCGTTTCTTATGTCGAACGAAAATCCATAAAGTTGCAGTTTTTTTTATTTGCACTCACTACACACAGTAAAATAAGTATCGACATTTCTTGTCCACAAACAGCCACAATTCTTTTCATGATAATTTTACGAATATTTTTTTCATAAAATTAACAAAATAATTGTGGACGTTTGTAGACAAAAAAAAGTTTGTTAAAAGCACAATTTTTTTTTACTGTGTATTAACGTCCATAAGTCGAAATCTTCGTGACTGAGAATCCCGTCGTATCCGTGATTTCCTTCGCCGGCTCTGTACCGTGTATACATAAGCACGTTGTAGATAATAATAATAATAAAAGATCGTAGAGAGTAGTGAAAGTTCGGTCGATGGCAGTCTGGCGTATGTTTAGGAATAAATTATGACGACGAATTGCCTGAGCAGGGGGGGGGGGGGGCGTGCGGTACCAGGTGACGGTTGTCGGTTGTCATACACCACCGTGAACATTCGAAACGACTATACTAAAATCCGTTCTAATCGACTATTGTATAGGTTGCGATTATCGTGCGTGTGCGTCGAGAGGTTCTCTAATGGATTTACTAGAATAATTGATCGTTTAAACGAGTCACGTGATCGTCGGGGTCGTTGTAGGTCCAAATTACGAGATTCGTCACGTAACAATCCCCAAGTTATTGAACTTGAAGAGCGCGACGGCGGGATAGATATATAGACGGGTGTTTGTAATATTGAACGTTGAAGCGCGACGAATAAACGATCGCCTGACGTATCGAACCGAATCACACAGTCACACGAACAGGCACACACACACACACACACACACACACGGATACACAACACATCTTCGGGTTAGCCTCTGTATAGTAGTCTAGCGTTTATCTTATAAGTAGTTTCGTATTCATTCGTACCGGATATAAGAGAAGAAAGGGAAGAAGTGGAATAAGAAAACGAAGTAGAATTTGTACATTGTACGAAGCGAGCGTACGTGCGAAAAGTGAGCGAAAGAACGAGAGATTTAAAAAAAATGCGTCTGATATCGTTAGATCGGTTAAGAAATAAATTTTAAAAAATAATAAAAAAAAAACAAGAATTGAGAATGAAGAAACTGAAATTAACTTCAAAATTCACACATACAAAGACACAGGGGACCGGGCCCGAGATCACACGTTGAAGAAATAAAAGAAATAAGTAAATAAAAATAAATAAAAAACAGTATACATACGAAAATTTTTCAATTTACGCGTAAGCTCGTGCGGATGATATGAAAAAAAAGAATCAACTAAATAAAAATTACAAATTTACTGTGTATGCATATACATATTATACATATATATATATCATTATATATATACGTATATCGGGATATAACGATTAGATGTCAGCTCCCCCGTCCACTATTGACAGACCCCTCTAATTCCCCACATTTTTCGACCTCCTTGTCTCTTCTTAAAGCCAAAAAAATGTCTTCGATTAACGAAAATTTTATCGAGACGTTTTATACTCGTACCGAGATAACGCAGCGGTGAAATAATTCAATTCACATACCGTAGAGTCATTGTGCGTTCATTGACGTAATAAAGAAATTAAAAAAAAAATTGAAAAACATAAATTATCCTCGCTTCCGCGACGATTATTTTATATTCGAGATGACCCGTCCACTCGCCGGTTCTTTCGCTGATACATGTTAAACGTTAATAAAACAAAAAAAACGTTAATCGATATTGCCGGATTTATATATTAATATATTTAATATATATATTATGAATCATGACGTTGCACCCGTTGACAAAGAACGGACCGCGCGCGGTTTACGTCACCGCATCGTTTTCTCGGCTCATATTTGCTCTCGACACATCGATCCGTAACCGTTTTGGCGTTTTTTGCATTAAAGATATTAAAAGAAAATTAATAATGTCTGACGCGACGAAACTTTCATCGCGTGTATACGTCTCGCACACAACCCCGAGCCAGGACCCAAATCTATAAACTTATCGTTAATATATTGCTAAAATATTAAATGGTAATGTAACAGCCACCGTGTAACGCCGATTGTTAACATTCTTCGACGACGTTGCAAACACGAGATTACCGTGACGAATGATTGATGAACCCCGATGGCACTGGACTCGCATTTGTAACTTTTCATCGTTCTTTTTTTTTAATGTGTTTCTCATTGTTTTTTGCGTTGCACTTGCGTGACTTCGGAAGCGATTTGAGAGGACTCGTCGAGCGATGCAACCTGAAACTGACGACGCAAATTTTCCAAGTGCTAACATACTCGACCCCCGTCGACAAATGACTTGAATCGATTATTTTTCACCATACAGATGCAAAGAACATGTTTTGCTGAATTTCTGTAAACTTTTTTTATATGAGAATTCAAGTTCCGAATGCTATTTTTGTGGGATGTATAATTTTTTTCTTATGTCCTGAGGATATAATTTTTTTTTATTCTTGTTCTATTTCACCACGGTGCTTTTTACAACTCCGAGGAATCGACGTTGCGTCGTCGATTTCGGACTGCGTTGCTGGACACGTCCCTCCAAAGCTACAGAGTTGTGTTGTATCAATTTTACATTGAAAAGAAAACCAACAGAGAACTAGTTCGAGTTTAATAAACATCGTTAGAATTTTTCCATTAGTTATCCGTATTCAGTAAACCGATCGCGAGGCCTGCTGTGGCGAAAAATAAAAAAATTGTGAGATTCCGTGCCGTTCGGGCCGCGTTTCACGTATCGTACTATCGCTATCTCTAAGTCTATGTATTGTGTATAATGAACTAAGGACTTGATATACTATAATAGAAGACTCTCCTGTACATAGTAAAAAAAAACTGATTGAGGCATTAGGAATTTATCGAATACACAACAATTTACGAACTATACGTTTTTTTCCTTGCGATTATTACGTTGCTCACGTATCCTACCTGCATCTTATATATATTTTGGAAAATTGTTTGTTCGCTTGTTTTTTTGTCCCAATTTTCAAAAATCCATGGGGCCTCCTAAGGCACCTCCTCCCAGGTCCTGAACGGTGTGTCTCGATGAGTCGTGCATACAATAATGCGATACACAATAATGCTGTGCACTGTCGACATGTGGAAAAAACTCATCGATCGGAAATGCGTCACTTCCGAATTGAAAATATTATTTTTCAACCGGAAATACGTCATTTCCGGTTTGAAAATGTTATTTTTCGACCAGAAGTTACGTCATAAAAATTACAATTGATCGATACAAACGAAAGGCGAGAATTTAAAAAAAATGCTGTACATGGGGCACGGTGCATTTTTCCTTTTTACCGACTGTGATGATTTATGGAAAAAAGTATGTCACACTTAATTGGCTTGTGATAGCGAAAGAAGAAATCTTTTTTTTTACTATATTGATTTTTTTTAAATCCATTTTTATTTTATATGTTTTATCAACCCATTATCATTCTCTTATTTTCCCGTGTTAGATAATCTAGATAATCACCTTCGAGCTGAGACGCCCCAGAGCGCGAGTTGAAGACGAGCCCGCGCGAACCATATCAGCTATAGGTACATCCGTTAGAGAAAGAAAATAGTGCCAAAGCGATGCTGATAACGCTCTGCACTACTAGCGTGCAACTTTTTAAAAAATCATTAACAAAACGAACTTATTCAATGGAAAAAAATATACAAATAAATAAACCGTCATGACTGACGAAGACTTACTTAAGAATGAAACTTTGAGAGGACGGGAAAAAAGTCAGAGGCTCTCCTGAAAATCGATCGAAAAATGATTTCCGCGTTATGTTAGCATTATAGCACTGACAGTGTATGATCGAAGAAGAATTCTATAAAAAAAGATAAGAGGAAAAATTAATATTAAAAAATTACCATCAAACACCCAAGGATAATGTATTTTTTCCGTGGAGTGGACGGTCTCGCGGTTAAAAAAATGTTTCTTCTGATACTGGCTTAATTTTCTTGTGAAATACGAATCGTTTCTGATAGATCTGTATCGACTGCATTATTACGTTAAGAAGTATTGTATGATAAGTTGCCTTGTAAAAATGTACCGGTTTTACCAAGAAAATTAAATGTGTTACTGAAAGAAAAAGAAGAAAAAAAAAGAACAAACAAAAAATAAGCTGCGTCGGCGTAATCTGCGTGATCTCGTTTTCACGCCCAGATATCGCGGGACAGAAACGCGCAGCGAATTAATTATAAATAGATAGCGGCATTTATTCATGAGCAACAGGAGTTGAAGTCTCGCAGTTCCGAGGGGATTGTATCACGTGAACGGGGCAAGATGGCCGATTTGACTACTCCGCAAGGAATTACACTGTATTTTTTTTTCTTTTTTTTTTTCTTGCATCGATCATTCCATTCCACCGCGGCACTTCGCCGTACCTGGCGGTCTCAGTGAGCCGAGTCGTTCCGCGCACGACGCTCGCGTAAACGTCCGCTCTCCCGGAGTTCCTCGATTCAAACAAATATTTTTTTTTTAATTACAAACGTTAAAAGCAACGTGGTTTATTGCTAAAAAAAATTGTTCCGGGTGATGCAATGGGTAGCAGTCACAAAGAGTTATTCATAAAAGTGAGTGAATTATTAAGGCAAAGGTGTAAAAAAAAATAATAATAAAAAATATTAGCGAGATGAGAAAATGATAAAATAACGATATTGTCCGCAGTGAATTTTGTGAATGAGATGGACTATTGGGACTGTTGAGAATTGTTGACGAAATAATTAGGCTCAATTTTTTTTTGCTAATTATTTTCACTCCTGTTACGGTTTTTATGATTTTTTTTATATCGATTTTTCTCTAACTAATTACAATTGCGCGTTGTTGACGCAGAATGGATGTGAGCTCGCTGGTGCCAGCGAGTCTTCAGCCGGGATTAGATCTCTGCGTAGTTCCAGCTGGTTACAACAAATTGTCGGAAAATCTTCGTAAACTTACACCGATAGCGATACAATGCGCTATATTTTGCGGAGGTTCGAGATGCAAGTACGAGAACCCGAAAGCCTGGCATCCGGTTCACATGGCCATACAGGATATATTTTCCCACTGGTAAGGTCATGTTTGTAACAAAAGGCATTAAATTGTTTTCTTTTTATAAACTAACAGTCGAACAATTACGTGATTAAAAATTGTCCGTTCCGTTATGCGCCGTCCAGAAGTTCCCGCAACGTTGAATCATCATAAATTAGACATAAAAAACAGAGTGTCTCAATGCAAACAAAAGCAGAAACAAAAAAACAAAATAAACTAATCGATTTTTTATATCCCTATCGAGAAACCATTATCGTTTTCCTATCGCCAAGAAATCCCTATCGGTAAATTGTATAGCGCCGATACACGTTGAATTGTGTACAGTGTTATTAACCCCTTCACTGTCAGGGGCCCCTATAGAGGCCAAAAACGTATAGAGAAATACGTTTCTCTGACAGTGAAGGGGTTAAAAATTAAGTTGAATAATTACGCGAGTAATAATTATCTTATCCTTTGTACACACTGTAAAAGGTCCCGCAGCGTTGAGTCATAGTCACCAAGAAACCTATTTGTGTCTCATTATCGTTCGGTTATCGTCAATAAATTCCCAACGGTAAATTGTACAGCTCCGATACACGTTAAATTATTAACAGAGTTACGCTAACTTACAATTACGTTGATAAAGTAACTTTCGAATAATTACGCGAGTAAAAAAAAATTGTAATTTTCTTATCGCTTTCTTATAAAAGTTCCTGCTGCCTTACATCATAGAAAAAAAACGAGCAATTAGTGTCTCAACGTAAAGAAAACAGAAAACACAAGACAAACTGATCAATTTTTGATGTCCCGATCAAGGAACGATTATCGTTCCGCTATCGTCGAGATATTCCCATCGGTAAATTGTACAGCTCCGATTGACGTTGAATTATTTCCAGGGTGACAGACGACGTTCTGGCGATGGCGCGTCCCAGCACCGCTCAGCTACTCAAGAAGAACGTCATAGACCAGTTTCAATCGTGGAGTATAAAAACGATAATAAATTTGCAGACACCTGGCGAGCACGCTAGTTGCGGTGGTTCGCTGGAGAGCAGCGGTTTCACTTACGATCCGAATCATTTCATGAAGCGTGGGAGTGAGTATAATTAAATTGAAACATCGAGCCGATCGGGAGGAATTCTCGCTGATTGAAAGGGACTCTGGGAATTGGAATTTATTAAATGGGACGCGCGCGCTCGCGCTGAAGGTCGATCTTCGTCCTTGCTAAATGGCTGGGGCGGTTCGATAAGGAGCGAAGAACGTCTCATCATCGGCCGCGCGCCCCTGAAACACATCCCCCTACCTTCATTCCCTAACGTCGGCGTAGAACGAACAAGTTCAGGGGAAACATGCAATGCAGCAAAATTCTATGCCTATACATCTAAAACAAAGTCCTATTACCGCGGTGGAGCGACGTGTGTGAGCACCGATTGTCCCTCCGAAGGAATTGGCATGCCTCGTTCTCGCAATCGCGCTATACATATATATTCAGAATAATTTTCTTTACCCCCCCCCCCTCCCACCCCCCCCCCCCCTCCAACGCTCAGTGAAACGAAAGCGTATTTGCTTTCAGCTGGATTGAAAAAAGAAAGTTCGCGTAGTTTCAAGGTTTACGTGAAGTTGTTACTGTAGCAGTGAGAAAAAAGAGTTGTACATTTGAGTAAGATTCCTCGTCCACATTTTCACCTTTTATTTTCTCTTGTTGATTTTACCATTTTTTTTTCGAAACAAACTGATTTTTTCGACTTAAAAAAAAATTGGGTAATTTACAGGAAGTCAAATTAACGAGAAAAAATGTACACGTTTACGGGTCGGAAATATTTTTGTTTTAACAACCCTTTATTGTCATATCGATCGGCCAACTTTTGAAGAGACACGAAAATGATTGAAACATCTTTGCAGTATATTACTACAACTTCGCGCTGAAGGACTACGGAGACGCGACAATGAGCAAGCTTCTGGACATGGTCAAAGTCGTGGCCTTCGCCGTGCAGGAGGGTCGTGTGGCTATTCACTGTCACGCTGGTAAAAGCAATTTATATTTTTTAATTAGATTCCACGGTTGGTATCTCGGAGTCGAGTCGACGCCGGTTGGCTTGATCGTTAGTCGATAGACCCGTGCATGGAGTAGTTGGAATTGCTCCCCCCCCCCCCCTTGGGAAAAGACACTTTTCAGCCTCGTCGAGGGGGGGGGGGGGGGGGTGTAAAATAATTGTTCCTCGTCGTCCGTTCGAGGGAGAAAAATTGCGCCACTGAGGCGACTTCCGGTATTTTGCCTTGGACTTTGGAGAAGAAAAATAGCACCCGGATGTTGAGGCACTTTGTCCGGAACGTTAAGATAAGGCGATCTATCGATCGGTGTGCAAACGCTATAAGTACGAGTCGTGCAGCGCTGCCAGGACGATAGAACCATGCTCACGAGTAAGTCGAATCGTAATTCCTGAAGATGTTCGGTACATAAAAAAAATCTTTGAAAAAATTGACTTCGACGAAACGGAACTTTTGACGCGGTCCATATTGCCCCTATCTCTGCTACATCGTTGAGGCACGCTTAACTCTTATAGCAATTTGCGTCGTGGTCGCGTGTCTCGCGTATACGTCGGGACGATAAACTTTGACCATTATGACATAAATTGTTGTCACTGGTGATGAGCACATGAGGGTCGTATCGCGCATGCCATTAACTTTACGGTATAAGTGAAAACAAGGAAGCGAGCTCGAAGCACTATCGGCACGCAGTAAAAATATCACTTTTTTTTTCTTTTTTTTTTTAAGTATGTACGTAATTTTGAAAATGTTCTAGCCAGGCTCTTTGCGAATTGTCCGTTGAAATATTAACGGGTGTGTGCTATGCGTGGTGCTGAAAATAACGAGAAGTATGCACGAGCTGGAGAAAACTCGTGGGAGAACCTGGCAATTTAACAAATTACTATCCGGCCGCATGCGCGAAGGCTATAAGAGAACTTCATCGGGACCGTAAATTAAATTTATAGCTAGCCCATTGTTCTGCCTCGTATGAAAATGAAATCGGTCGCGCGATTATCGCCACGAAATCTCCCGAGCGCTGTCCATCAAATATTCATGCTCGACTCGACGATTCGACGATGCCTGTATTTCCGGTCCAACGTACTGGTACATATGTAGTAGTGGGGCCAAACGGACCAGTGTCATACCGTTGAGACGGAACTTTCTTTTTTTAATGCGCTGCCGAAAAGAATTATAAAAAAGGTTCATTTCGCCCCGCGAAGATGATTATAAAAACGATCCGTTTTGCCCCGCGACAATTATTATAAAAACGGTACGCTTTGCCCCGCAAAGATTTATTATAAAAAACGGTCCGTTTTGCCCCGGAAAAATTTGTATGAAAACGGTTCGTTTAACCCCGCAACAATTATTATAAAAACGGTCCGTTTTGCCCCGCTCTCCTCAACTCGATAAAACATGTATGTAGACAATTAGCGACCGGATGCATGATCGATCTGGCTGACTGAATTTACCGGAAGTCGGTAAATTCCAGGATCCAGGGATACTTTGTTTTATGCTCGGATCAAACTTCGGACGATTATCGGATCAATTAATTTTTACATCCGTCGTTTCGATGACGCCTAATATTGTGAGGCGATAAAATATGTTATCGGAGCCTCGACGGTACATCGTGTCCCGTCAGCGGATTTATACGAGCCCGGCATGTCAGACCTAATCACAGAACTAAGTATACGTGTAATTGTTGTTTTATCGCCCGCACAGGTCTCGGCAGAACGGGAGTTCTGATCGCGTGCTACCTAATTTACAGTCTGCGGGTGAGAGCCAGCGACGCGATAAGATTCGTACGAATGAAGCGGCCAGGTGCTGTTCAGACACGAGGCCAGATACAGTGCATACAGGAATTCGAACACTTCATACTTCCGCAGATGATCGTCTTCCCGATGGGAAGCAACGTGCCGAATCGCAAACCCGTCAGTCTTCAGTCCTATCTCAGACGACAGTCGAACGTACTTCACGGCTATGAACAACGGACTTTCAAGCATATACCAAAGGTCTTTGCAATTTTTATACAGTCCCGCCAAACGTGAGTTTCAGAGAACATTTCCAACATTTTTGTAATCTTGAACATTCTGAAAAAATTCAGACGTATTCAGAAAAATAAACAAATCATTTCTGTGGAAAAAAATAGATAAACTGCCGGGTAATTTGTTGAATGTTATTTTTATCGTCAATTTGTCAATAACATTTTGGAATTATTATTACGTAAAAACAGTATTTGCAGCAGCTCCCATGTGGTTGATTTTTGCAGATTTTATCCTATCGAGAAATGTTTGAATCTTCCCCCAAAACTCACGAAACTCCGACTACCTTAACTACACGTCTACCTTGAAAAAAAATGTGAAATATAAAACGATATAATGCATGAAATTAAGAATTCATACGCATGTTAATCAGAAATGCACGCAAACGCTTGAAAGCGAGTGGAATAACGAGCTGCTACGTATATATAAATATAATGATATGAAAAGTGAAGGGCGCTATCGAGGTATCTACCCTAGAGTCGAAAGGAGGCCTTGAACTATCTTGCAAAGTGTATCCGCGGTACGTGTGGTTAATTGCACCCCGTTGATGAATACTGAGGCAGACAGCCAGTGTGTTTCACGTCGAGTCGTGCGCGAAGCCAACCCGTCAGACAATAATCCGATACTCCGATCGTCCTGGCCTCTCGCGTCGATTTTTAAAATAATTAATTGATTTTATTATTCACAGATCGTTTATGTTATCTGCGAGAGAATATTGCAGCTGTGCGACTGTCAGGACGACAACTCGCCGTCCGATATAAAATTTGCGCTCGGAAGCGTGCCGTTTACACGAAAATTCATATCGAATGTTTTGGAGAGGCTTCAGATTAAGGACAACTTGAGGCACTCGTACTCGTGGGCCGAATCGCTGTCGGACTCTTCCCTAGATTTTTCAGGCAAGTTCAAGTTTTTTAAGAAATGAAATTCCTTCGGTAATAAAAATTGTAATGCATTTTTTTCTACGGTGCCGAAAGTTTATTATAAGGTGTAGTTCTATTTCCGTTGAACGCTAAAGTTTCGCACGCTTGAAAAAAGAAAATTGCATTACAGTTTTTATTACCGACCGTGGTATTTCACATGCCCCCAAACGCCTCTCCGTTATCAAAATCTCGGTTAACGAATTTATACAAAGGAAATTAATAGTTCGAAACGTTTTCAGCAGCATCGAAAACCGGCGCGGACAGTAATTCTTCTCGGGACACTTCGGAAGATATCAGAAGACTCGAGGACGTTTTTTGCGCTTCTCCGGAGTCGCCTTCCTGCTCGACGAGTTACCCTGGTTAGCATTATTTTTATCTCCTTGAATCGGTCTTAAATAAAATGTCGCAAACTAGTATTAAACTTGTTAGGTCACACCGGGATTAAATTGTTTTCTCAGTTTTGGACGATAATTTCGTCGACGAGGTACTGGGCGATGGAATTCGGGGACAGGAGCTCTACGAGAACGATTGTTACAAGGAGATTCAGTCGCAATTTGATCTAAAAGTTGCCGCGCAAAAGAACAAGTTGAACGTGGTCAGCGTCGACGAGGGAGTCAAGTCGTTGCTCTGCGACCACGACGCACTGCCGGATGAAACGAGAAAGACTCTGCAAAAGTACCAGGTGTGAAAGCACTACACTCGTTCGTCACAATTTGCGAGAGTTTATTTGACCTTCGAACGTTATTTTGCATTTCACATTCGTAGTATTGTGGATAAAAAAATCAACATCGTAATAAAATCAACATCGGGTCGACATTGATTTCAGACGGACCTCAATAATAAATACTCGACCTGGCAACGTCTCGAGTTAGAGACCGACCTTCGGGTTTTGTCGGGACTACTTTACGAATGGCTCGAGACGCTGAAGCGACCCGTCCTGGACGTTGACGCATTGAGCCAGATAGTGATAAGGGGCTCGAGGCCTAGGCATTGCCTCCAGAAATTGGATGCCTGCAATCGATATTTGCTGGAATACCTTCTGCGCTTTGTGTCTCGTCTCAGACCCATGACTATGGATATTCAGGCTCTGGTGTTGAAAAGAATAACCGCATCGTTGACTCATCAAAGGGTTTTAATAAGAAATACCCTCATACCGTCCGGTAAATAAACAATTCTAAATATACACGATATTAGGACTTTAGGAAAACTGTAAGACACTGTAAAAAAAATTTTATGAAATTTAATGTACCGGACTGAAAGTTTTTTATGCAAAAAGGGATATATTAAATTTCATGTACAATTGCGATGAAAGATTAACGCTGAGTGTATTAAAATAATTGCGAATACTTTATTTTTAATAATTTACTTTAATTTCAATGAAAAAGTATATTAATTTTTCATCACCATTGTACATTGAATTTAATGTACCAATTTTTGCATAAGAATTCCCAGTCCGGTCCATTAAATTTACAATTTTTTTCCAATGCAAGTTATCGTCGTCTTGGGAAGTTATTAGTATTTATGCTCGACAGACAAAGACTTTCAAAAGTTGCGAAGCGGAACTGCCGGTAAGGTAAACGACTTCTTTACCCTATTCATGAATATGATCGAGGAGATCAACACGCAAGACCTCGATCGATCTTGGTCGAGATCAAGATGGGAGGTAGCCAATCGCTTGCGGGCTCTCGACAAAACCAAGTGCGAATGAGTTAATAAACTTAAAAACGTCTTTGATCGGATTATAATTAACCGACGTACCTCTCTTAATGTATAAACCTCATTAGTACCGTATGTCAAGTATCGCATAAAAGTGTTTGTAAGAGTGCAAAAATAAATCGCAACGCGACGACTAGTCTCACGTTCTTTTCCACCACCCCTTGCCGTCCCCTGCTAAAATTGATCTTGTATCCACCTTTTCGTTCTGGCCTAGTGTTGGCCGCATTCGTAATCCATCCGCTTGGCAATATAGTCGATTAACCTCTTCAGCGTTCCTTCGACCGTGTCGACGCCACGTGGCGTCGATAAATTTCAAAAGGTTAATCGAATCTCAATGCTTTTCTTGCCAGTCGAATGCCCGGTGAAAAAAACGCAACCTTTACGTACATTACAGAATTTCCATTACCTTAGTTTCCATCTCATTTCTCATTGCGCGGATTACTTAGTGATTCGGTCACTTATGAACGTGAACGAAAACACAGCCATCCGTTATCAACGTTACTACCAGATGTAGATATTTCCAAAAATATAATCTTGAAAAAATATAAGCTTACTCATTAATTAGTCATTAACCGTCAGTAGTAGTCACAGAATTGTCGCCGAAAACGTGTTACGTCTTGTCTAGAGTAAGGCAGACGTTACATTTGCGTAAAAATTAAAGTGACGCAAAATTCACGTAACTTATCTCATTTTCTCTAACGTCACGCTGGTATTTTAATAAACCTCCTGGTTAAGCGGAATCTGCGTTACTTTCCCACTTTTACAAAACTAACACTACTGCGCCTAGTCTACACCTATCATACCAGACTACAGCTCTATTCACCGTCGGTATATTTATACCGACGGTGAACATAGCTGCAATCTGGTATAATATTAATATAATAATTGGTATATTATTAATATTATACCATTGTTTATTATTTCTGTTAATTATTCGGTAACGAAACTTGGGCACGCAACAGACAATTTTCATTTCGAATATCGAATTCTCGCATCGATCACGGAGGCGAGTTCAACCACTTTTCTTTTTCATTTACACGAGTAACACGTACGAGCCTGTGTACAATTGTGTTTCGTATATTCTTATATTTCGGCATGATGTTTCGAATGTTTAACAAACGGCATTTTCTTTTCATGTGTTTTACGGAAAAAAATACACAAGATAGGCCTTTGTCCGGAGTTTTGGAAGCGTTTTATCGTGCCGTTTGAGGAGTTTGAAAAACTTAAAAAATAAACTCTAAAGGGGTAGCCTTGGAATTTTTTGCCAAAATCGTTAGAGCTCGTTAGAAGTTTTTCCAAGTGTTTCTAAGCCTTTTTAAAGTGTTTCTAAGTCGTTTAACGCGTTTCTAAGCATTCATAGTTGCACTAGCGTTACTTTTGTAAAAATGGGAAAGTAATGCAGATTCCGCTTAACGAGGAGGTTTATTAAAATATCAGCGTTACTTTTATGAAAAACTGAAGGTAACGCTAAGTTTTGAGTGGCGTTAGGAGAAATAGATAATCCACGTAACCTTTGCGTCACTTGAATTTTCACGCAAAAGTAACGTCGGCGTCATTGTAGACACGGCGAAAGTGTTATCGTTACAATTATTTTATCGTCCAACGTCGTCGCTTCAGTCGTTCATGAAAATTCTACGCCACTGTCTAATGCGCCGTACGTCTTGGCGCACGTTCAGCACGTCACTCGGGCTTCGACGTTTCGTTAGCTCAGTCGTTCGACTTGGTTCACGTACGTGTCGCACACGGAACGGGGTATCGCCTCGGCAATAAACGAGATGGCTCGTCGGTTTTAGATAATACAAATCTGACCATTCTACATTTCGATCGTGCTAGTACAGCGGAATAAGAGCTCGTCCCGCGCCAAGTGGACTTGGTTTAACAGACAAATAAAAACCCGAGCGCTAAAATGTCGGGTTTCGACGAGAATCCCTTTGGCGAGCCAACTGTCAACGATCCGTTCTCGGTGAGTTTTTGTACCGTGTTAAAAAACCGCATATGTAAGCCACTATCGCGAATGACAGTACCGATAACTATACGTGCGGTCGCGTACGAACATTCTTTCCAGCCTACTTCGCTTTGCACTCGTCAAAATTTTGCTCAAATATTGCTGTAATTTAATGTCGGATGGTCCGTCTTGCGATCACTGACTTGTGATTCATCCTTTCGTATCGGACACCTCGAACATCTCGTATTCAACCTGGCGAATCCGATAAGGAACTTGATTGATATATTTTTTTCTTTTTTTCTCAACGCATATTTTTTATTTAATCGAGCGTGACAAAACGCTACTGCGTGTCTCGCAAAAAGTATAAGAGATCGAGAAAAAAACGTAATAAAATTTGATAATAAATTAGTTTACAAAAAGATAATAATGCATGATACGATGATGGAAATTATTATCCATAAAGGTTGGCTAAATATACAATTATTATTATTATGTTTGATTAATGAGATTTGATGGTATTTTTTAAAATTGAAAGATAAAAATCGAATCTTAATTCGAATTTCGATTCTATTTGATACATCAGTGGTGAGAAAATACGTTCCGAGAGTGGTTTTACAAACTTTGGTGGATTTCAATTGGAATTGGACAAATACTTTTTTTTTAATTGAGCATGATGAAATATCGCTATTGCGTGTATCGCAAAATTTACAAGAGAATTTTTTCTTCAATTTAATAATTTGATAGAAATTTGGTTTAAAAAAAAGATAATGCACGATACAAACGATGGAAATTATTATTGAAAATGGTTGGCTAAATATGCAATTCTTCTTAATATTATTATTAATTTCGATGGTAATTTTTTTGATTGAAACATCAAAATTGAATCTTAATTGGAATTTCAATTGAAATTGGACAAATCATTTTCAGGATCCTGCGGTGAGAAGAGCTGCGACGGCGACGGCTCCGGCCAACAGAGGCATCGAAGATTACAATCCTTTCGCGGAGCCAAGCTCGCAAGGAGCAACGCAAGTGAGGGGCGCAGCGAATCCGCCGATTTACGGAGGAGTCGGAGCGACGCAACAGCCTGCAACGCTACAGCCTACGAGCCAAGAAGTTCCTCCCCCGGCTTACGCGCGCAGTCCCCAGCAAACAGTTCCTTCTTCTGCTCTCGGCAGCACGCTGTCCCCAAGTGCAGAGGTATTTCCAGGCAGATTTGTAGTTCGGCGAGAAGAACTGTTGGAGCTACAAATTTTATAGTCACTGATTTTAACATGCTTTGTAATGCAATCTATGATTGAAAAAAATACATTTTTGTAGGTATTATATATTTTTTAGGCATATTTTTATCTAATATATATTTATAAATATATTTTTATACAATATTTATTTTTTATCATGAGATAGAAGATAAATTTTTTTTTAAATTGATTTTCAGCAACGCGCGGAGGAAGAATGGAAAGCCAGAAGAGAGGAGGAATTGAGAAACACATCGTACTATCGTAAGTGCAATTTATCAATTTTCGTCTGTAATTCTTGTTATTAGCCAGACATGGAGTAACTGAAAAATTATTGTGTTTTAGCAGGACGAAACAATTGGCCGCCGTTGCCGGAGAAGTGTTGCTTTCAGCCGTGCTTTTATCAGGACATTGACGTCGATATTCATACAGACTTTCAGAAAATCGTCAGACAACTTTACTATCTTTGGATGTGTGAGTTTACGTCCGTTCACGAGAAACGGTATTCCTCAATTAATGACTATTGTGTAGTGTATATAACTTTGATCCTGCATGGATCAAGATCCAAATAGCGAAATTCTTTGTGCAAGCTTTAAAAAAGCAATGAATATACAAAATGTTGCGTTTCGAATGACAATTCAGTTTGATACTTCTGTATTGATACATATTTTTATTTTTAGTCCACGGTCTCGTGCTGCTGCTGAACGTCGTCGGCGGATTCGCGCTGATGCTCTCCTTCCAGGAGTTCACCACGTTTGGACTCGGTATTCTGTACCTCATTCTCTTCACACCTTTCTCATTCGTATGTTGGTTCCGACCCGCGTACAAAGCTTTCAAGTACGTTGCACCTTTCTATTTGGACAGTATGTTACATGGCGGTTTCCCCGAACTTGCGACACGATCTGAATTCTTTACTTTCTCTTTGCAGGAGCGATAGTTCAATCAACTTCATGGTGTTTTTCTTCGTGTTCTTCTTCCAACTTGTCGTGACGGGCATTCAGGCAGTAGGAATCCCTGGTTCGGGCACGTGGTGATTATGCTGGATACATATGTTTTATGTTACCATCGATTATCATCGTGGATTGTTTGTGGTTCATATTCTTAATTACCTGTTTCAGCGGTTTGATCAAAGCCATCAGCTGCTTCGATAGCTCTCCGAAAGGTACTTTCGTCGGAGTTTTGCTTCTGCTGATCGCAGTTTGTTACTGCGCCGCAGCTGCCGGCGATCTTCTTCTCTTGACAAAGGTATGACAATGTCGAGGCCGTCACGATAAGGTAGTCTTGGCTAGGGCGTGATAGCGTATGGACGTAAGACGTATATGCTACCAGGAAAGAATATTAAGAATATAAAAAAAAATATTGCAAATCGACCTGTTTTTGAACCAAATCCTTATGCTAGTGCCTCAAAAATAACTGCCGTCGTAACAATATGAATGTCCAAATCGATTACCGGAATAGCTCAGTCACTGGCAATGGCTGCTTTAATAAAAATGAGTCGTCTTAGATCTCAACTTTAGAAAATCTATATCTTTTCCGAAATTTGACGAAAGATTTATCGTTGCAGATCCACCGAATTTACCGAACGTCGAGTGCGAGCGTGTCGAAAGCGCAGCAAGAGTTCGCCACCACTTTTTTGAGAAACGAGCACGTCCAAAACGCGGCTGGCAACGTAGCCGCGAGTGCAGTACGCAACCAGATGTCTGGTGCCACTCAGCCTCGTTATTAAACGGATCCTCGGATGTCTACCGAACAGGTATCGCGTACCGTCTTTCACAATGTCAAGCGATTCGCTAGATTCCCCACTATAGTACGCTGGATGAAAATGAAAGGCAAAGGAAAAAAAAATAAAAATAAAATAAAGAAAAAAAAATCATACGCGCATACTTTGGAGCTAGACCATTGCGATGGCTTAATTCCACAAGAGCGTATCCGACTGTGTATAAGCCTCGTATACGCCCTTCTGGCGTTAAACCATCGGTATGCAATTGTAACACGAACAGCATGAATTGATTAATAAGAATAAAAAACTCGCATAGTTTACGACCGAAAAAAGAACAATGATAACGAATGAAAAGGAAACTTATGAAACTAAAAGCTATAATCATAGCTCGAACTCATTGTTTCGATCGTTTTACGCTTTTTCGTTATTACATAACATCGATTGATTTATGAATTTTGTTCGTTCTGTAACGAATTATTGAGTATTTATGAGATAATCGTTTTTCGC
Source organism: Stenichneumon culpator (assembly GCA_964017025.1). NCBI lineage: Eukaryota > Metazoa > Arthropoda > Insecta > Hymenoptera > Ichneumonidae > Stenichneumon > Stenichneumon culpator. Next base: position 13,057,035 of record OZ024780.1, on the reverse strand, counting down.
CGGTTTTTTGTAACAAACAATGCTAAATTAATCATTAATATCCGTCTAATCTTTGCTTTTCTCTCGCAATAGCAGTATTTTTTTAAAGTGATCGTGTTAACGAAATTCGTTGGAAAATTCGGGTCAACGTAATTAACGCGCGGTAGTGCGTTATTACGATGACACCAATTCCAGTGTTTTTCCCTGATATCGAAGACACTCCAGTGTTGAGCGTTACTGTGACGCACCAGTCATCCACGAGTGACCAGATTGTACGCTTGTTTCTTACGTCACGATTTGTCCAATCAGTGATTTTTCGAAATCTCGAATGCTCCCGTCTATCTCCTACGCGATTCATGGCGGAAGCGATTAACGATATTTTCTATAAGATTAAATTTACACGCAAAATAAATGGTTTTCTGTTATCTAAGAACTTGGAAAAAAAATCAAAACAACGGTTGAAAAGTCTTTATTACTCCTGTACAAATACAAAAATATAAATCTTTGGAAAATTCAGTCAGTTATGTGAATAAATGAATGACAGTTTGATTAGGTACATTAAATCGTTTTTTTTCATTCACAGTGATTCAATTAAATTGTCTAGTCCCAGTAGCTCCAGTAGGTCGGTAGCTGAAAGGAATGTATCGAAACTTGAGAACTATGCAACTCGCATTTTTAACGAATTTTAATTTTTGACCACATTTTTGTGAAGGTTTTAATGGAGGCAACGCTAGCTTCGCCAGAACGGGGAATTGGTCCTATAATTGATTAGTGATGATAGTTAAATAATTACTTTCCTGATGAAAAGGAATGTATCGAAACTTCAGACCTATGCAACTCGCATTTTTAACCATTTTTATAATTCGAGTACTTTTTTGTGAGGGCTTTAATTGGAGGCAACGCTAGCTTCGCCAGAACGGAAAATTGGTTCTATAGTTAATTGATGGTGATAGGTAAATAATTACCTTCCTGATGAAAAGTAGCCATCGGGTGTATCGGGAACGGACAGCCGATATCGGTATCGCTGGTGGGATGAGTCCCGATGAGTTGAGCCGCAACTATAGCGTCCATAATTTCGACTTCGTTTCTGTACATCAAGCGTGCGTGGCCCTCCGCCAATCTACCGAAAGCCCGATCAATATTCACTCTATTGTATTTGCAATCGCCGATTATTCGCAAATTTTGTTTCGAATTTTCGAACGGAGCTCCTCTCACCGTATCAGACTATCGAGAAGTCGTATAGTCGTTCTCTCCTGTCGCCTGTTCGGATTCGATCTGTGATACAGGAATACCGTACTGAGAACTTTCTCCGCGTCTCTCGTCAGCACGGGTCTGAGGCTATGTACGTGGACCAAATATTCGCGCAGACTCTCCTCGTTCCAAAGACCCTCGGATTTTAGGAGATCCATGTGTTTCTTTGAGTCTCTGAAGGGGATAATTGTCTGTTACTATTTTGTTCATGGTTCGTAAATTTTTATCGGAAATGGGCCAAATCTAGATATTAATTAAATAAAATGTGAATTAAATAATTAACAATAAATATTTAATTTTACTTAAATTGGCACAATACCCTGTCCTTAGATAATTTTCAACATTTCTCTCCGCGTCGCTAGTACAGAAAATTCGACTTGGCTCATTTCTGATTACTAAAATTAATCCGTTGCACATCGATTACTTTACATCTTATTTTTTTCATCAACATTTTCGCAGGCAGCCTTCAATATATGATCGGAAGTCATCCGATCCCATTCCGGATTCTTGTTGTCTCTGAGCAAAAGTATTAAATCGAAACGCGAAAGTAGAGGATTGCCCAGACGCGTTTTCATCTCCTCTCCGTCGACGAATTTTCCTCCGACGGGATTAATGGCCGCAACTACGGTACATCGTGAGTTCAATGTGCTGACCAAACCGGCTTTCGCTATTGATATCGTTTGTTGTTCCATCGCTTCGTGGAGCGAAGCCCGGTCTTGCGAGCTCATTGTCGTAAACTCGTCGACGCAACAAACACCGCCGTCAGCCAATACGAGCGCTCCACCCTCCAAGTGCCAGCCGTCAGTATCCTGAAATTGCAATTTGAGCCATGGAAATCTCGTTCAGTTATTGGGTCCCTTCGTAGTATCAGAGATGTAATTATGTTTCGTCGGGACGGAAACAACTAGTGAGTAACCGGAGACGAACTTTGACGGCTGCTGCGGTCAAACCTGCTGCCGTTGTGCCGATTCCCGTTGTGAGCACCGAACGAACGGCCAAACGCGATGCCGTACGCAGTAACTGCGATTTTCCGGTACCGGGATCGCCGATCAAAAGCAGATGTGGCTCGCCGCGTACTCGCGTACCTTCAATCAAATAAATCCGTTGATTGAAACATTAACAAAGCTTTTCCTAGCGGAACTGGCGCAACCACGGATTCGGAGTTACATCGTGGTCGCAGTCGCACTAGGGTCTTTCAAACATGCGAGTTGCATGACCATGACGTGACTCCGGGTATACTAGAACGAGACCGATCGCTTTGTGCAGTCTTTGAAACTTCATGTGACTCTGATTTGATGGACTCGAGCGATGCCCACGTTCCCACACAGCACGGAAATATTCTCAAAAGGTTTCAACAATGTTTCAAAAAGATTTTAACAATGAGATGTTTTAAAAACTTTTTGAATTTTTTTTTGTCCACTCATAAATCTTACATTGAAATGCTTCAGAAATGTTTAGCTGAAATGTTGTTTGAACATTTCAGCGAAATGTGAAACATTGCATCACTAATGCAAATTGCACGAAGCATTTTTGCCGAGATTCTCGGTCGGTAAAGAAGTTCGACTTACACGCTTCGGACATCGTTATAAAATAATTATTACGGAATCGAAACTGTCGGTTTTGTTACCTGATTCATTGGTTTTCGGCACTCCTCCAGCGAGCACAACCGCCAGGGCCAATTTAACGACGTACATGCCGAAAATCTGTAAAAAATCAAATTTTTCATTCATTTTAAGATAAACGATATTACCATTTAATAAATATACCGGATCATCGCACTTGAGGGCATATCGAAGCGAGAATGTTGTCCCTTCCAGCCAACGATTTGTCCCTGTAATTATCCCAATAATTAGCGAATATATCCTTTATCTCGGTCGATGAAAATTTTGACTCGGATATTTTTCGTCGTACGGATATACTGTTGGCCATCATTATCGTCGTTGCCTCGACTCTGCGTCCCTCCGCCAATGGTCCGCAGCGTCTTATGATGATACCGCTGGACAGGAAAGAAATCATTGAACAAACTCTCTAATTTAGTTATCAACAGATTGATCAGCGAGATCGAAAGACTTTAATGTTTCGAAGATCGAGATACTAACCTAACGTCGACGTGATCACCCGGTCTGCACTTGTCCACCAAGTCGTCCATCAAAATAACTTGCAAACCCAGCGAGTAAGCATTGCTCGTGTCTGTTTGACATCGTTCCTGTTATTCGAGATAAAACGATTAATCATCAAAAAAATATTATTATTATTTTATGGCCCTGAAGATATCTGCATGAGACTAAATTTCATCAAATTGTAACGGTCGTGATTTGCATGGCACAAACTCAAGGAATTTCACTTGGAGAATAAAATTCTACAAGTGAACAATTTTTTTTGTTCCTAATGCAGTGCATTGACAAAGACTTGCCAAATGTGAAATTTTATGTTATGCAGATATCTTCAAGGTCTTATTCTTATTATTATTTCAGCTTTACAACTTATAAAATCTGCACTTAGATAAATAAATTTGCACTTTGTTAACTAATTTTGCGCTATATTAACATGTGTGCGTTTGACAATTCACATTTGTATTCGTTTAACAATTTTTATTCTTACATTCTATTATAATTAAAAAGAAAATAAGAAACACTATTTGGACATCAAACCTAAGCAGATTTAAATATTACTTTAGCCTCGATAAAGTTTCATCTATTTTCACATTGCCTTGAAAAATTGGGAAAAATTTAAAAAGTTGCAAACAAGCCTGCCTGAATCTTTATCTCCTGATAATCCGCGCAGTCCTCCGGTTGCAGGGCGGACAGTACGGATATGCTCTTCGCGTGGCAAGCTCCGCACTCTTTGATATCCGTAAAGATTTGTCTCTCCCATTCCAACTGGCCAATTGAATAACAAAAGTTTTAATATTAGTAGCGTTAGTATCATAGAAGCTTATAGACATACTACGTAGTAAAAAATTATTTTCTGAACAAACTTTGACGACTGTAACGTGACTGCACTTTCTGCACTCGAACCGTTTGGCCAGCTTTAGTACAGTGGGCTGAGATATTCTTACGGTGATTCCTGTTGTAGATACAAGCTCGCCTATCTGTCCCTGAGTTATGTTGACCGGCACTGCCGTAATTCTAGTTCGGACCTGTGCAAAGGACATGGAATTATTCAGAACTGTAGCTGAACTATTCGGTGAAAGTGACTAATCAGATCAACATAATAATTACTCTCTGCTTGACTACTTGATCCGGTTTGACAATCAATTGCTGTGCTTTGACAATAGACTCGTCGCACAGCGGCAAATATTGTCTCGGACGATGAAGAATTTTATTGGCATTCTCCTCGTCAGCTTCGAAGAGCGAAACGAAACTGAAATATAATTTTTTTGTTAGTTTTTTTCGTTCGGGTATATTGGCTTATAATTTCAGTATTTTGAACCTATTATTTGTCCCGATGTAATTGGTGAACAGCGATTTCTTGTTGTTTGTTTGTTTGTTTTTTTTTTTTTTTACGAGGAAATAACTTACTTGACGTATATCGAGTACTGTGAATAATCTTCGGGGGCGTTTAATATCGATGTCAGCTCGCACGTGTGGTGCTTCAAAAAGTAATCTGTCAGCATGTTACACACGTGCTGTTTTTTCGCGGGTATTCACTTGCAGCGGAGGTTAGCAATATGCGTCCATCGATGAATTTTGAACGGACGCGTTGTAAACACGTGTGTCCCGCGATCCGCGGAATTCGCGTTATTTTTTTTATCGTTATTCTCTCTTTTTTTTTTGACAGATGTAATGGAACGTTCGAGGACCGGAGGTAGGTGAGAGGTTGTCGATTAACTCGAGCATCTGTTGCCCGCAAAAAACGTCATTGAGGCGAAACAGCGAGGTTCGAATTTCACCGCGTGCTTGCGCGTTACACACTCACACACCAGCGGTATATCAATTGAACACTGAAAAGAGACGACACCACAAATAAACCGAATCTTACCAACAGTCGGCTTTGCACCAAGAAAATCGTTGAAAATCTGATTTTTCATTCAACCCGAAGCGGCGTTATACGGAAAAACGTCACTTCCGGTCTCGAAGATTTCATTTTTCGACCAGATGTGATATCATACTGGTAATACGTCAATTCCGGTTTGGAAATCTAATTTTTCGACCGGAAGTGACATATTTCTGGCATCATGCACTTCCGGTCGAAAAATGCTTTTCAAACCAAAGTTGTGTTGGTGCAGAGCTGGCTGGTGGTATAACGTTGCGTGTTCACTTTTAAGGTGTAAACTTTTCGTATTCAGTTATCACGGTATCAACTTTTTCGGTGTTTATTTGATGTATTGCTCACACACACACACACACACACACGTGTATATATATATATAAGTAGGCCACGCGTGAGCAACGACTTACCATCGGTCGATAAAAAGTGTTGAAAGCTCTTTTCTCTAGCTCAGACTCGATTGATAAGTATAAAAATTGACGAAAATTATCAAATGAGGTGGGCAGAGACACCACGCTCATTCATCCTCACTGCCGCTTTCAATGTCAATTAAGGGCATGTGTTACAGTCTCAGTCGGTAACAAATCGCCTTCCCTGCTTTCTCCAAAACGATTGATACGACAAGCAAAAGCAAATTAGGTTTTCATACTTATATCTATTGACTACAAAAACCTAATTTGATTTTGGTCAAACCATCAACCATCACGGAGAAAATAGGGAAGGCGATTTGTTACCATCGGACCATCCATACGTGTGTGTCACATGCCCTTAAATATGTACTTTTGCATGAATTGAGATTTTTTTCCAAATCCCGGTTTGCAATGTCAGCATCGTTTTTCTTGAATATAATAAATTCATTATTATTAGTGATCGCGTAAAATATCAAAATTAATCTTACTCGTCGTTATGCGTCGAATAATAGTAAACTGTGGATGGCATTGATTTATTCACAGGGTTATTCGATTCGCTCCCGAACGTGTGTTTGCGAGACGTCGATTAATAATTTAGCAAGCTCAGTTCGACCGTGCAATATTGCTCGGGGACGCTGAATCTTTGTACGCCGTGAATATTGTACGGTAATGTTTGCGTATGTAACAAGCGCATAGTGTACGAGCACCACAAGGAGTAATCTATACGGGTATAAAGTACTCGTATAACGTAGGACAAACTACGAGCGTGGTCATAACTCGTTTTACGGTCTCACTTTACAAGGGTCATAATCCGCGTTACAATCTCTTTTTATAAAGGGCTTCTCCGACGGAACCTTCCACCGATCGGGTCCCCACTGAGCATCGGGAGCCTCCCCGCTCGGTCTAATCGATTATTCCGAACCCACCGGATGGCGAATCGATTGCTCATCAATATAAAGTAGTCGGGAAATATTCAACAGGAGAAAATAGGAATACACCAATAGAACTTAACTTTTTACAACTTTTCTTTAATGAATTCCCGTGATGCGGTAAAAATATATAAACAGGAATGTTTTTTTTTTTGCAACTGAATGGTTCGACTTTTCTTGCAATTTAATAAAAATTAAAATTCATTCCTTCCAATTCAAGTTACATTAAAAATAATTTCTTGCAATGTGAGTGAATGAAAAAAATTAATTGCATTACACTCAAGGACCGACCCTACAAAGTTCTAATTTCCATCGCTGTCTATAATTTGGTGAGGCAAAGATAAAATCCCGCGAAAGACTGAAAATCCCACGCCTACATCCGGCAGATCTTCCGCCCGCGGTCCGTTCGCCGAAGAGCGCACCGGCAGCAGTCCAGAAGGGAATCGCAGTCGTCACCGCAGTCTCGGTTACTTTTCACCAAACCACATTGGCAGTCCACCCATTAATCAATTTCCCATTCCCCTCGTCTTCCTCCCCTTTCCCTTCATCCCTCCCTCCCTCGGCGTCTCTTCTTAACAGCGCCCGGATCCCTCTACGTAATTCTGTTTCGCGGTTTCGCGCGTATATCTCTGCGGTAAAAGTTGCACCGGCGTTACACCGGAATCCTTTTGTGTCTCGGTTCGGCCACTTTTCATTTCTCCGTTACCCAGGGCCACTCTTCTTCATCCTCTCGTTTCACGTCTCCTTGCCTCGCCACTTCCTCACCCCATTTCTGCCGTCTCGTCGTTCCCGATTCACACTGCCGGGGCCCCGTTTATATCTATACGACACCGGGAAATATGCAGCGACAGGCGAATTTGGCCGGAATCTCTTTTACGGCATTCTCTACACATCACAGTTTTCGAGTTACGCGCTCGTTAGATTTTTCACTTTAAATACAGAATAAAATAAACATCTCTGGATAATTTCGTGGAGCAACAAAAAATTCGGTCTGCTTTAAGAGCGAGCATCAATAAAGTCGTGACATGAGTCGCGTCGTAATCAGGAATCCGGTTGGATTTCATCGAGTCGAATTTCGAGACCGGGAAATATGCAGCGATCGCTGAATTTGGCTGGAATCCACTTTACGGCGTTTTCTACATATTACCATTTTCAAGTTGCGTACTCGTTATGCTTTTCGCTTCAATCATAGAATAAATTAAGCATCTTTGGATAATTTCATAGAGTAACACAATGCAGTCGTCTTTAAGTCCGACCATAAATAACGTCGCGACATGAGCCACGTCGCAATCCGGAATCCGGTTGGATTTCTTTAAGTCAAATTTTGACACCAGGAAATATGCAGCGACGGGCGAATTTGTCCAAAATCCATTTTACGGCGTTTTCTACACATCACAGTTCCAAAGTTGCTTGCTCGTTAGATTTTTCGCTTCAAACACAGAGTAAAATAAACATCTCTGGATCATTTCGTAGAGTACAAAAAAGCAGTCCGCTTTAAGTCCGGCCATAAATAACGTCGCGACATGAGCAATCTCGCAATCCGGAATCCGGTTGGATTTCTTCGAGTCGAATTTTGATTGGAGTTTTATTTCATCAGGAACGCATAATCGCCCGGAAACGCATATTCCCCACATCTAACGCCCTAAGCGCCTTAACGAGACGCATCGTCCTGTTTCGCCAGGAATGCGGCAAATGAGGACGACTACAGTTATACCCGGTCAGACGAGCGATCCCGAGTCTGCGCTCGACGCTCCCCAGCCTGGATGCAACCGCCCGAACGAAGGTGCCGTTGCATCCTGCGGAGATTAAGCACCGGCTGTCGGGGATAAGTAATGCCGAATAAAGTACGTACTTCCGGCCGAAGAATCCCGTCTTTATTTTCGAATAAGGAGCGTGGTAAGAAAGAAAATAAAAAAGGTAAAGAACGAGAAAAAGAAAAGCGAAGCTTGGGGTTGACTTACAGAAGGCAGAAGGTGAAGTATGTCAACATTTTCGTAGAGCCAGAATAGGGAAGACCGGGGCAAAATGGCACAGCGCGGCAAAACGGGACGGTGGAGGGCAAAACTTAATTTTCCAATAATTTTGGATGTCCCATTTTTTCCCAACGATAAAGCCGGATTTTCAAACCATTATAACTCACGTACCACCATCGCCACCATCCCAAATTTATCGGAGAATTGCGTTTTGTCTCATTATCCCATTTTGCCCCGGTGTGCCATTTTGCCCCGCTCTTCCCTATCTCACATCCCTGATATAATAACAAGACGAAGAGCATCAGCGACAGCGCATGCGCGCCTGTTGCCATCGGAGTGTCCCGACGCGCTGCAGGGATTCCCCTTTGCCCTCCGCGTCGCTGCCAGTCGGTATCTTTCAACGAATAATTAGTTGCAATTACGGTAATTCCATTCCACCGTAGCTCCCTTGCGCCCCCCACCGTCGAGCCCTCGCGGAGCGAGCCTCGCGATCTAGAATGTCTCATTCTACGCCCCTCCGTAACCCTCGCATTCTCCGCGCTCAGGCCAGCGGGGCGCGCAACGCGAGAATCGCGAACGCCCGAGATAGCGCTGCAACATTCTACTTCCGGTACGCACACACGCCGCTCTCGGCTCTTTCTCCTATCCGTGTATCGTCCTCCCGCGTCCGTATGTACAAACGTACCCCGACGATGAATGTACCCGCGCTCGCGAATTATTTCCCATTCTACATGTCTATCCGTGGATGTGTGCGCGATACTCGGAGGTAAATGCCGGAGTCACCGAGCGCAAGGGGATCGAAGATGGATGGAATATCCGTTCGAGTTTGCTATCTCGCTCCGACGATCTTCCATGTATCGGGCTTCTCTCGGCCTGTCCCTATCCTCATTAGCTCTTTCCCCCTCCGATCCAGCTCTAATTAGTCCGTTTAGTGCTTCACGGTCGCATGTTCCCAAATCTCCCTCGCCAACCCCGCCTCTGCGTATCCTCCGCGTCTCTCCGGATAACGTTTCAATTGGCCAGGCCGACTGATCTGTGCGCCCCACATTATACCGACCCTTTAAACCCGATTACGCTCAAAATCGCAGAGACGTTGAAGATTTTTCTCCTGGATTAAAGATTCGTTGGATTTGCGTCGAATTTAATCGCGACCTCGAGGCAATGCGAAACCTGCCCGAGTCGGCCGACAACAAAAACTGTAATGAACGTCACTCGGAGAGCCCGAGACGTCCTAGAAAGAGGCGAAGTTTCATCGAAGACGCGAAATCGATGGACGCTTTCATTACAGTTTTTGTTAAAGACCAAAAAGTTTAACGAACCGCTATGCGAAACGCCTTCGAACGTGACGCGATCGGTATGAAAAACTGTAATGGACTTTTTTCACTAGCGCTGGAATGAAGGCTCGAATTAAAATACCGGATTCTTGAAATGTGGGGATGATAATTTTGTGCACCGTGCGAATTCGCTCGTAGCAATCAGCGGTCAGCACCCTCGCAAAAAAAGTTTACAGTTTTCGTTACTGACCGCGGTAATTGATTTCGTCTTAAGACATAACCATCATAACATATTCGGACATGATGCACGTTATAAACTATATACAAAGCTTGTTAAACTGTATTTCGGGGTGATATGGCCATGATTTTTCAAACAATAAAAATTTGAGGTTTAAACGTTAAAAAAACCTTTAACTTTTGGTCGTAACCAATTCTAAAAATATCCGACTTAATTAATTGACTCAGGGACCGACAGCGGTGGATGCGCGGTTGGCGCACGGCTACGGTGGTCTCCCAAGTCAAGCACAATCGTTCGCGGTCAGTGCTTGGATGACTGACCACTTAGCCGTGCGCTAGCTGGCGCATCGACCGTTGAGCGGGAGGCGCTTTCTTCTGAAACTTTGGTGTTTCTGCACTTTACTTAAGTGCAAAAATACCGGAGGATCAGCAGGATATGGCCGTCTGTACCGGCACGGGTTTTCCGTAGTTTCCCCGGACGCGCTGGAAGTTAGGTAGCTTAGCTGAGTGGGGGAGGAAGTGCTAGGGGGGAATCGGGATGGGATTCCGTAAGAACCCAGAAGCGTATACGGTGGAAAAAAATGGATCAATAATTGACTCAATGGCTTTCGATATGTTTGATGCGTGATTTAATCTTAGTTCTACAAGTAAATATTTGCGATCGGCTATATCACCCGGACTCTACGTGTGACATGGCCATAGTAATAATGGTAGTCGAATAAACCTAGAAAAGCATAGAAGGATCGCACAAAACATATCTTAGTATATTTTTTCTTGTCTACAAGAGCTACAGAAAGACAATTACCTATAAACGTTTCAGATCCCAATCTAAAAATAACACGGTTTTACTGGCCATATCACTCGGAAATTGCGGGGAATATTATGTTACACCTATCGACTGTTTCTCCGGGCTATCGCGTAATAATTCACGAAGGCATAATCTGCTTTCCTACCTTGACGGTTCCCGGTCCTTCCGGCTCCGAGGCCGCGTCCACTTTCCCGATACACGTTACCTTTGCCACTGCAGCTTTCGCGAAACTTATCCAACTTATCTGGCGCGGAAACCAGAAAGCCCCCGTTGTAGCGCCGCAGCACAGACACGGAGCTTTCGCTTCCGTGTCTCCGTGCGCCCAAGTCCGACGGTGGGACTTCTCGTTGCCTCCCCGTGCCCACGACCAATAATCCCCGTGTGAATAATTTCTTCTCACGTCGTAGCTTTGCCTTGAAGTTTCGCAAAGCCCGTTAAATGCATGGTGGGAAAAACGGTACGGTGGCGCAGGTACGGCTTCAGGACGAGTCTCGCCTGCGCTCTCGAGGCCGATCCTTCCGCACAGATCTCCCACCGTTACTCTTCTCTTCCTTGTTTCTCACACTTCCGTTCTCATCCCATTCCCTCGTGCCCTCTTTCCCGGTACGCCGGATACTTTGCTTTAACCAACGACGATTCTCCTCGTTTAAACGCCCCGCGAGACGCCGCTCTCTGTACCGGTCGCGTCGTAAACTTTACGCAGCCTCGCGATCCGTCTCGACGGCGTTTCGACACTTTCACGCTTCAGCGACCACCTCGCTGTGGATGCCCATAAAATTACGAGAGTACGCTTCCACCTCGGTACATCATCGCTCTATCCTCCGTGGCAGCCATCGGGTGCTCGGGCTCAAGGAACATATCCTTCGGTCGCGCAACGTTTCGATTAGCCTAGTTGGAACTCGTGTTTCGGGACAAAGTTTCCAAAGAGGACATCCGGTCACGATGAAAACGTTATGAAGTAGAGTGGAAATGTTTATGAAAACAAAGTGTCGAGACTTTTTTCTTTTCTCCCGAAAACGCTGCCAAAAAACTTGTAAAGCTAATTATAACGCGCCATGCCAGAACGGTGATTTACGATCCATATAACTGATGGAGTTTTCTTGTAAAAGGAAACGTCGCTAATTGACATCATAAAACCGATAATACACGTGCGTTCTGGTTCTCCTCTGGCTCGACGGTCCGTGCGAGCCTCCGACGAATTTTCGACGTAAAATTGTCTTCTGGGATAGACAATTTGTGAAAGGGCATTTTTCAATAATGACATTTCGCTAAAATTTCATTAATCGGAAATGCACCTCTATTGGCAATAATATGGAGTGGACATTTTTATGAGAAAAACAACAACAAAAAATCACGAGTATTGTTTCATTTTTTTTTCTCGAAAACGCTGTGAAAACGCTCGTTAAGCTAATTATAATGTTTCGCTGCCAGAACAGTGAGGTATGATCCATATAACTGATGGAGTTTTCTCGTGAAAGTAAACGTCGCTAATGACATCATAAAACCGATGAAGGTGCGTTCGAGTTCTCTTCTTGCTTGCCGGGCCGTGCGAGTCTCCGACGAAATTTCGACGTAAATTGTCTTCTAGTAGGATGAAAAATTTGCGAAAGGGTATTTTTCGATAATGACATTTCGCGAAGATTTCATTATTCGGAAATGCACCTATTGGCAAAAATAATTGGATCGTCCGCTTTTAAGAGGGAGACTCGCACGGCCTGACAGTTCAGAATCGAACCAGGGCGCACCTGTATTATCGTTTGTACAATGTCATTAGCGACGTTTTCCTTTACGAGAAAGTCCCATCAGTTAAAAGGATCGTACCTCACCGTTCTGCACAGGGAAGCATTTTAATTAGCGTTACGAGCGGCAACGCGTCTCCGAGAATCTCTCGTTCCGTTCCTTCGGCGCGCAACCATCGCCCAGCGTCCTCCGTGGCACATGGAGCAGATATATTTAGGCGGTATAATTGGACCGTCTAGAATGGATAACTCGGCTTGTTCTCCTCGGTTCTCTATACTATAATGCATATCGCAAACTGGCGCCGGCAATTTCCATGACGACTAAAGTGACGAATTACGGGAGATGGCGAGAATCTCACCGATGCGCCTACGATCGCGGCTCCCGTCGGAGACGATCGCTTGAGACTCTGACACACGTGCCTCGAAATGATATTTGCAAACTTATATCTGTATACTAACGATAACGCTCCGTCCACCCATATATCAAATCTTCAATGTCGAATTTCATTCGTCACTGAACGAATTATGATCTTGCTTCCTCATAGAGGAAGCTAATTTTCGTAACCAATTTTTTGTAACAATTTTTCGTAACAGATTTTAGTGTCAGGATACTTAAAATAGTTTCAAACGTCGATAAATGCGAATTATAGCCTGAGTCCGGACGTGTGTGTGTGCGTGTATGTGTAAAATTGTAACAAATGAGGAGGCGATGTACAAATTACTTTGCACCTTTTTGTAATCAATTTAACCATTCAATTTTCGCCACGAATGTGAACGAAGCTCAAATTGATTTAAAAACAGATCGTTTTATAGCTCATTATCCGCTGAAATTGCGGCGCGAAAGTATTAAAAATTTCAAGAGACACTGATATGCCGATAAATAAATAAACAAATAAATAAATGAATATGCGAAATGACGGTTTCGGGTGTTTTACAATGCAAGGCGTAATAAAATATTCATTATAAATTCGTCGTGCTGCTTTTACCACGCTGGTGTAAACGTCGCGTACAGGAAAACCACAAACGCGGCTCGTGCACGCGCGAATACAGAGCGTACATGTTCTCATGGCCGGTTGGTACATAGATATATTTATCTGGGGTTTTGTTGAAAAGAAAAATAAATTTAAAAAATCGCGCAAAATTTTTAATAACTTGTCAGCTGCAGAAGCGAGCCATCGTAGTGCAGGTGGAGAATTTCAAATGGTTGGCGGCGACGATGGCCCCGCAAGTTGGTTCAGCGGAGCTTTTTGCACAGTGTCGTGCTTCTCGTTTCGTTGAAATTCGAATAGTCGTTGCACTATCCGGATCCGCGTTTGTATATTTATATATAACACCGTTACGACATGCACGAACCACCCACGTAACAGGTGGCAATGATAGCCCGTATGGGCAAGCTCTCGTCCAGGTACGAAGCGCCCGCGAGCGTTGGCTCTGTGAAAAAACGTCGCGTGTGTGCGAACTCGATTGAGGCATCGAGTACCGCGCCGCTTACATAACTTTTACTCTTCATTTCCTTTTACGACACGCCGTCATACGTAGTAACGAGGCGTCAATTACAGCAACAGCAAAATTAATTAAATATAACAAAAGAGGAAAAGAATCGAAACAGTGAGGCAGAAGGAATGAAATAATTTCAAACTTCAACGATGAGAGCGAAAGAATTAATTTTTTTATACGGTCGTTGCAATTAAATCTGCAGGAAAGTAAAAAAAAGATGCTGCCATGAGGAAAGTGCGTGTAACTTGGCGTCGTGTATCAACTCGACATTAGGCACGACATGCCGAAGGGACGGAAGAGGTCGAGACTAAGAAATGTAGCTATAGAGATGGGAGTGATTTTCTCGGAACTATAAATAAGGGCAGACGCTGTAGGAGCGGAGCTCTATTAATGCCTATGGGGAATCATGGGCAGTTTGTCTGCAGCGTTGGAACAACGATATTACGTTTGTGAAAAGTATAGAGAAGAGATGCGTTTTTCATTTTTTATAAAAAAAAAAAAATGTTCCACTGTTCTGTAATAAGAGAACTCGAAATGGGAGGTTGGAAGGATTCTACGGGATTTATCCGTCGATTTGTCCATCGAGAATCCGAGATTTATCATCGCGCTAATGCGCGGTTACGTCCAGCGCGGTTCTCGAAGCTCTTCGGGCGCGCCAACCTCGCGATCTAACGATTTATAGACATTTCAAAAATTCAATTAGTCGCCGGCGACGACTAGAGTGGATAGATATAGAGAAGGTGAGCGAGAGACGGAGACTTCTCCGAGATGTCTGGCTGTATTCGATATCCAGGCGTGTCTGCTCACAGTCTCTCTCTTTTCTCCACTCTTCGTTCTTCTTTCGCCTTTTCGACTGTATCCACCGCTTTTCGCCTTCCTGAGTAACCCGCACTAACAATAATCATCCAATTCCTTCAAGAATAATAATTCAATTCCTCCATTCGAATCTTCATTCCCTGGCCGACATTTTTTAGCGTTACGAGGCCTAGCCAGGGCCTCTATCAGACTTCGATGTAGACCTCTAAAACTTTCTCCACGATGTTTCTAATATTAAATAATAATTTACTACACAGTAAAAAAAAGTGTGTACTTTTTACAGCAACTCATTGTCCACAAACGTCCACAATTTTTTATCCGTTAATTTTTCGATCGCACCATCGCGACTATAATTTTACACACAAGGGTACAAACTTATATTATTGATCTCACGGAAAATAAAAGGGCTGTTTTGTATATTCGACCCTGAACAAACGAGTTTGCCACTTATTTAACAAAATTATTTTTACGAAACTTCGTATTCCGGTTTTACGAAATGATTATCTTACTCTGTAACAATTGTTTTAGCTTACTTCCCTGTAAAGTTACATCAGGCCTTGACGAGGCTTGGCCAGAGACTCTAAGCTCCGACATGCAGCTCTAAAAGTGTTTTCCACTATTTTCCTATTAAAAAACCATAATACACCATCAATTGCTTTTTTTACCGTCGCTATGGGAATCATTTGTGATTCCCTATTCCTCATTTCCCTTCGTCCCTTTTCCATCCCACCCATATATCCCTTCGGAGTCCTCCGCATAGTCCTCGGGAGTGGGTCACGCTCACGACAAAACGGGTACACGGTCCGGAATGGATGGGACTTACGAGGGGCTGGAACGTTCACGAGGGGATGATAGGGAAGTGGACGCCAAGAGCTCAAGGGTAAGAGAGGGACGATTAGGAACCGCATGATTCTTGGTCGCCGAGCTGCTTCTCTAAGGGACATAAAAGTGAGGCGAGGGTGCGGTGGACGGTCCATCGTGTCCAGCAAGAATTCCACATCCTCGCTGTTCCTCCTGCCAGCGCGGCTTCGGCCAGCTCACCGTCCCTTTAATAATACACCGTTTTCCTACTCCATATAGTGGCCGTTAATCACTCTATGGAATATAATTTAATACCTCCTCCGTCCTCCTCATCTCTCTCACATTCTCGCAGCGCTCGTGGTGCGCGGCCTGCCTCGACCAGCCGAAGTGATGTACGAGGAAACACGCGCCGGTCCATCACGCGTGTATCGCCAACGAGAGCGTAATGGATATAACGACAAAGGGTTGGCGACGTGAGCCATGTCGAAAAGGAGCCTTTGCCGAGATTCCTCTCTCCGTTACGAGGCCCTCAAGTCGAAAGCGTACGCGACGAGAAGGCGAAGCGCACTGAAACTGTGTGCGTTGCGAGACAAGAGTGCTGCTCATGTGAACCAAAAGAGAATAAAAAATTGGAACACCATCCCATCGGTTCTTTTTTATTTGCGGAGGATAATACAAAATCTCCCGCAGCTCGAATGTCATTGCTATATAACGACCACGTTATGTTTACTTCGATCACGAATAGGATGATGTGCGAGATCAAATAATTCGATTGTGTACATACAAGAGAAGAGTAGGGGAGAGCGGGGCAGAACGGCATACCGGGGCAAAATGGTACCGGGGCACGATGGGATTGGGGCAAAATGGGATAGCATAAAATGGAGACCCCCATATGATGGAATTGGGGCAAAACGGGATCGGGGCAAAATGGGACAAGGGAAAAGTGGCCGTTTACTTCATTTTACCCTGCTGTTTTCCATCGCGCCGAGACACACATGCTTCCTTTTTCCATTTTTGCCCCAATTCCAGTGTGCCGCGACGTTTCATTTTCGTCTATTCCATTTTGCCGCGGTCCCGTTCGCCCCAATCCAATCGTCCCGCGCCAAGCTATTTTCCCTTGTCCCATTTTGCCCCAATTCCATCATACAGGGGACTCAATTTTTTGCTATCCTATTTTGCCCCAATCCCATTATGCCCCGGTCCCACCGTGCCCCGGCATGCCGTTCTGCCCCGCTCTCCCCTACTCTTTTCGGCCATAACAGACTCAAAAGTCGGAACGCCAGTGACTTATCAGTACTTTTTTTTTTTGCAAAGGATAGTACGAAATCTCCCGTAGCTCGAATGTCATTGTTATAATAATGGCTGCGTTACGTTTACCTTCATTATCCCGTGTGCTTCGTATCACGAATGGGATATAACGTGCGAAATCGATTTATCGACGATTGACAAACATTTTGATCGTTTACATACAAGAAAAGACTACGGCTTTTGTGAGCCACAAGAAACGGTAATATCGGGATTCGGGCGGCCCATCGATTCATTTGTTTTGCGAAGGATAATACGAAATCACCCGTAGGACGAATTTCATTGTTATAATAATGGCCGCGTTACGTGTACCTTCACCCGAGCGCCAAGTATCACGAGTGGGATAACGTGCGAGATCGATTTATCAACGATTGGCAAATAATTTGATCGTATACAGTCAGTGCCATCACGCCCGAACTGTATATTTATGCGTTATTGTGGTCTAATAAACGTCAACCCCGTTTATATCCACGGGATTCGGATGATTCGCAATTTTCGAAGGGATTATCGATAAATAGGCCATTAGGGTCTGAAAGGTCACCGATGACGGTACCAGAGCTGCGTGTATATTCGTGCATTTGCATATATAGCTGCGTATCCTTTAACACAGGTATACGCGTTATTGATCCCTCATAATCCAAAAAATAGATATTGGCATAGGAGCGCGTACAACGCATCATAAATAGAGACATTACCGATCCCGCGAGGCGATCGAGACCGCTCGACCGTTTTCGGACGACACCCGAAAAAAAACTCGATTTTCATCCCTGTTATCTCTTCCTCTCGTTCGTTCACTTGCTCGTCTTCCAGCGTCGCCGCTGGGCTTACCCGAGTTTCTCTTTCCGGCTGGTCCCTTCTGTATCGAATGAATTGCCGATATTTCCACACACGGAAAACTCTCCGGCCTTCGTATATGAGTCGAGGTTATCGACAAGAATATTTGTGCAGGTCGATTCACAACAAATGTACCTGCGATGTCTGACATTTGCATTTAATTTTGAAACGAACATGAAAATGGTTAACAACCAGCAAACTAAAACAAGTAAAAAATGTCGCTTCATTATTTCAATGTACTTTTTTACGAAATAGCAATCGAGATCAATTATACTTAGAGATGCGTCAATTAATGTTTCGTCAAGTTCTTTCTCACATTCTATGTCTTACGCCACCTACGTCACACCTCTCGGCATTTGTCCCGCGACACTCGAACGCGATGTTCAAAATGTTTCTTTAACGCTTTTACATATTTTACGAGATTCTTCTTTTTTCTGTCGATCGACAACAGTTTATTATACACGAGTTTTTTCTTTTTTTTTGTCGAACGACAATAGTTTATTATCCACGAGTCATTAACCGTAGTCATCAAGCGAGTCATCGATACCATGCATATTTTGCACCCCTCTCTTCGTCCAGGTATTACTCGACCGGAAATTAATATTTCTTAGCTTGTTTGTAGTGAAATCGATACGACGGATGTAAACAACATAGTGTACGGGCTGCCATGTCGACGTGGCGAATAGCAGAGTAGCAGCTTCGTTCGGAAGCTAAAAGCTCCGGTTTCACCAGAACCATGTGTGGTATCCTAGTTAAATAATTAACGGGGATTCGGCAGGAAGTACGCGTACCAACACAGCCTCGAAATACTCAGCACTAGCTTTCGGCGTGTAATTAATTCGCCCACAATGTTTGGCGAAATTTAAAAATAATGATTCATAAAACATGTTGTATCTGTTGTATTCTGTATCGAGATAAAAAAAAGATATCTTGTATATGTTACAGCACGCTCGGGGGCTCTGCGAGATGGGGCAATAAAGATATAATGGATCATTTTATCGGACGATAGAGCGGGTAGTTGAGGTCAGAAAGGCGGGCTTTATAACCGGGTAAGCTCGGCCGCTCTCGCTCTCTCTCTCTCTCTTTCCCTCACGAGGATTCATGGTGGAGAGGCGAGGGCTACGAACGCATCGTGAACTGGAGCAAACGTTATTACAAAAACTTTGCCGAATGAATTCCGTTAAAACTCGCGGTGAGGCATTAATCCGAGTGAAATATCACTTTTTTAAAGTACCGAGCTGTAACTCAAGAGCCGAGACGGAGGGACGAAAAATCACGCGAAGGATGTGTACCAAGCAAATTGTAGTATTATTACTGCGCAATGTGTCCTATATAGATTGTGAGGGATGATGGTGTTATAAAGATTTATAAGTTTTTTTTTTTTTTTGCGAATGTTTTTGCCCGAACCCGGTGCCAGTCTTCCAAGTAATTTCTCGTAAATGCAAGTTTGAGGAGCCTCCGCCAGCGGCACGACCAACCGCTCCCCGCAACCTCTCTTTCGCTCTCACCCCCCCCCACCCCTTTCGTCTACCCTGTATTACACGGCTATATAGAGCTAGGTTGTTCTCTCATCTTGTCGTGGGGTTTCTTCGCTACCATCGTCGTTCACCACGTACCGGTAATGGCGACTCTGAAAAATTACACTGGCGTATTATTTTTTCGATATTACGCGGAGGTTGCTTTGTGGATAGGATTTACACGAGGCGCCCTGCCGCAAGGAACGATGCGAAAAAATGGTGGGTAATAAGACGTATTATTATTATTATTATTATTATTATTATTATTATTATTATTATTATTATTATTATTATTATTATTATTATTATTATTATTATTATTATTATTATTATTATTATTATTATTATTATTATTATTATTATTATTATTATTATTATTATTATTATTATTATTATTATTATTATTATTATGTGGGAAGGGACGCGTCGGTAGGACAGCACAGATCAGAAGCGGAGGTGTCGCGTAACGTTGCGGCAACGCGATAGCGAGAGTTGCACCACATAAATTATATCGGCAGCAGGGCGTGCCATGTCTCTGGGTCGGGAACGTGACTGCCGCGATCCAACGAGTCGCTCGTTCCTCGGTATAACGTTCTCTCGGTTGTCTGGAATTTCGAATTACGGCAGACCGAAGGGAGAACGAGAGCTCTTACGAGCCGAGAGGGGCATGCTTGCATGAGAACACCCCCTTGAACAACTTGCTTCCGAGTTCGAACTTAATAAATTTAAGAAGTGAGGCTAAAGGGGAGGCTCGTGCAGCTTGCCGTGTGGCAGTGCACGATGGTGCACACGGCTCGATAGTTCACAACCATATTGTGCACGCGGCATGATCCGGAAATCTTATTTTTCTACCGCAAGTGACGTCATACAGGAAATACGTCACTTCTGGTTTGAAAATCTCATTTTTCGACCGGAAGTGGCGTCATACCGAAAATACGTCATTTCTGGTTTGGAAATCTCATTTGTCAACCAGACATGACGTCATACCGGAAGTACGTCAGATTGCGACTGCAAGGATTGAAGGTTTGCAAATATGTTGGAATTTCTGACTATTACATCCTTAACCATTGAATATGTGGTAAGTTACGTAAAGTCATATTAAAAAGATAAAGTCACATTTTGATTAGTAGAACAAGCCGAACCGAACCTACGGCCGGGCATACTGCGCTGTTTCGCTGGTTAAGTATTAACATCCATTCGAGTGAGAGAGGGAGATTCGAAGACCAATCAGAAAAATGTCGACAACTGTCTGGTCTGTACAGAAGATTCGAAGTACCCTGGGCTGTCAATACGGACAATGTACTTGGCCGTTGGCTCGAACGAAATCTCTTGACGGTATATTCGAGCCGGTCGGACCTGCAGCACATACTCATTTACATTGCATAGTGGACGAACCGAGCGGCACGAAGTTCTCTATGGTAATTTTTTAATGCATCGATAACGCGCGCAGCTGATAGCGGAAGAGAACCAGAAAAATGCTGAAAGCGCGAACGAGTGGTGGGACGGAAGAAAGGATTGTGAATGAGGAAAAAAAAGAAAATTGCAAAATGTATGAAAAACGGACGAGTGAAACATATGAAATAGTTAAATTTTCCGAATCGCTTTGACGGTCAAAGCTGCGTTATATTTCTCATGATAGACGGGAATTTTTTCAAGCTTGCATTTATTGTAATGTCATTGAATGTAAACCGATATTGGTATTGAATGTATCCATTCCGAAACACAATTCTGTCTCGAAATAGATAATGATTGAATCATTCGATTCACGGTAAAGTTTTGAGGGGAACCGTGAAAGTAATATGTGAATTGTTGTCACATTCGGTGGCCTCACTGAGATATCGCCAACTAGAATTTTCATCAACATCCATGTCGGGGGTCACGAGTCTCCGTTTGATGCTCAGTTCATTTCCGATCTCGAGGGTGATTCCCGAAATTCCTGAGTCCGGCCATGTGATGTTCAACGCATAACCGCCATGCACCCAGTCAGGTGTTGGATTACTATTTTTTTTATTGAAAAAAAAACATGAACTTTTTATACGGCAAAGCCATAAAAGATTTTGGACGTAAGGACACTTATAGTGCTGTATACAATTTTTTCGTGATCAATTTTCACTATCCTCTTACCCGTATTCTGCAAAGTTGGTCCACATTGTGACCATGCGATTAATTGTACGGCGTACGGGACTCGTAGGATTGGTACTGTAGTTCATTCGCGGATAGTAAAATATGAAAGTAATATCATCACCATGCCCAGCACCTTCGGAGATGAAATATAGAATGAATAATTGCAATTATCAACTACATTGACGACAATTACGGAGTCAAATATTTACCGGGAAGGCTGTTGTTGAATGCAAGCTCGTGAGGTCCGTCCGCATAG
Source organism: Stenichneumon culpator (assembly GCA_964017025.1). NCBI lineage: Eukaryota > Metazoa > Arthropoda > Insecta > Hymenoptera > Ichneumonidae > Stenichneumon > Stenichneumon culpator. The sequence goes on along the minus strand of OZ024780.1, from coordinate 13,035,295 downwards.
AACGAGAGATCGTAGTAGTAAACTGGATTATTTTTGTTGTTGGCAGCGAGAAATCTTTGAGTCTGATCGATTGCGGTTATGAAAAGGAGGTTCGACGATTGCTGGAAAGTATCAATTCTCATAATAAACCCATAATAAACATAATAATATCGTGCGTCTAACAGTACTCGAACTATTCCTATAAAGGATTCTCTCCGTTCATTGGTTTTTATGTAAATGGTATTTGCATAAAACCCACATTGATAAACTTCTGAAGTTCCTTATAGCTGATATGATCATAAGAGCTCAGGTTCCGATTGAGTCGCTCTTGTGCTGACATGATACTCTCCGGTACGTCCATGTGATACATTTCGGTTGCATAAATACATAGGTTGATCATTTCCCTGAGGATAATCGGCACTGCACGAACACTTTAGTTTTAGAAACTATATTCTCAATCTCAACAATGTAAATTAATCGAGTGTAAAACGTACCAGTGACCATGGAGACTGTTTCCTGATCTTCGTATCCGATAATCTGTGGAATTTGGTTGAAACGTCCGGTAAGGTATTTAGTGACAGTGCACTCTGTCAATAATGGTTCTATAGCAACGGATTCCTTTTCGACCGTCGGTTTGAATGCTCCCATAACCTGTTGAAGAAAAAAAACGCCATTGGTTGCTGTGCCGATCGGTAAACCAGATTCTAGGGGGTTTGGAGAATTAATTGTTACCGGATCTATATACGATGTTGCGTTTGTGATATTCCACGCTGGAACATCGTACAAAGCCTCGAGAATGCTGTCCGGGTTGGTCCAGCTGATCCCTAACTCATCAGTGAGCCTGTGAGCTTGTTGCAGGCATTGAGTAGTATTTTGAAATGCCCACGGATTTAACGGTACGCCACTCATAGATATCGAACCATGAAAAAGACCTGTAGTATCGTAATGATTGTGACATTTTTAACTGGCAACACAAAAAGATTTTCGCAAAGTGGGGACAGCTCTTGGATCGCGAAAGGGTTACATAATAAATTTTTCGGACCTGCGGCTGCGTTCGATAGTACCAGATAACCAACTGAGACAAATCCGGAACTTGCACCCATGATCGTAACATTTTTAGGATTGCCGCCGAATTTTGCGATGTTCTTTTGTACCCACTTGAGGCCGTGCACAAGATCCTTCAGAGCGGCATTTCCAGATGCGTTGGGATGGTTAAGGGATAGATAACCTGATAATTGTCAATAAATTGTGTATGAAACAATCGGATGTTTGAATGAATCCCCATTGTAATCAGGAAAACCTCAATAAGAACGATTACCAAATGCTCCATCACGATAATTGAGAGAAACGAACACGATGTCTTTCTCAAGCAAGTAATCTGGAGGAAATGCTTTCAAGGATGATGATCCAATAAGGAATGCACCCCCATAGATCCAAAAGATGACAGCTTTCAACGCCATTGGGGCTTCAGTCAAATTCCACTATAGTACCGTTAGTATTTGAGCAACAGGCTTTTTTTATTGTTCAACAGTCAGTGAGAAGTTTTTATTATCAACAAAAGTAAAATTTTTTAATATTTACAGAAAAATAAAGGTTTTTGTTTGTTTGTGGATCTTGTTTGTCTGGACTCTCTTTTGGAGATTGAATGTCTCATTGATTGAATATATTTATAATGTCGCAAAAATGTAATAATTACAGAAAAATTAATTACTTTCTTCCCAGTGATCGTTAAAGACTTAAATTGTTTACAATGATTGTTTACCCGTGGTGTGGCAACATTGAGGTACAAGCAATTCTCGACTCCCGTGATTTTCATTGTTTGGTAATGAAATTGAATACAGTCGGGAGCGTCTGTGGTTGCGTTATAAATTTCGGTCCACGGATCTGGATCGACGGGAGGCTGTCATGGGAATTACATAAATGTGATTTCAGCTCACTTCCGCGTCAATTCATCTTTGACATTATGTGACACATTACCTTGAATCTGAGATTTCCGAGAGGAGGTTTCGCAAAGGGGATGCCCTTGAAAGCTGCATATTTCACTGAATTAACGGTAGTGAGAATTGAACCTTGAACAGGACCAGAAGCCGTTTGTACCACCGCCGTCCGATTAGCTGCGCAGGATGTTCTGAAGAAACCTATCAGTATGATCGTTGAAAGTTGAAAGAACAGTATCTTGCTTTTCCTCAAAAATGCGGACATATTGTTTTGCATCTGTGTTATTGGAGACTTAAGTTCCGCTTTCACTATTAGTTCACGTTGCCGCGCTAGTGGCACTGCACTGTTACAGGGTTGTTTAAATGGTTAACTTAAGTAATGAGATTCCTACGTGCGCTGAACACATGTTGATTACTGCTCGTTAAAACTAAACGGGTTCATCACGGGTTATCAAGCAGTTCGACAGTTGCGGTCATAAGACGATTGACTGTATATGGGGAACGCCTATCTGTTACCTTGAAAACGAGAGCCGATAAAAATCTGAAAAAATTCCAGTTAATCACACTATGTATTAATACAACGTCAGGAACTTTCAGCCTAATCTAAGCGGGTCAGGGTTTTAGAACGTTCGATTTGACGTGGAATGGCCCATATGCATATCCAAATGAACCAACACAAAACCCTGAAGAGCGATCGTAAGTTCGAACTAACGACGTAAAATTCGACCCTTAGAAAGGTACATTGGGTGATATTGCCTGCGAGGTGATGTAACCATGCTTTTAAATAGAAACGAATGATGGTTGCTAGAATTTTTACTTATGTACATTGCTATTGCACGATCGGTGCGACAAATCGTGTGGATTATTTATCGCACGGGAGTGAATTATTTAACTTTTAGCAGCTAAGTGCAGTGCTCCGTATCTCCTTTTTGCTACTACTTCGAATAACGGGCACATTGAAGGCATCGAATAAAGATAAGTAGCAAATAAATTATCATGACTAGTGGAAAAAAGATAATCAGTCGTCAAAAAGAGGACACTGGAACGACTTCGTTCAAAGAGGTTCAAAATTATCCTCGGAGCGAGTTAACGAACTTTTTAATTTCCTCGGAAAGAATAAAAAAAATGGTCTTGCATTTTTTACTGTGAGTACCATACAGCAAAAAAATGATACTACAAAAAATATCATGTGTTTGCTAGCGCATATGGTGGTTTGGGCGCTTCGCGCGCTCGCAGTATCTAGGGGAGACCGGGGCAAAATGACATAGCGGGGCAAAACGGGAAAGTGAGGGCAAAACCCAATTTTTCAATAATTTTTGAATGCCCCATAATATTAAGACGTTTCAAATCGATTCGACGGTCGAAAGTGCGTTTCGTCGCTCGTGATAAACGAGTCATTTTTCATTCATTTATATTTGACATTTTTAATATAACATAATTGCTAATATTTGACATTACTTTTTGGTACTAACTTATCTACGATAAGATATACTTCGTATATCACGGAAATGTATCCTTGTCTATTCCGAGGCACGATTGTGTTATGGTATGATTGAATTATTCGATTCACGGTAAAGTTTTCAGGGGAACCGTGAAAGTAATACGTGAATTGTTGTCACATTCGGTGGCCCCACTGAGATATCGCCAACTAGAATTTTCATCAACATCCATATCGGCGGTCACGATCCTTCGGTTGATACTCAGTTCATTTCCGATATCGAGGATGATTCCCGAAATTCGCGAGTCAGGCCATGTGATGTTCAACGGATAACCGCCATGCACCCAGTCAGGTGTCGGATTACTATTTTATTAATTGAAAAAAATAAAATGAGCATTTTGGATGTAAGAACGCTTACAGTGCGGTGTAAACTTTTTTTATGATGAATTTTCACTATCCTCTTACCCGTATTTTGCAAAGTTAGTCCACATTGTGACCATGCGATTAATTGTACGACGTACGGGACTGGTGGGATTGGTACTGTAGTTCATTTGTGGATAGTAAAATAAGAAAGAAGTATCATCACCATGTCCAGCACCTTCGGAGATGAAATGTGGAATAAATAATTGAAAAAACCAACTAAATCGACAATAATTATGGACTTAAATATTAACCGGGAAGGCTGTTGTTCAACGCGAACTTGTGAGATCCATTCGAATAGAACGAAATATCGTAGTAGTATACTGGATTATTTTTGTTATTGGCAGCGAGAAATCTTTGAGTCTGATCGATTCCGGCTATGAACATGAGGTTTGACGTTGCCTGAAAAGTATCTATTCTCATTATAAAATATCATTTGTCTAACAGTACCCGAACTATTCCTGTATAAGATTGGATTCATTTTTTTTTTTTTATAAATGCATGAATCCAACATTGATAAATTCCCGAAGTTCCTTATAGCTGAGATCATCATAAAAGCTTAGGTTCCGATTAAGTCGTTCTTTTGCTGACAGGATACTGTCCGGTATGTCCATATGATACATTTCGGCCGCACCAATGCACTCATCGATAATGTCGTGGACAAAGGCCGGCACTGTACAAACACTTTCGTTTTAAAAACTACTATATTCTTAGTCTCATATATTTAAATGAATTGAGTGTAAAACGTACTAGTGACGAGGGAAGCTGTTTCCTGATCTTCGTAGCCGATAATCTGTGGAATTTGGTTGAAGCGTCCCGTAAGGTATTTAGTCACAGTGCACTCGGTCAAAAATGGTTCAATAGCAATGGATTCGTTTTCGAGCGTCGGTACGAATGGTTGGAAAATCTGTTGAATAATAAACTCGTCATTGGTTGCCTTGCCGATCGGTAAGTCGGATTCTACAAGGATTGAAGAATTCATTGTTACCTGAGCCATATGCGATGTTGCGTTTATGATACTCCACGCTGGAACATCGTACAAAGCCTCGAGAATGCTGTTTGGATTGGTCCAGCTTATTCCTAACTCATCGGTGAGCCTGTGAGCGTAATGTAGACATTTAGCAGTAGATTGAAATGCCGAGGGATTTAACGGTACGCCACTCATAGAAATCGAACCATGGAAGAGACCTGTAGTATAATAATGATTTGGACATTTTTAACTTGTAATACAAAAAGATTTTTGCTATGTGGGCAGACCTGTTTGATTGTGAGAGGGTTAAATAATAAATTTTCCGAACCTGCGGCTGAGTTTGATAACACCAGATAACCAACTGCGGCAGCTCCTGAACTTTCACCCATGATCGTAATATTTTTGGGATTGCCGCCGAATTTGTCGATATTTTTTTGTACCCACTTGAGGCCTTGTACAAGATCCTTCAGACCGGCATTTCCAGATGCGGTGGGATAATTAAGGGATAGATAACCTGATAATTGTTTCAATAAATTGTGTATGAAACGATTGGATGTTTGAATGAATCTCCATTGTAATCAGGATAATCTCGATTAGGACGATTACCAAATGGTCCATCACGATAATTTAGAGAAACGTAGACGATGTCTTTCTCGAGCAAATAATCTGGAGGGTAAGATTTAAAGGTTGATGATCCACTAAAGAATGCACCTCCGTAGATCCAAACCATGACAGCTTTCAACTCCGTCGGGGCTTCTGCCAAATTCCACTATACTAGCGTTAGTATTTTTTACGAAGATTTTTTTTTCTTAACAGAATAGACATTGTATATTTAATAGAATTCGCATATTTACAGAAAAGCCAAAAATTTTTTTGTTCGCGGATTTTGTTTGTCATGGATTGAAGATTTTCATTGTCGCAAAGATTTAATAATTACACGAAAACAAGTTACTTTCTTCCTAGTGATAGTCAAAATCTCAATATAATGATTGCTTACCAGGGGTGTGGCAACATTGAGGTACAAGCAATCCTCGTCTCCAGCGATTTTCATTGTTTGGTAACGAAATTGAATACAATCGGGAGCGTCCGTGGTCGCGTTATAAACTTCGGTCCACGGATCTGGATCGACGGGAGGCTGTCATGGGATTATTACATCAATGCGATTTGACCGCTCTTCACCGTCAGTTCTTTGATATAATTTAACACAACTATACTTTGAATCTGTGAATTCCGACCGGAGGTTTTGCAAATGGTATACCCGTGAAAGCTGCATATTTCACTGAATTAACGGTAGTGAGAATTAAACCTTGAACAGGACCAGAAGCCGTTTCTACCACTGTCGTCAGTTTAACTGCGCCGGATCCTTCGATAAATCCTATCAGTATGATCGTTGAAAGTAGAAAGAATAGCATCTTTCTTTTCCTCGAAATTTCGCACACACTTTTTTGCATCCGTGTTATCAGAGACTTAAGGTGCGCTTTCACTATTAGAGAACCTTACCTCGTCAGTGGCACTGCGAATGTGTCTGTCTCGGGGTAGTTTAAATGGTTAACTCAAGTAATGAGATTCCTACGTGTGCCGAACACATATAGATCACTGCTCGTTAAAACAAAATGGGGATATCCTGGATTATCAGACACCGATTAGCATGCTTCGACAGTTGCCGTCATAAGACGATTGCCCACACATGCTCATGCAAATGGAAAAAAAACCTACAAATAGTGTCTATCAGGTGGTATACTGCGATCGTAGAACTTATGTGACCGTAGAAACATACCTTGGAAAGGTACTTTAGGTGATATTGCCTGCGAGATGATGTAACTATGTTGTTAAATAGAAACGAATGGCGCTTGCTGAGATTTTAATTTATGTGTACGTTGCTATTGCGCGATCGCTGCGATGAATCGGTAAACTATTTAACTCCTCGCAGCTAAATGCAGTGCTCCGACTTTTCTCTTAGTTACTATATTCGAATAACGGGAACATTGAAGGCATCGAATAAAGACAAGTAGCAAATATATTATCATAACTGTAGTGGAAAAAAAGACAATTGGTTTTCAAAAAGAGGTTACTGGAAAGAGTTCCTGAGGAAGGGGTCCAAAATGATCCTTAGCGCGAATTAGCGTACGATTTGAATTGCTTAGGAAAATAAAAAAATTGTCGCGCATTTTTTATAGGGTTGTACAGATAGGCCGGCCTAGCTGGCTAATATCTTATTCGGCTAATGGATTTTATAGTTTGGCCGGCTAAGCTCATATAGTCTTGGAATTTTTTGACGAATTGTTATGTTTTTTTCTCCATCGATTTAATTGTTAGATTCGCTGTGTTCGCGATAAATGCTGTCGTTACGCGATTGTAATGTCCGTACGTCTCATAAACGTTTCAGAGCCCTCGCTGCTCTCATTTCACGGCTCTCGGAACTGCCGAAAATGAAGCAGGGACGTAACGGTCCTTGTAATGCGCGCACGTATCGCTCTTGCTACCGCTTTATCTGCTCTCTGCTTTCTGTACAGATACACTGATAAACTATCCAACCGCTTGCTAACGCCAAATTGTATCTCCGGTTTTCTCCGGCTTTCTGCAAAGCTTCGCCCGCAGCTATCTCATGTAGTAACGAGCGAACACTACAATTGCATACGTTAACAATTGGGATATTAAAAAATAAAATTTGACCCGCAAAATAAGCGTCATATTCCCTGAATTCGTGCTCTTTCACTGAAAGTGTAAATAGACCGGTTTCTAACATTTTATCGTTTATTAAAACGTGTATATACTTGGCCAGGCGAAACCTCTCCTGTTTCGCGACAATCAATCCAATTATCTGGGGTAAATTGGCAAAGTTTCCAGTTGTTACGTGATAACAGTGGGAACGCGCAACGATAGCGCAAAGGGAAGGGTTGTGGAAGGCTGCCGGAATGACTGACCGGAATGACTGATAATAATTCAGTATTTATTGCGATAACAAGCGTGAGTAAGTCGTGTGAGAGAAAAGTAATATGATAAGCGACTGATAGCCGTGAAGGCTGCTCGCGTGACATTAACTGGTGAGACTCTGGTGTCCTTTCGGTGGGCCGTACATAGAGGGGAGCGAGAGTCCGCGGTGCACCGAAAGGGCTGCGAATCTTAATTCCGCCACGAGAGCAGTGTTGTCGTGAACCCGGTGAACCATTTTTTGATAAAACACTCCGTCAAAATAGGATCAGTAGCGATAGTTGCATTTTCTGTGGTCGGACGGAATACTATCAAAAATATTACAAAATATTAGAAAAATAAGTAAGGAAAACATTATATGTAATAGTAAGATTTTTCTCGTGATAAACGTGTATTTTTTCCTGCTGGCATTTGTCGTGTTGTCATTGAACGTTAACAGATATTGGTTTTTGGTACTACTCTGCGATAAGATATATCACCATAGATTTCCGAAAAGTATCCTTATCTGTTCCGAGACACAATTGTGTTATGGTCCGATTGAATTATTCAATTCACGGTACAATTTTGAGGGGTACCGTGAAATTAATGCTTGAATTGTAGTCACAAGCGCCGGCTTCACTGAGATATGGCCAATAGGATTTTTGAACGAAATCCATGTCGGGGGTCACAAATCTCTGTTCGATTCTCAGTTCATTTCCAATCTCGAGGTTGATTCCCGAAGATCCTGAGTCCGGCCATGTGATGTTCAACGGATAACCGCTATCCACCCAGTCAGGTGTTGGATTTCTATTTTTATTATTGAAAAAAATAACATCAATATTTTATATGGCAAAGTGATCACAGATTTTGGATGTCAGGACGCTTATAATGAAGTATAAAGATTTTTCACGATCAATTTTCACTGTCTTACCCGTATTTTGCAAAGTTGGTCCACATTGTGACTATGCGATTAATTGTACGACGTACGGGACTCGTGGGATCGGTACTGTAGTTCATGCGCGCATAGTAAAATACGTAGCTGATATCATCCCCATGCGCAGCACCTTTGGAGATGAAATTTAGAATAAATAATTGACAATACTAACTAAATCGACGATAATTATAAATTTAAATATTAACCCGGAAGGCTGTTGTTCCAGGCGATAGCGTGGGGTCCGTCCGTATAGTACGAAATACGGTAGTAATAAACTGGTTTATTTTTGTTATTGGCAGCGAGAAATCTTTGAGTCTGATCGATCCCGGCTATGTACAAGCGGTTCGACGTTTCCTGAGTAGTATTAATTCTCATAATTAGATATCATTTTTTTAACAGTAATGGAACTATTTTTTGTCAATAGATTTTGTGCATTGATGGGTTTTTCTATAAATGGTATTTGCCTTGAACCCACATTAATAAACTTCCGAAGTTCGTTATAGTTGATATCTTCATAAAAGCTCCGGTTTCCATGCAGTCGCTGTTTAGCTGAAATAACACTCTCGCACACGTTCATATGATACGTTTCGGCCGCGACAGTGCATTGGTCGATTATTTCGCTGATAACATCCGGGACTGCAAAAACATTTTCGATTTGAAAACTGTATTCCCAATGCGATTATTTTCAATTAATTTAGTGCGGAACGTACAACTGACGAAGGCCAATATTTCCTGATCTTCGAATCCGATAATCTGTGGAATTTGGTTGAAGCGTCCGGTAAGATATTTTGTGACAGCGCACTCTGTCAATAATGGTTCCATAACAACGGCTTCATTTTCGATCGTCGGTGCGAATGGTGCGAAATTCTGTTGCAGAATAAAATCGTCATTGCTTGCCGTAACAATCGGTAATCTAGATTCCAGGATTTTTGGGGTATTAACTGTTACCCGAGCTATATATGCTGTTGCGTTCACTATCTTCCATGCCGGAATATCGTACAAAGCCTCGAGAACGATGTCCGGTTGGGTTGAGTTGATTCCTAACTCTTCAATGAGCCTATGAGCTTGATGGAGAGCCCTAGCAGGAGTGTGAAATGCCCAGGGGTTTAACGGTACACCGCTCATAGAAATCGAACCATGGAAAAGACCTGCAGTATATTAACGATTTGGATATTTTAACTGGTAACACAACAAGATTTTCCCAAAATGGGCATACCGGTTGAATCCTGAAAGGGTTAAATTATAAATTTTCCGAACCTGCCGCTGAGTCTGATAGCACGAGATAACCAACTGCGGCAGATCCAGAACTTCCACCCATGATCGTAACATTTTTGGGATTGCCGCCGAATTTCGCTATGTTCATTTGCACCCACTTGAGGCCTTGCACCAGATCCTTCAGACCAGCGTTTCCAGATGCGTTAGGATGATGAAGGGACAAGTAACCTGATGATCGTAAACAAATTGGGCATCAAACAATCGGATGCTCAAATGAATCCTCTTTGAGATCAGAATAACGTTAATAAGGACGATTACCAAGTGGTCCCCCACGATAGTTCAGAGAAACGTAGACGATGTCTTTCTCGAGCAAGTAATCTGGAGGGAAACTTTTCAGGGTCGATGATCCAAGAATGAATGAACCCCCATAGATCCAAAGCATGACAGTTTTCAGCTTCTTCGGGGCTTCTGTCAGATTCTACTATAGTGCTATTAGTAATTAAGCAACAGGCACATTTCTATCGTACAACAGTCAGTCAGAAAATTTTTTCTTCAACAATATTAAATTCTTCGGATATTACAGAAAAATAAAGAATTTTTTGTCCCTGGATTACGTTTGTGTGGATATTTCTTTACAGATTGAATGGTTCGATGGATTTTTTTCATTGTCGCACAGATTTAATCACAATAAAACAAATTACTGTCGTTCCAGTAATCGTTAAACAGTTTAATTCTTTATAATGATTATTTACCATTCTTGTAGCGACATTGAGGTACAAGCAATCCTCGGCTCCCTCGATCTTCATCTTATTGGGATCAAATTGAATACACTTGGAAGCGTCTTTGGTCGCATTGTAAACTTCGGTCCACGGATCTGGATCGACTGGAGGCTGTCATGGGTTTATTACATCAATGCGATATAAATCTCCCTTCCGCGTCAATTCGTCTTTGACATAATTTCACACAACTGTACCTTGAATCTAAGATGTCTGAGAGGAGGTTTTGCAAATGGGATTCCCTTGAAAGCTGCATATTTCACTGAATTAATGGTTTTGAGAATTAAACCTTGAACAGGACCAGAAGTCGTTTGTACCACTGCCGTCCGTTTAGCTGCGCCGAGTGCTCCGAAGAAACCTATGAGCATGATTGTTGAAAGATGAAGGAATAGCATCTTGTTTCTCCGCGAAATTGTGTACATATTATTGTGCATCTGTGTTATCAGACTTTTAAGGCTCGCAGCCACTATTAGTAAGGGCTGCCTCGCCGGTGGCACTGCGACTGTTTAACTGAAGTAATGAGATTCTTACGTGTGTCGAACAGTGTATTGTTCACCGCTCGTAAACATAGTTTATCACCGATTATCAGGCAGAAATTTAGGTACTTCCGCAGTTGCGGTCACAAAACGATTACTGTATAAGCATATGCAGATGGACAAAAACACTGTCAAATAGTGTCAACCAAGGAGGAAATTGCGGTCGTAGAACCTATTTGGTCGTAGAAACGCCCCTTAATAAGCTACTTTTGGGTAAAATTTGAAATTTCTGAAATTTTCAAAAACTCGTTTGTATTTAAAATCGTCGCTTGTAAATGCAAACGAAAGACTCTGGCGTTTCCAGGGTTTTTAATTTTTGTATACACATTGCTATTGCACCGTCGCCGCAATGAATCTAGTGAATTATTTATCGTGTGGGCGTGAATGATTTAACTTTGAGTACTCGTGCAAAATAGTACATTACACCACGAGGGCGAAAAACGTTTTTCTAACGAGTGTGAGCTGTAATCACACGAGTTAGAAAAGTGTTTCGCACGAAGGATGTTCTAAATTTGACATCATAAGGTGCGAAAATGGCGGTTTTACGCACGCGAAGCGGGCGGAGAATTTGCTTACACGAGGAGGATAAATACATTTTATTGCTTCGCCATTGATATCTATTTTTCCTCATTATTTTAATGTTTTTTTAATAGATTGTGTTTCAAAACGTCAAAATAAATATTCCTAATTTCATCATTATTATAATTGTCTCCTACACATTCGCAATATTTAATATATTAGTTTCCTTCTCTGCCTTTTGTTTAGTATTATATCGCTTCTTATTCGTAACTATGATCATTAAATAGTATTGAAAATAAAAGTATAGATAATATCATCACATTAAATCTAATGTTATCAGAGTTTGATTTCAACATGGGGAAGGAGCAATCGACGGATTCTTGTCTACAGTCGGCGATAGTGGGTAGCATCTGCCAACTATGTGATTGTATCCGTCGTACATCATCATTGATCGGTCTTCGTCCGATCGAGAGCTCATTTCCGAAATCCAGGCAGTCTCCAGTCATTTTCGAATCCGGCCAGGTGATGTTCAAGCTATACTCATTCACCCAACTCGGAGTAGGATTTCTAAAAGAAAAAAGAAATTGAAAAGTTTCAGTAACATTCACTGGTAACTGAATTCAAAAAATCACTTGACTTACCCATATTTGGCGAAGTTGGCCAACATTGTAGTCATTCTATCTCTCGTAAGGGCCAAAGGGTCATTGAGATCGAGACTATAGTTGACGATTGGAACATGGAAAATGTATGCAACATCGTCACCGTGGGTGGGACCTTGAATGAGAAAATTAAACCATTTTTTTTTGTCAAATATGTTTGATTTTTTTAAAAGATTTATACCGTCTCAGGAAGTATTGAAACGATGACCAAATACAATACTTGGTTTGGAATATATAAGTGATACATTCTTAAACGGGACTAGGTCAATTCTCACGGAAAGGAAAAAAAATATTGTCGCCCATTTTTCTACTATATGTACGATACTGCAAAAACAGACACTGCAAAAAATAACATTTGCTTGCTGTATAAATCACTGACCGTCGAATGTGCAATTCCAGCGCACTTTGTGTAGGGATCTAGGATAATTGAACGAAACATGGTAGTAATAGATTGGTTGGTCATCATAATGAGTGGCGAGAATCTGTTGGGTCATGTCGATCATGGCGATAAAGATGAGATCAGCTGTTGCCTGTAAAAATATAAAATAACTAGGGAAGCACGATTTCCAAGATTCGTGCTGTAAAGCCATTTTCTTCTTGACTTACATCCAAAGTGTCTTGAATTAAAGTAGAATTAAATAAAGTCCAATTGCGAGCACCCGTGGCATATATTTCTTTAAATTTCTCGATAGAATCTGGAACCTTGAAGCGGATAGATTCGGCCGTTTCGACGTAACTCTTGATTGTTAACATGTACGCTTCAATCCCTTTAAAATACAATACCAACATCATAATATTTTTAATCTCGTAATTTTATCGATATGGACGGCTTTCTCAACCGATTTAATTGTTAGATTTATTCGGATCATATATATCTTTTTCAAATTTATCTCGAAAAATTATCGTCGAATTCGTTGAATTCGTTCTCTTTCGCTGGAAGTGTAAGTGACTCGATTTCTTACATCTTATCGCTTATAAAAATGTGTACATACCTGGACAGGCGAAAGCTAGAGTTTCCTCATCCATGAATCCAATTAACAAGGGTAATTTGGTAAAGTTTCCGGTATACCATTTTTTGATAAAACACTCCGTAAAAATAGGATCAGTAGCTATAGTCGCATTTTCTATAGTTGGACTGAATGCTATGACCTGTAAAGAAAAATAATAATAATAAAAAAATGATAATTTTGACAAAGTTTGTACTTGTGTAATATCTACACCTCTGGGATGTAATAGGTGCCCACAGTTAGATCCTCCGCCGATGCGCTGTAGAAAGCTTTGAGAAGGGTTTCTTGATTTGTCGAATTTATACCCAACCACTGAGCGAGCATTTCAGTTCTACGTTGATTCGATGCAGCGGAATGGAATCCCCAAGGAGCCAATGGCGTACCGCTCATGGCTATTATACCCTGAAAGAGTCCTGTCGAATCCTATCAATGGTATGTAGCGAATATTATGATGAATACATTCATTTTTTTATACCTGCGGAAGCTTCGGACATTGCGTGATAGAATGTCGACATGCTTCCAGAACTGCCGCCCAATAACGTCACATTGTTCGGATTGCCACCGAATTTTTCGATATTTTTCTGTATCCACTGAAAGACGAGTCTTTGATCCTTGAGGCCTGCGTTTCCGGTTGCATTAGGATGATTCATATTCAGAAAACCTTCGACGAATTATTTTTATAAAATTATCTTCGCCCGTATTAGTCGTACTAAATTGCGAGAATTACCTAATACGCCGAGACGATTGGTGAAGGTAACAAGTATGATGTCTTTCTCGATCAAGAAATCCGGACCGAACATCCAGATCCCCGATGTACCTCTCCTCCATGCACCTCCGACGAGATAGATCATAACACTCTTCAGCTTTGTCGGTGTGTTCGTCAGATTCACCTATTATATTAACAACTAGTTTATAAGAGATATTTACTTCCGCATAGCCCAGTGATTGATTGCTATGAAGTATTTGTCGTTTATTACCACAGGCGTGAAGATATTGAGAAACAGACAATCTTCCGTTCCCATGACGATGTCATTAGCGCTACCCGTTTGAATACAGTCGGGCGCTTCAGCAGTGGCGTTGAAAACTTCAACCCATGGAGCAGCGGGAATTGGAGGCTGGCAAACATTTTATACATTTGTGAGTTGTAATATAACTTTTTAAATGCCTAAACATCTTTGATGGCACTTCTAAGTGAAAAGGGTCCTTAAAAAGCATACGGTTAAAGTGTCTTCGAGGAAATTTTAATCTGGAAGGCACTTGGATCATTATTAATCAGGGCCTCGGAAGAGGCCGTATGTTTATTTGATTCCCACCTGATCCCAAAATTGCTGAATAAAATCGTAGTTAGCACCCGTAAGTACCTGTACTCACGGGTACACATTACTATTTTCAAGCATCTTCAGCAGTGTTTTCTTTACCTTGAATCTTTGCCAGCCGACTGGAGGTTCGCCGTATCTGATTCCCCTGAAAGATGAGTATCTTATCGACTTCATGACAGTAGTCTTTATTTCTCCCCGTACAGGACCATGTGTCGTGTTCACCACAGCTGTAAGTTCAGCTACAACTAGTGGAGATATTAAAGTGATGATAAATGCTGATGGTAAAAAAGACATCTCGTACGTCCACGAAACTCTGCACCTACAAATGCAATGCAGTCATTAGGTCGTTATTTAAAATATGATAGAATTTGTACTGTGTATATCTGAGTATGCAATACCTTTTAAATAATGTGTCGAACAGACGATGCAATAACGCTGACAAGGGAGCCAACACTGAAAATATGTTCACAACAAAATGTTTTAGAGTTATTGTCGCTATTGGCCACCGTTCATAATCGTTACATTGTATGTTCTCAACGATGAGCAGAGACTTGCTTTTCTTCGCGTTTTCAAAGCAAATAGTAAAATTATACGGTCGTTATGCACACCGCGATTATAGTCACGTAGATAGCAATAGACAAGAAAAACGAAACATCTATCACTTCAGGAAAATGTATACTTAATAATAGGGTACAAGACCGCCAGACACTCATGGACACTCAACGACACTTAACGACCCGCACGAACCTCCATAATTCAAGTGTCTATGAAATCTTATTTTTCGACGCAAGTGACGTAATACCGAAAATACCTCACTTCCGATTGGCGCTTGGGGAATTTTTAATTATTGTGTATACATCGCCATTACAAATTATTAGTGAATTCTTTATTATGGCGTTGACTTGCCGCATTTTTTCGTTCTTATCAAAACATTTAATAATTTTATTACACGACTTATTCACATTTTTTTAACGCAGAAGCTCGCATGATTTTCTCTATCTATGCTCTTTATTATTGTGTTAATTAAAATACATTTTATTGCTTTGCCATTAATATCTTTTTTTCTTAGTTTTGTTGTTATTGTTTTTGTTGAACACATTATACTATTCACGAATAAATATTTCTAATTTCATCATTATCATGATTGACGATTCGTTCCTATTCGTTTGGCAATCTCCTATCTTCGATTATTTCCTTCAAGTAAATACTAACGTTCATAATGATTAATTGATTAATTTCCTGCTCCGTTTTTTTTCTAGTCTTTCGATTCTTATTCCTAGCTGTGTATATTACATTATATTGAAAATAAAATTAAAGATAATATTATTACATTAAATTTAATATCATTACAATATGATTTCGAGATCTGGACGGAGCAATCGACTGATTCTCGTTTGCAGTGGTCAATCGCGGGGAGAATTGGCCAGATATGCGATTCCATCTGTCGCACAATATCATTGATCGGTCTCGGTCCTGTCGAGAGCTCATTTCCGATCTCCAGGGAATCTCCAGCCACTCTTGAGTCCGGCCAGGTGATGTTTAAGGTATACTCACTGACCCAGTCTGGAGTGGGATTGCTTAAGAAAAAAATAATTCAAAAGTTTCATGCACATTCGTTGATTAATAACTTTAAAAAATCATTCAATTTACCCATATTTAGCGAAGTTAGTCCACAAGGTAGTAACTCTATCTCTCGTAAGAGCCAAAGAATCATTGAGATCGAGACTATAGTTGGCACTTGGAATATGAAAAATGTATGCAAGCTCGTCACCATGGGCGGCACCTTACATGAGAAAATGAAACAGAATTTTTGTTCTTCTCTAATGTGTTTGAATGTTATAAGATTTTTGTTATTTTAGGAAGTACTGGAATTACCCGAATCCCCAACATTAGGCCAGAATAAAACATTTAGATCGGAATGTATAGGTGATACATCCTTAAACAGTACGATTTCAATTTCCTCGGTAAGGAAAAAAAAAAATTGTTGCCTATTTTAGTACTTTATGTGCGATGCAGAAAAAAACGAAATCAATTACAAAGAAATAACGCGTGTTTAGTGTATAAATCACTGACCATCAAACCGACACTTCCAGCGCAGTTTGTGCATGGATCTAGGATAGTCGAACGAAATATGGTAGTAATAGATTGGTTGATCATCGTTATAAGCAGCGAGAGCCTGTTGTGTTATGTCGATCAAGGCGATAAAGAGGAAATCTGTTGTTGCCTTAGAAAAATCAAAATAATTAGTATGATACGAATTCCAAAATTCGTGCCGCCGAGACATTTTTCTCGTGACTCACATCGAGAGTCTGCTGCATAAGAGTAGAATTGACGAGAGTCCAATTGCTGGTACCCCTGCCATATATTTCTTTAAATTTATTGATAGAATGTGCACTGTCGATGCCGATAATTTCGGACATTTCGATGTACTTATCGACTGTTGCCATGTATGCTGCAACGCCTTTGAAATACAATATCATTATCATAATATCTTTTACCTCGTCATTTCATCTATATGTATGACTTTCTTCTTCGATTTGATTGCCAATTTCATTCAGATAACATTTTTATGTATTTGACTCGAAAAATTGCAGTCAAATCCTCTGAATTCGTTTTCCTATAATTAGAAGTGCAAGTTGCCCGATTTCTTATATTCTATCGTCTATAAAGAATATACAAACCTGGACATGCGTAAGCCACAGTCTCTGCGTGCGTGAATCCAAGCATCTGCGGTACTTTCGTAAATTGTCCGGTGTACCATTTGTCGACGATGCACACCGTGAGAATCGGATTAATAGCGATAATGGCATTTTCTACAGTCGGACCAAATGCTACGGTCTATTAATAACCGAAACAAAAATGATAATGAAGAATATATCGAAATTTCGGGAAAAGTTTCAATTTGAGTAATATTTATCACCTCTGGGATGTAGTAGGTGCCTACAGTTAGATCCTCCGCTGATGTATTGTAGAAAGCCTCAAGAAGGGTTTCTTGATCTGTTGAATTTATGCCCAGCCAGTGAGCGAGCATTTCAGCGTTACGTCGAGCTATTCCAGCAGGTTGGATCGCCCAAGGACTCAATGGCGTAGCGCTCGCGGCTATTGAGCCGTGAAAAAGCCCTGACGAATTCTTTTAATGGTTGAAGTCTTATATGATGGATAATATTAGTAGAAAATTATTTTTTTTTACCTGTGGAAGCTTCGGAGACCACGTGATAAAATGTTGATATGCCTCCAGAGCTGCCGCCAAATAGCGTTACGTTGTTCGGATTGCCACCGAATTTTTTTATATTCCTCTGTACCCACTGCAAGACCAGCCTCTGGTCTTTGAGGCCAGCGTTTCCGGTTGCATTAGGATGGTTCATATTCAAAAACCCTTCGACGAATCATTGTCGTATAATTCTCTGTACCCGTATTGGTCGTAATAAATTGAGACAGCTACCTAATACTCCAAGACGGTGATTGAAGGTAATAATTATAACGTCTTTCTCGATTAAGAAATCTGGTCCGTACATCCAGATCGCCGCTGTACCTTTTCTCCATGCACCCCCGACAAAATAGACCATTATACTCTTTAACGGTGTCGGCAACTTCTCGAAATTCGTCTGTCGTAATATCAAAATGTTTATAATTAATTTAGTTTCGTAAGTGCTCGATTATCAATAAAGTATTTGCCTATTATTACCACAGGAGTGAAGACATTGAGAAACAGGCAATCCTCGGATCCCCTTACAATGTCATTAACGGTACCCGTTTGAATACAGTCGGGCATTGCTTCAACAGCGTTGAAAACTTCAACCCATGGACGAATGGGAACTGGAGGCTGTCAGACATTTTGGACATTCGTGCGGCAATATTGTGGTATTATTATTTTTTATATGAAAACATTTTTAGCGGGACATCAAATTAAACTGCCTCCACGGAAACTTTAATCCGGGAGGCTCTTAAAATAATCATGGTCTCGGAAGGGGCTTGATTATTTGATTTCCACCTCATGCTAAAATTATTTAAGATTTGTTTGCACACAATTATAGTGAGCACACGTGACTAGCTGTACTCACTACTTCTTTTCGCTCGTATTCAGCATTGTTTTCTTTACCTTGAATCTTCGGAACCCGAGTGGAGGTTCGGCGTATCTGATTCCTCTGAAAGATGAGTATCGTATTGATTTCATAACTGTAGTCTTTATTTCGCCCTGCACAGGACCATCGGTCGTGTTCACCACAGTTGTAAGTTCAGCTACAACTAGCGAAGACATTAAACTCATGAAAAATATTGATAGTAAACAGGACATCGCATAGGTCTACGAAACTCGACACCTCTGAAAAAAATATTTTCTTTAGCTCCTTAGTTGTTCTTTTTCAAATAAGTAGTTCGTTTTAAAATACGAAAGAATTTAAACTGTTATTGTTTACACATACCTGAGTATGCGTATATTTTGGAGACTGTATCGAATAGACGATACCATAACACTACTGTGCCACCACTGAAAATATATGCACAGCAAAGCGTTTTAGAGTTATTATGGTCGTTGGCCATCTTTTGTAATTGTTAAACTGTCAGATCCCAGTAATAAGTGGAGGGTTGTTTACCGTCGCGGTTCAATACTATCAGTAAAATTATACACTCGTTATGCATACCGCGATAATAGTGACTTAAACACTTTCGGAAAATATTGTTACGACCGAGCGAATGAATAACACGCGTATTAGGTTTTGGAGCGGATATTATTATGTACAATCGCAGCTAAATATCTCGAACACGAACTGTCAAACGTCTGTTTACTCTGGAAGTCCGATCAAGACTGTTCTACACGACGATCGATCTTGCATCGATCGTCCGTTCGTTCGTCTCTTTTCAAACCTAACTAATACCGTGTGCCTCAACGCATAGGCAGGAACATATTGGTTACAATATCTACTTAATAACAAAACACGAGACCACCAAAGCCTTGTAGCGTCGGCAGCCGTAATTAATTATCTTTGAATATTTATCCACGACTATCGATGCTCGGCTGTATGACATGTCGTTCAATACGTACTTTACATAGTATTATGTAATGTAGTGATAAATTAATGAGAGCAAAATGATGTACCGAACGTTTTGGCTCTCTATTCCCCTCAGATTTTATGTAGCGGTGATAAGAAGCTCGTGAGAATAACAATAATTAACGAATCATAACATTTGTACGGCGTTCTATAAACATTCATTTATCTCACGAGTAATGAGAGCAGGTTTATTATTTAAACAAATCTTCGCTCTGATGCTGAAATATCGCCGAAATTATACGGTCCGTGCTCGCCGAACGATGAAAATAAACATAATGCAAATTATCAATCATCGAAGTGGGTGAGTGTGACGCGCTATTGACTGCGGCGAGTGTATTCGTTCGTTCATTTCTCTCTCGCCCACTCCATCTCGCTCTGTGGCGGTAAATACACTCGGTGATCATTGGATAATGATAGGATGTCCTATTCGCTTCCATTCGGTTACAATCCCGTCTCTCCCTCGTTGCTTGTACGATGGAACGAAGCGAATGAGCAGGGAGGGAGTCATCATGTCGTAACGGCACACTTAACGTTCCCGCGATATCCCGCGTAGCGTATAGAATAGCTCGGGCTAAACAGCTTCCGTACGAGTAGACGCTCCCAGGTCCATACGAGCGGCACGCTGATGGCCTCGTCACAGTGGATTCCGTCGATCAAAAAAGCCTTCTCGGCCTTCACGGCCGACCATGAACATAATCCCTCGGTATAATATAATAATCAATGATGAATAACAAAAGAATGAAACATTATACCCAACGATCGATAAGTAACGTATGCCGGGAATGCCATGATGTATAACGTGTAACCAAAACCGCACGAAGGAAGAACGAAATTGAAGAAGCTCTCGCAGGATTAACGGATACGCGGACCACCGGTCGCGAAATTGTCGTATCGTTCGTGGTAACCAATACCGTCCTGATCGGAAGAGGATCTACGCGTTTCTTCGCTGCTGCTCCTTCCGTTGACGAATTTTTTGTTGTTTTCCATGAATCAATCAGGGCGTGTAGCGCGCACTCCTCACACCCGATATCCATACCGAGCACGAAGCATCTTGGCCGTCGTCGTTGTCTTCGTTTGCTTCTTCATAAACCTTGCCCACCGGCTCAAGCCCGCCGAAACTCAATACCCCGGTCGCTCAGGGGTATCGCGGATATTGCGTTACTGTGTTTCATTACCGGCCGACAAGCCGGACGCGGATGCCGGTGGTAACAGCTCCTCCTCAGCAGTACGGATCTCCTGTATAGTGGTCTCGTATGCCGGCATCCCGTTCGGCGCCTTGTCGCTTCTTAGTTCCTTTGTCACGTCGTCGCTTCCTACGAGCGAGCCCAGTGTCTTTTACCATTCTCTGTGCCACCGTTTCTTCGGTGACTAAATGCGCGACATACCGGGTGACAAGAGCCTTTCAGACGAAACAACAACAACACGAAAATGAAGGAGGTTCAACATGTCCAACGGCTAGCGTTAGCCACGTGGATGAAATTCACTTGGAACTTTGGGAATCAGAGTTTATAACTCTCGAAGTATGCTCTTTCGTGGCTTCGAATCGGTGAAATGTCCCTAATCTCCTGATCTGGATGAGAAGACGTTCGAGTCAAAATTTCAATCGAATAGGTTGCCTTTACGAAAAACCGGCAAACAAAGCTTGGCTGTATGAGGACTCTGGAAAGAAGATCTCAAACACCCTATATTTTCTGCTTTCCGGTGTTGGTACACTGCTGCTGGTATCTCCTTCGTGTATGTCCAAAGCGAACGGGCCTCTTGTGCTCCAGTCCATCCTTTATGGAAGAGGTAGCCGACGGTGCCTTGATCGCTCGGTACCCTGTCGACCACTACTTCCGGTCTGTCCTCCCATTCAGCGATATCAACTTACGGTCGTCGTCGACGACGACGTAGACACGTAGCTAACGTATGGTCAGCTTTCGTGCGGGCTTCGCTCCACGCCGACAGAGACGAACTTACGGTGAGAGGAAGAGGAAGCAGGAAGAACGAGAGGATAGCCCACACAGAGGCAACGAGAGGTGCGCTGCGACGACCCCGGTGTACATGCACCGTGCCAACGAAGAACGACGGACCAAACGGATTATCCTGACTCCGTTACTCATCCCTTTTTGCTTGCCACTGCATGTTCACCCTCACGATTGACCGAGAGACCGATCGAGTGAACGTTCCTCTATATAACTAGTTCGTTGCTCGCCGTTCTCTTCGACCCTCCTGTCCTGTTCCGCTCGTCTGTGTGCGTGTCCGCCTCGCTGACCAGTAGTTAAATCCTGTTACTCCGTAGTTCGAGGAAATCGTACCGGTACTCTCGCGTTTCCGCGCAATCGAATCGCTTTTCACCGTCGACCAGATTCCGTGTCGCCGAACCTTTCGTCTGTCGGGTCTAATGAATATTGCCGGGACCAATTGATGATTTCTCTCGCCTGGCATACCACTGGATTAGAAGCTCCTGGAACGTACATTGGATACAGATACGAGGAGCTTCATTTTTCGCTGGTCCCGTCCAACGATGATGAAGGAAAAATTGTCAACTTTGATCTACTTTGACTACCCGGAGCGCGGACCATATTTACATACGGAGATGCTTTTCCCTCCGCTGTTAAGGCCCAAACAGGAGCAAGATAGTGCATCACTCTTTCGTGCATCACACCGAAAATGTGTTCCCGTTTTGCGATACGTCCTAATGGGCTGGAACGTCACATTTCTGTCGGATATCATCGTACCAACAAAGTTTCGAGCTCTCAACAGCTTCCACTATTTCCGACGACACATGTCCCAAAGGGCTCGAACGTCTCGCCGGTGCATCTTTCTCACTGTTGCGACACTCGAGGATTATCCAGACTCTATTACTCACCGCCTCGTCGTTCTCCACCGCTACCCTGTATTCCTCAAACTCCACTTCCTCATCCGCAACTTGCAACATCGCAACATACTAACGCAACGAGTTAAATCCTGTTAACCCGCGAATGAGGAATCAACCGAGCACTTGGGTGTTCTATTATTCAGTTTGGACCTGAGATCAAACCTCCGGTACACGCAACTTCGCCACCACTGTTATATCCTGCTCGATTACTCCCGTCCGCATCGCCCAAGTAGAATACCTACGCCATATCTACAACACCTGTAATAACACCGGTACAGTGAATACTTCCGGGAATAGCTCGCTCTATAATAATAATCCTTTGGTATTCGTATACAAAGCGCATAGGTATAGCATGTATCGCGACAGGTACAAGTATACGTGCAACAATCGCGGTACACCCAAAGCGCGGTATTACAACAGTTCTCTGTACAGGCCGAGGACTGTCTAACGAAGTTCGGGAGACAATGGATAATAGCGGATAGGTGTACCCGCGCTTAGATAAGTATTGTAGGAATGAGGGGACGAACGAGCTGGCTCGCCTCCTCGTACCGAGAGACGCTTTTGGATGGGAGGTACGTAAGTAATATACGTCGCGGTCTTCGCTGCTCAGCGATCGTTCGCGTGCAATTAGGGGTTGTAAATTACCGAAGCTCACGAGAAAGCGTTGGAGAACACTCGAGACCGAGAGTAGTTACTCAGCTAGAGGTTGTAGTCGTATTTGCAGCGATCGTCAAAAGGTATACCGAGGAGGTTTAAGATAGAGAGGTGGAGTTAGATACAGAGGTAAATAGAACATAGCGACTTAGAAGGAGATGCAAAATAGGAGGGAGGGTGGTCTCCAGATTCCGCAGCGATAAACCGTGACTAATTCGAGACTCACCGGAGAGGCTTCGCTACAGAGTACATGCTATTCGGCTGATGGCTCACGGTAATACCGCTTTCTGTTCCCAGTACAAAGGATTGAAAGCGGCTGCACTTGTGTGAATATGTCATGTATGTAGTACTCCATACGCAGTGAACTGCAAAACTTCATCGTGATGGTTTTTTGACAGTTTTCTGCAGATAAACGGAAAAAGAAAAGATAATACCTGTGCTTGTACAAACCGGAAATAAGTTTTTAAAAATCCCGTCATAAATAAGACTTTCAAACCCGAAGTGACGTCTGCAGAAAAAACCTATTAGTCGGACAATTTCACTGGTGTATTGCCTCGGACTGTAGTTAGCCGTAAATATATCGGGCTTTCCTTAGATGTCTGGTTCATTAAAAAAAATTGATTATTTTTCACAGAAAAATACACGCATTCTCGCTTAGGTGACCGGTAATACTCAGCCCTCTCTTCCCGTCCCTGCCGAGTATGCACAGTGCTCATATATAAATGTACAGCATCGAGGACGGAAACAGAAATAGAGGAATAAGCGCGGAAGAGAATAGAACTGAAACTGCCTGCCTTTTCGTCGCACTCGTCCCGTTATAGCCCTGCCGTGCGGCGAGACCTGTAAATTGGAGAGAAGCCGCGCGTTCGCTTCGCACTGCAAGCTCGCTGATCTCCGAGACGACGACGACGACGACGACGACGACGACGACGACGAATCCCCGGGTGCTGCCTCCCCGGCGTCCTCGTCCCGTGGTTCCCCGTAACTCTTCCCGACGTACATACTTACCCCAGACGTGCGAAATAGCGTAGTACTCCCGAGCCCGCGCAAATTCCACTCGCTGATCCCCGGGAGAACAGCGGAGAGACGTGCGTGCATGCACCCACTTGCACGACACAATCCAGTTACACATTTCTTTCTGCTTTTCTTCGTGCAACCACAATTTATTTATAATCCTTATTCCCTCAAATTGGTCGCCCCGTGGTTTGGTTTCGACTCGTCGTTGGAGACGAAAATAACGAGGGAACCAACGAGGCCTTACAGGTGGTTCCGTGAAGGAAGTCAAGATATTATCAAGGTAAAGATATTATGGGGAAAAAACTAGCGTCGAGGTATCCTTTCAAGCATTGTTCTACAAGAGGTGCAATGAACAATCGGAGGTAAATTGATTGGTTTTTGGTGGACATTAGTGCATGTAAAATCAATTGGATCTGTCCGTGAGCGTATCGACTCGGCAGTGAGTTACAATGGCTGTTCGAAAAAATTAATTTCCCATTTCACGAAGGCGAGTAATGGCGAGATGGTGACTGCCTCAGGGGCCTCGAAGTCTGCTGGAATCGAAAGCCAACATCATCCGATTTAGCGTCAATAATATCGCGAATGGAACGGGCTCAATTAACAAAAAGAGATAAATTTGACGATGGAAGAGAGTAATGGTGAGAAACGAAACGGTAGTTAATGCGCTTGCGGTGAAACCCGGCTATAAAATAATTGTCTATGACTGCATGCAAGAGTCAAGAGGGTATTAAAGCTCATCAGCGGCTCTGACTTAGGAATCGAATACAGGGCTAATATTAACATGTTCCCGAGTGTCCAATATCCGTAATCCGATAATGCACACACGCTTCATCATTATCCTCTAATAACCTTTCGAGTGCGGTCAGAATTAACGAGCTCTTTGTATCTGGAAATATTCATCCGGCTTGAGCATATCCGCTTACTTGAACCCACCGTCGCGATAGATAATTCTATTCGATTACGATATTACCAATTGTAAAGATACTTTTATCTAAAACTATTTCGCTGGATAAACCGCGGTAATATCTTACTTTTAACACATTAACGCGCGGTGCGATGACATATTTTTGCTGCACGATAATCTTCATGCATATTTATATTATACAAAAAAATGTATATTGCTACCATGCATATTCATTATTACTAATTGTAACTGAGAATTTATGTCTGCAAAGTCCCGATATTCGCAGAAAAGAAAGGTGTCCTTCGCAGTGATATGTTTAACCCTAGAACGCATGCATGGGGTGGAAAACCACCCCAGATGATATTTAAAAAATGCGATTTTTGCCAATTTCCGTTACGCTTTGGACTTTAAGTGTAATTTTCACCACTTTAACTTTAATAAAATCAAATTTGTCTCGCTCTTCCTTATCAAAAAACGAAGAGATCCACGTGGGACAAACTCCATTTACTGCTGATAGGATTCTTGTACGTGAAGAAATGCGTGGGTAAAAAAAATGATACATGAAGTGCAGGGTTAAGGAATTACCGCAATAACTGTTCTAGCCTCAAAATTGTGTCTTAAAAAAATGTACGAGGAGAACCGACGATACAGACATCGATGCCGTCATTTTTTCTCCATATCTTAATATCCAAAAAAATAGTAATTTTTTTTCAAGGCTTGCTTCGCGCGGGCTTCGCGGACTACGCTCGTCTGGTAATGCAATATAGCTATGTACACCTTGATGCCGGTGCTCGTCTGGCCCTGATATTCCAACCTCCATTTCTATTCATCCCGAAAGATAAAGGCGTACCCGATCGGGAGTTCCGATAGCCATGAATATCCTATCTGCATAATATCTCCGCTGCGCTCGATCTCACTCCGACCCTCCTGGAGGCGGCCGTCGGTGCTGAAAGCTCTCTATGCGCTTTTCTTACGTGCTGCTGCACCAACGCTCTCCGGACGAAATCGTTCCTCCCGACAAGTACCGTGCGATATTCCCGCGTATATATTTTACGGGTACTTTGAGGGTTCCACTGAGCACGCGTCCCCGTGTGGAAGGGGCGGGTGGGTTGCTTGTTTGATATGCAAGCGTGGCTGCGTGTCGGTATCGCAGCCTCGCTTCGCCTTTTCAATCCTTTTTTTTTTTTAATCTTCCCTCTCTCGTTCGCTCTTACTAGCTCTCGCTACGTTCCCCTCTCTTCGTCTTCTTACTACGCATGTACAAGAAGCTCTCGCAACGCGTTCCGGACGCCACCAAAGTGCGAGATATCGTGTGGCCCGTCGCTCTGTAAGAGCGCGTTCCTCGTGACCCTGCAGCCTCTCACCCTCCTCCCACGCACTTTACACACACGCGCGGCTCATGCGTGTAAAGTGCGTGCGTGCGCGTTACACGCCGACGACAAATCTCGTGTTCGCCACGGGGGCGACACGCACCAGTGTAACCGGCGGTCGACGGGGGCCTTTGACTGGAATATCGTTGTACCGAAAGTTGAGAGAGTGAGAGAGGAAGAGAGTGAGAGTGAGAGACGAGAGAACTTGGTGTATGCCGGAGATAATTTACATTAAAGATGGAGAGAGAAAGACGAAGAGAAGGACGAGAGAAAAATGCTCACGCATAGTGCGTACAGCACCGCACGGCACGCCGGTAGTATCGTCCGTTTCTCCTCTACGCACACGCATGAGAGTTTATTGTTGGAGAGACGAGAGAGAGAGTAGAAAATACGGGAACAGAGGAGAGCGAGATGGAAGCAGCGAGAACACGCGGTACGCGCCTCGAACGTCGAGGTTTGAGGTTTCAGTGCGTCTTGCACGCCGGGACCGATACGACGCGTGTACGACCCTCTTTAGCACCGAAAAAATTAACCGATGGATACGCGTTAATTCAGTCTAGTTATAAAAACCTTTATTATTTACGGTGATTGCTGCGGGTGTGATGGTGCGTTGCGATACTGCGGTACGATAGTGCGTCGCCGAGTGGTTCGGGGGTTTTTAATTACTCATCAGATACCGAGTATGCCAAGGGGTATTGAAGGTATTGAATTTTAATCCCGAAAAATTCGACTGTTAAGTTGCGGTTTGGAAATACTTTTCACGCAGCCTGGAATACAATATATGCATTCAATTATTTTCGTACGTCTGACCGTCCCGTCCGAAGCGCACGGTAACTTCTTGAAGGAACTTCGGGTAGCGACGAAATTGTCTGTTTGTCGTCTTCGTGTGAAATGGAGGTTTTACATTGATTTTCGAATTAATACGGCGATCCTTTCTGGTACTTTCACTTGAATGTAGACAATATTTATTTCATATATATTGTTGTATCCGGGCAATAGTCAGATTCGTTACAATATAAAAAAACAGCCGATCACAGCATGAATAAAGTGGGAACAATACCTTTCGATTTGTTCAGTTTTATTGAATGATAAAACAATTTTTAGTAGTGTTACATTTTATTCAATAACATTGAAATTAATATGCAACCTTTTATACCAACAAACATAGAATCTTACTCAATCGGTAACTCATTCTTGAAGAAAAATCAATTATTTACAAATAAGTTCATTATATCGAAGTCGTATCAGAGTTCACACCGCGTCCCGTTGACTTCCGACGAAGTTTTCACGATCTTTTGAAAGTTTTCATTTCCATGTCTCGAGCAAAATTCTTGAATTCTCTGGCATGCCTCCTGGAGCATGTCCAGTGGAATTGTTACCACCAGCCTCATACAGGACGGAAAGTCGAAGCACTGGAATAATAATTTTTTTTTTAAGTCAAATTACTCTTCCATGCCGTCCGAATTAATTGTACGCACTAATGAACGACGTTTAAGAAGAAAAATCATAATCGGCTCACCTCGCCAGGAAGACAAAAGACAGACTCTTCCGTTATCAGTCGACAAATGAATTCCATTTCGGTTTTGAACCCGGGGTAGTAGCTCAGATTTATATGTACCTGTCGATCGGTAAAGAAGTTTCTCGTGTCAATAGCTCAATTTATAATACACTTAGTTCCTCCTCACCATCATGTACATCGTCCCATGAGGCATTATTGGTTTCAGTCCAGATATTTTCTTCAGATGGTTGTAACACAGTTTCGCGTGTTCCTGCAAACAGATAAGATACCGACTAATAAAAAAAAACACTCTATACGATAGAAGGATATGATATATGGACCAGGTCACATTCATCACTTTTATCATATATCAATTATCTCCGGAAGAATACCTGTTTTACTCTAAGGCAAGCCGCTTAAGTACACCGTGTCCAAACATAAAACTACGAATAACAAAGAGTAAAGACGCAGCAAAAGTATACAATGAAAGAAAAGTAATAAATCAAATTAATCTATTCAACCGCTAAAAATTGAAGACAAGTAAGAAACTATCAGAAATGAATAAGACTGACCAAGAAAAGAAATGAAAATAAGAACGCCACAGATAAACAATCATTGCTTATTGCCCCAACGTAAAGCAAGCTAATTTCATCACCTACAACATAACTAAACATTACACTCACATGCAGCGTTTGCGCAATGTCGTCGAAAAATTTTTGCGGCGTATTTCCAAGTATACTTGGCA
The DNA here is from genome assembly GCA_964017025.1 of Stenichneumon culpator. Taxonomy (NCBI): domain Eukaryota; kingdom Metazoa; phylum Arthropoda; class Insecta; order Hymenoptera; family Ichneumonidae; genus Stenichneumon; species Stenichneumon culpator. The sequence goes on along the minus strand of OZ024780.1, from coordinate 13,006,580 downwards.
GTGCACCTTGAACTAGCGTGTTGCAACCGATTACCCTCTGAGTGAGGCCGTGCAATCCCTTGCGAATCTACCGGCATACACATAGTATTTTTTAATTTTTTTTTTATATTTCATGTTGGTAATGCCAAATCTTTCGAACAGACGAGATCACTTACCTCTTTATCGAAAATGTCGTGTCGGTCGTGAATAATTATCCACCCTATTCGCCAGCCTGGTACCAAGAAACTGATATAAAAAAATACGTTTAGCATTCGATACACTTGAGACCAGACGGAATTGTAATGCCGATACATTTTCAGCTTACGAACCTTTTGGCCAGTCCGCTGCATGACAATATAGGAACGTCAATCGACAGGGACGCTAATGAATGGTACGTTCGTCCGGGAAATATCTTTGGACAGAAAAAATAATACACAATTATTTTTAAAAAATCATTCACTTTGATACGACGTACAAACAGGCCTTTGAGCTCGCCTAGGAAAAATTAAAATCTGTAACTCACCATGCGTTCGTATATCTCGTCGGAAATTATTGGCACGTGGTAGCGAGCCGCAATGTCCAAAATATCTAAACTGTGCTGGCGACTGAAGACCGAGCCGCAGGGGTTTGCCGGATTGTTGATTAGTATTGCGGCCGTTCGCTCGTCTATCTGGGCTTCGAGATTCTCGAGATCAACCTCCCAGTCCTGTTCTGCCTGATTTAAAAAAAATTAATGCATTTGTCTTTTTTTCGCGACAACCGCGTGACAGCCGATATCCGGAATGAGTTACTTATCGAAGGAGGGTAACCTACCAGAAGATTGTACGATTTGAGTTCGATCCCGAGACCGCTGGAAAGGGTTCTGTACATCGAAAAGCCTGGCCTGGGAATTAATATATTTTGACCTCGTTTTGCCAGTGATGTTATCGAGAGATCGAGAGCGCAAGTACATCCGTTACAGAGTATAACATCCTGCGGAAATTATCCATAGTTTGATATCGTTAATTTCAATTCATAGAAATTCATTAAAAAAATTAATAAGAGAGTATTAGCCACGATATTTTGCGACGTACCTTAGGATCAACCGTGACAAATTCGTTCGAGCTATATTTGGCCACTGCCACTCTAGCTTTCTCGTATCCTTTAATAAAATAAATCGATGCTTTATCGTCTAGACAACCATAAAGTCCATGTCTATCGGACACTCATACCGATATGACCATAACCAGCTGGTCGTATTTATAATTCTAATCTCGATGGGGCTTACGAAGAGATTGAAAAATCGAGGATGGAAAGATAAGGGATTGAGTTAGTACCAGCACATGGTGCGTATCCGTTGTTCAGCTGTGAACTGAGACTCTCCTGAACAGCTTCGATAACCTTCTTGGGGGGTTTGAGATTTCCAAAAATGGTAGGATCGCCTTAAAACAACAAAATAAAAGGTCGGAAGGAAAAAATATATAAATAGGCTGATCACATTTCTGCTATCAGGTTAATGAAGTTTTCAGAAACTCGCCGTGGCTTAGACCGACTCACCGAGAGATAGAGATATCATTTTCTTATTGGGATTCGATACAACGACCATATTTTCGACGATCGCCCTTATGGGATTGTAGCTCTTCCTGGCCATATCGGAGACTTTTACGTCCCATCGTTCACGGAAGCTAATAATCGAGCCGTTTGACATCTCGCAACTCCTGCCGTGATGAAGGATCCAATAGCTATGTCGAAACGCGATGACTTCAGAGCTGATTGAAATTTATTTAGACCTCATAGATTGGTTGGAAAAAAAATCTACACGGCTGGAAAAACTAACTCCACCAGCAGGAGTGATTTTTTCCTGAACGCGTCGATAGTTCTTCGATCCCAAAGTTTTTTTGTACACATTCTGGATGTCTATAGGCTTGAATGAACGTTTGATTTTACTCTAGATACAAATAGACGCTCTCAAAAAAAAATCACTTAGCTGAAAAACTAGCTCCGCCGACGGAAACCGATTTGTCCTGAACGCACCGGCAGTTTGTCCGTGTCTTGCAACGAGGAGGGTAGTTCGTCAGGTGGGCAAGTTCGGTTCAGTACAGTTCTTCCACGTGCTTGTTGATGAGGTTCAGTCGACTAAGTCCGGTCTTCAAAACGTTCGACACAAGAATGTCACTTTTGATTTCTGCTCGTTTTATGTAAAGCATGAGTACGTCGATTCTGTATGACTTTCTTTTTGTTTGCCGGTCTGGTAGGATGAGGAAAAGTGAGACCCGTGAAAAGAGGGGATAAGGCAATGCAATCAGAGGCTCGAAGTGAAACATGTTTTCGGCTCGCCGCCAGCAATCAATATAGAGGTAGATGGGGCAAAGCCAGCCTTTGGGGAAAAACGGACCACAAAACATTGTGTTTCTTCATTCTCACGTTAAGACAAATAAGACAGAGGGATTTTCATGTCAACGCGTTTAGAATGTTTTACTTTTTTTTTAATCACATGTAGCCCAAACGACCGATGTCCTCGCTCGTTGTTCTGAAAAGTCGGTTTGTCACGATATCTTAGCTTGAAATATCGAAAGTGTCAAGAACTTGAATTGCAACTGCGATATGCCTATTGTTGTTGACGCGTCCGTGCGATGATTGGGCAGTGATGGCAATAATTTTTTCGAGTATGGTTGGTCATGTGCGCCGAAAAAAAGAAAAAGAAGAGAACTGCCAGGTAGCCAGTTTGTTATTTCGGTGGCCCGTTTTGCCCCGCATTTCTCTACGTTACTTGGACCGAAGTGCACGATCCAGCGATTGAAAAAGAATCAACAGCGATAAAGTCTGTTCCTCATTGCCATGTCAATATTTTTATCTCCGGACTCCCCCTGCGTCCAGGAAAAACGTTCATTTCGGAAGAGGAGCGATATTTTGGGCTGCGTAAATTTTTTCGATGCAACAAACGCATCGAATAACTTCGTAACATTAACTTCATGGAGATCCCAAAAAATGAATTTCTCGTTAAATCAGTGAGGATCGATTATCATCGACTTTTACAAAAATTTGTTAATCTGTGAATTATTATAATCTGGCATTCCTCAACTAGAAGTTTTTAACGTCGCCTCCCACCAAGAGCACCAAACTTTAGCAACGGGCTATCGCGTTCCTTTCTCGTAACTTCTAATATTAAAGTTGTCGAAAATTACGATGTGTGGATGCCAGCTAATTCGAGACACGGTTTAGACGAAATGCTGTGCCAGTTATAAGGAGCATAAAGTAAATGCATTTTATAGACCGAACGTCATTCAGCGTTAAATCTTTAATTTTTCAAGATCAACATCGGCTCCGCCTAATTCTCAGTGTTTCGTCACCAAACGCGAGACGTAATACTCAGCATCTTCGTAGTCGAAATCTGGCTTTATCCACCCGAGATGACTCACTCAGTGAAAATAATTTGTTCGAAAATACTTTCTCTTGTAGGCCTCGCGATGACATACGTATTTAACTCGATACAATTTTTATTACCACCGACGTTTTGCTTTTATCTGATCCGATTGACTACATAAGATAACGAACGCACCGCTATACTGTAACGTTCATTTTCCGCTTAGCTCTATAAGGAAACAACATAATATATGTTATATATATATGTATCAATCGTTAACCCAAAGCCTATATCTGAATAGCGAATCGACCGTGCTAATACACAATCGATGCGCCCTTCCAGCCTCGATCCATCGATGCAACGACACTTGTCCAAGTAAGAGACTGAAAAGCATTGTGGATGGTCCGATGTTCCCTTAACTCGCTGGAGTTTCCATCAGCACGAGTACATCGCGGTACCGTACGAACGGAGGGTTTCGTTGCAACAGGCTTTGTTTCATCGAGCGGGAACCCGGGGGGTGGTCGAAGTGAGCGTCGGGGGGGGGGGGTGGACGAGCTTCCGCGTTTAGGGCCGGCTCCGGGACCGACGCTGGTCCAGGATAGTTCGCCGAACGAGAAATTAGGATTTTGAGGACAGGCTGCAGCGTTTCGGATACGAACACGAAAAACCAATTGAGCTGATACTCAAGTGATAGGATACGTCGGGGGGTGGGAAGGGGGTCGATGCGAAGTAGTCGGGGATTCAGCCCATGTGTCTCGGTGCGCTTGTGTGGCCGTATAACGTCCTGGTAGCAATAGACACAAAAGCGAGCAAAACGCGTATTCCATAAACCCGGAGAATGGGAACGTCGAATTTCGGGATAGATTCTGGGGGGTGCAACGGGAGGTCGCGGATAGAAAAAAAGAAAAGAAAACCAGGTTGATGCTCAAGCGCATACACGGACAATTGTCTGTTGGCAATCGCATGTGTGCGTGCGTTCGCCGTCTCGATTAAAGTGTTCGTTCAGGCTTGCACATAGCCGCGATCCGACTAGTCATCCTTTGAGCAAACACTATTCGGCGTTTGCGAATGCGCGCATTCAAGCTATATAACTGGGGAGCGGAGCGATTCGTCGGGAAAACGGGAATAGACGAATGATGCGGGAGTTTACGCGCTCACTAGCTCCGCTGGTTAAAACTCCAAATTTGCACAGCCGAATTACTCGATGCGCCGGGGTGACAACCGTCCGACGATGCGGCAAACACTAGACGATGAATTTCACGAAAATTATATGTACGGTTTATGGTCGCGTGAGTTAACATCGGATAAGTTAACACAACCAGTCAGGTTAATAAAATACGACCGGACAAACCACGTTTTTTATAGCAAAATAGTTGGATCTCTCCCCTTTAAGTTCTTGCAGCCGTGCGAACGTGTCAAGCTTCGTCGTTTCGTTTTCCCTTAATTTCTTCTACGGCTATGAGTGTATCCGAAACATGCATGAATGCGTAAATAGAAGGTTATTAAAGAGCAAAACGAGTGGAGAACACGCACGAGTAAGTGCATACACACACATATGCGGCACCTAAACGCGATTGTTCTCAAGTTGCCTCCACTTCAATTTCAATTTTCTTAACGACCATTCCACTCGCTATTTCCGAATAATTTTTTTATCGCGGAAAATAAAAAATAAAAAATAGCGGTTCAATGGGTTGTTAAAACGAAATCGGGCGGGTGGCTAAACTGTAATAGACTGTTGACCCCGCTGTAACATTGGGGTAACGGGTTAACGCTTCCGGTGCCACCGATTAACACTGAAAAATAATTCAGGCAAAGTAGCGTCGAAACAGCCCTGTTGGCCGAGCCCATCAAAAACGAAAATCCCTCCTCCACCAGGAGCCTCGCGAATCCCTTGCGTCCAGCCACTCTCGCGACCGTTGCCAACTTTTGTAGAGGATCGTTACTAAATAATGAAAGCGCGTTTACCGTGCATATAAATATATATGTATATAAACTGGCGAACATAGTATGCACACGGCATCCACTCGGGAAACGTGCGCGCACTCTCGTGCGGTTCTCTGACACGCGTATGTATATATCTAATACATATATATATATACATCAACATCCAGGCGGTGCACTGTACCGTAGGTCCTCGCGCTTGTTAGTTACTGGAGCCAGGGCTATGCACCAAGGGGTTTGTTATGTAAACGAGACTTTTGCATAAACCCAACTGTTTTCCGTGGTACTCGTAACCCCTATATACTACACACATACCATATCTACCGTGGTCCGTTGCGCATATATATAGTACTATAAAGTACACTTTAAAGGTTCCAACGACTCTCACCGATCGGGCCAAAGTAATTTTAAATGTTATCCCAACGGCTTGAGAGCGGACATTTAAATTGATCGTTAATGTTGAAATGCAACAACAACGTCCGGCGCCGTAAAAAAGGCAATTACTATTTCACGCCGGGTTCTGATCGTCCAAATACGATTTTATCATCCGTTAAAATACAATGGGCTTTCACTGATGTTTCCTCCGATTCGTTTGTTTTAACGTTCTTGCTATTTTCGCGGCTGCTCTTTGCCCATTGCCCTTTTTGGCTCCTTTTGGATCAACTTTCAATGAATTGACAATGTCACTTGGTAATTAAAAAAATGTTTCACAGAAAAATTAATTAAAAAGTGCGATAATATTGATAAAAAGTTAATCCTCATTCTTAAAAGTGCTGTTTAACTGAAGCAACGATGTTTCATGGAAAACCATATTAAACTGAGGGAACGAGCAAATACTGTATCTGGTAGAGAGACTCCCGTTCTTGTCGTCAGAGTGGAGGCCAATTATGTAGAGTACGCACCGAGTATATATACATTTTCGGTAAAACGTATACATTCCTTCTGGCTCGTCGTGACTGCAGTTTCGCTCGTTGTTGAACTTTCTTATCATTCGTGCCTTCCACAGCGCGTCATGAAACGATGCGATGCGATTAACACCGCTCAACAGACCCTCCGTGGGTGGCTTATTATATTTTTCATCAGCGAGAGCTGTCGACATGCAGCTGTGGAAACGTTCAAATCCACCAACAGGGATATCTTTTTCATCTCCGAAAAGTCCTAATTAACTTTGGTAATCGTGTCCTCACGACGGCCCGTCGGAACGGCAGACCGAGTTGCAGGCAGCGGGGACGGAATCCCTTTGTATTTGGGAAGTGGAACAAAGCGTGAAGGCGTGGTTGTCGCTGCGAGTATCGTGCGTGGGTGTGTGAGTTTCGCAGGGTGAAAATGTCGTCGACACACAGGCTCACACTGAAACGGACCGCAGGGCACAGCACAATCGCACGATCTACCATGGCTCTCTTGACCACTGCAGCGCACGGTAAAAGCTCGACAAACAGTCCAATCGCCTTGTCGAATTCAGAAATCAGAATACACCCCTTTTGTCGCATCAAAAACAGCCCAATGATTATTAAATTCCTTGAATGTCTCCCTCATTGTTCCCTGGACGATGAGTTTCCCGTTGTCCCTGTAATTGCCATCAGCCCATTATTAATCAAATAAATGAAATAAACTATTAGCGATCATTTAATTAATTATTGCCAGTTACATGATTATTAATTTAATATAGATAGATCCGTTCATTTCGTGTTCTGAGGCCTGAGCCGTCTAAGAACGCTGTGTATAATATTCCATTCTAATTTTTTTCAAGGCACCACACGAATGACCTCGGATTCCTCGGGTCGTTTTCCATGCGGCCTGCGAGGGTGCCAAGAGCATGGTAATTTACATTTTTGTTTTCCCTCGTTGCGCACAGAATTCGGTTCGGAATAAAAATACATCGAATGACAGGGTGAGCGAGTCATTGGACCCATGTTCGGCGCGGAAGCTGGCTCGTAAAGTGTTGCCCGGAGAGTTCGTCAGGGATTGTCAGTATGCCAAAAGCTCGACGATCGGCGAGCTACAGCGAGAAGGATCGCGAAATGCGTATACACACGGTACTATGTAGTACAGCTTGAGCGGCACACGTGTGCATAGCGCTTCGCATGTACGCCTCGTTGCACCTGTGCAGTCCTCCCCACATTATACCGCGCGAGCAGATATACATTTACGTACAGCGTGGGATTATAATTATACCGGGGGTCTGCGACTTCGCTCGAGATCAAAAGGATTTATTTATAATCAATGTCATATATATTTGGCTCCGTGGAAATTAAAAACATTTGGCTATCATTTAACGATCATCGGTGTACATCGGTGTAAAATTAAAATTAAAATTAAAATTAAAATTAAAATTAAAATTAAAATTAAAATTAAAATTAAAATTAAAATTAAAATTAAAATTAAAATTAAAATTAAAATTAAAATTAAAATTAAAATTAAAATTAAAATTAAAATTAAAATTAAAATTAAAATTAAAATTAAAATTAAAATTAAAATTAAAATTAAAATTAAAATTAAAATTAAAATTAAAATTAAAATTAATAAATCGGTGTGAAACTCAGCCTGAACAGAATATTTAATGATCGTGAGAGGCAAAAAACTACTTTCGAAACAGTCACTCGTTCAAAGGACAAATTCCTTCGACGCAAAGAAACTCGCGTCTCACAGCCTAAATAGCGAACGAAACTTATGTAAAATTTTTGTTGAGCTCCTGCAGGGCATGTAAACTAGTGTGTTGCCGTGTACGCGAACGCACTTGCTCTAGTAACTCGTCGTTCCGCGAGGCATTAATTAACGTCGAGAGACAATTACCTGCGTGCGCTCCTGTGTTTCAATTAACATTGACGACCCTAGCCCTCCGCCTTTTATCACTTTCTCTCTTTGCCAGTAGAGTGGTCTCGTTACCTTAGCGAGTTGATGAATTTTCATGGCAAAGGTTTCTTCTTTGAGCGAAACCGTCCTCCTCTGCTGGTTGCTCTCCCGTCTAAGCTCTCGTCGACGACGTTTAACGCCAGCGGAGTTACATTTTGTGTACGTAATGAGTGTGCACGAGGATCCTCATGCCAAACCCCCCGTCTCGCTCTCGGCGCACTCTTTTCTGCACTCCGAAATAGCGGAATTAATTAATTGCACAGGGTAAAATTTTCCTTCCATCGTTCTCGTACCGTAGAGGCTCCGCTTCGAGGACATTATCGTCATAACGATATTGCGCGAGCGAGTGGCATCTCTGTTACACGTACGCTTCGTTCGAACATACACATATTGTGATTTTCAACTCTACTCTGCACGAGAATATATCAGTTTGATTGAACTAAAAACATTCTCGCAGAAATCACTAATTATGCGCATAATTGTTATGTGTGTTCAATTGTTCGTTGAATTAATCGGATCAAAGCTTCAATTGCGGTAAATTAATACTTTTTCTTTCGTTGCCATTTGTAAATAGAGTTATAAATGTTAATGGCACGATCGCGTACGCGACATTCGCAACTGTTGGTCGACATTCGCCACCGTTGGAAATCTCATTTTTCGGTCAAAAGTGATATCGTACCGGGAACACGTCACTTTCGATTTAAAAATCTCATTTTTTGATCGGAAGTTACGTATTTAGATATTTAGGCGATTTACCTTCACCTCCGGTAAATCGTTAAAGTCTAAATTTCCGGTTTCTAAATTCCATAGTCCATAGCGAAAGCGCCAAGCGCCCGATTCACAACAACCTGCTAGTATATATTTATGTACATATATCTATATATGTATATATAACATAGCATCGAATTGAGCCGTGTGGGCGAGTTATGTTTATTCGAAATTGTGTTTCCGTTCGCTGGTCCGCGACCACTCGCCGGCTTGAGTGACAGCGGGTTAAATTTAACCTTGACGAACCAACGGTTCGTGCATGTCGCCCCCCGGGGAGGAGTTTCCACCAGGCTGACGCGTTTAGTCCAACCCGAGCCAGCTAATTTATCGACTCTCCGAAACTCGGCAATTAACGTGATTTTTCAATCTTCGCCCCGCCAGCCCGTGATACACACAGCCGGACGTACGAACGAACCAACTCTCCTGTTTCTAGTTTCGACTTTCACGCCGATTCTCGTTTTTAACGTTATGCTGAATTTTTTTTTCAACTCGTTCCGCGAGAATTTTTTTTATTTATTTTTTTGTTCATCCCTCCACTGCTTTACAGTTTTACATGGTGAAACATTTATTATGCCCGCGGCACGTCGTCCGACAGGCCGGCAGTTCATTTGTCAGGCAGACTCGGTCGGGTGACGCGATTTTTCAATTCGCTTAAACTTGCGGATCGCTCCTTCACACGGTCTCACGGATACGGGGCACTTCGCGTCAAATTTCGCGTGTCGAAAAGTCTTAAATAAAATAAAAAATACAAATTATATCGTCAAAAAATCATTGTCACTTAAAAATTTTTGTCACTTCATTTGCAGAGTAATTTCGCCGCCTATTTCAAAGGCGCGACGACTGCCATGAGGACCCTGGCGCCGAGGATGCCGCATCAAACCGCGAAGAGACATACGTAACGACGGTATAATCGCGAAAGAAAAATAAAATCCATCCGAAATGATCGCAAGCGATGGGAGCGATAACGAAGACGCTTACGACAAGATCATTGAAACTGAGCCTCACCGTCGACTCGAATCTCGATAATAATGTATGAACTTTATTTCTCCTGAGCGTTCGAGCAAAAGGCCAGTATCTTATTATAAAAAAAAAAATAAATAAAAAAAACATTCCTCGCATTCCGATTTGAAAAAAATAAAAATAAAATAAGAACGTGACGTTCGTATTTGTTGATGGTGAGTGGCCGAGAATAGATCGAGGCCGTATTTTTAACCGGCAATAAAAAAATTCGATGGATATCGGATTCGTGTGTGAAAAAGTGAAAATAGAACAGCATTGGCGGGTGTGATCGAGTGACTACAGTGTAGGTTGTCGCGGAGGCGCGAGGTAATCGTATTAGAGGTCGATTGTATCGCGTATGTAAATCTAATATCCGTAGATTATCATTTAATTCTCGTGTGGGTGAAGTAATAGGTTTAGGTGAGAAAGTGAGGTCGAGATAAGGTTTCCGTGAGTCGGCGGTGGTGGTGGATAGCGCCAAGCGCCGAATGACGTACGTTCGCGTGTCAGGGAGCAAGTGGTCTCGCGTCGTTTATTGAAATCCTCCAAGGGATAGAGAGAGGGAGGAAGGAAGGCTCTCTAATCCCCGCAGCGGTTGAGCCCGTTCGTTCGGGCTCGATTAACGTGGTCCCCGGAACGAAAGCTATGCGGCACGAGGCACGACGATGAAGGGGCCAAGAATCGGTGGCCTACCGAGCATCAGCAGTGAACATCAGAGAGAAGAGCGCTTGGATTTGTGCCAGAAATCAGCGTGCCAGCTCCGGGGTGGACGACGGCCACGAGAGCCGATCTACCTACTGCCCGCTCTGATCTTCTGTTGTTGCGCTCTTCTTCCCAAGCCAACTTTGTCCGGTAAGCATGACGATACTCTCAATCCGACAGCACCATGTGAAGCAAATTTTTCTGATTTTTTAAACTCATTCTTACCGAGAAGGATCAACGAAATCCGCCTGCCGATTGTGATGTCGTGTTATCGACTCGCTCAGTCGATAACGAAGACTGTAATGGCATTCTTTTAGGATCGTTGAAATTCAGGTCAAGGTCAAAAGTAAATTAACATTCAGCACGTTCGCAAGTTCCGCGTGAACGCCAGTTTTGGTTGATTCGATTCATTTACATGGAATTTGATTCATTTATATGGAATTTGATTGATTTACATGGAATTTGATTGATTTACATGGAATTTGATTGATTTACATGGAATTTGATTGATTTACATGGAATTTGATTGATTAACATGGAATTCAATTGATTTACATGAAAGCACAATCATCGTTGAATCTTAGTCCCGGTCAAAAGTAATTTAGCATTAGTGTATTTGCCCATCTCTGAAATACAAGTTACACGCTTTTGCGCAAAGATCGACGAGTAGTTAAAACATAAAAGGAGATTATATTGAAGCGGTTCGTTTCTGTCAGACCCGTCGTTTTGCACGGCCGGCACGTGTATGAAATTCCGAATTTGGTGTGCGTCTGTTTAATGGAAATTCTACGAAATGTACGGCACAATGCAAACCACACAATACCTCGCACGGGGTTTGATAACAAATTGAGAGGCTCTTAACGAACAATCACGGGCGCACAATGTAGAATGTTAACGAGGCTAATCGCGGTTCGCCGTACAGTACAGTACGTAGGGATTAAATTCATATCCAGCGTACGGAATTGCACGCCGGACCTCTCCTCCCGTTCCTTCCATTTCTGCATCCTCACTTCCTCTTTCTCTTCCTCTCCCTTCGCGTCTTTCCTTCTCCTATAGCCAGTCCTTCCTGGCGCTTACCATTCTCTTCTCCAGTTCCGTCGGACCTGAACCGAGAGACACGCTTTGCACATACATAAGCGTTATATATTCCAAACGTGCACACGGTATGTACACGCAAGCGGTGGGCGGTCAGGAGCACTCGGCAGGCCTGTCATACAAGGATTGAGTGTGTGAGAACACGAAACTGAATTCCGTCGGACGTAATTGCCGGCTTCGCGGCCGGCTGGCCGGCGTTCCTTCTTCCCGAATTGGCGCTTAGCGTCGGAAGAGAGGAGAAGAAGCCGCAAGGAAGAGGAAGAGAAGAAGGAGGGAGAGTGGAAGAGGCAACGAGCCGTTGCGAGAGAAAGAGAAATGGAAAACAAAAGAAGAAATTCATTTCGCAGAGCATCCATTCAGCGTTGCCTCAAAGAATAGCCTATTCAAATTTCTTACCGCGGTTCTATATCACTGCCTATCTTATCGCCGACGAGCATCGTCGGCCAGAAAGAAAACGCGGGCAGGGAGGGCACCGAGTGCTTATTAAATTCGATAGAATCTCGCGTATAACGCGACGGCGAAGCGAGAGGCTCGACTTTGCCTCAATAACGCTTGAAATTCCCCTACCCACGCCTCGATGGTTCTCCAATTTTTACTCCATCATTCGCGGGCTTATTTTATATTTCCCTTTTTTGTTTCTTTTGGAGGACATTTTTTTTCTAACCAGAGGTACGAGAGGGCGAGGAGGCTTGGTAAGATATAGTTTAACACGAATCTGGCGCGCAAGTTCGAAACGAACGATTTTTGCCGTTTACGAAACTCCACGGTAGTTATGGGAGGCGGTGTGAGGGCCGAGCTTTTCGTTTACCCGTGAGTTAGGATAAGTACTTTTCAAACTACGATTAATTTACCCTGGTTAAATGCTCGCTGCGCTCGGGGCAGTCAGTAAATGCAACAGCGTTTCGGGAGGTAGCTAAGATAGGCGCTTTGGGCTGACGCGAAAGTTGACCGTCGTTTGATGCGGATTCTGGAGTTAGATAGGGCGAAAGGCCGTCAGGCCGGAGGGATAGTACGAAATGGGAAGTATATTCGTTTCGCCCGAATCTCATTAGAATAATATCTACACGAGAATTTGTTCGATGTCATTTCGAAGAGTTGTAATCCGCCAGGGCTAATTGGAACGAGTAATTTGTTGCCTCGAAGTCGAAGGAGAGTCGTCCTTTGATCCGATGAGGAATTTCTTTTATTAACTCTCAGCACGTAGCAGGCGTAACTTCAATAATCATTTTGCAGAGTCGCTCGTTTGAAATTACGATCGCTCTTGAGAATGAACTTCATGGCGTGCTTAAGATCTAACATTTAAGATCGAACCTCAGTTCTTACTTGATTTCCTACTTAAATTTGATCCTAAGTTCTAACGTAAGATCGATGTAACTAACAAGATCTTAAGTTCATACTAACAAGAAGCGATAACAGGATATCCAAAAAAAAAAAATGGATTATATAATTGTTTTCCAGCAATCATTCCATAGACACGGATTCAAAAAATTTGTTTGCCAAATGCCCTATTCGTGACGGTGTAGTGTCATTAATGTTAACCATATTTGGGATTAATTATAGATTCTACGCCGAAAAAGCGTTAAAGTCCAATCTGAAGTTCGAAGTTAATATCGAACCCGAACTTGAGTTCAGACTTAACTTCGAATTTCAGATAGATCTGAATCACGCAATGAAGTTCGGGCCAAACTTTCATCTTAAATTCGATCTCAAAAGCGATCTTAAGTTTAAACTAACGTCTTAAAATTCAACCCACGTTGACATGGTGAAATTTCTGCAGAGTTTCGAGATCGATGCGCGTGCGATCTGATGTTCGAATTGAAAAAATATTTAACACAGGATTCGCAGAGACGAAAGAAGCTGTTTGTGAGCGAGGAGAGAGCAGTCCTCGACAGGGCCGGTTCTCGCCCTCGGAAATCTTTTTCCCTTTCATCCTCGAGGCAGTTACTCACATTTAGGACAATTTACGTTAATTAATTAACCAGCGTTGTGACGGGGCGTTAATTTATGCTCATGGAATGATTCACTGCACTCCTCAGCACGCCGTGAAATCCGCTGCAGAGGCCTCTTTTCCGTCGCGACGGTGTTCCTCCTTTCTCAGCAACCCCAGCATCGGTCATCTCTTACCGCGGACTCTCGACCCAACCGCGAAATTAGGCGATTTATTACTCACGAATCTTAGGTGTAAATCTTTTTGTTAATTCAAAGCAAGATAAATTCAAGCGCACGCGATGACGCTGTCGAATCTAGGTGAAAAAAAAAGTGAAAAAAATAGAAAACTTTAACTCTTTCATCTTTCCACTTTGCGGAACCGTACGCGTATCTTGCACGCTTGGATGCGATAAACAGTCGTGTCAATATGCTGAGCGCACGCTGCGAGAAAGTTCTTCCCGTCAAATTTTCCCGAGGTAAAATACAACATTTTCCTGTTAATAATAAAAGTTTCGCAAGCTCCTCACCATATTCCCTCTATGTTACTACATTAATGTCGAATAAAGAATGCTTCAACGAAGTATTCGCACGATTATACGTAACTCAAGTTAACTGCTTCGGCGAAACCACCGATAATTCGCGATCGGAATTTCCCGGATCGAGGAACGTGAGCTCGGTGGGGGGGGGGGGGGGGGGGGGGGTGGTTGCGGACGGAGCCGGGCGGTTGGAGAAAATTGGAGGGTAAGAAGCCTGGCAAATCCATACTCGCGACCGGTGAATAATGTAATGAACCTGGAGTGGGATAGTAGCAGAGTTTTCGCTCTAAACTTCAACTTTAATAACAAACGTAGGGGGAGGGCGCGGCTGTAAGTCGCGTACATACCTATACATATGTATATGTATACATATATACATGAAGTGTACATATAATAAGTTGGTGAGAGGGACTAAGGGAGAGCATACTTCTTCAATGTGGTAGATGTCTTCCCATCCGGTGTAGCCGGCTGCGGGTCGGTCGGGACCCGCGAGCAAACTCGGTGAGCCGGCTTTCGGGATATTAAAATTACCTGGCCAAAGCTCAACCTCTATATCTACTCGACTACTGAGTGACTCTCCGATAGCTGCGGAGTATAAGTATCACCGGAACTCTCTGGCCGTATTAAATTCTCTCGAATGCGATCTCCCGAATGATCCCTCTTCCCGACTCTTCTTCATTCTCCGCTGCTGACTTCTGGCTGGAGGCTTTCTTTTCGTCTTTCTCCTTCGCACAGAGTGATATACATATCAGCCCTCTCTACTTCCCGACGGGAGACGGAAGGATATTGTGGATTCTCTATTAAACCGATTTGGCAGCGAACGGCCGAGGTCAGTTCCGATACCGGTTTTTAAAATTATTACGCTGGCTTGAAATTACTTTCAAATTACTTTTTTTATACTAAAAAAAACTGCGATCAATCGCTCCGAAAATCGTTGCACGATTATGCGCACGTTCTTCTTAAAATCTTTTAAAATTACTCTTTCTTAAAATCACTTCGAAATTTTATTTCATCATTAGTAATTCAAGTCATTTTTTCCGTCTCCATCGCCACTGAGAAAACCATATCCGATATCAGTCGAACGATAACCTGCGACAGGTAATATCTCTCCGCTCTTGCGATCGTCGCCATAAGCCGGCGAAGAGCGCGATTAACGGAAGGAGTGGTTCACTCCGTCGCGCAATAAGAAGGCACCCACTTCGTCGCAGAGTTGGTCTTCATCTTGAACCTCCCCACCTCGCTCCCTTTTCTGGTGCCTCTCGTCTCGTGTACACACACTCGAACCTTTCGAAAGTACAGAGTTCTTCCCATTAAGCAGTCTGAAGGGGAGAGGGATAATTTCTTAATCCCGCTACAGGCACGCTACGCATCCAGAGCTCTCGCGATCGCGAGGAAACTCAAACACTTTAGTCTCTCGATAAATCTGCTACGGTGAGAATATTGCGCGGATGTACCCAGTGGGTAAGGCAGAGCGCGTGTATAATATACTTACCGCAGGGCTAAACGAGAATCTATGATACGCGTGCTCGCGAAGACGAGGGGTCTTTTCCAGGAAACGCGCGAAGGCAAGCGAGGGAATTAGACGTTTCCGAGGAAGAGCACGGTGAGGGAGAGTGGAGTCTTTAAAGAACCGAGAGCGTTTCTCGGTGTGTGTGTTTGGGTGCCGGCAGAGAGATAGTAACCGACTTCGACCGATATTAAACGCTTAGGCAAACACGGCAGATCGTTAGAGATGCTGGCAGCCGCCATATTTGAACGACGAAGAAACAACCCAGTCCCGCTGCTTTTCCAGACTTGAGACGCTTCTTCACTTTTCTTTATGGACCTCCCTCGTTCTTGCATGTACGACGGCCAGACGACGGCCTTAGTTAGTACCGGTGCACACTCTGGTACACTTCGGTACACTTCTGTACACTTATGCATAACTTCCTGTACGCGATGTATTTCTCATCCTGTACAAGAGAAACCTGTGTGTGTGTGTGTGTGTGTGTGTGTGTGTGTGTGTGTGCATGCGTGAGAGTGTAGTTGCCGAGGCTGAAGTAGTTTCCGGCGCGTTTCGAAACGCTCACTTCTGTACACTTTCTCGCCGGTAAAAGTTCCACCGGTGGAGGCGCGGTTATGGTTTCTGTGACTCTGCGAAGCTCCGGACGAAAGACGGGGAGGATGCAGCGTGGAATGAGCCAAGACGAGGCGAAGTGGTTCGAGTGGCACGGTGGTGCGGGTTCGAAATTTTCGAAACTTCGATTGCGAGTGGAAGCAGCCGTAAAGCTCGTCGTCTCGCGGCTACGGTGTAACCGGCTGGCGTGAATACGAGCAATTCCGAGCAATTTTGTTTTCATCGATCAACAGACGAGGCAAAATTGAAAAATTTCGGTGTGACGTCACATCCGGTTTGGAAATCTCATTTGTCGACCGGAAGTGACGTATTTCCGCTATGAAGTCACCGCCAATCGAAAAATGATATTTGTACCAACATCGGTAATTATTTTCTCCGCTATGAGAGGTTGTAGCCATGAATAATTTTGTCCTTAGTTTAATACCGGATGTACCGCACAATTCACCCGGAAATTATGCGTGCGAGATATAGTACCGATGGATGTCTGAGCTAGTACATAACATTTGACAGTGCCGCGTTTCGTCGCTATGTCGAAACATAAATGGGTTAACCGACACCCAAGTCTATGTTCGCCGAATAAATCGTGTAATATGGTATGAATGACATCCTGGCCGGACAGGCGGGTCCGAGGTTTGACGCGTTTTCCTGTCCGCGGTATGTACGCGCACGCGACCGAGCGAGCTCCCAGTAGTAACGTTGCCGATCCGTGCAGACACCATCGACGTAAAGTGTACAGCTACAAGCTCCGGTGGTAAACACCACCGGAGCCGGAACCTGTCCGAACGTCGACGTCGGACTCGTCACGTGTATAAATCGCGTACTCAACGACACGTTCTCGATTTCATTAAATATCGCTCCGCACTATGTATGTACGATCGTTGATTCAACATTTATCGCCGATAATTAATGTACGAGCGGAAACCACACGGGCAATGGTGTCGACAGGTTAACCAGCAAGATCGTCCAACGCGGCTGACTGTATTACATTCACAAAGGAATATTTAATTTGTTTCTTTGAACGAAAGAGCGTTTGTTGTACCGCAGCTAATGTCCGCGCCATAAACATGAAAAGGTTACACGATACGCTATAATACGAAATTCCTTATGACAAGTAATTAGCGATTCAAAGCTTCGTTAGACCGCAAAGGCGTTGCAGTATAGCCGGTACATAGGACAAAGGTGGCGAAAACGGCTGTCCGACTTGACAGGAAAGAGCCACGCAAAAACATGGTGGTTCTTAACAACCGCCTTTAGCCTGCAGTTGATGAACCGC
This sequence comes from Stenichneumon culpator, assembly GCA_964017025.1. NCBI lineage: Eukaryota > Metazoa > Arthropoda > Insecta > Hymenoptera > Ichneumonidae > Stenichneumon > Stenichneumon culpator. The sequence continues at coordinate 12,989,046 of OZ024780.1, read as the reverse complement.
ACTGAAAATCATATTTGTACGTAATTCATCACACCATTGGAAGGGATTCGCTTGATTCAACGAAATTTTGTTGAATCAACTGAAAATTACTTCGTTTATTACCGAACATTCCGGCTGACAGTGAGGCAAGTAGACGCAGCGAATTGCTTTTTAATAAAAACATTATCCACGACTGTTTGAAGAAATGTCGTGATTCAAGGATCGTACTGCGCTCGACGAATACGGATATTAGCCCGAGTCAGGACGGAGCTATGATTAAACGATGAGAAGTAAATTTCAGTCCGTTGACTCTCTTCCACACAGACCAACGCCGTAATTTGTCGGTATTAATAACAAGATATCCTCCACCCACCGAATTCGCCCGGCAAGCGCGTGTTACTTCCGTCGCCGACTTTGAATTCTCCAATGTGTCCGCGTGGGTGTAATACGGTCAAAGCGGAATATGAGCTATATATAGTGCGTTGGACCGGTACGAAGAGCGATAAAACATCGCGTGTGCCACGCGGATGTAACGCTAATGCGTGCAATTAATCCATAAACAGGTGGAGACACGTCGAATTAAAGGACGAAGAGTGGCGACGCGGGAAAACCCGGTCGGGGAAAGCCTCGCCCGTTGCTCTCGCGTGCGTATGATAATATACAGCCTCTGTGTAACGCTGGCACGACCTCCGCTATGTATAAACTATGTACCACTATCTAGTGAGAGAGGGGGTGGGAGGGGCGGGAGAGAGAGTTCTCCGTTCACCCGCGAACGTTGCAGAGCCCCACGCGCTTGTTGATTTAGGGCTTTCGTGTTATTTCGGGCACCGCGAACAAATGAATGTTTTCCTGTTCATGTAGGTCGAATTCCCGTTGTAATTCGGCCGCCTCCTCCGCCTCGTCCTCCTGTCGCTTATACTATATACCACCCTCTGTACCCATCGGGCTGCTCCCGCTGAAATGCGACTCGACGGAGGTTTTTTTTTTTTTTTTTTTTTCCCCGCAACTTCGTCCTCATCCTCGCGCGCTTCGTTTGTTTTTTACATTCTCGTTAACGGACCGACTGTGATTTCATCGGTAAGCGCGCCGGCCGTGTAACCCTTCGAACGAACTGCGGGCTTGAATTTATCGTCGGCCTTTTACCGACTCCTGACAAGCCAAACTTTTTTATTCGACGCGAATTCCTTAGTCTCCTTTACTCTGCCAAGCTTCTTGCTCCGCGGCTGGATTACTCGGACTACCGCCGAGCGTTTGCATTCAGCTTAGTAATGAACGCTTGCTTCATTGTTTGCCTAAGAGTCTTTGAAAGGGGATCATTAAGACGTCAGGCCGGCTGATATTGTTTCCCGTTATCGAAATTCGCCGAGACTTTGAGCCGCGCAATTAATTTTAATCGACACCAGACAAATAATGCGACGGTATTGATTTTTTTTAATAGCGTAAGTTAGGTCGATATTACGACCCGTAATAGCTTTGAAAATACGTAACGAATGGCGCTGTCGTTTGTAAAATTTTTAGTATATACGGATACAATATCATTGCACCGAAAATTATAAGATTGTATGTGTAAGGGACAGTACGATATACCACGTGGCCAAATCCAGCGCAATTTTCGGGTGATATGACCAGTAAAACCGTTTTCTTTTTAATTTGCGTCTGGAACATTTGATGGAGCCAATTATTGTCTTTCTGTAGTTCACGTGGAGAACATGAAATGTACTAAGCGATCCCTCAATGGTCCGCTAAGCCTAATCGACTACCATTATTAGTATTATGCCATATCACTCGTAGTGTCCGGGTGATATGGCCGATTGCAAATATTTATTTATGGAACTGCAATTAATTCACGCATCGAAAATATCGAATGTTATGAGTGAATTACTCTAATTCGATGTTCCTAGACTTGGTTACGACAAAAATTTCAACTCTCTTCTTAAAAAATCATGACCATATCACGCCGCCGGGCCCTATTCATTCCGTAACGGTTAATGATTTCGTAAAAGAAGTTTGCACTAATTTCACCGTGTACAATATTCGCCGGAATTTAATATTCCAGAGTCACGGACATGGTCGCTGACGAAAGACTCGCTTTCTGTTATTTTCGAGGCTAACGTAAACAGAAGAGAAAAACAAAATGAAACTACGGATGCATGTTTGCAGAGTATCGAAAACTTTGTGCGGTTGACGCATCTGTACCGCTGCGGTGAAATTCCATTTATCCAATAGTGATTACCTTTTCCGAGCCTCTTCCTTCGCTGCCAGCGGAAAAAAGCTTTGTGACTGCCGGGACATTCAATCGTGTGGCTGTTTTGCGCGGAATCCCTCTCTTGCTTTCAGGTCGGTTTTCGTTTAAACTTTTTGTTTTCAATTCGCTTGCGGGCAAACTTTCTTTTCTTTTTTTAAAATGATCTGCCATGTATTTCGACGTATTTTTTCTCGCTGAACACGAATCCGCTGGCCTTTTTGGGCCTAAAGTGCAGTGACCCATTGAAAATCTTGATTTTATGCACGAAAAATCGTATTTTTGGGATTTAAATTGAAAATATTGGGTTGGGAGTAAAATGATTGTTATATTTGTGATCAGCGGGAAAAAATACATGGAATATAGCTTTGAAACACAAAAAAATCGATTGAATAACGATTTTTCCTTTTTTGAGCCACTTTTGGAAAAACGTCGATTTTCGTCGTTTTTAAAGGCCGATATCTCGGCTCCCGATGAAGCTACGCAAAATCCGGAGTGCCTATCGTCTTCTACGGAAAAAAATATACAAGACAGGGTCTTGTCCGAAGTTTCAGAATCATCTTATCGTGTCGTTTGAGGACGTTGAAAAACGCAAAAGATGTACTCTAAAGGCTTGGAATTTTCCGGCGATTTTTTTTTTTTTAGTAACTGCCACGTATTTCAAAGTATTTTTTCCCGCTGAACACGAATCCGCTGGCCTTTTTGGCCTGAAGCCGAGCCAGATATTCAAAATTGTTGAAAGTAGTGAATGAATGAAGTGCGACGACGGATACGACGCCGACGCGGAACGACGAGGAGGATCGAGGATAAAGAACGACGATAAGAAACGACGAGGAACGATGGGGAACGCCGACGACGACGACGAGGAACGACGGGAACGACGGGAGTCCCTTCGGGACCCCGTTGGATTTTTTTTTAAGCTTTTACCGGCATATCGCTGTCAATAAGATTTAAATTTTTCGTGATTTCCAATTTCTTGGCAAGCGCTACTAGATTGGTCAGTGGACCAATTTGGACTGTACTATAATTAGTCGGATCCCTCCACGAGTCGCACAATTTGTGCCACAGAGTCGAGTAGCTTGGCCGCGATTAAATTCGTGGGCGAGGTGTAGCACGGCGACTGCAACAACGCTTCCGGCAAGGTGTTGAGTTGCTCGCCCCTCAGGCGCTCTCCAACGTTTTGTTCCTCTTTTTTTGTCGCTTTTTCCCTCTTTCCACGGTTGTGAGCTGCGTTGAACATTCTATTTCTCTCACTATTCATTCCACCATTTATTTTCGTTTCGTTTCTATCTCCCTTGAGGGTATGTCATTGTGCAGCGCCCGATGACAGGGCGCCAGATTATTTTGTATCCACCCGCTACCCAAATGTATATTATGGTTGTCGGTGCTCGAACGACCGTGCTATTATTAGCACTCCGAGAATCTTTTTTTTTTATCAGAACCCGTTAACACCGACTCCCTTTGACGAATCGTAAAAATACATTCGACAATGGCGGATCTATGGCATCCTGTCTATACGTTGTATTATTTCGCGCATGGACTCAAAAAAAAAATTGATTGGATCATTAAAATGAGCTTACGGGTGGTGAAACAAATTTTTCGTTGATCGAACGAAATTATTGTCGTAGTAAGTAAAGAAACATTCGCCTGTTAGGTTAACCAACGAGGTATCCTTTTCGATCAACCAAACATTTGTTTCGCCACTCGTAAGCGCACATTTTGTTCACTCAATTGATTTTTTTTCTCTGTGCGGATTGCGCGTCTTTTTGCTCTTTTTTTGTGATAAAAATTTCACTAAATTCAATATTACCTTACGGCAGGCATTTGACCAAATTGTAATTCAGCCGAGACTCTGTAAATTCCAATAACGCTCCGGGAATCTGAGCTATGCATTGAACGCTCGCATACATGCAGTCCGGATTCGGAGTTCGGTTTTGCCTCTTTTGCATTTTTCGATAGTCTCTATCTGGGCTCTCTCGCGTTCTTTTGTTCATTCGGGACTCCTGCTCGTCCATCCCCCTTTATCCCTCGTTATTCGAGGCACTCCGCTGCTCCAGGTTGTCCAGGGAAACTGCGTTTGTGCTGCGCCACACCCCGCATTCACCCTTACTTCATTTCTTTTTTTTTTTCTTCCTCACCCCTTCGCTCATTCTCCTTACCCGCCATCCTTTTTCCTCCCTCTACGACTTTTAGCGAACGTTATCGTAACTTTTTGGCAAATACGGTGTCGGCCACGACGACGACGGGGAACGAGGACGTGGAGCTTGTGCGAAACTGACGTACAGGCACAATCCCGACTCCGTTGCCCGCAAACGCGCTGCACGTTCTTACTGCAGATGTATTTTGTTATATAGCGGGTGCCCTCTGCATGTGCATGTAACGCCGAGGGCTTTACGACGCTGCCGAATATTCCAGGGTGACCGGGTCGCCGGGCGGGGAAAAATAGAGATCCGAGAGAGAATGAGAGCCGCGCGAGGAAGAGAGAAAAATAGAGGAAGAGGGTCTCAAAATGTGAAAGAGAAGTGCGCGAGGGGTGAGACCGAGCCGAGGAATTCCTTTCGGTCGGAACCGTGCACACCCGCTTCCGCCTCTTCCCGTCTTTCGTTCTACGCCTTTTCTTCTCCTTTTCTCCTCGCCACTTCTCTCTTCTCTCATTCTTCGTTTTCTGTTCTTTCTATATTTTTTTTTCATCCACGTACCTCCTCACTCGGCTCCTTTCATTTTATTCTCCTCATCTGCTGCCTACATCTCACCTCCAACACTTCCAGCGTTTACTTCCTCTCTCCCGTTTCTCAAAACTCGGTGCCCCAAGACCGAGAACAGTTTGGCTTAGTTTTATTAGCGCAGGAGCGGCCAAGTGTTCTACCTTCTTCGTTCCCTTCAAACTGCTTTTTCACCCTCCGACGTCTCACCTTGCCGGTTCGTTTTGCTTTATCGCGGAGAAACCTTTGAAATAGGAACAATTTTTATTTCCTTTCTTTCAACTATGAAAACAAAAAATATTGTGCGAGCTCCCGATAGTCGGAGGACAATATTTTTGCAAAGTATCTTTCTCAAATGTGGAATGATTTGATTGGAGAGTCGCGAGTTGCGGTTACGCCGGTAGCGGCGGATATTTTTTTGCATTTCTGTTATGCTCCGTTCTTCCGTACTGTTTTATTCTGTGACTTACTTTTTTGGCCCAAGCCCTTCGGGGCCCTCGAGGTGAAGTGTCAATTCCAAGCTTCACTCATCTCCCTCGCCTTCCTTCATACCGTTGCCCGTATCTCGACGACCCCGGCTTCTCGACGCGTCTTTGTAACTCAGCAACGGAATGACGCAGACGTTCGCGCGTTCGCTATTTTGCCTCGGGACCGTTATCCCTCCGAGTACCTTTCCAGACCTATATACACTCAGGTACATCCCTACTCCACTAAAGGAGATGATGTCATTTCCGTCCGCGAAATCCCATCGTAGGCTACATCGTTTACAAGCTTTACGCGCTCTGCGGAGCAGGTAAAGGCAGTTTACCTACACCGGAAGCATTCCAGTATTTTGTCGAGCCCTTAATATCTGCCTGTTTACACGCGGAGACGATAAAGCAAAGTTGTAGAAAAAAATGGGATGTTCTAAAAATTGTTGAAATACCGAGGTTGCTTTCAGGTTGGAGTCGCCTTTTTTCGCACATTTTCGGGTGTATTATCAGGAATTTTTTAGAGAATGTTTTGTGTTTATTGCAATGAAACTGAGCGAATATTTTATAATGTCTATTACAATTATATGAATATTACATAATGTAGGCATTTTTTTGTTCCACGATATTGAATCCTTAAGGTGCTCTAAGCTGCGCTGTAGGACTGCTGGTTTACGACCTGGACCACGATTGGGACTGTTCTAATGATCTGAAAAATAAAATTCATCCATACTTTTAATCAGACGACTAGTCTTTATCGTCTGAACTACGACCGTTTTTTTATAATTTGACAAAATGGTGGCATAATTTCGATAACGTACAATTTTTGTTTGTTTGTAAAACTTATAGTTTCGCTGCGAATCGTAATTTACAAATTTGAAAGTTGTCCGCAGTGCAGATGATGGCAGAGATGTGCTGTTCATTGGCCCTCCAAATTTGAAATCAATGTTCATTGGTTGCTGAGATATTGCGGTCTTGAGTTGCAAAAAGGCAGTTTCGAGAAAAACGCGTTTAAACCACCGTAAGGATTCAATATTATGTGACAAAAAATCCAGTATTATGTAATAATATCGATAAGAATATTTATTCCGTTTCGTTGCATGAACACAAAAATTTTGTGTTAAAAAATTCCTGTTCACAAACTGAAAGGCCAAGGTTTGATACGTGATGGGCTTTCCCGTACAGCTCAATAGCTACGGGAAAAAAATAATTAATTGAAAACCCGCATTAACGCTTTTGAGGCACAACATCGCACATACTATTTCGTTAAAGGTCTCCCAAAGACTCTGAAAGGATTAAACTCAATGCATCAAACCATCAGTTCAGGTATAGAATTTTTTTTTAAATGTTCACTATTATTTCCAAGGTGACATTTGCTTCTGACTTATTTCAAAGGGTTAAGCCCGTTGACGGATCAAGCTCATTCACCAGCTAGTGAGGCGCGCAGAAACCCGTGCGAATTTAGATCTTTTAAATAGATGGCACGAAGCGGGATCGACATGAAAGGTCATTTTCTCTGTGACGTTTATGTGAAAGGCTTTCGCCCTTATTAAAATCAGTAACTTCGATAACTCCGACATTGCCAGTCAATTGTTCATCGACTGACAAAAACTACGATAAGTTCACATCACCATTATTAATTTTGTTTTTAGTATTTCCGTAGGGGATTAATTTTAAATCCTTCTTCACATTCGATAGAAGATCATTGCCTATTTCCCATGTTCTCAGAGCAACGATGTCTCGAATTCTGCCGCAGGGATTCATAAAACAAAATAATAATAATAAAAAATCGACAAACAAAAAACGAAACTTCCTTCGACTCGCGGTATTTGTGGTTCTGTGTGGAGCGCTCGTCGTTAGTTTCCGACGTGCTTTTGAACTTTTGCATCGGCCTCGTCAAACCTCTGCTTAGCGTGGGCGTTCGCATGAAGCTTTACGCCTGTTCGCGTCGAGCACGGAATTAGCAGGGTCGGTGGAAACGGATGCTTGGCGTCATCGGACCAAACGTAAAATGTTTCCCCAGGCAAACTGGCCGAACCGTAGTTACCGCACACCGGACGATTAGCGCAACCTGTTTACCCAGTTCTCGGATAAACAAATAAACGGACGTTTGCGCGGATGCACGCGTGGGTGCAACACTATATACTCATTACCATGGGTTACGCACTCTTTTACGAGTGGGGCATTGCGTAGGGGGCGAGAGGCGCTAAACGGCTGAGCGCGTTGAGCACACGTGTCGTCCACGTGCTCACACATATAAGTATATCTATATTCACTTTGCGAAGATATCTACAGCGGTTCTCGGAACAAAATAACATCTAACTCGCGATCTCCTCCTTTTTCGGTCTGTTTTTTTCGTCTCTTTCCATGCCCTCAACCTGGAAGCGCTCGCGTAAACGGGCCTCAGGGAGAGTCGTTTCAGGAACGCGCGTGCTTCCGGTCCCCTTTCCGTTCCCCGAGCCTCGGCGAAGCGCGGTTCCAATTAAAGTGCCATAAATACCATTTTTTTTCCACCGCACACACCGAATCTCCCGTAACTCGAGAAGAAAAATCACGGATCAGCATTCACGGCTCAAAAACGATCGAACGTTTCAGTCGAAAATTAAAAGAAATTCCGCGAATTGACGCCGAAACATTTTTTTTTATTCACGTATTCCGCGAATCGCGCATCATTAAAAATATCTCGCGAGTATTTTCGCAACAGCCGCGTGTCGATGACACAATAGCTCTGCGAAAATCGGACGGCACAGTGAATCGGACGAAACGAAAGCTGAGTCATCACTGTCACAAATCATCGTCTCGCAGAGCGTGTATCCCCTGACCGAGGTTATATATATATATATATATATATATATACATAAATATAAGCGCGATATATACAATATATCGTGGACGTCGACTGGTACAGTTTAACCGCACTTTATGAGGAGGACGAGGGCGCCCGCGGTTAAAATATATGATTCTCTACCTCTCGCGGCTCTTTCGCCTATCCTTCTCCTCGTCCCCTCGCCCCGTCATCGCCTCTCTCGTCGCGCGACTGTAAACTTCGTCCTCATTGTTTTGAAGAGGAAGCACCAGCGGTGGCCGCGGAGGCCGTAGGGTGTGAGGGGATGCCGCGTCCCGGCTCCCGCGGGTTAGCTCGTCCAGGGCGGTGGCTCGCGGGTCGGTTTTAGTCGGGTGGTAGACCGCGAATCGTCGCGGATCCAGCGAAACGTAAGATTAACGGCTAGTTTATTTTATAATCCTGGGAGCTGAAAGTGGGGGGGTTGACGTTCGAGCCAGTGGGGTGAAGCTGAAGAGGGCAACTGGGGACATTTTTGTTACCGCCAGAAGAAGAGCGGTGGAGAGAGCGTACAAACTCACCTGGCCCTCTCTCCCGAATTTTTACTGCACACGGAGGAGAAATAGGGAAAATAGGGACGAGGGTTGGAAACGAGATGGAGGGACGGAGAGTCGCGACGACGCGCCTCCCCGTGGTAGATGTCCCGGCGGCACCAACAGCCACCACCGACGCCCACGGCATCGGGGATTTACGAGGGAAGAAGTGGCTCAGCTGAGTTCAAATGAAACTACTCGGGGTACGCCTCGTTACTTGTTAACCGAACTGGAATTTATTTCTCGCGGTCCTGGACCATGTACAGGCAACTCTCTCTCTGATACACGTAGATAACCGACGGGGTTGGATATGTTATGTACTGGGCCGCACACATCTGCACCCGCTGCTGGATTACTTCGCGCACGGACCACTGTGCATGTATAAAATAAATGGACGAGCGGTGGAAGAGACTTCTGCGGTTTATATTTATGTATTTGTGTGTGTGGAGGGTTGGTTCGTTTTTTTTCCTCCGGTTAAATTTCAGCTATGCACTTCGTGAGCTATACGCAACGGCAACGATGTGCGTTCCTTTCTTTCTGTGTAGAGGAATTTTTATGTATGTAAATCCATGACGCAATATGCCTACGTGGCTGCAAAGAGTCAGCCCTTTTTTACGTCCGCCACGTAAAACACACACACACATTCAGCAACTTTCTGCTGCTTTCGGGGAATCTTTTTTATTTATTTTTTTTTCGCGTGCACACTTTGTAATTCTGCATAGGTAATTCATGAAACGCTCGGTAAAAAGTGATTTTAACATTGCCTCACCGCTGCGGACGGAGGATCCGGATTCGTTCTGCATGCAATTTCGTTTTAGACGCGATGCGTAACAGAGGATGACCGAGCGGCGACGGAGAAGCGCTACTCCGTACCGAGATTAGTTTTCATGGGCAGGTGAAAAACAATTTTTTCTTTTGTTTGGACATTATTATGCTCTCTGACGGTATTTTACCCGAGCCGGTAGTCACTTCGCGATGCCCCGAGATCTTCGGAGCGTCTCCTCGCTCTCGACGTCGCGGGCGTCGTCGTTAACTGTGATGATGATCGATGTCTCTGCTGGGACGACCGGGCGCGCGTCGCCGGGCCGCTGCTGCAACCGGCATCCCCGTCAAGCTATATTAAATCATATAATTTTATTTTCAATTCGCTGAAGATCCGAAGCGTTCGCGCTCGCGATTCTGACGTGTGCCGATTCGTTCCGATGGAGTGCGGATTAAAAAAAAAAAAAGAAAAAAAAATTAAAAGAAAATTCATGTAATTCCCTTTGGCAGAATTTTCAATATAAAGAATTCTCTGTTTTCAGCACCGTTTCAAGTTCCCGAAGTGTCGAGGGACCAGACCCAGCATGTCGATGGAAGAACCGAAAACAGTGATCCCGATTTGCCGATCTTCGAGCAGACGGCACCGAACGTCACGGCATTCGTCGGACAGACGGTTTATCTGCCGTGCAGGGTCAGAAATTTGGGCGACAAAGTGGTGAGTGATTTTTACTTTTAACCGGCAAATCTTCGAAGTAGATCAATCCATTTCTTTTGATATTGAGGACGCTGCTTGAGACATTAGCCGTTGATCTATCTCTTCGATATTGCGACTCGACGCATTTTACGATCAATCAATGTTGACCAATACGTTAATGCGTCAGAAATTTCGGTGATTGTCTGTCAGTTAAAATCAAATTGCAACAGTCGGGTTCGTGAAAATCACACAGTTGTCATTATAAATCAACGTCGTGTCAATGTCGTACGTTTCGTCACCATGTTATCAATTTACGATGCTTGATTCAGCTATGAGAAATCGAAGTCAGCACCGTCTCCCGCGATGGTCACACGCTCTCTTGCTTATATGCGGTGTGTGGGCGTCATTTTATTTATTTTTGAATTGGTGAATAAATTCTTTATTTTGATAATTAGCCGTTCAAGCATCAATCGAAAAACCATCTAACCATTCAACAAGAACGTCGTCAAGCAGAAAAAAATCAGTTTCCACTTTCCCTCGTCATCCGCCAGCTTTAAGTCTCGTTGGACAACCCGACGTTGACGTCGGGTTGTCCAACGACGTTCGACGACAATGTATCGGGTTCGACGACAATGTATCAGCGACAAACATTTTTTTTAACTTTATATCTACAAAACGCTTCCACATTAATAATCGTTTCGCCCTTTGGTGTCCATTTGAACATCTTTAGCGCTCTTATGATCCTACCGTTCTCCCCACTTCAATGCACTACGCGCCTGTATGGCACCCTCGGCGAATCCCGCAATTTCACCCACGTCTCAGACCCTACCACATGCGCATCCCCCCTTAAGCTTTTCACACCGATACGCTTCGTGCGTTTGGATGATGAGAGGGTTAAAGCGAGGTACATCTATTGCCGACGCCGGTGTTGGCGTTGGCACGGTATTAAAAGCCGGAGATCGAGGGACGCTTTGGAAAGAGTATATAGACTAGAAAGGTCCCCGGGTCGCATCACGAGGTGTTCGATCATTCGTGACACTCGCCGGTCCACGCGGACGGAGCTCTTCCTTTTTCGCTATCACGCTCGCTCAGTCAACCAACCGTGGCCCAGAGTCGCGTTACTCTTCCCATAGTATTAGTAACTCTATATACCGGCTATATGCTTCATCCCTACGCCCTATATCGGGTGAGCGTTTTCAATGGCGCGAACAGCGTTTGCACCATGGTGGTAGTCGGAGACCTAAAAAAAAAAAATCATGAACGTTTCATGAAGCTGTGTAGTTCCACCGATGGAACGGAAACGAAAAAAAAAGTATTGTAAAAATCGACACGGTCGCCTTAACTGGAAGAAGGCAATGAGGTTTGAGCTCCGATGAATCGGATGCCTCATGTGCCGGAAATGGCAATTTGTCCCCAGGGCTTGCGGCACATCGGCGGTGCAAAAGTTGTTCGCCCTCACGAACGACACCCGGTTAAAGCGGGTGTACAGCGTTACGACCGTTACTGCATCGCACACACTGTGTATGTACAGAAACAGCTATATCCGCACGAGGAGCCGGTAGCCGAACGTTCGCCAGAAATTGACTCGTAACTCGCTGACTCCAGGCACGTCACACGGAGGCCCGCGTCGAGACGCTCCCGCGGAGGGCATCCGATCAGCCGCGACCCTTTAACTTGATGGATCGCTTCCAAAGGATCCCGTGTGTGCACCCTGGAGTTCGGCCCCCACGTCTCCCTGTCCTTTCGTTCCTGTAGCGCCACGCTCCGCCGCGTTCTCCACTCGCCATCGTCTCCCTCGCCTCCGTGCAAGATCGATGCCCCCCCCCCCCCGTTCCTCGGCCGGCACGAATCGAGAGGTACCGTGTATATAGTTTTGCTCGCACCCCCGCCTCACCTTCGCCATAAACGCCGTCCTGTTCGCAAACTCACTCGCGCCCGCCTGTTTCCACACGGCATAAATTGAACGGCCGCGAATCACCGTGCATTATTCATGAAGGGCCGCGTACCGGGCGCACTCTTCTATTGCGCCCTCCGTCTGACCAATGCGCCTGGGTAAAGGTTACCTCGAGCCCTCCGCCGCCTCCCCTCCCTCGCCCCTCCGGTTAAATATGATTAATTTCCCGTCCGGTCCTCTCTCACCCCGCTGCGTGACCGGTGTAGATTCACACTCGGAATGTGTGTTGGAGCGGGGTCGTGGGATTCAACAAGGCTCATGCTGCAACGGGAAAGAGGCAAATGGACCGAGGTATAACGAGCTGGGTGAAAGGTCCTTTGGCTGCAAAGAACCGGATTTAACTGTCATCGTCCTTTCAACGGGAATCGTGGAAAAAAACTCCGCAATAGCCGTGAAAGCTTCCCTAATGGGTCTTCGTCAGTGGCAATTTCGAGGCAGTTCTTTCATTCGGAAAATACGGTCGAGATATTGAAACTTAATTGAAAAATAAATTTTAATTAAAGGTTCCTCCGAAACTTTCCAGCGCTGTTCATCGCTGGAGTGCCGAAAGTAAAATTCTTCAAATTGCTTGCCACAACGAGTGGAGCACTAGTACGTTGTTTGGGAAGTTGAAACTGATTATACGGGTTCTTCACGAGGAAGTCTTAATTTACGTTTTTCTACGGTGGTTAATTATGTTAGATCCTCTAACGATTACTTGGACTACCAAGTTCGCCACAGTGTGCGGAAGAGCATCCGCTCGAATTTTCCTTGTTTGTTCAATATCCGCCTTTTCATAGAAACGCGAGACGTTAGCAAAATAACCAGATTTTTCAGTACCTTCCTCAGAGTACACCTCCAACATTCGGCGCGTTATATTTTCTTTCCCGCGACTCTATCGTGTTCGACGTATTTTTCCGAGGGAAATTTGCCCCCGGTAGGAAACCTTATCGTGAGAGAATATTCGTCGATCCCACATAGCTGCGTTTCTGGAATCCTTATTCGAACTAAACGAGTAAACTACACCGCTGAATTAACGGTGTTTTACAAAAAGCTCGCTTGTTCGTTGAAATCCTAAAAATTTCATTCACGAAATGACTTGCCAGTGCGGTGGTAGAAACGACCAAAGGCAAAGAGGAAAAATACCGTTCGATGGAATATAGCGTCACGTACGACCGATGAAAAACCAAGCACGTCGACCGTTCGCGGATGCCGAGTGTTTTCGCGACGACGAAGCGGCGGTGAAAAGAACGAAATAGAATTGAGAAATGAAAGTAAAAGAGCGAGAGGAAAATTGGGGGCGATGAGTGAAGAGAGGTTACTTTTTTTGTTGCGGCCAGAGTGAGCGGTTTTCGAAAGGTTTCGAAAGGAAGCTATACAGTGAGATCTTCCCTTGAACTCTCCTCGAACAGAATCCGCGCTTCTGTGGTAATCGAGTTGGCATTTCGAAGAAGCGGAATCTCTATCTTTCGGTCAGAATATAATATCCGATATAGGCAATTTTTTGTTTGATTCGACAGAGACGGACGGATGGACTGACGTGCAGACAGGGGAGCGAGCGCAACTCAAAGTAAATCAGCGAGATTGAACACTTATAATACGATAAGCCTGGATGATGCGTGGTGCATCGCCATAGTCAAAATCTATCTTTGTTTAACTATGGTAATTTGGTAATTACCTTCACAACGGTACATCGTCGGATGATAATTACGCATCGTCGGGTGATAATTAGGTAGATGAACTAGTGGAAAGAGGTTTCTATTTTCTGTTATAGCCAGAGTGGGCGGTCATCGAAGGTTTCGAAAGGTTTCCTTCCTTGAACTCTCTTCGGATAGAACAGAATCAGTGTATTTCGAGTGGGTGGGAAGAAGCGAAATATCTGTCTTGTGTTGAGAATATAATATCCGATACAGGCGATTTTTTTTCGTTTCGCACGGGACGGCTGGATGGACGGAGAGACGGGCGCAACTTAAACTTAATCACCGGGATTGAACACCTACGATGCAGCAACCTCGTACAAACATGGCGTGACGCGCCGCCATTGTCATAATTCAACGTTGTTTGACCATGGTAATTTGGTAATTAGCTTGACAACGGCACATAGTTGGGTGATAATTAGTTCGAAAATGTTTGGCGGCGATACTGCTGCGTGCGGACAAGCGGGAGCGGGTCGTATCCTAATATACCAGAATTATCGAAGTGGAAGGGGCCGACGTAGTATGTGGATATAGGCATAGGTTTAGGTGTAGGTTTGACTAGCTGCGGGCTTGACAAAATCTATATCGTGCTGGTGTACAGCTTTCACGAGAACGACAAAATAATGATTTGGGGTATGGAAAATTTAGGATAACTGGTTGAGTAACGTACCGAATGTGACCATTCGCTCTAGTTCGATCTTGACGTACGAGAGTTAGTTCCAAATGACTACAAATTTATGAACGAACGCGAAGAGAGGCGACACAGTGTCTTGCCGAGTCCCTAAATTGTTCCAGCCTAAATCGCGATAAGATGCAAATAAATCCGGCGTCAAACCTGAAAGATTCGCTAGCGGTAGTTGGGCACGCTTCCACCCTTTACAACCCTTTTTCTCACCGGCGCAGCGGATCCTACACCGGTGGTCATTGTTTTTCACTGGTGGGGCCAACACGATTTATGACCAGGACGTATTCCATATTCTAATATTCACCAAGCTTCTCTACCCGTCGTCCAGAAGAGTTAACGGTGCGGCGGGCGAGCAAGATAGAGCCGGCAGGTCGAATGGATCTTAATTTACGACGGCGTCTACGGCAGTGCATAAGCCCCGCTGCCCGCCGGCGTCCACATTCTCTGAGAAGAACTTTCGGAGCGTCGACGTCGTCGTCGTCGTCGGGACCTTATAAATTAACATAAATTAAAACCTCGTAAAGAAAGAGTGAAGAAAAGAGTTGGTCGGAAAGTATGAGCGACGGTGTTGGTTATATCCGCGCGATACGAGAACACGATCGGGTCGCGAGGGAAACTTGTGTGCCGGCAGCTTTAAGCTAAACTCGAGCATGAAAGTTTCGTCCGCACGTCACTCCGAACCATGCTGAACGAGGCATTGTACAAGCCCGGTTTGCAGGGTCACGCGCGCTGCTGAAACACGTTACGTACTCGTAATAAGAGCGTACAGTATAAACCCGCGATTTCGTCAAGAGATTTCGGGAGGCGAACCGTGCATCGCGGTGCCGGAGGGTGGAGCGACGAATAATTTTTGCGGGGGTCTCCTCTCGTATTTAACAAGCGGTTGTCGGCCGTTCGCGTGACCGGGCCGCTAAATTTTGCCAGTACACATTTACGTATAGCCTTGGGTGCGACGAGTGCAAATAGGAAAGGGTCTGAAAACGTTCTCCGTTATGGTCGTAACGGTGATCACGAGCACATTCGTTTTCGTGGCGGAATTGTGATGAAATGGTTTTTATGAATCTATGAGCGAGAATAGATCGAACGAGGCGTTCCAACGGAAAGATTCGGTGGCTTGAGATTTCGTTGATCGTCATAATTAGCCGACGCGAGTTCGCCAATCTCAAGTTAATTTTTTTTTCAGGACTTTTCCGAGGTCGAGCAACGTCGACATGACATTAAAAAATACTCGTGATTGGAACGTACAGTATAATCCTGTGATTTCGTCAAGCGAGTGACTTCTCAAGTCGGTGGAGTGATGAATAATTTTTATGGAACTCTCCTCTCGTGTTTAACAACCGGTTGTGTATCATTCGTGTAACCGGGCGGGTAAATTTTACCAAAACAGTTTTCATGAATCTATGAGCGAGGAAAGATCGATCGAAGGATAACCCAGACAGGATAGACACGGGCGAGAGGAGTTCCGGCGGAAAGATTCGGCGACTTGAGATTTCGTTGATCGTCGCGATTATCGAAGACCGCAATTAGCTGACGCCAATTCCCCCAACGGCTTGGAAATCGAAACTTTGCGCGGAACACGATTATCGTTGATCGGGATAAGTCATAGCGCCTCGGATTCGTATAGACATCTACCACTTACCAGAAGGTACGAGGAGTGAGAGGAATCCGAGCGAAAAAATTCGGCGACTCGAGATTTCGTTGATCGTCGCGATTATCGAAGACCGCGATTAGCTGACGCGGATTCACCCAATCTCTTGAAAATCGAAACTTTGCGCGGAACACGATTATCGCTGGAGTCAGAGTACGCTATAGCGGGACGCTCGTGTACACGTTTACCATTTACCAGAATCTTTGGGTCCATAAAAAAAAAAAAAAAAAATCAATTCGCTGGAGCAAACCGTGTCGTAGATTCGATCGATATCATCCCTGGAGATTTCGTCCCAGAGCTCTCTGCGGCTCCCGTCGCCAAACCTATTCTCGATGGCGGTACAGCGGTGAAGCATATAAAAGTAGTTCTCCCGCGTGTTCTCCGCCTCCGTTCGCTGGTTTTGATTTGATAAAGGGAGATGGGTCCGAACGGCTCGGCCCCGCGAAGAGACGAGACTCTCCGGTCGACTTCTTTGTTCACGAGCAAATAGAATTTCGCCGAAGGTAACAGAACGACAGGGACGACGCGATCTTTCCGTCGCGTCGAACGGCGTCGGACATCAAGTGAGAAATAGAGTGCGAATTGGGAAAGCCAAAGCGAGTTGCGGCTCTCGCAGGAAACCACTTTGCTACCACCTCCGTTTGCCTACGGTCTCTCGCCCCTGTCGTAACTTTGTTCCCGATTTTCCGCGCTCTATGGACATCACTTTGGAAACCTGTTCCGCTCGCACACTCTAATACTCGATGTCGCGAATGCTAAGAAAACGGGGACGATCTTGAGAGACGAACGACGACTCGTCGGTCGGGAAAGGTGTTAGTTCTGACTTCATACAGGAAGACGTCACTTCCGTTTTTAAAATGTTGATTTTTTACCAAAAACGATGTATTTGAGTTCAGACTTAAGTTCGATCTTAAGATCAAACTTGAGCTCGAAATCCAGTTTGCACTGAGGTTCGATCGTAAGCTCGATCTCAAGAGCGATCTTAACTTCAAACTAAGGTCTTAAGATTGTACCCTGAGAGACGAGAGACGACTAGTTCGTCGGGTGAAGTTTTAGTTTTGACGTCATACGGGAAAACGTCGCTTTCGGTTTGAAAATCTTGATTTTTTACCAGTAACGACGTATTTGTGTTTCGAGTATGATCCGAATATCCGGCAAACCGGGACCTTCCGTGACCAACCTCCGCGGGCATTGTTCGGCGTATCACCGTATCAAACGCGAGCGAAAGCGAAGAAAACTGAGTGGAGGACCTAGCTGGCATACATATCGTTGGACGGAACCTCGTACTTTTGTTCTCTTACCGTTTGTATGTGAATGCATCTACGTAACAGTAGCCCAGCCTTTGCTGTCTCGCTGGGGCTTGCACAGGCTGAAAGCTGAAGGGTATATTAAGCGCGGACCGCTTGGCGCTGGAAGGCCTGAAAGGATGAGATTTCGATGGACTTTGAGATAGAAATCCGTCGTCGCTCAGCATGTGTCCCGTCGGTCCCCGGTTTCCTTCGGGAAACTCGGAGCTCCACTCGAATCTTGGTTCATCCCTGGCAAATCGAGACTTTGAGAGCGAGCAAAGGAGGACGCCGGCCGGGTGGGATAAAGAGAAACTCGTCCACTCTGCTGCTATTACTAGGCCAAACGGTAGAGTGGTTCACCCTTTAACCTTTGCGCAAGAGGCTTACCTCTCGTGACGCAGTGAGCTAAAAAGTATAAAATTTC
Source organism: Stenichneumon culpator (assembly GCA_964017025.1). Taxonomy (NCBI): domain Eukaryota; kingdom Metazoa; phylum Arthropoda; class Insecta; order Hymenoptera; family Ichneumonidae; genus Stenichneumon; species Stenichneumon culpator. The sequence goes on along the minus strand of OZ024780.1, from coordinate 12,971,146 downwards.
TTCTGTCCACAGTTAGCGAGCTTTGTACAAAACACATATAACGCTTCTCGTAACAAAATTTATTTTGCAAAGTTAGCACTTAAAGATTTTTCTTAAATTTACCCGAGGCCCGAACAAGGTCGCCACATCATAAAAAATATATAATGAACTTTTCATAAAGATCGCTTGAGGATAATTATAAAAACGAACAATCTGCGTCCATCGATATCCAAATCTGACCGTCCGATTAACTTGATTGTGAAAAATGGCTACGTTTTTTAATACCATCGACACCTTCCTTGGAGATCTTAAAGAAACGTCTTTTTTGCGACTCATGTCCCTCGAGCAGGGGGATGATGTGATGGATTCATCATCAACTTTCTGCATGCTAACTGATCTTTATTTTGACCCCACCTAGGCTGATTATCAATTTGCTTTTCTTGTTCTTTTCTTTCTCTGATTCATTTCACGGCTATTTTTAATTAGGTTCAGGTGCTTTGTGCTGCCCAATAAATATCTATCAATCATACCTTGCAACTATGCGTATTATTAATAGACATTGATTCCGGTCCCAACAGCCTCTCGATACAACCATGCAAAAATTCCGCTGTCTGATCAATTCGGCACTTTACTACTTAATCCCATGTTTTCCCCGCTACGCGTCCGCCCGTTAAGTCGATCTCGGCATGAGCTAAGTGGAGTGAAGGCAACGCTATCTTATATGGCTATATGGACCACTCAGCGATGCTTCACTCTCTCTCCAGTCAGGACCATCCGACGGCACCAACATTAAACGTAAAGCGATCCGTACACTATCTATAGCGCTCCAAGAGAGTAGCTACCATCGGAGATTACATTCGAAGTTGCTCGCCACGAGTGCGCGGGCATTGAAATACCTCTTACCGCAAGGCAAACAGATCAAGGCTTTGTAACATCGCGCTCAAACGGCAGCTCTTCCGAGTTCTATCCGAACCCTTTCGATCTCTCTTCACTGGATTCTATCTTATCGGGCTCCTGTCTATAGCGCACTCTGTTTATGCAAACGAAACACCTTTCCGGAAATCGAGAGAGGGTAAGATTCGACGAACCAGATCGCACACTATCTTCCACCGGTCGGGTACAGAAAGCCTCCCTTACGGCCGGCGCGACCGGCTATACTTGTATGGGATTCCACCGCATCGAATCCTCCTCCATAAGCACTGTTTGTAAGTGCAATTTATATAAGCGAAACACCCCCCGGATATAGAGACAGTGAGATTCGAAGAACGAGATTCCATACCACGGACTGCAGTGCGCTATCGGAAAAGTAAAGTACACATGTATAGTGCATCGCATCCACCTACACATAGACAGGGGGTGGTTGGGTGGGACGAAGAGGGCTAAAAAGAGTCTCTGTACCGTACTTTTATTCCTCTGCACTTTCAATGAGCTACAGGAAATTCCTTTCGCACTGAAAGTAGCGAGAAGACGACGAAGGGAAAAAGACTTTTAGCTTTGCAGAGCGAGGGTTTCCACCTTCCCACCTGCTACGACCGATGATATTTCTTCGCGGTTATTTCAGTACAAAACTACCGTACGCCGGATGTACATATGTGTATGTATATACAGATAGTTGGTACACATTATACTTATCTTATATTTAGTTTACCTGGGCAGAGACTCTCGAGGAAATTCACTCGGGACGGTTATCGGTACGTGAGGTCCTTTGCGGAATCGAATTAGAAAGAAAAAAAAAACAAAGCACACGAGGGCCGTTTTATAGCGGTCTTATACTGGAGCATTATCGTTTACGATATAACGCGATATATTTATGCGATATTTTTCCTTCTTGTGAAAAAAAAGTTCGAGTGCTTATATTTTTTTCTGGTGGATTCAATGGGTCGTATACTTATTGTCGTATGACAAATTGCTTCGGAGAAACAGCTCCGATATCTTGGTAGAGCACCGTAACCTTATGTACCGATATTCATTTTTTTGCGATTACGAAATTCGAAGAGAATACGGAGCGGAAACGATTTTTTTCTTTTATGAAACGATGGAAATTATGAAACGCTGGAAATTATGAAACGATGGAAATTATGAAACGATGGAAATTATCGGTAACAAACGCACCGTTTAATAATTGGGAAAAAAATGTTTTTTTCGCATTCCGTACAAAGCGAACTGTACAATGCAGAAGTGGCTCAGTGTTCTCCAGTGCGTGTTTGCTTGCGTGTGTGTGCGACAGAGCGAGCGGTCGTGTCCGGGACGAGAGAATGCGTCGTACGTTTTCGAGGTAGATACCGTTTTAATTACAACCCACCATCCATAAGTCAATCCGTACACGTAACGCCCCGGGGACAAAAGTTTCGCGGTTCGATCCCACAGTTCTACCGCTCCACTCCTCCATATACATATACTTTTCGTGCCCCTCTCGCACCACCTCACCTCTCTCATTCTCGTTTCCGCTTGCCGGATTCTGTACCAACCAGCGGTTTTACCGAGCGAGAAAAATATAGTTTTGCCGGACGGCGAGAGTGGGTAGAGAAAGTGGGAACGAAAGAAAAATAAAGAATACCGAATGAACAAAAGAAAACGAGGAATCGAGGTGTAAACTACTTTTCCCCCAGTTTCCTGGCCTGCGCGAGAAGAATCCTCGCTACGGTGAATTTTTCTATCAGCCCACATTTTCTACCCTCAACACACTCGTGGCACAACCGTGTGTGCAAGAAGTGGCGGATAGTCGTGGTAGTTGTATATCAGGAAAAGCTCGTTGAGCCCGCCTCGCGAAGAAGTAGAGGCTGGTTGGGTTTGGTCCTGGAACATCCTGTGGAGTTATGGAACACTGTTCGATATAGAGTAAAATCCCCCTCTCTCCCCCCCCATACAGTGGTAAGCCGCTCCACAGCGAATAGCACAAGGAACATATGGAACAATAAAAGACGGAAATATGCCAATAACTGGATATCGGCCGAGTCTCCGAAGGGCCAGTCGCTGGTCGCGATAACGCCGGCGCTCCTCGTTCGCCAGCTCTCGCCGTAGTCGGTTTCGCGGCTCGTATTATCGCCTCGCTGCATTGTTACGGGGAACGATATTTTTGGTTGGGAAGGGTGGTAGGCGAAACGCCGCTGTTCTCCCTGCCTTTCCTTGCCCCTTCTCATTCACCCTGTCCAGAGCCGAGCGCCCTCCGAAACTATACACCAGAGTGCGAAAAGAAAAAGAGAGGGACGAGTAACAGGCGAAAACGTCGGTGTGTCCCATTGTTCAGGATGCGAGAAAGGGGGTCGTCCGGATCAGTGCTGCCCCCCCCCCCTCCCCCTCCCGCCACGAGCAACCATCCACCATGGAGAGAAAAAAAACTTATATTTATATATGGTTGGGTCAAACTTGTACACATTGGTATTTTTTTTTTTTTCTAAAAAATATATATGCAATAGGAGCGTAGCGTTTTTTTCGTCTCTTTCTACTTTGTTTCATCCACGCGGTGCGATACTCGGGGCAATACTTGATCACGAAGGACCAGAGCGAGAGGATATACCGCATAGCCGATAGAGCTTCGCGACGCTCGATTCTGCAGCCGAGTTACAAACGATGACGCCGGTATTATTTTATTATTTATCGTTTCGAATTTTTTCGTCCTCCCCCCTCCCTCCTCCCATCCCTTCCCCCTCTCCAGCCGAGAGTCGGGCGATCGGCAGAGATCTTCCTTTGGGCGGTGCAGTGGTATATCCAGTCTCGGTATACGATAGCCGTATAATAATATACTACTGTACCGCGGATACGGCGGGCTATGCGCGGAGGATATGACGAGGGATTCAAAGGGGGTGCCGGGATACGCTTGCGAAAACGAACGAGGGGAACGGGTGGGCAGCTGAGCGCGTGACGTTTTTCCGATTTCGCGGGATTAAGTTACCGGCGTGGCGCTGAATTAAAACGCTAATAACGAGCGGCAATATTTATTGGACGGCTTTGCGGACGGTACCGCGCTCCGGTGGCCGCAGTGTGGGTGGGATTCGGATAATTCGAGACGCCAGTGGAAATTTCCGTTCATTCCTGTCAAAGGCAAAAAAAAAGTGTTTGCGAAGAAAATACATCAGATGAAAAATGGGCGCGGGTATCGCAAAACAAACGAAATGTGAGCTTCGGGTTCTTCGAGAGGTGGCAACGACGAGTCACTTTTTCAGAGATGAAAAAAAAAAAAATAGTTTTTTAAGGATTCGTAAATACTAATAAACTTTTTTATTCAGTCTTTTTATGCGTCCGGGAATTCATGAAAAAATAGGTCAACGCACGCAGTTACTTTGTTGTCGATAAGAACAAGTCCCATAATGATCCAGCTTCGGGATAAAACCTTGACCGCGAATTTCTCCCTCGCCCATACGAGTCTTCCGGCGCGATGCCGATCGGCGCTGCAACTGCCACATCCGAAGCAATCTGAACGGAATCAGCAATACCGGTGGCAGTAAAGGCGTGGCGGTGGCTAAGTCAGTGAAAGAAAAGTACAGTAGGTATCAGCGGCGTCGGTTCCGACGCCGTGGCCCGCCGACGATGCCGGGAGCTTCCGCAGCACCCCCGTCTGCTTCATTGTTTCCCCAAACAGGGTTCTTACGACTTTTATGAGGGAGATTTCTGGCTTAGCCGGCCGGATAACTTCGGTGCCGTGCTCCGCTCATCCCGCGCCGACCGAGGAAGCGCCGAGAGAACGGGGGGCGCTTTACTTTAACCAGCCGCCTCCGCTGCCACCGTTATGCGCCCTTTCCTCTTTTGCCTCGTGGCACAATCAACCACTCTCTCATCCCTTCCGAAACGGCTTTGGGAGATTTTCATCTGAACAAAGGTTCCTCGTTTCTCTTCGCGGTACGTAGATATATGTAGGATCGCCGCCGCGAGTATACACGCTTCGGTGTTATACGATGATAAAACTAGTCCGGGGATAGTGGAAAAAGTACGAAGGACCGAGATATATCGAGCTGATCCGCGTATTTCCTATACTTTTCACTCTACACGCGCTCGCGGAGCGGCAAGGTTTTCATGAAACTGCGGAATATAAGTCCTCCTAACTCCCCCCACCCCATCCTCACCCCGTTCTCTTCTACCCGGTTAAATTTTATATCTGTATACGTTACTTACGTTTAATTTATTCATTGGCGAATCCGTGAGGTATTTTAAACGTCGAAGCCGTCGACCGTATCGGCTTTTCGAATATTGCACCCGAATGCTGCCGGCGCTGCTGTTGCAGCTGCAGCTTTATGCACGCCAACTGACTGCCCGATGCTATACTGCAGGCACTCGCCGAGGGAAGCGACGGGTGGGTTGCGGTTCGTGAATCCCGCATTGCGAGGGAAGTTTCATTTATCGCGTATCAACTGCCGACTACGAATTGTTCGATGTTTCCAGTGACGGTGCTCTACGCGGAAAATCGTCTATGTGTGTATCGCCGATATCCACAGTATTCTCCGCATGGTTCTCTCGATCGGACAACTCGGGGAATTGTAAACAGCACGGAATAAGCTTGATTATTTTTTTTATCTTGGTTTAAACAATCCTTGGTTCGAAAGTTCTTCCTACACTGAGAGAAGGATGTCGGAGAAACTACCAAGTCATATGGCGAATTTCGACAAGGCAACATGGTACACCGGCGCTATCACTAGCGTACGTGAAATTTTTACTTAGGCCAAAGCAATTTTTTACTCAACTCACATGGTAATTTTTTCTAGAAGGCGGTTTGGCAAAATTTACCTGGCCAAGAATTTTGCGGATAAAATAGAGAATTCCGAGGATTAAAACTGAGAATTCCGTGGATTAAAACTGAGAATTCCATGGATTAAAACTGAGAATTCCGTGGATTAAAACTGAGAATTTCGCCAACAATGTTTGTTAGGTGTGGACACATAAAAGAAGGTTTTATCAACATAGCCGGGAAACCTAAAACAAGCGGTTCGCGATCGCGACGCAACGATTACTATATTTTCTAGTAAGATGAACTCACATTGTAGCAAAAAATCACGGAATATTCATTTAATATCTCCGATATCGAAAATTACCATATTTTCTAGCAGAATGTGTGAAGTTTGACACAAATATTCGCCAGGATGTCGCTGTAGTTCCCATATATATGTGAAGGTTCTCTCGGCTTTTACCAGATTTATGGCAATTTCTATCACATCGTTCTCTCAGTGTACGTCACTCCATGAAGTTACAAGCGATTTACCAGCGCAAATAAACAAATAGCCCGAGTCGTGCGTGCCATTAGTTTTGCGCTTCACTCTATTCACTCATTGTCTCCACCGTAGCGGCGCTCGGGCACAAGAAATCCCGCTGAAGATGGTTCTTGTTCTCACATAAAAAAAAAAAAAAAATGGTACCTTAATTATTCAACCATCTCCAGAGATACCGACCTTTTTCCTTCATTCGCTATTCTTTCTCACATTGCCGTATTGTATCCGTTTCTCGGTACGGTTTGTTACCGTTTTCCCTTTGACAAGGTGGACGGCCAGAGGCGGGTAGGCTCAGGGGAACGAGCGGGTGGCGTTACACTGTGCATAAATAATAACACGGTAAATATTGTACGACGCGGCGGCTGTTGGTACTTCTGGTGCAGAGCCACTCGGCGGGGGGGTTAAAATTAGTCTACCTAGCTGAAAGTGGGCTTATCGAACCCATGCGGTGAAAGCCTGGCCGCGCTATGAAAGAAGAGGCTTCTGAAGAGGACGGCTCGCTCGTAGGGCTGCTCTTGTTGTTCGTGTTTGTGAGTGTGGCAAGCATCGTAGGTCCACTTCTGTTGAATCTCGAGGCCGTTGTGATCTCTCCCTCTCGCCGTACCGAGGCGAGAGCGATGCCTAAAAAAAGTAGCGAGAAAAAGAGGAGACGAGGATGCAAGAATTTCACCTCATAATCTTCGTAACAAGCGCCTTCTTCAGGCGCTCTCTCCTCTATTCTCTCTGCCCGGCGTATCCACGGTCGAGACTACACACCAACGACGAAGACGTCCCGGATTTCCCCGGTTGCCCCTCGGCTGCTCCGCCTGGCCCTCGACGAAGGGGGCCCTCTTCAATAAATCACGCGCGCGAGAGTTTCTCGTGCCGCGGGCCGCACCGCCTCGTGTAAACAGGACCGAGTTAATAAATCTAATTATTCGAAGCGGCTGGGGCATCCGACGGAGATGAGGAAGAAAAAATGAAAAAAAAAAAAAAGAGAGAGGAGAAATCTCGAGAGGTGGAAGAAGAATGAGGGAAGCGAAGAAGAATGAGGGTGGTAGTTGAGGAAGAAGTAGCGCAGACACGCGAGAAAAATAATTTCCAGCCCGGTCTGGAAAATTATTATCGATGCCAATCTTGGGCGAAAGTCGAGGGAGGCAGGATGAGCACCTGCCTGTTTTATCTTTCGCATATCCGAGCGTCCAGCGCGGAGCGTCGTCGTCGGTCCGTTCGTCCCTTAATCTCCATAAAAATCAACTTTTCGACAACTTTTTTTTCCAGCTGCCATTAGTACGGGGCAAGATAATTAATATTGATTTACCCTCGGGCTTCCCGTGTAGATGCAATCAAGAAGCTGTTAAACGATTTGACAAACCGTCAAGCCCTGTGGGCTGCCTGATCGTCGCCTTACTCTATCTCGGCTAGGGGAAGGGTTAACGCGGTACTATTATAGTAGTATGTATGTTGGAGATAAAAGTTCCGATGGCACACCGGGGAACCCCCTCCGTCCGGATTACGAAATGATTCTTCGACTCGCGTGGCTCGGATCTCACCGTCGAGTAATCCGTGAAATAACGACCGCTGGCTAAGTCCTCGGCAGGGTGGATCAAGAAAGCCACTTTCCTTCCCCCACTCTCGCTCTCCCTCTCCCTCTCGCTCCTTCTCTTCTTCCCTCTGCGAGGCTCGTCCGCGAATTCCCTTCCTGTTTTGCTCCCTCGATTTCCGCATTTTGCCTCTCCCGTATAGCTCAACTCCTCGACTCTTCTCTTTTCTTCATTCAACCTCACCTATTCTGGCCCCCCATCCCACGTCGCTGCTTCGCGAACAACCTCTTCTTCGATCTTTCCACCCTCACCCCCTTCATTCGCAACCCACGTCTTCCTCCTTCTCCCCCGGAGGAACTTCCTGTTCCACCGAGGAACTTCTTGATTAGGGATTTGATAGTGTTTTTTACGAGATTTCCTCCGGCACTGAATTCAACGTGGGTGGGCCGTACTGAAGCGAGGCGGGGTAATCGCGACGAACTATCTCTAAATTTAGTTCTTCATCCCTGAGCATCAGGCAGCATGCTGGTACGTCGATCTCTCGAGTACGGCGCGTCTCCCTCCCAACCCACTCTTTCACCCTCTCGAATCCCCCTTGCCTTCCTCCCTACGTTCCACTCTGTGTTCTGATCTTTAAACTGGGTCTCCACTTCAATCGCTCCGTGGATTCACAGATTAAAATACAGAAAGTTGAAAACCCCCCCCAACAGCAGCTTTTACCAGCTAACCATTTAGTTATAGTACAGCCATTCGTTATCGCGCCTGGCAACTGGCGAAAAGCTCATAGACCCTACCAGTTAGGCTGTCCAGAAAAAGAGCGGAACTTTGAATCTATCGTTATCCATGCCGTTTGTCGTCCGTACGACGTAGCTCAACAAATTGGGTCGCCTGCTCGCAAACTAAAAACTTGAAAGTCTGGAACTCCGACGGCTTCTTCGGTGAACGATTTATTGCTGAGAACAGACATCGGATCGCGGTCTACTAAAGATAAACAGCTGGAACCATTTCGTCATAGAGACATTTTTTGGTGTTTCCAGTTACGGCAGAATCTCGCCTGAGTCTTTGAATCTGCAGCCATAGTTCGATTGACCGTAGATACTTTTGAGCCTTGAAAATTATCCGTAAAGTCCGTTATCGAGATTGAGAGTTGACTCTCCTGCGAGCGAGGTCCTTTGCACCAGCTGTAAAAACTTCTTTACCCTCTTTTCTTGTAACGACTTGCGAGGGAGTGAGAAAGGGTCGGCAGTAGATTAAGCAGCGGTAAAATGGGCAGTAAACAAGGGTAAGGCTATATAACAGTAGAGCCGAGTAAAAGATGGGAGAGCGATCTCAAGGCATTCGATCGTGAAAATGCGGAGTGTGGTAGCAAGTTCTTCCTATCCTCAGTTTTCCTCGCATGGCCATACGGTGAGAGAGAACGGAAATCGAAGAAGTCGGGATGAAAGAAAGTTACTAGGTATAATCTTGGAGGCTCGGTCGCTCTTTTAAAGTCGGGCCATCGTTCGGTGCCTTAGCCAGGCTGCTCGCCTCATACTTTCTTTCTTTCTTTATTCTATACTTGCATCCCTTATACCGTCGGCAACCAGCCAGCGAGGCAGTTATCCAGAAGGCCTTCCTCTTCTATCCTCCTCCACTCTTCAACTGTGAAACTTATTTCCCGGCAGGCCCGTGGCACCCTGACTAGCAGACCTGATGGCCGGCTCGCTGGCTCGCTGATTCCCCGGGCTTGCAAGCTCGTCTACCCGCTCGCTACCTAGCTGACTTGCAGTCTGCTGGTTAGTTCTTTTCCTCTCTCTTCCCATCCTCGCCCACCCGGTAACGTATATCCTCCCTCCCTCACGGGCGCGCTCTTCGTGTTGGTTTTATGACATTATTTTCCTCTCGCCCTCCAAACTTCTCGATTACTTTTATTAGAATGCAACTCTGGAAATTAACGTGGCGCGAGGTGAGGGAATGGGAAGAGAAGGGAACTCGACCGGCCCGCGCGAGCTCTCTGCTTGTTTGCGAGCTACGACGTAGTCGCATTATAGCTACGACGAGAGCTCTTTTCAACCCCTTGGCCCCCCTCGCATCGCGCCGAGACTGCCCTCCCTCCCTTCTTTCTTCTCTTCTTCTTATTCTGGATTGCCATCGCCGCCTTGCACCACCACGACCATTTCTGGTACCACTATATTTCTCTCTCTCTCTCTGCTACCACCACCACTATCAACTCCATCCAGGCATCCAGACTTCCAACTGCCATCAGGACGTCTTTCCCAACTCTCTCTCTACCATCTCAAGCCTCGACCTCTCCGCTCTCTCTATATCTACCCCTCGCATTGTCTATCCTCTCATTCTCCTTCTACTCTCTATCTCTGTTTCTTGCACTCTTCACCTTGATGTAGCGACCAGCGGGCTGGTTCCCACTTTTCAACCCAAGAGCCTCCACTCGACTTCGTTACTATATCTTGTCCGGAGCTATTCGCCCTCATTCCCTCAACTTCAGTTCGCGCTTACTGCTACTTCTCAGCGCTCTTAGACTTATTTCGGCGATTCGTGCTGCCTCTCTCATTGTCCCACTTCGAATTCGACCCTTGCTCCTTCCCCTTCGTTTGTCACTGACAAACGAGAGATTGAGAGTGACTGAAAGGCTTAAACGGCGCTGTCCCGTCATCTTTAGGGACCAGCGAGCACGAAACGATGACACCGTTCCCATTCGCGATTAATTTGCAGACGGAGATAAAAAAATACCATCTTCTCTATGTTACTTAAAGCAGAAGCTATGCCAAGGCACCAAATTGAAAGGTCATTGAAGTATGAATTTGTTGTCTGCTTCTCAATTCATTCACTCGCAGCCTCAACCTCGTCAGCATAAATAAATAATGGTGCCATAAAAAGAAGAAGAAAAAACAAAACAAAACTATCTTTCCCTGGAACGCGGCCCTTCATCGTCTCACTTTTATAAGCCAGTGAGCAATTGAAACCCACAAACATTGCACGAGCGTTGGCTGCGTAAAAATTCTTATTACTTTCGTGTTTCTACTTATCGTTTCTACCATTTGGAATGATTCCGCGGTTCCACTCGGTCGGTAAAATTGGAGAGTGTCTTTCGTGCGGACGACTTAGCGCCGTACACACAAGGGACGCTAAACTCGACGGAAACTTCGGGATCTGCGTCGTCGTTCTAGCGCCCGGTAAAACTCGACTCGACGTCGGCTGCCAGGATCGGAGCATGGACCAGAGAAGCTGGTAGGAGGAGGAGGAGGAGGACAGCCGAGAGAAACCGGAACTGTTAGTAATGCGTTCGTCCTTTGGTGCCAAATCGCTTGGCTCCAAATCTTTGCGTCCTCGGCAGCAGACGCGCGATCCTCGTCCCAAAACACGAACACAGCAATTTCACTGTGGTATACGACACGGTATATACTTGGATTGCCGGGTGAGGTACTATGGTACAATGGAGATGAGGAGGTTCGTGGCACGCCGCCCCAGCCGCAACAACGAGACTCCATGAACTTTACCACCCTGTTACTGGTAAATTTTTCGCTGGAGCTCGAGACGGCGGGACGGACCGCTAGTCGTATTCCACGATCGCCCAGCTTCTCATTCAGGCTGGATTTCGCATTCTCCACGGTCTCTCGCGCTCCCGCGCCAACCAACCCCAGCCAGCGAGGAATCGCGTCTTGTGTTCGATGCCACTGTGGATCTCCCGAATTAGGATGAGTGCTGCATGCAACCCGGTCCTCCGTCACCGAGGTTGGCTTTACGCTCCTATCGAAGATCCCGAGTTACGGATGATCGAACGAAATTCCGTAAACCTTGTCCCAATCCCCACCGAGACCCGTATAGCAACCGAGTCAGTTTAACACTGATACACGCTTCGTCGATTTCTCGAATTTCTCGCCGTTGCGCAACGTTGAATTCGTCCTTCTAGGACGCCGGTGCAGTTCAATGCTTCCATATAATTTGAGTTTCAGCTTTCCCGACTCGTCGACAGAACGATCGTCCACCTGGTAGTTTCTCGACTCCGAAAACTCGATTGTCCGACGTGGAACACGAACGTCGAACGCAAAAATCGCTTTCGCACTGAACTTCGTTTAGACGAAATACTGGAATGAGAATATTTGTCTGAGAAGGAGAACAAGTCTGTCTTCGCATACCTCGAAAATCGCGTTTTAACTTACCACGTCGCGCTATATCGTCTACCGAGCCGGATCTTCTATTGAGCCGGATTTCCCGGATATCTCGATAGTCAACAGAGAGCTCCAATTTCGTAATTGGCACGTATATTGAGATCAATCAGTTCCCATGAAATTCGATTTCACGAGCAATAATCCTGTGGGATGTCCAAGTGTCGCCCAGGACTCAGAATTCTGTGCTTCGAAGGCCATGTATGTGTTTCCCTAGGAAGACGTATCAGTTTCCATCAGTTGAGGAGACTTCAGGTTGGTTTGCTCCGCGTATTGGAACAGTAGATGGGTCGACTCCGAAGGATCTCCTTGACGCGTCATTGTCGTACATAAGGAGAGCGACGCAACGACACATAGCACATACCAGCATACACTGAGAGAAGGATCTAGTAAAAACTACTATATCACTTGAGAGATATTACCATAGCATATAGTAGTAGAGCGTCAGGGCGACACCTATGGTAGGAAGTACCGGATTTATAAGAATTTTTCTTAGATATTATGGTAAAAATTCTTGGAAATTCTGAGACTGTTTGCCATAGGCGGCGCCTGGGCGCCGTACTACTATATTCTATGGTAATTTTTCTTAGTTGATTGGTAATTTTTACTAGATCGTTCTCTCAGTGTACCAGTGGATTGGACCGCGCCGTAAACTTGTAGGACAAAAAGGCGGATGAAGGCCCAGTATTGGCTGCCCGTGATCCGCAGAGTCAATCACTGTAGGGCTAACCATTTTGCATAAGTATCGTTTTATCACTGATCTATAGATCATTGACGCCGTACGAACCAGTACCAAAGTCCATGCGGCATCGACAGTCACTCGTGCGAACCTTGTCCATTCTCGCAGTGTCCAACTGCTCGTTTCCTGCTCGGAGGAAACTACGACAACAAAGTTAGTCCGTAACCGGACCTTCGATGGAACTTTCACTATAACAGTAGCGGTCGACGTTGCCGGCGACCGAGTAGACTATCGATTATCACGGTCTCTCTGTCCCTTGCTCCCTCGTAACAGTAATTAACGGCCTATCGAGACTGTGCTCACATGGAACTTATGAAGCAGCCACGGTGAACCTCGAAAGTTTGGCACTTCAGTGCGGATGTAGTACACCCGACGTTTTACTACTTGTTCCAGACCAAACTGGATCGCGCCACGATAATAATCTTCGGTACCACCGAAGATGAAAAGTGAAAAACAGTTCACGCCATGCATTGACTACTCAGTTGAGACTGTGTACAATAAATTCACCGCTATTTTCGGTAACGCTCTCTCTCCCTCGACAGCGTCGAAATATGTATCGCTTCCGGTTTGCGGTAAACAGGATCGGATACATTTCACTAGCGCATCTTCCGCGGCGCGGGGGAGGTGTGGGGGCTACACTATTTCTCCGATGCAGTGCGTTCGGCACTCCGGAGCCGTGTGGGGAATCGCAGCTTCGCGTATACTCCATACTTACGTCGTGTATAGGTAGTAAACTGTAATGCTCGGCGGTAGGTTGTGAAGCCTGGCAAACGCTTCGACGTCCCAGCGCAGTGGTTGAGTTTCTCTCAGCTCGCTTCTGGCGGAATAGGCGAAAGTTATCTCGTTACACTTTCAGGACCCGATATTTATGGTACGTACACACCGGGGAGAGCTCCGACCCGCTGCATCGGGGCTGCCGGTGATGCTGGTGGCGTCGGAGTCACCATTTTCACGCGAGATTCTACTGGATATCTACGCTCCATCATGGATGTCCCGGCACTCGGTGACGCGGGGATCGTTTCACACTGGTGGCAAAAACCCTCTCTTCGTCTCCTGCGAAGAACCTCTCACGGAAACGCGAGAACGTTCACCGCTGGAATCCATTTGGCGTTATTCGGGCTTTCAACGATTTTTCGACTTTGCCGCGAATCCGGGGGCGACTCGGTGAACCGATTTTGACGAACGAACGTTCCGCGTTCTCGTTTTGTGGAACTTTCGACGGATGTATTTTCGCTCGGGCTCACCGGTGCGTACAGCTCTAACAAGAAAAAAAAGAAAGAAGAAAAAGAGTAAAAAAAAGATACGTTAGAAAGCTAAGTGAGCCGGAGTTACTCAAAATATCGATATCCTGCTCTGAATAACTTATATCATCGATACCTAAAGTACCGTGTTATATTTCCGGAAAGTATCCTCGATAAACTAGGACGCTTGCTATATTCGCTTGGAAAATGTTTTCTTTTTTTTTCACCTCCTCGTGGATCGAGACGAGAATCCTTATTCTCATTGTAATTTTCTCATTTTTATTTTCACTTCTTTTATCGTAAATGTTGAGACGAGGATTCCGAATGATCTTCCGGTGAAATATTTTTCACCGGCGTTAACCGGGGCGACGGGGGACCGTGTCTCTCCTGCGGTATATCAACGAGGATAAATATATTTCTAACGTCTTCGAAGTACGGGGCGTTAACGTCGCAGGAGGGCGCGAAGTCATTCCGAGGTGTCAGAGTTCACGAAGAAAGAGGAGAACGCTCGTCCGTCTGGCGGTGGGATCTCGAGGAGAAGAAGAGGGCTCAAGAATGCCACGGTCTCTCGGCCATCGGCATGACAATGCTAGCCGAAAGAATTCCCCTTGCGATAGGGATCTCTGCGAGAAAGAATAAAATTGGTGTGCGAGAGCACCGATATCGTACGAGTCGATATGTCCGTTCTCGTCTTCTCATTTCGCACACGTTCGCTCCGTCCCGCTGATGTGTACACACGTTCCCGAGTGTCACAACTCTGCACACACGCACACACATTGTATTCACGTGTGGTCCGCACATGCCGGACGAGAGTGCGCACGGGCGAGAATCGAGAAAGGAGACCGCAGCATCGCACTCGTCATCAATTTTCTTTCGACTCCGACTCTATCCCGTTGTTGCTGCTCCTCTCTGCCGCTCCGGCCCCTGCGGTTTCCACTGTAAATTCAAAAACCCGCTCGAAGACGCTGCGGAGGCGGTGGTAACGCCCGGTCTCCGGATAGCCCGCGAGCAAAGTAGAAATTTGTGGGACGACCAATCGTAAATATATCGCACTGCTGTGGTAAATACCGAGCGGCGGAATAGGTTCTTCCATTTATACCATTCTCGCTACCGTCCTGTTCACTTTCAATCGAGAATCTCGGTCACCCCGCTTGTTTTCATCGAGCAGAAATATTCCAGAAAAAAAAACCCAATTCATACATTTTTTTATTTCATCGTTTCGTTTATTGGAGATATTTTCTCCATCTCTAAAATCGTTTGATATTCGTATTATCCGGTTTCAGTAAAATAAAATTAAGATATACGAATTTTTTTGGTCCGCTTGCAGGCGCCAGACTTTCTTTCCGATTTTATAGAATATTTCCCGATAACCTGATATTGTTTTCAAAAGTCGCCTCATGTAATGTATCAGACGCTGAAGCACCGAGTAACCAGCCGGAATAATTCGTGATAAGAGTACAAAAAAAGAAGAAATAACAGAAGAAAAAAATCAAGTTCGAGGGCTTCAATCATTCTCCGAAGAAACACTCTTTATCGGATTGGCGAAGAGAAACGATAACAGCCGAGAGAACGTCGGGGGTCGTTTGGAATTAATCAGATACGCTCCGGTCCGTTCATCCTTCCGATATTGAGAAATCGAATTACCTTTGCCCGCCCGAGTTATACCACGCGCCATTCGTAAAAGTAAAAATAAACGATGTACCTACATGGACCATGGTATTCTATATCGAGAAGCGGAAATAAACGAGAGAAAAAAAAGATGGATAGTCGCGAGAGGGTGAGAGAGCGAAATAAAGCAAATGTTATCTCATCCCAGGATGATCCGTCGGGAGGCTGCGTTACGGTTCGCCTTCGGGGGGTTTTATGTAATTCGACCGTTGATGTCTGCTTGGCTTTGCTGTCGGGACTGAAGAAATAAAACGTTGCCAGAGTGAGCCTCGTACATCCACTCTATTCGGCCTCGTGTCGGTGGCCTGGAAGAGCCGGAGCTTTTTCAGCTCGCTTCTTTGCCTCGCGCACGTGGCCCACGTTCGTTCATTCGTTAAGGTGGAATACGCAGTGGAAACAGCAGCCGCGGCGGTACTTGAAACAGCACGGTGTGGAACGCGAGTGGGTAATAAAGCTCATTGGCTGTCGGTGAGCGAAGGGGCGGCGAGAAAATCCGGCTATCGAAAGAGTCGGGTACACCGTGGCGGTGCTCTAATGCTGCTGGGGTGCGCCAGACATTCTGGATACATAGAGTCGGTGCAAGTTCTCTTCTCGATGGTTTTCTCGCCACCTTTGTCGACACGAGGGCTTCGACGCTATTCTTCGCTTTCCTTTCCTCTTTGCACGGCCTCCTCTCCTTCCTCCTCCTCGCCTACTTCTTCCTTTTACCTCGCCCTCTTTATCGTTTCGATCATTCTCCCTGTCGACTCCCGGTTGCCGAGCCCTCACTTCTGTTCCTCCGCTCCTTTCGTCTCTCCTTCCCTTCCTCACTCACTTAAAGCTTCAGACATTCTAACCATAGTAACTCACCCGGTCTCTAGTTTCTCGCTTTCGCACACTTTTGGAACCCGAAATTCGGCCGTTCTCGCAGCCTCGAAGCGGGGAGTGTGAGGCGATGCAGCAGCGGCGGCGGCACCACCCAGGCTGAACCTACCCGAAGCGATTTATAGGTTTATGGGGCCTTACATTAGCCGTTTCTCGCGATAAGAGTCCGCCCTCGCTCGAGCCAAGGATAAAGGAGGGCGTCGAAGAATAAGAGATAGAGACGGAAAGTCGAGTTTAGGTAGCCCGGCAAGGTCACGCGAACCTTCTACAACTCCAACAGTCCTCCGGAATTTTCTACACTCGCGCACAGTGAAATCGACGACGGAGATTGGCCGGGCGTGCAATTTTAACGCTCGACGGATCACGCTGGTCCCCTTCGTCCCGTATTCTCTTCCTCTCTATCGTCCACTTCTTTCTTCCTTTAACAGTGTTCACTCTTGAATATATGTATGTCGTTATGGTAATTTCTTCGCCGCGGCCGCGCCATTCCACGCCCGTCCACGCCGTTGCGTCCGCACCGGAGGATCTTCGCCGTCCTTCCCGACTCAGAACTCCGTCGACCATCCGCGCGTTCCCTCTCCCGTCTCTCTCAGTTCAGCAGGGCTTCCTCTCAATTCTTATGTGTACTTTGGTGTCTCGAACACACGACTCCACTAGCGCTTCCGCGTT
Source organism: Stenichneumon culpator (assembly GCA_964017025.1). Classification (NCBI taxonomy): domain Eukaryota; kingdom Metazoa; phylum Arthropoda; class Insecta; order Hymenoptera; family Ichneumonidae; genus Stenichneumon; species Stenichneumon culpator. The sequence goes on along the minus strand of OZ024780.1, from coordinate 12,954,100 downwards.
ATTTCCGTCTTCTTCTCGGTTCCCTCACGTTTCGCCGCTTTATTGCCTCGATTATGCCACTGCGCACTGCTGTCGTGGATGATCGTCGTGGGTCATGCGAAGGTGCCGTCGCTGGGGCACTCGTGCAATCAGAATTTGATCCATTTTTGATTGCCCATGGCCAAAGACCATTCATAGTTCCCGAATTTAGACCAATGGAAAAAAAAATTTTGAGTCCATGTTCATCAAATTACAAAGACGCTGGTCGTTACCGGCGCTTCGGTGGGAAGGACGAGTGACGCCCTCTTGGTACGCTCCTTACGGGATAAGTTGTAAACGGACACGCTGCAGCGAAAGTGAAAATCATGGTAATGAAATTTGATGAGTCGAGCTGATGTGAGGAGGTTTGGAAGTCGGCAGGTAGGTCCGTCTGTTCGCATCAGGGACGGTTGCCCGATAGCGTAACTCTGAGAGTTCTCACTGGATACTGGTCAATTGGGAGTTGAAGAGAGCGAAAGCTCCGACGGCGCACCGTTACGGGAGGGATGAAAACTCGATCAGTGCCGCTGGGCTAGATCGCATTCGCGGAGGGGCCGGGCAGGGCGAGGGGTTGAGGGAGCCAAACAGAGAAGAAAAAGGAAATATAACGGAACAGAACGAATCAAGCAGTAGTCTCGTGGGTGTACAATGGAAAGAGATAGGAGAGACCAGTTTCAGATAGAAGGTGAACGAGTCGATGAGGAGCGGCAGCAACCTGCGCGCAGGGATTGGGGAGGAAAAAACGAGACGAATAAAAGAAAGCAGTTTCACAGACGTAGTAGTACTATGACCGGGTTAGATTGTATAGACAATCGGAGGGTTGTCCACAAGGTCCGCCTAGTGTCGAGAATTTCTTTCCACGTTCCGCGTGGACCTCGTTCTCGGCTTAAGCGATATCCCAGCGCACGAGGGAAAGAAATAAAGTGAGAAAAAAGAATAAAAAACGAGAGAACCGTGGTTTGATTTCAAATAATCCTATATAGATTTCCAAAGCCGAGGGTTCCGACGGAAAGGGAAGAGCCAAAGGATGTTATGAAAAGGAATAAAACGCGTAGAAAAAAAAAAAACTCCGGGGACGGAGAAGAGGAAGGAGAGCCGATGAAAGTGAAATGAATTTTCCGGAGCCCTCGACTCTGCTGCGCCACACTAATATATATATATATATATATATATATGTAGGGGCAAGATGGGCCCCCTAAGCAAATAATGCTGCTATTTTAGCCGGCTAATCCGTTTTAGCCGGCCAAGTCCATAAAATCGTGCTCAATTTCGTGCATAAAATCGAGCCCCTTCATGTCAAATTCTACTTTAGTCCAAAAAGGCCAGCGGATTCGTGTTCAGCGAGCAAAAATACGTCGGAACACGTGGCAGTTAATTTTTTTAAAAAGACAAAAAAATTTCGTCAGAAAATTTCAAGGCCACCCCTTTCGAGTCCATTTTTTGCATTTTTCAACGCCTTCAAACGGCACGATAAAACGATTCTAAAACTGCGGACAAGGCCATATATTGTGTATTTTTTCCCGTAGAACACGATGGACACCTCGGATTTTCCCTACCTCCATGGGGAGCCGAGATATCGACGTTTGAAAATCAAGAAAATCGACGTTTTTCCAAAAGTGGCTCAAACATTGAAAAATCGTTTTCATTAGATTTTTTTTTGTTTCAAAGCTATATTCAATGTATTTTTTCCCGCTAATTACGAATATAACAATTATTTTACTCCCAACCCAATATTTTCCATTTTACTCCCAAAAATACGACTTTTCGTCCATAAAATCAGCTAGTGACGTCATCTACGGGAACACGACTTCCGGTTCCAAGAATCGATTTTTTTTGTAAGACAGTCAGACATGCCTAATCATAAAACAATACAATAATTTTTTGGATACTATTCTGTCATTGTCTACAAAAGGTTTTTATCTTTTAGCTTCCAGGTTTTTATTTTTATAATTTTAGTGTGGCCCATCACGCCCCGCGTGGGCCTGATTTTTCATTAGCCCATCTCGCCCCGGTCTTCCCTATATCTCGATACGGAAGCATCAAGGTTTATCGCTTCTGTCGACTCTCCTCCTTGCTTCACTCTTGTCGGCTCATGGCAAAGCTATATCGTGCAGGTAGGACACATTTACGTGTAGAACGAGGTTGGCAGTCTTTAACTCCCAACCTCGTTCACATTCGTTCCTCATTTATCCCTGTTATTTCCCCGCACTTCATTCAAGTTTTTGCGTCGGCGGCGCGGACGAGAAGGCTCGAGACTCGTTTCACGACGGAGCACTCCGGTTCACGAGTTGGCGCAAAGGGTGCTTTAGAAATTTAACTGAAGTGTGTTTCACCGGTGCGGCATTCCGTTGCCGGGAGGGAGCGGGGCTTGCACCCGGTGCCTGCAGCGTGGATGGGATAGGATGCACGAACGATGGAATGGCGCACCGCGGTGAGAGTACACAGCTCGTCGTGGAATAGATGTAAGCGTCGAGGGCTTGTACATACATCTGGGATGAAAACAGGAAATAAGCCCAGACATACTGGTGGAAAAGCAGCAAACGCGGTATAAACAGCCCGGTACTTCATATACACTTCACTTAACGAGACCAAAAGGTACTTTTCCAAGCTTCGTTCGCTCCTCGGTATCGAAGTCTCGAACGAATTTCCTTTAAAATGATATTCTCGTAACTTCCCTGATCTACAGTGCGAACAACGAAGTTCCGCGCCCAACCAACCAGAATGACCGGGAAAGGATTTGAATCGGTCAGGGATGTTCGCGAATGGACGAATGGCACAGTTTCGTCCACGGTCGCTGAACGTTTCACTGAATCGTGTACCGATAGTTGACTCAATGTGTTTCCGGAAATCAGTCTCGAACGATGATGGTACAGGTTCGTGGATTATCGATCGGGTCCTTGAAGTTCCGGATGTCGATGCCCAAACCTCATCGAGACGATCATAGAGAGGATAATAAGGAAGATCATCAGTATAAGAAAAACATTAGTCCTCTTCCCTTATCGTGTTCGATCGGCAATAACGCCGGGGTTTAATGGCGTTCGCAAGCAGTTCACGTAAAATGCTGCGGCAACTCTGGACATCTTTCAGTACATTTCCAAGATCGTTCGCAACCACCACAACTCGTTCTACTTTTCGCTTAATTGCTCGAATGTTGCGGATTTCTTCGTCTTCCTCAAAATTTCCCATGTTGCCTTTAATGAGACCACTCTGCAAGCAATTATGAATGCCTAAGGCAGCTAGGATAGCTGGCGGGCAGCATCCTCCGTTAATTACGGAAGCTGTATGATGACGAGGAGTGTCGGCGGTGCCGTGTATTCGGATGTCATCGTGCGATGCGCCGAGTCAACACACGCCCGTGGGTGCAGTGGGTGTGGAAAGACGAGCGGAAGATGGCAAAGCGATGCGAGATAGCGAAGGAAAAGTGGATAGCGGTGAGGTCTACAGCCAGTGAGGTCTACAGCCAGCCTACAATAAACTGAAGCTGCGCGAGGACTGCAGAGGAGAGGACCCAAAGTGAAACTTGGAAATGACAAGGAAATTCCTTGGGAAAGGAAATGGGAGCGGAGTGCCTCGAAAGTGGCCTCATCAGTATGCAAAATGTACGAGTCTTCGCCGTAGTCGGCGTCCTAGTAGAAGGCTCCACGCATGTGTTGGTGTTGCTACTGGTCTCCAGCGTCCTCCATTTGCTCTCGCTCTTGTCCTCCACAAAGGTATAGCTTTCGAGCTCACTCCTTTCGTTTCTCATATACCTTCGCCCTTTACCATCGGCAAACCCCGTTTCGAACGAGCCCCTATTTTCGAAGCTCGTACTCTTCGTCCTGGCTCGGGGAGGGGGGTGTCTCTTTGCGCTCGGATCGCATCGCAGATGCGAATGGAACGATGTCACTCCCCGGCTACATCGAGTATAAACCTGACGCTGTGTGCACCCGCGCTCTACGTGGCACACTGTCGCTTCTAGCTTCGTATAATTATCTTCGTTACTTTGCTTGCCTTATACACTCGCATAGAACAAGGTTCCGCTGCTGTTGGTGTCGACGCTTCTCCGAGCGTGACCCTGTTGTTTGTTCTCCAGAATTTTGCCGATGCTACTGCATCGTCCTCATTTGCTTCTTCCAGTATCTGCTTCTCCGCCTCTGCGCCGGTTCTCTTTGTGCGTTATTCGTTCGGAATGAATCAGCTTGCTTTCGTGGAAAATATATGGGTAAATGTGCAATGTACTGGTAAGCGATAAACTTCGTTTCCCGCACGGACGAATGAAAACTGAGCTCCCTGACCCATCTTTCCATTGGCCTCTCCGAACGTCGATTGTTGATTGAAACGAAGATAAATTTCCGATTTTTTTTTCTCTCACTAATCACTTCGGCAAACCTGTAGGTGCGCACGTGGAATATCAAAGCGTATCACAAGAGGCACGATATTCACTGTCGTGCCGATGCAACACTGACGGTCCTGCTGAATCGAATATCGTCATAGTCACGCCGCTGGCCGTAGTTTCGGCGATGCTGGTGACCAGCAGACAACGCGAATAACGCAATAAACGCCGAATCGATGAATGCCCGGTGACCATCGCACGGGGCTGGCGCTCCTGATACATCCGGCCTCAACCCTCGTCGCCCAACACGATACCGCTCCGAACGGCTCGTTCGTCCCGCTCGCTTCAGGGATTAGTTTAGGTCCAGTACAGAGTTTAGGTATACGTTGGTCAATGGAGTGCCGACGCTGAGCGTGCTCCAGCGCCCGCAATTAATTATCCGAATTGTCGCGGATGTGTACATTGTCCTTTGGCGATCCAAGGCCGGTGTCGCAGTGGGCTCACAGGACCAAAAATCCGAACTACCCCTGCCAGTTGTGCTCCTTTCCTTCGAACACTACCAATTCAGTATTCACTGCCGATCGTTCTGCCTGCCGACACCGCCAATTCCTGCTTCAACACATCTCGCGGAGTGGCACAGTTGCGTGATCCATCAGGAGGACGGGCATGCGGATTGTCGGATGAAAGGGAATGGATGAAGCTCGTGGCATTGTCCCGGCCAACTATCCGTGACGCCGACAATAGTCACGCACTCTCTGCCTTTACCGCCACGACCCGCAGGCTGAAGCCGGTGCAATGTGGCCCAGGGACTGTGTACTTTGCAGCAAAAAAAACTATCGTACGGTGCACAATGTCACGGGTTCACGGCTGTTAAAGGAACAATCTTTTTCCCTAAGTTGATTCTCCGCTTTGACATCCCTACTCCGTGAAATCAAGGCGCAGTGAGGCTACTGAGTTGCGACGAATACGCGAGGAGGATAAGCCAACATACGCGGTACGTTGCAGTAAGCCGATCAATTTCATCGTGCGGATTCGGCAAATGCTCGCTTCCATGCATCGTTGCTTTTACGCCGTGCCCGATTCCATACAGAGCATTGGCTTCCATTCGAATAACCGAAATCACGTTCAAAACGTTTCTCCGCGGTAGTATCGCGGGATGAAAGGAGGATGCTTGGAGATCGAGAAACTACACACGGAAGCGAAGGGGGAAGGAATCGAGCGTCAGAGAGAAAACACGACACCGTTTCAAATCGATCTTACTTTTACGTTTCTTTCCACTTTTGCTCAACCGTTTGCCCTCTACTCGTTTATTTCCATCTCTCCACGTCGATCCTTCTCTGTATCTCGTTTCTGTATTCGGCTTATTGGCAGTTGTCCTTCTTTTGAAAGCTGTGTACACTTTTCTCTCGCGTTTTAAGCTCTTACTTTACCGCGGTTGTTTTTGGTCTTCAGATATTGCGTCGAACAAACAATGTCAATCTCCTGAAACAATATCAGGGGTCAGTCTTGATTCCAAATCGACGAAAGAAAAGGCAAGCTGCCTCTTACCGTTTGCTTCTGTTTCCTGGCTTTTGTACGTCGAACTGCAATAAACTCGCCTCTACCACTCTATGTGCATTACTCTACTCCTTTTCTTCTATTTCTTCATTGCTATACTGTCCTTACATACCTTTCACCAAGACTGTAAACGGTATATTTATCGTACCTCTACATCCTCAAAGCATCTCCCAGAGCGACGTTCACCTTCCGCCTCGGATTTCGATTATTCAGGTTCGTTTGAGATCGAAGTACTATCAACCTGCCATCCAACCTCCAGTCGTAGGAGGTCTTCCAATATTCCAACGTTTTACTGCAGCATACGGACAGTGGCAGTGCACAATGCTCTGCCGGTAAAGTGTACGAGCTTCAATGCTGCCTAGCTTTCCCTTTCGTCGCGTGACACGCGAAGAGGATCTACACGGTGCTTTGATGCATTCATGTGTGGTACCGGTACAGGCACCATCAGCATTCCTCCACCTCCACTTCGCCGGGGGGTTGCGGAGAATCCTTTCAGAAATTACGTTCGCGCGAACGACGATGGAACAGCACATCCGCATCGGCAGACCGGTGTGCCCGTGAATCTCTTGGCGAAAATTCCTGTTAACCCCTGGCACATCGGCCGCACGCAACTCTCACTCTTCCACCATCCCACCGGCTTTCAAAGAGTGCCGCGGAACGCCCTTGCCAGTCACGGAATAGCGTTGAACATTGCTCCACGATATAACCCACACATACTGTAGTTTTACAGTACGGTGGAAAAGACGGTAGGTGCGAGAGATTGCTCCGACTCCTTCCGGGTAAAAGTGCCTTCGGGGGTGGAAAGCGTAATTTTAAATTTACGTAACGTTACACTGGGTGAAGAGAACTTGCCGACGTGGCAGACCAGAGGCGTTTCAGACCTGATGCTCAAGCTCTATAGCTTCCTTATACACTTTCCTGTAGTTGCATTTATCCTTTCTTTCGCGGGTCTTCCCTTCAGACTCTCTCAGTGTTCACTACTCTTTGCCATCTTCTTTTTCCCCCTTGCTTCTTGTTGGGGTAAAATTGATGAAGCCATATGCGATTGAAAAGAATCTTCCCTCCATCCTCGGTCGTCATTTCCCCATCGCGTACGAAACGGTGCGAGTGTGTGGTCGTACCAGACCGGATACTTATGCCAGATGTAGTATTGGTTCGGTACTGAGGGTTCAACTTTCGTTTCTTCCATCGGCTTCTTCCGTTGCCTCATTTCCTCCGTTTCATAGGAGTTGTTTCCAGTAGAAGCTGTGTCAATGTACAGAACGCCCTCACCAGCCTTCTTTTTCCGCTGTTTCAAACTCTTCCTCTCCTAGATCTTCGCCTTACCTCATATGCCATTCCAGAGGACGGACCAGGTTGCGTCTAGCTCTTGAAGAGGTTGGCTCGTGCAAGGAAGGAACGGCGTTATGGCCGTAGACCGCACGGGCGCATGGCCCGGTTACCCGAGACTTTATCCTTTCCTCCGTGGAAAATTCTTCCAGAAAGCTGAAGAAAGAAGAGGGTCGCGCGGCGCATAGGCGGGCGGCCAGGCCACGGTGGCAAGGAGAGGGGCTCATAACGTACACGGCGAAATGGCAAAACGACTGGGAACAGTTGCATTTTTACTCCCAAGCCCCAGTCGTCGTCGTCGTCTTGCAGACGTAGCAGATGAAAGCGGTTATGCAGCGTCGGGGCTATTGCCATCTTTTGTCTATCCCCTTGCTCCTCTCAACTCGACTTTCCACCGCTGCCCTGGACTAACGTTTCTTTTTCTCCCTTTTACCGGCCGCCTCTCGCCCTCCCTCTCCGCGCACACGAGCAAATGCTTCAACACAATCCAGAAGCCGTGCTGCAGGATAGAAGGAACGCGACGCGGCACAAGCAACCGCGACACTTTCGCCACACTTTGCCCATCTTCATGGCGCATCTCTTTCACGGCTTACTGTACTCATATACCTACCTACTTTTATTCGTTATATACATTCTCTTAGAGCCACGGGAAAATGGTAGACAGATTCGGAGGGGGGTGGGGGTGGGGAGGGTTGAGGGTGTTTGGGATACAGAGCAAGAAAAGAAGAGTCTAGGAAATACAGCGGCGAACGTTGAATCCCACCGAATAGAAACTCTCTCACTGCCCCCTTTCTCGTTCTACCCCGTCAGAGCTCACAAGCCCCTTTCGCCCCCTCCAACCCCCCCCCCCCATCCCTCCTATTTCGCTATTCTCTTTTCCCCTTTTTCTCCGGCCTCTCGTATACACCGCCTTTTTCCATCACCGACGTTGCATCGCATCGTGGCTTCACCCAAGCTTTTCTCCTTTTTCGCGACCTCAAAGCCACCAGCAGTTCTATTTCGGACTATCCAACGCGGCACTGGCGTCCGACCAAATGCCATACCGTGGCTGCTGCTTGTACACTTCTACCGTGCCGAAAACACAGTGCCATCCAGCACATCGGGCGTACAGCACCACGACCGTGTGCCACTGGCACCGTGCAGCACCACATCACACTTTTATCTTTCTTCTCCATCTCTTTCCATAAACGTAATACTCTCCCCCTCCCCGTCCCCCACCCTCGCCTCGCTCTTCTCGCGTGTCCACGATATTTCGTCGGTGTACTGGAAGAGCACGTGTGCGCGTGTCGAGGAAGGTCTCTCCGTTACACCGGATCCGCGTCGTCTATGGCGTTCGCGTCGTATTCCTTTCAGCCGACGATCCGCCGTTTCCATGTAACGTCCCTGGCGTCCTGACGCGTCGACGCGGAGCACCTTTACTACCCTCGTCGCTTTCGAATCCTTGCACCCTGCCAAACCGCTACACCCACTGTGATTTTCGTGACGTCGTACGGGAAAACGTCACTTCCGGTTGAGAAGAATGATTTTGAAACCGTAAGATTTCTGAACCGTACGATTTCGAGTTATGGAACCGAAAGGTTTGTCAAACCGTGAGTGACGGTTCAAGAAAGCGACGAAGAACCGTCGAGGTGACATTGACAGGTGACTTTGTAGAACAATAGACTCTCGAAATCGCACGGTCTCGTTTTCACGTGCCCGCTCGATTTCGATGGAAACTTCCAATTTTATTATATAACAAATAAGAATTATGTAGAATTATTACATAAATCAGGCACAAGCCCGTACCATCTTCGTCTCCCTAATATTCAAACCCGTACCATCTTCGTCTCCCAAATATTTGACCTTCCGACAGACGAGATTTCATACATAACACCAATACATCAATGTTTTTTAATATTCTGGTTTTTAAAATTATTGTTTTTTTTTTCGGATAAATTGCCATTCATTCTGCGGTTGCACAGCAAATCGTGACAGTTTTGGGGGATAAAGGGTTGCGAGAAGTGAAACATGAGAACGATTCGGCTTCAGGTACCGCTGTTGTGGCGCGGAACGCACGCAGTGCCCGGTGCAAAAACACCATTCGTGCCCCGCTATGGATGGAGTATTCGTCAGGATGCCGAGCCTGTACTCCAAACAAACGGAAATGACTGGTCGGCCGATAAACGGATATCTAATATCCGACATCGTTTGTTCGGCTGGAATACCGAAAAATACGAGCTTCCGATAAGCCCTGCTTCTGTTTGCCAACCACGTACGTTTCGAATCCTTGTTGTTTGCATTGAATAAAAAAGAAGAAAAAAAAAACACGCCGGCGAATATTATGATCCAATATCGGGAAAAAACAAAAGAGTGTGTCGGTCTCGCAGAGGGTAAACTGCGGGAAAAGAGCCATGGGGAACATGATACCGCTCGAGCCCTCAACATCCGGCCTATAGCCCGGGCACACAAAGCATTTTTATTCCCGCCCAATCTCGAAATTGAAATTTGTCACGTGCCTTTTTCGCTATTCCGTTTGCCTCGTGGATCCAATTACTCGAGAGAAAGGGGAAAAACATGAATGAGGTTTCGGTTGCGATTTATGAATCGGATTCGCTTCCAAGTTTTGTTAAAAGTGCCATAGGAAGCGAAAAAAAAAAAAATAACAGGGGAAGAAATAGCTATTTACCTCAGAATTCACGATACGAATGGAGTCGTCGAGAGATGTGATTTGTTTTTACAGCCCGGAATAACACTTTTATCTCGCGTTCGAACCATCGTTTCAGTGTCCTCCGATTTTTCATACATTGTTTCATACATAACAGTTGTACCAACCGATGAGACAGTAAAGAATGACCTATCTGCGTCATAGTATTTTTTTTTCATGCAATATAATTCTATGCTTATATTCTCATTTGATTATCGTAGCAATTTCTCAAGTTACGGAAATCGAATAAATCTGTCTATCTCCGCGGGTTATCTTCTTTTTACTTTCGATCGATTAAACACTCCGGGTAATTCCGCAAGCTCGGAAGCTACGTCGCCCCAGGCTAGTTCTTGGGGAGGTCGTGAACTTCCCAGCCTGCAATTCATCATATCCGATGGACGCGATTCGCGAGAGCCCCAGGCGAATTAACGATAGATAGGAACCGATGGAGTGAACAGTAATAAAAAAAATATATAAAAAATAAATGAACGACCTGATTGATTGATCTTAAATTGTTATTTCAATGTTATCGCAGGTGTCCTGGATGCGGAGCAGGGATCTCCACATACTGACGTCCAGCGAGTTCGCGTTCAGTTCGGACCAGAGGTTCGGACCTGAGCATATGCCCGGCAGCGATGCGTGGACTCTTCGTCTCGATTCGGCGAGGAAATCGGACTCCGGTAGATACGAGTGCCAAGTCAACACAGAGCCCAAGATTATGTATGCCGTTCAGCTCTCCGTCCGAGGTGATTGTCGTGCTACATCCCGTTCTACCTCTGATACCCCTTCGCTTTTACGTGCATGCCCAAACACCAGTCGTATAAGACATATTGCGTAGCGTGGGATCAGAGATCCGGACATTGGGGACAAACACGACCGGACTCACATACGCGCATACCCAAGCGAGGATCGAGTAAACCTATCGACAGTTGTTCAGAATGAGCCTCCCTTCCCCTTCGCGACAGATCCGCTTACAGCAGGTTTCATAAAACAGCACCTACGCTCCCTGCAGCACACCCGGTGTCCCGAAGTTCACGCTTGAGGTTTTGGGGAAAAAACCTTAGAATGGCGAATGTTGACCATTCGCACGGACCCGCCGCGAGACTTGATAAACTTTTGTTTTTTCTTCTGCGATGAATTTACCGCACGAATAGTGAAAACGGAGAACCCAAAAACACGGCCATTTCAAAGGGAAGAAAAAAATGGCACCTTTATGCCATTGCATCGTTAACATGAATTACCTTACCATTCTGCATATTTCCGTGTAAATTCATTGCACTTATCAATAGTTTTTCACCTGATCCACGAATGGTCGAGTTTTTTACCTGATCCACGAATGGTCGAGTTTTTCACCTGATCCACGAATGGTCGAGTTTTTCACCTGATCCACGAATGGTCGAGTTTTTCACCTGATCCACGAATGAGTTCGTCACTCACCGATTTATAATTCCGCCCCTCAGCTATCCATATAATTCTCTCAATATCGTCCCCCGCGTATCCCGTTTCGTCCGAAGCGAGCGCCCAACCTTACGAGGATATCTCTTTGCGGAAAGGAGCACTAAGTGGATCACTGGATGCTCGTGTGACGGAGGTTCGGGCTCAGATTCCTCCTCGCCATATCAATACGAAGTAACTAACGTGGCCTCTGTGTTATTTATCAAAAGTCCCGGTTTCTTTCGTTATTCTCCTATCCCCAGTCCCTCATTGTCGCGCTCTCCGATATCACCCTCGCTATGTCTGTACCTCTCTCTGCTTTCAGATCCCGACAAGCCGGAGGGCTACGACGAGCCGCATTCACAGCAGACAAGGATAAGTGAGTTACAGCCTTAGTTTCTTTTTCTTTTCATTTTTTCTTCTTTATTCGTCTTATTTGTTTTTTCTTTTTTTACACCCGCACTCGGAGTTGAATCGCTCCTTGTAGCCACTCTTTTCTCGCATTTTTATCGTCGCTCCTCCGGGAGTTTGAAACTTTCTCAGAGTCACACCATTCTTCGGCGAGATTATGCTCTCCGTGGACGATGCACACTCTGAAAGCAAACTCGTTGTTTCTGCATGCTTGTGCTGTGCGCGTGAAACCAAGTTAATGCTACAAATGTCATTCTTTGTAAGGTGCGTGTGGAAGCAACACCCTCGTTCTTCGAGCGTGTTTCACCCTCGGGGTGGGAAATCAGACTGCTAAAAAAAATTGCAAATTGAATGTACCGGGCTGGAAATTTTAATGCAAAAACTGGCACATTGAATTTAAAGTACAATTACGATGAAAAATTAATATACTTTTTCATTGAAATTAAAGTAAATTATTAAAAATAAACTATTCCCAATGTTTTTAATACACTGACCATTAATTTTCCGTCACAACTGTACATGAAATTTAATATACCCGTTGCATAAAAACTTCCAGTCCGGTACATTAAAATTCATACAAATTTTTTGACAGTGCAGTCACAACTTTACGTTGCTACCGGTTGAATTCTCGATCCCTGAATTAAGCAACATCGTTCGAAGAATCGTTCACATTATTGCTATCATTGATTTCTCGCTTCGACCTCTCGGCGTCACTGGCTTACGAGGAACAACAGGCCGAACGATCCCATTCAGCAGCCAGTGGTAAAATTTTACCAGAAAAATGAATCGTGTCATCGATCAATCCGGCGAAGGGGCAGGAAACTTATGTCGGTACATAAAGTTCGTCCCTTGCCTGCGAACTCCATCTTTGACGCGGAGAGCGCTCGTCCGAACAGACTTCCCTCCGTTCATTCCGACTCCCTCATGGCTCTCGGTCATTGCCTTCCCTCTTGGATCCTCCAACGCCGAGTCGGAGGGGCAAGTCTCGGATTCACTTGTTAGCCTGAGTGATCGAGGGCCTGGTGTATAAAAGGGGACCGAATGACCCGCATATATACACCATCATCGTTTTTGCGATCAAACTTCGGTATAACTTTTCGGGAACGAGGAAGAAATTACTTTATTATTCCTGGCGCCCCGAAACTAAGCCGCACGGCCGTTTCTTTTCTATCTTTTTTCCCTTATTTCCTCGCCCCATGTCTCAATTCTTTTCATCCTTCTTTCTTCAACTTTATCAAGGGCGCGATAATAAATCTGCGCGCTCTTCTGGAAGCCAGCGTAACTGGTGCATCGATGAATAACCAATTCGCAACCGCCGGGACTTCGCTATCTCGTTGCATCGTCGAGACAGAAAAACTTCGCCCTCCCTGCGATGCACGCGAATAGCGCACCGGCAAAGCGATATTTTTATTCGTCGCGGATAATAAAACCAAAATAAAAAAGGCTCGAATTCACGGTTCTCTTCGAGGAAGAGAGAAAGCGCTAGGCATTTACAGTATAAGTCCGTTTATTTCTTTTGGCGCTAGAGCTTTACTCTGCGTCGCTTGCTCACCGGCGGCTCTCTCTTCCTCCTCCCTCTCTCCCTCCTCCCTCTCTTCCTCCTCCCTCTCCCTCTCCTCCCTCTCTCTCTCTGTAGGTCGTCGTGCTTTCGATTAAACCCTGCTCGTACTTAAATGTGACCGAGTTCGCGACCCGAGAGAACGAAGCGACTTGAGGACTTGAGAGGTGCGAGAAAGATGTATTTAGAAGGAGATGCCGGAGGGGCGATGGGCTCGCCGAAGGGTCGACAGAGCAGCGGTGGAAAGACCGAGGAGGTAGGGAATCCCCGAGGAACCCGGACGCAAGTAATAATGCATATAGTGATAATGGTATAACGTAATATTACGCTCGACGAATGCAGTTCCCGCGGGATTAATTTAAGTCCAATAGGATTATCCTTAATCCCGGTAGTCCTGCACTTCTCCTCTGTGCTTTGAGGACCCCGGGGGAAGAGCGGGTACCTCCCCCCCCCACGAGCATCCCCGTATCAGACCGACTCTCGGATTCCCGCGGGAAGCTGCAAAAAAATTCCGAGCCCCGTGAAACGAGAGCCCAATTGTGAATTTCTTTATTCGACTAACTCGCCGTCTTTGAATAATGTTGGGGTAACTTGACGCTACGTCAAGAAAATTTGTTGTTCTTAATCTTTCTCATCTTGAATCTTTGTCGTTGATTTTATTTCTTGGCTGGGTTTTGTTTAGTGACTTTTTTATTTTCGATTTTCGTGAGGTGCGAATTTTTCTGGAAATTGGCCGGCTGCCTCCGATCTCTTCGAGATGTGACGCGAAATAAATGGAGTGCTTGTCAACCCCGAAACGGAAAAAGATTCTTTTTTGTTTTTAGACCAATTTAGATCATGCGATAGTTGCACGCAGACGTGCAACCTCGTGCTGTCGCACATAACGGCGGAGCTCTTCCGCGAAAATTCGAGAAATTTCAATCTTTTTTGCGGATAAAAATGGCATCCGTACGGGTTCGAGGGTGTCTCTCCGAGCTGTCCATGCAGTCCTGTCGACGAAAGTCAGCCCTCCAGATATGCATTTTTCCGGAACACTGTCTCGTTTGAAATGTATCAAAGTGAAACAGAATTTCGAAGATGCCAAAAAAAAAAAAATAGTGCAAAACATCAAAATAATCGGAGAGGCACCGACTGTCTGCACCAACGAGCAATTTCGGGACGAAAATCACCATTCCGTATTTTCAAATTTCCGCACTGATTTGCCGAACGAATTAATTCTAAAATTTCGATAGTATCCCCGTCACGTAAATTTCCATTTGATTATCAGAGTTCATCCGATATCCCCGACCGAGCGAGTACTCGATTAGGTCTATCAGGGCTGATCGGACAGACCGGAATCTCTCATTCGACGCTCAAATGCAACGGTTACGTTAGGTACTCCCACGGAACAGTAGAATTAGCGTGTACAATAATTAACCGCATTCGAGTTTCCTGTCGCCTGGGTTACCCGATTGCATATCCACACCCTCGCGAGCGGCGACCGGCGGATAATGCGATCCGCGCGCAGTGGGTGGCTTTGGCCGTTGCATCGTGCGCGCAAGCCGATTGTGCGCACAGCGGGATTTCTGATCATAGGTATCGGTCGAATCAGGTATTATCCTCTCACCGTCGCTCTCCTCCTCCCCTCTTGCTCTCCGTCCTCGGACCGCGCGTGTCCTGTCCCTCCGCCAGCCATGCGAAATGAACGAGAGCATACGCTTTTCCGAAACGTAGTTATAACTGTGTACACCCCACGACGGATGTATTCACCCGGTTGTACATACAGACCCACGCCCGGCAATGACCGCAGAAACTCGTCAGAAACAAAATTGTGTAACGAGATTTCGGACGGTCGCGCACGTACACCACGTGTCAGTGCGACGTGGTCGGTCCCGCGTATCATAAACTCGTTACGATACAGGCACGAGGCCGGTGCAGGCTTGAACCGATGAAATTTGTCTAACACCTCTGTCGCCGAACGGCGAACCGTTGTATTCCAACTATATCCTATCCGAGGACCGCGTCCGCGAGACGCCGTAACATAGCGTTCAGCCGCTCCCCACATGTCCAATCGGATGTTACGTAAGGGATGATTACGCAAAGTGCTCAGGGTCTATTTCAGGATTCATTTGTGCTGTTATACGTGTGTTAATCTAGGTCCATGTGTGCGAATTCCAGGTTACGAGAGCACAGCGCCGGTTGCTGCGATAATGGGTCCTCGCGAGCAGAGAGTGCCATCCGGTGCCACGATCACCCTGAGGTGCGTCGTAACATCTCCCTATCAGACTCGTCCCATCAGGGGCGTACAGTGGCTTCGGGACAACAAACTCCTGACATTCCAGGTAATTGAAGTCCGACGAGAGTGAGCTCTGCTGTATACCTGTCCGGTATACGGCATGCACCGCGGGGTATGTATTGGCATGTGTGAGCACGGCTATAGGACGGCAAATCCTGCAAGCTACGTTCCGCCATCGCTCATTCGTTCGCCGGGCATGTAAATGTATCTTGTTACACGGGAATTGTGGAAACGCATTGAAGCTGTGATCTGCATCACGGCCCCGACTCGGTCGCTCACTCCTGATTTATTATCAAGCGTGTTTCTGGGGTTCCGTGACGCGCGTGGAAATAAGAGATATCTCGTGTCATTCCGCAGGCTGCACGGGGCGGCATAAACGTCGAGACGGAGAAGGACGCGGCTCAGACTGTATCAGTCGTGACACTCGCCTCGGTAACTCAACTAGACGTCGGCAAGTACACGTGCAGACCCACCGAGGGACGGGCCGACACGGTCGCCCTACTCGTCGATCAGGGTAAGATAACATGTTCATCGATACTGTGTATAAGGGTAAAAGTGGGAATCATGGTCCGGTCCATTTATCATTGAGTTAGGTGCTAATAGGGATGGGCCATATTCACGACTTCTACCGTGTATGTACAGTGGACAATCGCGTAAGGTGCATCCAAATACACTTTATCGGATAAGTTGGACAAAGTTGGCACAATGGGGCAAGTTGGATCGGTTTTTTTCAGGGAGTCGGTCTACCTGCATGGCGGGGAGACGAAACAACCCTTCCATTTTGTCACATGCCTATCAAATCGCTACTGCTCCACGTTTTTAAAGCAAGTAGTGGGAAATCCAACTCATTCGGTCGTGCCTAATTGGTGCTTGGTTTCCGAGCATAAAACTTACGCGGTCGTCTACTGTATAAAGACGTAATTTAAAAAAAAATAATGTTCTGCTTCACCAAGCCATTACTTGATTGGACTTACTTGTTGTGGAATGTCTACAATGTGTAGTCGAGCCCTTCAAAGGATACGGTATCGATCCAATCGTGAAAAAGCATTTTTATTCGCGTAAACTCTAAACGCGTAAACTTTTATGCGAAATTCGAAGACTAAAAGGATGTTATCATCCCCAATTTGCGTCGAGGACGCAAAGTAAGACAAACCATTACGATGCCCAAGAAAAAAAAATGTTGCGGGAGTCTACCACTCTGTTGCGGCTATCTGCTGGGGAGGCGAGAAAAAAAAATTAACGATCCTGTTCGAGCGTGGCTAACGAGCACTGTCTCTCGGCCCCTCCTTGGGCAAGCCAGGGTACCTGAGAAATTGCGTATTCCAAAGTCCTCGACGAATTTTAAGGGAAAGGACTGTATATCACGGCGACGCTATTTGTCTAGCTGATCCTCGCTAAAGGGGATACGGTAAGAGGTCGGCGAGGTTCGGTTGATTTCTTGCTGACTGTGGGACACAGAATTCGGAACTGTGAGTTATCGTGCAGACACTCGAGTCGTCCGCGTATGGAAAATCAGGGTAATTCTCGTCACCTCAGAGATAAATTGTGTGTTGTCCAGTGACTTGCATTATGTCAAAATGATTGAGGAGCAACGACACCGAAAGTGGTCATACAATGTTACAGTAAGGAAAGGATAACCTATGTGCGGCTTTACCAAAGTCATAGCTTGAGCGCTACAGGGGAGAAGCGCGTTTGGATGAACGATTCGCAGGGTGGTATCTATTATCGTGAATTTTCTTTCCGAAGTTATTCCTGGAGCTGCAAAGCCAGACATCTTCGGGCGTCCTACTACTTGCCATAGCCACATTCTCATTGAAGTTCTCTTGTTCCACCGTCGCTGGCTCGGTTTATGATTCGTGTAGCAGTTTCTATTGGCTCCGGCCAAATGGTACAGCATTAAAAATAGCAGACTTTCTCGCAAAAGAATCTTTGCAGCCCCTTTCAGCATCGCGATAAAACCGATGGAATCTTGATTCAAACGATGTTACACAGATAAAAAGGAAAACTAGTTGGCTCCACCGGCGGTCTGTCTTACTCACGATTCATAATTCCATCTTTCCCCCTCGACTAATTATCATAATTATCATAAAAATCGTTCTTCCGCTTGGCGACCGGGGGCGTCGCATAATAATTGGGTTGACAGAACCGCGCACCGGGATAACAGGCCGAGTGGGGAGGGTGGCTAGAAATCTCCATTAACCCCGGCTCAACGAAACCGTGAGATTTAACGACATTGAGGAACCACCGGAGTCGTCGTCGCCATCGTCGGGGACCAAGCCCCGGTAGCAGCTCATTGCTGGCAAGAGAACCTCGCGCTGCCAGAACGAGGAGGTGCTACCGTTGGTCGCGGCGGTCGTGCAAAAACCCGCGCCTTGGTACAGTCCCAGAGCCCACAGTGAACCCGAGCTTTTTGCTAAACTGTGCGGGTTCGGTGCGGAACCGCCCGAGCTAATTCTTATGCGATCGTAAATAACGTCGCGCATATATCAAAACTTACAACGACTCCCAACCCCCGAGGAGCAGAAGCAGCACCACCACCACCTTTCCACCCCCTTTGGCGTCGTTGCAACCCCCCTCTGTACCTCACGGAGTCGTTGCTCTTCTGTCCTTTCGAGACGCCGTACCACTTTTCCTTACGTACCGGCAGAGCGCACCCGGCCTCCTTTCCTTCTTCTTTTCCATCCATCCCTTCGACCCCCTCGCGAGCTTCACTCAGCACACTCGGCGGAGCCGCGGCTCTCTCGGAGCCGAAGAAGAAGAAAGAGTACGGCGATGGCGGGACGAGTTTGAAGAAAGCACGCGGCGGAGGGGTTGAACCTGAGACGACTTTCACCGTCGTGCCAGATTAAAGATACAATCCGGCGATTCTATTAATTAAGAAAGTTAATTACGGCAGAATTCAATTTTCCTAATTGCCCATCAGCGAGTTTTTCGCGTGGTTCTTTCCACTCACCTCCCCCCCCACATTCCCGTGGATCTCCTTTTCCTCCATTCCTGTCGCCCCCCCCCCCCCTCCGTTTATAGTCATACCGATACTCTTCCGAGGCGAACGCCACACTTTTTTTTTTTTTTTAAAAGATCTTCGCTGAAAGTTCTTGCCTCATTCTCTTTTCTCACGATCTCTACTTCACCCCCACACCTAACTATAACTTCTTCAACGGTTCTTGTTTTTTCATTCTCTCTTTCTTTTTTCTTCTTTTCCTTACCTTGCCTTCCGCTCCAATCTCGACTATCGTCCCGAATCTTAGACTCTCGCGACCTCTTCTTTTTTACTCCCTCACTCGTTACTCTTCCATCCGACGAGACGAAAAATTATACTGCGCGTCGAGGCCCCCTCGCCCGAATACGCTTTGCTACAACTGTCGTGTACCGGCGACCTCTTTAGCGAATCTGAATTCGTACAAGAGGAAACGTTGGATGGTACCGTTGAGTCAGTTACCGTTGGCATCGTTCGCCAAAAGTTTTCCGCGATTCTCGGCGAGTCTCCGAACGATCGCGCAGCAGGCAATCCTATACACTGTACCGGTGGATGGGTGGGCTTGTACGTGACCGGTATTTATTCGCTTCGTAAAAATGGTGCTGCCTCTGTAAATGCTTTGTTTTTTTTAAGCTTAACCACCGGGACAACCGTAACTCTAGTTGTGACGTAATTTTCGCAACTTCGAAGACTGTCAGATTTCCGCTTGAGCGAACGACATGCGAGCGTCTACATATATGTTCGATGCCTCGGTCGAACACGACAGTATTCGTTTTGTAAAGACTCGGAGCATAAATATATTTTTTATTCCTTTTTTTTGTAATGCCAAAATTCTTAACAACGGAAGACAAAACCGAGATTGGAATTTGATTATTCCTCATAGACTTCTATACACAGTAAAAAAGATTTTTACATTTAACAAACTTTTTTTCACAATCGTCCACAATTATTTTGTCGTTAATGTTACAAGAAATATTTGTAACATTTGTAACATTTGTAATATTTGTAATATTTGTAATATTTGTATTTGTGGGAACGGTTTTGGAGCTCGCGAATTTGTGATTCGTAACGACGTTAAAATAATGAATGTTGAAAATCGGCATGGCGGAAAAATTATTATAACATTTTTTCTGTACCAGCCAGCAGGAACAGCAATCGTTACTCGTCCTTTTATCCTGTTTCAGGCGAACGTACGGAAGCCATGCAGCGCGACGCCGGCTACATTTCTTCCGGAAGCAGAGCGAACGGTGGTAGCGCCGGTGGCAAAGGCACGCACTGGTACCGGATACTGTTTCCGCTTCTACTTGCCGGGCTTCTAATTCTCCGGCATAACGGCCAAACTTTCCTGCATTAACGCAACAACAGTATTTTACAAGGTGTATATATTTCGTTGGTGTTGTTCACTCGCCGTCGGGTAGAGGGGGGAGGGGGGGGGATTTAAGGCGGTCGGGGAATAAGCTTGCCTACGTATACGTATAATTACAATACATATAGTTTATAGAGTAATATACGATAATATTAGCGTTAAGTCGTTACGCTCTGGAGCACGAGTTAATGTGTATGTATTGCAACCCGGGACGATCGCACGTGTTTACACTAAAGCCTAGGCGTGAAAATGAATTTATATCACAACGAAAAAACATAATTTTATAACAAATAAAAATATCACGAACTGCATTTAAAAAAACGGCGTACGTTATTTTTATTATAGTTTTATGTATTTTATCTTGATGCAGATTATCTTGATGACGCATTCCGGATCGAAGGAGAATATCGGGTTGAGAGAAATGAAAGGCACGACTAACGATGACAGAAAGAATAACTTGAATATCACTTTGCTGAGATGGTAGAGAGAGAGAGAGAGAGAGAGAGAGAGAGAGAGAGAGAGAGAGAGAGAGAGAGAGATGCGAGCGCGTGGCTAGTCCATCACTAACTGCCCTCCTCAGGCGATACGCAGTAAAAATAATTTCGTAAAATCAAAATACGAATTTTCGCTACAATAATTTTGTCAAATAAGTGACAAACTCGTTTGATCAAGTTTGAATATACGAACCTGTCCTTCCATTTCCTGCGTCATTAACAGTTTTAGTTTGTACTTTATTTTGTAAAACTCGAGCCAAATACGTATACGTATACGTATATGTAAATGGTGCGATCAGAAATTTAATCAAATAAAAATCGTGGACGTTTGAGGACAAATAGTTGTAAAAAGTACTAACTTTCTTTACTGTGTACATGAGTTCGGAAGGGTTTTAAACGAGTCTGTGATGCCTGCATGTGGAATATACATGTGAAATATGTACGGAAATAACATCGAGTATGGACTCGACGTTTTTGGACACTCGAGGAAGATGGCTCGAATATCGCGCGTGTTTCGACGTATTTTTCGGAACACATTTCGAAATAGAATCAAAGGGACATGCAGAGGCGCGGTCAATGGCATCGAGAAATCCCCAAAAAGCAGATACAATTTTGATGCAGAGTTGTTTGAACTCGATATGATTTCGGCAATACGCAATCAGCCGTGCGATCCCAATTTTCCATAGAAATCGCCGTTTCGCTCATCAAACAGGTCTATTGCGGTTTATACATAGTTGCATTGAACTCGAGCGGGCTTTAATATTTACGTTTGGTCTTGTTTTCAATGTATTTGTATATGGATTAAAAACGCGGTTTCGATTTATTGGATGGGAATTCCGGACTAACAAAAGGAAGGGAGGGGGGGGGGGACATGAAACTCGTGGATGTTGACAACGATAAAGGGGTAATAAGGATCACGCTTTTATGAACGTGCCAAATGAAACCCTCATTGTTACAGAGCTCGAATCGAAGTGTCTATCTTTAAAGCTAATAAAAATCCTGGAAAATTAAAGCGCCTTGTATTGGTGTCAAATCAACTTCGGAAGGTTTCCGAATACGTTTCATAATGAAATAAACCCGCTTAAACAAGGAGAATATCATGAATTACTATAGTTCGAAAATTAAACGGGAAAAAATGAATGATATAAAAAATACGAAAATTCCTATAGCAATGATGTGTTTGAAGTGAACGAAACGAAAACGGGTACCGCGAAATATCAACCGTGCTTTCACTTTATTCTATATTTTGCGAATAACAATAGAGTTTCGCGAGTAGAAAGTTTCAATTGCACTCCCACCGGAATTCCTGGTCCAATTAATTTCAGGAAACACTGGGACTGCTGCGAAGTTTCGGAATCAATCGGAAGGTTCTCGTGATTCTTGAATTTCGGCTGCGAACTCGGTTTTCTGTGCGGACTTGTTTTACCATAGCCTACAAAAACACATAGTAATAACTAAATAAATATCGCCTCTGTATAATATTGAAATTGTGTTTCCAGTGCTTTCAGGTACAAATGGTACGTATGCATGTTTTGAATCAGTCAGTTCGCAAGTTAGTCAAGTTGGCTCGGGGTTATTTTAACGTGATTGCAAATATAAGCGTTACATATTGACCCATCGGGGCGCGGCTTGGGCGGTTACATTCCCAGCACACACGCCCGAATAACTTCATTCGACTTTGCTGCATTCCGCTCAATCAATGGACTCGGTTCGTATGTGATCAAAAAAGCATTTTTTATTATTTTTTAATTATTTAATTTAATTATAAAAAGAAACGAATGAAAAGGACTCGCAAACGTTGTTCGAACCAGTTCGAAGTGCTCCATCTCTAGAAAATCAGTTCCGGATGCTTTTGCCGGTCTTTACTCATCTTCATACCCAATCCAACCAACCCGTCGTCCGCCAGTCGCTCTACATAAGTGTTAATAAATGCATTCCACATGTTGTCGCTCGTTGCGGATCGGGGTTGAAAGCGCATCTCGGCGGCTGCGGACAGACAACGAAAGGTGAGGACCGAGAAGAGGAACGGGACGCGCGTTGGCGAACGTGGCTCTTCTGATGCCGCCTCGCTCGTTGTACGCACGGGATGAGACATCCTGTGGGACAGTAGATATACATAATACTATTCATAAGTGCAGCGAGAAAAATGAGATAGACGACGAGGACTTTGCCGGGACTTCTCCGGGGTGTCTGACACGCGCTGCTACTCCTCTTTGCCGTGCACCACCCCGTCGCTCACGTCCTATCCACTAGAAAAATCGTTCGTCGTGCTATATAACCATCCCGACGGCTCGCTCTCGGCGAGTTGTTCTTTTTATTTCTTCCTCCGTCCATACATATACATATACATGTATATATGTATGTGTATATAGTTATGCTTTTTTTTTTTTTACTTTTACTTCAAACCGCGTTTCTGGCTCATCCTCTGAATAATTCATTCGCCGTGAACAGTTGTCTGACTGGGCGAGTACGCGGAACCTCGCCCCCTCCGACCGGTCGGCGGTGCGTTATAGAGAATCCGAACTAATTACGAGTGAGATACCGGATTGCGCCGTCGTTGTGTCAACTATTGCAGACTCGTCGCTCACAAATTGTCGTCATGTTTCAATGTACTGTGTGCCGAAAGAGTTAAATCCGTGAATATTCAGGGGTCTCTCCCGTGGACACAGCCATTTCTGACGAAACTCCCGGCTATCAGAACGATTTCGCGCCACTCTGCCGCTCAAACGTCTATTCCACCCTCGTCAATAGGCTCGCTTGACTTGCACTCGCGATTTAACCCCTTACACCTTCCCTCGTAAGGTTTTTCTAGTCGAAGCCTACGTGCGGCAAATCATGTTCTTGCCCGGAACGAGACAAAAAATTGTTGTTTCTCGTTTACCAAAAATGAAAAAAATGTTCACGTGACGTCATTTCCGGTTTGAAAATCTCACTTTTGAATAGTACGCAGTAATTTTTTTTTCATTTAATTTTGAAAGCATAAAAAATACCAAGCGTGGGTTCCGCAGCGACCAGAAATTCATAAGCATCGCTGAACCGACGTAAGCTGCCGGCACGAATGCATCGCAGGCGAACGGCGGGGCCGGGGACGAGTTGCCGGGTCGCCGGATTCAGAGAGGCGCATTATTATCGATAATAGTTTTCGGCTCGTTAGCGGAACGCTTAAGCGAAATTGGGGGAAGACAGAGGGAGAACGAGGGATTTCACCCCTAAAGCCGGAATAAAATAACACTAAATCCGAGGGATGCTCGTGAATCAACATGCTTTATGATTGTTCGGGCAACTACGCGCTCATACAAAGTGCGAACTCCGGGTTGTCTGCCGGTCCTGCTTTTCGCCGGGAGGCAAAGGGGTTGAATAGAAGATGCTATATATGTACCGTTATACATATATCCTGTATGTGCCAAACCGGAGGGGTTGGGAGGATCGCTGTTGCCCGGCTCGGGACCGGGGCTAGGCCAGTACCGGCTTCGCCCATATACAGAGGGTGAAAATTGGAAAACTGCGTTGTCCGCACCCGAGCTCTGCTGCTCTTGTGGGACACATTGGCCAGTGCTGCACAACTATAAATTTAACCCTGCTGCTCCTACCCACCCCCTCCTGCAACCCCCCCACTCGGCGCCTCTTCTGCACGCGATAGCCCATCCCAAATTGAAGGCTGGTTTATCCGCAATGTTGAGTACAAAGCGGGGGGTGGTATGCGTTGGCGCCATCACAAAGACCCGGCTCCGCTGGCTGGACCGTCATCGCCGGCGCACCACCCAAAAAATGTTGTTTTCTCGCGTGAAGAAATAGTGTGTATACACGGATAACAAGGGCTGAGGGGACTACCGACTGCTCGACTAATTTCATCGAGGCGAAATTTTTTCGCGACTGGTAACACCGTCGTGTTTCGACGGTAAACGAAATTTTTTAATTATTTTTTCCGTCGGCCCGCCTCGTCCAGCGCGATGGAACGATGGGTGAGATAATTCGTGTTGTCGTTGCTATCGTGGCGAAGTAAACGAAATTGCGGACGAAGACAAAAACCCGATGGAATATTGACGTTAGTGGGGTTGAGTTTTGAAGCTATCACTGAAAACAATAATGTTTGTCACCTTAGAATTCTGCAGAAAAATCGATATTCTCAAAAAAAATGTAAAAACCTACACTATATGTAATAAATGAAATTGTAACTGGTAATAAGGTCGCTAATAACCATTCATGTTGATCCAACAATAAGTACAGCATGTGTTCGTCAAAGTCTATGTTCGTCAAAAATATATGTTCGTCAAAGTCTATGTCATGTATCGTCGATTATACAAAAGGTAAAAAAATGGCTTTTCGTCCACCCCATTTTTTCCTTCTCCACGATCGACCGTTTTCTGATTGAAAACTGTCACTCTCTATACCGATGTATATTGAGACCCATTTAATAACAATGTACGAACAATTTTTGACACTCCAGTTTAATGGAGTGGCCCCATTTTGACGCAAATTGCCTCGCACCACTATAGCCATAGCGCACCCCGGCTCGAGACCTCACCTCGATAAAGGATGTTTGCCATCTTGCACGGTGCAATTCAATTTTGGCGTAACAAATAGCCCAGTTTCCGTATAAGCCGGAATGGCTATGGGCTATCGAAAAACAATTAAACCGATAAAATATCGGCAAACACGACTCGGACGGACGGTTGATATTTTATCAGCCAATGAACGGAACGCGTAAAGTGGAAATGAGCGTTCGAGGCCGATAGGAAATACTGTGGGAGTTGAACGTCCCGGTTTCTATCATTGTTTCCTATATGCCCGCGTTCGTCGGCGTCCCTATATTCGTGCAGGTTCGAATGTGCGCGCATGAATTCACGAGGGAAACAGAGGATTGTGAGGGGGTAAAAAAGAGAAAGTCTAGTTCGCCCGATGGATTCATGCGTGGGCATTTATTTCGATCGTGCACCAGCGGCCAACAGGGGAGGAATGGTGGAACGGCGCGCGCGCTTTGCTCACCGTATCTTCTTTTTGCCATTTTTTTTTTTTATTTTGTTTTTTAAATCTACGCCTTTTTTCAATTTCACGCACATTTTACCGGGCGCGGTTGCGTGAGCGAGTGCGTACAGCTCGGACGGAGAACATTTTAACCGCTCGATCGTACACAGTCAAGCACAGAGAGCAACGAGCAGTGAAAGGGGAAGAGGAAACAGAGAGCCAGATAGCCATGGAGTATCGTGGAGGTACACACAACGCTCCACATCTGTTTTACCCTCGTCGACAATTAACGGACGAATGATTTTAAGCCCCATCCCGCTCTCTCTCGCTCCATCCATCCGCTGTTCGGCCGGCGGACGAGTGGATTCGCAACGTTCTCCCATTTCACGAAATTCCACGCTACTCTCTTCGCGGCTCGTCTCGGCCCGGAGCGTTTTTGGCGGCGTCAATTTTGGACCGGAACAATTGGCACTTGGCGGCTCGCAGAGCACAGCCATGGACCTTGGAGCGGAGTCGGCAATTAATCGAAATATTATTAGTCGATCAAGCGTTTATTCGTAATCCGTTTTAGGGCAAATTGCTTTCACCGAGGACTTGCATTTTTATTTAGGTCATCGGCTTATCGACTCAATTTCATGAAATGCCATTATCAATCGGCGCAACTTCTGCAACTCGCCAGAAATATCGAAGGCATTTAATGCTCGCCATCGACAGGCTTTTTATAACTGTAGTTTTTTTTTTTCTTCCAGCTTCATAGAGAAGCGAGCGGAGGTAGATTGAGCGGGTTGATTTTTAAGAGAGTAACAATTCACATGGTATACTGCGACGAGTGTCACACTCGACGGAAATACCACGCGAAAGATTTTTTTTATGTCACGAAAATTTCGCCCCGAGAGGCCCGAGTCGGAGAGGGCGGTGCCAGTATAACATCGAGCTTGAGCTGGCGGGAGTCCACGGAAGCGCCTTGCAATTACATACCACGTCTCGTCGGGTGGAATTAAATTAATTATTTCGTGAGAGCCCAGGTCTCGGCTCTCACGCACACTTTTCTTCGTCTGTAGTGAGATGATCAGCGGCCGCGTCCACTTGCAGTTGTCGTGAAGCAGCAGTCTCATTTAGTGCGTCGCTAATCGCTCTTGGGAACTCGTCCAACGTCCGTCGAGATAAATACAAGCAGAAGGGTGGAAAAATTTCTGGCAAAAAGAAAACCAAAAAATGTAATCTAAGAAATTAGTTTAATCCAAAACTTTGTTCGGATTAGTTGTTCGACCGTGAAAAATATTGACCTCAAAGTCGTGGACGCACACTAGTGATGCCAACGGCCAATGGCCGTTTCGAGCGGGATCGTGAAAAAGAATGGCACAATAAGAGTTAGTCTGCAAAATTAAAAATTGCTGGCGAGAAAAAAAACTGAAAAATGTAATAAAATTAGTTTGCACTAAAAAGTTGTTCGAATTAGTTGTTGGCTTGTGAAAGATATTGAACTGGAAGTCGTCGATGCATGCTAGTGATGCTAGCCAATTAACATTTCGTCCGGGATCATGAAAAAAAATGGCACAATAAGAGTTCGTCGTAAGACGATATTAAATGAAATCGTAGAGCGAATTAAATGAAAGGTTAAATACGAAAGAGGAAAAGGTTCTCGACGGCGACGTAGTCTTCGCCTCGGGCTAGCTCGATAATGAAGAAACTCATTTCCATCTCTCTTGTCATAATCATTACATTTATTTAAACAGTAGTGTCACGTCAAGGGATATTTTTTTACATTACAGTATCCTGAATCGCATATTATTCGTCGCACCACACTCGCATATTCATTGTATTTTTTTCACTCAAAAACGTGGGTTCTCACTGACACACTTGCGCAGTCATACACAACTTGACTTCATTCTTTCATTTACTTTCTACGACATGATATACAATTACCGTGAGTTGGCTTGCGGGGCATGAACGTCGGTTCATCGTTTTCCTCAGTCCTCCTTATCTTCATTATTTACATTGCAACAGGTGTGGTTTGATTTGGCGAGGACATGTCAAAGAAAATTATTTTCGGCTACTTATTTATCCTTCGTTTATTTAATTTTTTAAATATCTTCCGGGCGTCTAAAATGGATGTACGAAATCCTTTTTTTAATCATTACAAAAAGGGATGGTGAACTGAAAAGATGTTTTTAATTAGTTTATAGTTGAATTGTGAACTTGATGAAGTAGTTGAAATTTTCATTGTTTCGTCACCCATGTAAGGGAAAATAAAAGCACTCTGCTAGAATGAGTTTTAATAAATTATTGACCAGAAAAAGTGCTTTGTATGAGCGTCGTTCGGTCCGTCCTTTCGTTTTTCTTTATTTATTCATTATTATTTTTCTTTACTTCAATCGATAGCCGAGTACAAGTCGAAGGGTGTCGCCACGGCTAAATCCTCGGTATAATGAAACACAGTTGCAAGACAGAGAAAAACAACCCTTATTAGCGCTGTGATCGATTGACACCCTCCTCGTGCTAGAAACCTCTCGTTAATCGAGTTAACTTTGCGCAACGAAAAAAAAAAGGACGGGAGTCCTTCGCTCGTACTTTCTTCAATGTTTCACCGACTAAGGTGGATGAATGTCTAATTGTCCAATTAAAGGACTCGCGGTCCCATGAAACTCGACTCCTACCTTGTTATTTTACGGGCGGAAAATCGGGACAAAGACAAATTTATTTCCATTCGCCGTTACAGTTCTCGGTATGTGCTTTTTCCTTTTCTTTACAGCGTTTTATTTCCAGGGGATCAGAATGATGAGGGTAAACAAACCTGCCATAAGCCCCGCTAATGTGGTGATATATGTATTTTTTTAAAAAACGAAGCTTTAAAATTGTTAATAATCAATAGTCCTTGAATGTTTAATCTGCAAGGTGGGACTATTTATAAAAAATCTATACACCCCTTAACGCGACATCGTGCATTGTAATGTTCGCGTCTCCGTACGATTATTTTTTATCGTTTATTTCATCGAACCTTTTTTTAAACTTTAACCGGCAAGCAAGTCATTTGAAGGAAAAAGAAAATAATCATTTGATACTGTTTCCAAACATTCATTTGTTTGTGTAAGCAATATAACAAGTGCGATGATATAATAATTATGAAATTGTGTTAATCGAGTGATAAGTTGGATGAAGATTGGAAATGCAACTTTTCAAAAAGTTTTTTTAAAAAATTTGTACCAAAAAAGTTGCCATGACGAGAATCACTAAAATTATGTGAACCATCACAAACAACGCCGGTTCTCGATCTTGCAGTAAATTTAGTTACGCTATTTTTTTGGTTTGTCCGTTTTCTCCGGTAAGAACTATCGATCATTACACAATCGATCTAGATTGACCGGCTAAATTTTCGATTTGCGAAGTTATCAGAGAGATTTTGGATTTTGCTCGTTTCTCGATGAACACCGAACGATTCGGTTTGTCCGCGCGTTCTCGTTCTCTTATGGATACTCGCCACACTTTCATACGAATTTCATTAATTTTTTGTCTACACGTTACGGAGCCCACCTCGAGGCGCTCGAAATAAAAGACCTTTTACTGTGATCTGTTCTGTTTGCGAGTATCTTTCGCTCTTGAGCCCCACTTTCATTCACACCCCGAATCCAGCACACCTCTATTACGTACGTAGTCGTGAGACAATAACGACGAAGTGAGCCTCGTATCGATCTGTTTTGCAGTCTCTAATTTCTCGAAGGAAAATTAGCGATTTTTTTTTGTTTCAGGATCCAGCTGCATACCTTTTTCCGTTGTTCACTTTGTTTTCGCGACTTTGATGAAGCCTCACGAAAACGTTTCCACTTTCGTAAACTCTGGCAGACATTTTTTTCCGATCGTGCGTATTGCATATTTAACTATAACATTTCATTAATATACAACGAATAATTACTTCTTTAAATCGTATTTAAATATTTATATATCTTCGTATCGTATATAATCATCGTCTATCTTATGCGTTTTTTAATTATTTTTTTTTGTTTTTTAAAGTTCTATTCTTTATAGTTTCATGTTCTACGTAACGCCACGTCGCACTTTTTTGTTCTGTTGTCGTTGCGCTTTGCGCAAACTCACATTTTTGTTTTTACTACGACACTTCATCGACAGTAATCATCGTTTGATTGTTTTTTTCTTTTTGATCGAGCCGCGAATTTTTCTTTGATTTTTTCGCTTGAAGATTGAAGTTAACGATGTCGCATTGCCGATTCGGTGCGAAAAATATAACTGATACGTAAACATTTGATTGAATTTTTTTTGTTTACCTCGAAAAAAATTTATAAGCAAATACCATAGTATAATCTTACAAACAATATTTCATTTTTTTTCCTTTCATTTCCTATATAATTTTTATTTTACACCGTCAATTCACCTATCGTATAAACATTCTTTGTTTGCAGATCGAACTCTACATATTTCCCAGACGTATAGTCCACTGCGCGAGAATAAGATTTAATCTCGTTTGCACAAGAACAACAAAAAAAAAATACAAAAATCAAAGCCGATGACTGTATTATCGGGAAATACGCCGTGACCTCTTCGTTCAGATATACAATTTACTGTACAATGAATTTAATCGATATCTCGTTATATTCTACCGGTTTAATATAATTTAATTATTTACAAAAATTGTCTCATATACTCTCAGGGCATATATGTATTTATATTCCGTTCGTCGCCGTCCTCGTCTGCCAATGAAATGCGACTGATCGAAGAAAGATTTTTATTTTTATTTTTTCTTTAGAATAATCGCCCGCATTATGAAGTAATTTTGAATTCAGATTTTACACGCATCATTCGCTCCCTCGCTCGATGATATCGTTTGGCGGACATGCACAAAAACACACGGACACACCGGACATCCAGACTCACGAAAGGGAAACAATGTATCCTTATTACGTTTATAGTTTATCGAAGAAAAATCAGAAAAAACAAAATCAGTCACCCAAGATTCTCCAACGTGTTCTGCAATCGGTTTCAGTCAATCATTTCTCCCACACACTCTACAGTATAGATTCTATATTTAATTATGCTACGCGAAATTCGTTTCTGACGCTTTACGATTGATCGCGATAAATTGTTCACGGAAGAACGCACACTTCGCTGCAGAAAGGAAAGTAATATCGCACTATGCTCACCAGAGTCCAGCGAAGATTGGAGCAATCATTTTCTACCTTTTATTTATTTCGGGTTGGTTTTAAAATTTCTTACAGTACCGGTCGATGAACGTGATCGATCGGCGACTACGCTCGATGTGCTTGTATTCGTTATCATTGCAGGTTTTTGTTTTTTTAATTAATTTTATTGTTTTCTTTGTTTTGTTTTTGTTTTTAATTTATTCAGGTAAAACGACATGATTTGATCGATTATTGAATATCTCACTCTTGAACTCCGGTTTGCGCAGCTGCCACGATGGTGTTCTTTCACGTTGGGGTTGGACACATCGTGCACCGCACCACACGACAGTTTTGACGCTCGCATCGAAATTATTTAATATCCCAAATTTTAGGCCTCGTCGATAGTGTGCAGATTCGCTCACCTCAGCAGATTCGCGACGAGTAGCGTCAGAGTCGCGAGAAGAATCGTTGGTGCGACACCGCAGCTTCCGCCGTGTTGCATCGCTGCGGGATGCTCGCCTGAAACAAACGAGAGAACGAAATAACGTATCTCAGTTCGGCACGTACAGGGGTAATAGTCAGTCGTGTGGTCGGACGAGTTTACGGGAGCGAAGGCGCCGGAGCGCGCAGGACGAAATCGTCGAAAGTTCGAACGGTTCGTGGGAGTTGTTATTCTACGGGGTCGTCGAAGCTTTCGAAACTTTTTTAAAAGCGGCCATTCCGTCAAAGCGGCTTTTATGTTCGAAACAGGAGGTCGACGCACTGGGTCCGTGTTCTCTAAAAGCACAACATTGTTTTAATAATGAACAGTGTCCAAATAATAATGTTTAATAATGAACAGTGCCCTAATAATAATGTTTAATAATGAACAGTGCGTTGGTCCGACCATTGAGTGAATTGTTGAGCGTTGGAGGTTGTTTCCGGTCGAAAACTGAGATTTTTAAACCGGAAGTGATGTATTTCCGATATGAAGTCACTTTCGGTTTAAAAATGAGATTTTTAAACTGTAAATGACGTCACAGAGAAATGTTTGTATTTTTCTCTGCCAGGAAGTGGCGTGACTGGGCATCGCCTAGTGGTGATTACCGTTCGGAAGGCTGTCGGCCACGCTCTGGCCATCTCCGCCGGCCGGAGAAGGACCGATATGGCGTTTTGCAGTACGGCAGCCCGAAAATCTTCTATCAACGCACTCCCTCTCTCTCTCTATCTCGACACTAGAATTACAATGACCGCGTAGCCCGGTTCGCGTGCATAGACCTCGGCGTTCCATAGCATCGCATTAAGTGCGTGCGGTCGTGTAGTACGTAATTGTTTACGGGTTGAAACTAAACGAGGGAAGCCGTAGTCGCAGCCCTGCGGATGCGAAGTCCGGGCGAGACCGCAATTTACGAGCGAATTGAAAATCTAATCCGGAGTCGCGTTTCCATTACGGTCGTGTTTATGCTTCGCCGTTCTTGCGTGGGAATGGTACGCAGAAATTAAAGGGCGGTAACGCAGATACAGGTGAAACGTCGAAGTTGGGAAGCTTTATCGAAAAAGAAACAAAAAAAAAAAAAACACAAAACAAAATGACACGAGGCGATTCGTAATCGCATTAACACTCTCGGAGCGTGAATCGCGGCATCGTCGATATTACAAACAATAAACAGTGTATTATTCTGTACACCTACTAATGTCCTGCTATGTGCGAAAGCAAGGATTGCGTCGGGTGGTTCGGCGGTCGTTCGGACGAGCGGGCAGGCCTATGCGGTATCCTGCGCGCACACGGGAATCGGGTTTATCGCGAAATAATTGAAATTTGCGGTCAATTTTGCAGTGTAATCAGCTATGTTTGAAATAACGTCGATGGCCAATGTGGGCAACGTGCGTCCTGCCGGCTCTAAATTAATTATGCAGACGAACTGTGCCGCATTAATTTTCATCCGCCGGCCGCGTCGGACTTTCCGGGTATCGCCCGCGTTACCCTACGAGTACGGGCCACTACGGCATATGTTCCGCGGGGTTTACGTACACAAAGGCGCGTATAAAGGCGATATGCGTGGAGCATACCCAGCATACCGGGGGAGAGACCGCGCGGATGGTCGTGATTCTATGCATGTATACCGTACGCGATACTAGAGCTCCGTGCTCTCTAGCCTGGAGACAATTGTTCGCTCGCCGACTCGCTCAATCTCAACCGAAGGCTCCATTGTTCTATTATAGCCTCGCATATTCGCTCGTCCAAGAATCCGAAATCGTATCGACGGCCATCGATGTAAGCGCAGAAACTGCGCAGCCCCCGATTTTGTTCGGGGTTCTCGTCCAGTAGGATTGACGGCTGCAAACGCGGCTTGAGCTCTTGATTATTGATCTTGACCGTTGATTGTCGATCAAATTAGCAAGCTGGACAAGCTATTTTCCAAAATTAGGCACACCTCTTGGTAGGTTCATTGACGACTCAGTTTTTTAAACAATTTATTCAAGGAATTAAGCTTTCCGCTTCTTCGTCATTCGCCGATTCGGAGAAAATTGTATTGATAAATAATGTATGATAAAAATTAAACGGTATGATGATGAGCTATACTTAGGCCGGAAAGCTTCCGTGATGGGTTCCGAAGCGGGGAGATAGTTGGATGCGGTGGAGATTACAGAGATGAGAATTACGCGGGTCAGCGAGTAATGCGGGCAGGGGTTGCTCCGGTACAATGGTACCGGAAGTGATTTCACGATAGGGCGCAAGTTCTCCGACAGCCCGTCGAGCTTCTCGTCAAAGCCTAAAGGATTAAAGTAAAGGTTAATTTCGCATTCAAAGCACATTTTAACACAGCAGAGTGAGCAATAACGGTCGTCGGGGCATTTATTTCGCGAGGAAAAAAATAATGAAAAAGTGCCCGCTGTGTACGAAGACTTTTTGCTAAAATTTTATTTGTAACTCGGATATTATGATTCTCTTTTAGGTGATCCCCGTTACCCTATTGTGCCCTACATGTGTGCGAATCTATGAGGACCATCCAGTTCTATAGTATAAGCGGCGTGCAATATACTATCCACGGTTTTGCTGTTAACGCGACGAGGATGCGGTGAGATGGGCTGCAGGAACTATCGGGCCTCCGGGTGTACGTGTAAAGCTGTTAATTTCACATTCAAAGCCCATTTTACCCAGACAGTGCGGGCCATGATGGTCAACGTCGCATTTATTTAGTGTGGAAAAAAATAACGTGCTTGCTTCACTCGAAGACTTGCTTCTTTATTCGAAGGCTTGTTGCTAAAAGTTTATTTTTCATTCGAATATTATAATTCTCTGATAAACAGTAAAATATCATTTCGTGAAATTGGAAGAAGAGCTTTCGTAAAAATAATTTTGCTGAATGAGTGCCAAACTGGTTCGTTCAGATTTGAATGTAGAAACCTGTCCCTTTATTTCCCGTGTCATTAACAATTTTAGTTTGTACTTTTGTTTATAAAACTGGGACCGTATGGTGCGATTGGAAAATTAACAAATAACAAAGTGTCGGTGTTTGTGGACATCAAGTTGTTGTAAAAAGTACTATCATTTACTGTATTGGTGATCCTCGTTATCCTATGTGACCGTACGTGTGTGCGAATATATATGGACCATCCACGTCCGTAGTGTAAACGGCGTGCAATATTCTATCCACGGTTTTGCTGTTAACGAGACGCGGGTGCGGTGAGATGGGCTGCAGGGACTATCGGGGCTCCAGGTGTACGTGTATCCTGTCAATTCTCCGTCGACATTGTCAAACTTGTCCCAACGAGCCGTCACGCCAAGTACTTGACGAACGAACGCGCTAGCGCTTCCCAAGTTATTATTACGAGAGAATGGAGCGGGTTGAAACCGGAAAGGAGAAAGATCGAGGTGAGCGAAGGTATTGCCACTTCAGCGTTAATTTGTGAAATCATCGCTCTCAAGTTTCTCTTCTTCGCAAGGATCTCGAGGAAGACGAGAACGTGGTGAACGGTTACGGTTGACGAGGTAAATCTAAATTACATACTTTTTGTGTTTTTTAATTTTTTTTTAATAAAATAATTCATCAAACTAAATGTACGGAAGCAAAATTGGTTCGCCAGTGAGAATTAGCCTATCGAGTATAATAACAAAAAAATCAGAACCCATGTTTTGCTGAAATTCGCATTGAACAATTGAACATTGAATAAAGGCTTAAACAATGAAAACAATGTGGTGAATCAAATTTCTGAAAGCATCCCTCTCGCCCCTTTTCTGCTTCATTCTCGATAACAACAGGAGTGTATTATATTAAAGCACAATGTGTACACCAGGCGTTTGTACGACTGCATATATCTTTTCCCGGAAATTCTTACTAGCGAATAAAATATCTTCCCGACGTTTTCTATCCTACGTACTTTCCCAGTCCCCTCCATCATCCCCTCGCCCCACCGCCGGTTTTCTGCTTCATGCGGAAGCGGCGAAAACTCCCCGCGAGCGCAGCCGGAACTTCAATCCCAAGTAGGTCAACACCGATAACGCCAGACTACCGGCGTCGCGCGTACGCGCTCCCTCACCGATGCTGATGCACACCTACAGTGTATGCACCGTTGTATACTACCGTCGCTTCACAAACGCTCGTAGTTACAGATCCCCAGAGTCGCCAATGCTACTGGGTCGCCTTGTACAGGGCACCGAGAGTTATCAGTTCCGGTTCCGCACAATCAACCAAAAATTTTCTCCTCCCGTTGACGCTGGTGATTCATCATCCTTCCTCCACTGGCACGATCCTGAAGTGCTCCTACGTGTCCGACATTGCCGTTAAGGTAAAAAAAAAAAAAAAAAAAAAAAAAAAAAAACAGGCAAAGAAGACAAAAACCTCGATTCTTGTTTCCCCATCCATCCGATGCGCTCCCTACAAAGACTATCACTCTACTGCACACTCGGTCGGTGATTGTTATGTCACGGATAGCTGTTTTCTTTTCTTAATAATTGATCGATGGTTTTACCGATTGTTCCAAGATCAAATTACCGCGGTCTCGATTCGGTACGAGGTTTAATCTCACGTATCTTTGACCCTCTACGCTTAACCCTTCGGGAATATAATTTCGTTTGTTCGTCTTGTGTCGGAGTCGCGGCAAGCGAACGAGAGAATGAGAGGAAGAGATAAAGCTTCGCATATAAAATGAAGTAGGGACTTTGGGAGAAGGCGAATCAGGTCGGACCGGTCGTTATTGGACGGGTGCGCACGTCCGAGGAATTGAGTTAGATTAGGTCAGGTGGCAGTACCGTGGAGGGATTCGAAGGGGGTATCTGGGGGGGGGGGGGGGCAAACCAATATATACATATATATAGCACAGTGAGTGCAGCACAGGGTGAATGAACCGGAAGAACCGGTTGGAACCGGTTGGTAAAGAAGCCACTTACCATTCAGTACGTGGACCATTACGCTCGCAGGGTTCGCGTTGCTCGGGATGCAGGTGTAATTTCCGCTGTCGCTCGATCTGGCCTGTGTCACCAGAAGCTTGCTCGTCGTGCCGCTTTCGGTTTTCTCAGTTTCCAGGGAGACGCCGCCCCTGTGGTGAACGCTGCGTATTATCAAACATACTATCGTACCCAATCTCGATGTCTTTTCTTCACTGGTATCGTTATTATTATTATTAAATTATTTCTTCATTTTTCAATAATTAAATCAGTCGAAATTTTATTACTCCGAACTCTCGATGGCTCCGGAGCAAGACAAGGGGAACATGCTGAACAATGATAACGGTAACGGTTCTAAAAATTCGAGAGGGTACGGATTAAGGTGGATGTTTTTTTTTCCGTGTATTAAAACGTACCTGGGACTGTCGAAATCCACAACGAGGCCTCCGTGGTGCCACGCTACGCTGCTGGGCGGTGTGCTCTGCACGTTAACCGTGCACGTGAGGCTTATAGTGCTACCCTTCTTAACGTATACGTCTTCCGAACCCAGGATTTTCGCTTGCGCCGCTGCAACACAGATTAGAGCGCGGTGCCAGGCTTTAATGAGAGTTCTTGGTCCAATGAGTTTGGCGAGGTCGAGGGGGCGAAAAGGGGGTGAGGGTAAATGAGGGGGTGGCTGCTAAAGGGGGTTCGGTAGAAGGTAGCTCTCGCAGAAGTGCAACAGCACATATAGCCTCGGAGCCTGAGTACCGAGCCATCTTTGGCTTTACGCGCGAAGGGAAGGCTCGAAGGCTTGCAAACCCCATCTTGCATCCACCCTCACTCACGCTCACCCTCGTTGCACAGCTCTCTCTTACTCTCTCTCGGTTAGTTTCTCTCTCTCTCTCACTCTCTCCTTTAGCCGTTTCAAAATAGTTTGCGTTGCAGCGAGGGATTAAACCTTAATTAAAACGATATAAAAGAAAAAGCTCGAGGCGTGCTAGAGTACAGTAGCTTTGGAGTACAAAATTTGCCATGCAATTTTTCTTTCTTTTTCTTTCGTTTCTGTTTGTTGTTGCCGTTTTTGCTTTGCGGCATACGTGCCAAAGAATTTTATCCAATCGGCTTGAAACCCCGCCAGGATACCGGGCCAATGTGCATACCGATCTTGATTTTTTCCTTCACGTAGTTTCACGAGTTTTCAACCAATCGCGCTGTATGGGACGTTCGGGAGGGAGCGAAAAAAAATGTCTTGCATTTATCTTTTACGGATATATTATTAAGATATTCCACAGGCCTATGCGAAAAGTTTCGGCATGTGGTCACCTGACATCCCGTGAAAAATTTTCGTCGCGAACATTTTTCAGCAAATCGGCCCATCGCGACTATCAATTAAGATATCCATAAATCTTTGGGGGAACACTAGTCAAACAAGTCCTACATTTTCACAATCGCTTAACCAAAATGTTGGGCATTTATTAACAGTAACGAAAGTCGATTTGTATTACTGCGTGGGTCCTCAGTCTAGGAAACTATTGATAACGATATTTTTGCAAATACATAAACTGATAGATGCAAATTTCCATGATCACAGATTTTATTGTAGTTAAAAAAAAATCTTATTTTTCAACCACTTTTAATGTAACACAGATCATTTTGTTACTGAAACGTTGCTCTACGAATTGACGGAGTAGTCTTTTTTTGTAGTTTTGGTCGTTTAAGAATGACAGCAGTTTGTTCATAGGAATAAAATGCGCTGGTTAAACAAACTCTTGGGCCACAGTATATCAACATCGGTAAAAAAATCCGGAGTTTACTTTGAAATGAAATTGCATGAGCATTTACCAATTGTTGATCTTGCAAGATCATCGAGATTAATATTTCTCTTGGTTGAGGAATACGGAATGGAGGACACATACAACAATACAAATTAACCTACTTTACTGTCAATAAAAGCATATGATTTTGGATAAATAATTGTACAAATTTTGCACTCATTTGACTGGCGTGCCGCGCAGTAGCAACCTTAAAAAAAAAAAAAAAATGAAGAGCATCGCGCACGTTGCAAGCATCGCGCGCGTATTGTCTATAACAACTCTCGCTACGGGACTGAAACGACTCAATACGATTTTCGTTGCCCTCCTCGAGCTCGTCGTCTTCGTCGTCGTCGTCTTAGTCGCACACTGCGTATTGCAAATTCATTCTAACCTGAGGTGAACGTCCGGCGAAAGGCTTTCGTCGTCGTGGCGGGGACAGGGGCGCTGTCTGCAACGGGACGAGAGAAAATACATCGGGTTAATTGAGGTATCCCGAACCGCGCTGATAAACGGCTAATCTATCAGTATCGTCGTATCGCGAGCGCGATTTTTTTTTTTTTCATTTTTTCATTAAACGCAAAAAAATCGATTAAACGGATCGTACGATTGAGTAATTTCTCATAACGTTTTCCGGTAAAATTAGTACTCGGAGCCTGGAGAAGTAAGTGAACGCTCTCGTAAGTGTGCAGGAAAGCTTGCCAGAAGTTTGTCGAATTAAATTTAGGGGTTATGCTTGTACGACGAGCGATGAGACGGTACAACAAGTGGCGAGACGCAGACGTGGTGTCACGGGTTCGGTTCCTCCTCGATACGGTTCAGCGAAGTTTCGCAAGGACACCGAAATCCCGACGTCGAAGAGGTCTCGTGTGACTGGTTCTCTCTCAAGCCGATTCGAACTCGATTAATCGGGAGTTTCGTCGTCTCGTTTGAGCGCCGGAAACGTCGAAAGCAACGAGGACAACGACGAAGGCGACGTGAAACCGGGGGGCGGTGGGATGCAACACAATTAACTTGAATCAATTACCTTCGACTCTGAGCGAGAACGCCAGATTCATCTTGGGCTCGGTGTTCACCTGACACTCGTAGATGCCGGCGTCCCGAGGCTGCACGAAGGCGATCGACAATTGCCACTCGTCACTCGTTTCCGGATGTCTCACCGAGAATCTTGCGTCGCCGGTGTACGTTATTACCGACGACGTCAGGATATGAAGATCTCTCTTGCGCATCCAGGAGACCTGCGGGCATAGAAGAGAAAAATAAAAATAACAGACTGTTGAATTGTGGCGACGTCATGAATTGTTAAAAAGGTGCAAAGTAATATGCTCATGGTTTCCTCATTTACTACAATTTTGCGCATAGTTTTCTCTATGAATAAGTTTCTTGATCGATCTTGACTTTCTCATAAAGGAAGTTATGAGCAAAATTGTAATAAATGCGAAAGCTATGTACAAATTATTTTTCACCTTTTTTCGTAACATAAGAAAATTTCAAATTTTTGGAATCCTATTAAATTTAAATGGTTAGATCAATTTTCGCCAAATTTTGTACCAAATATTGTTCAGCTTTCAGCTGAGCATTCAAAATCGTAAATAATCTACAACCGGGCCTGAATCTTCACGAAAATTGCATTGAACGAAGCGACGTGACTACTCTACTAGTGTACCAAATTTCAATTGTTTGTCTCAAACTGTTTCTGAGTAATTACTGCTTTAAATGATACAAATCTCTCACACACAAACACACACATACGTCTGGACGTCAGCTAAAAATGCTATTTCTCGACGTTTCAGATTACTTTAAGTACTCTGACTTCACAACCTGATTTTTTTTTTACGTAAACGTCGCTTCCTCTATGAGGAAGCTATGTTTCGCAAAATTATTTTCAGACCCTTGGTAGACTTAGCATAACCGGCATCTAGTGTGGACGATCGTTGTAAAATCTGCCCCAGCCATCGATAAAAATAACCCCTAAGATTTTTTTTTACTTTTATCTGACAATTATCTCGGATACATCACATCGGATCACTTAAAAAAAAAATCGTTTCTCGACGGCAGTGCGTGTTTGCCGGTTGGCTAAAAATCGAAGTACAGTGGTGAAGATAAACAGTTTGGTTAAAAGAAAGTCTGCCAATAATCGACGATCCCTTGTCACGTATCGTACCAGTAATGGAGAAAGCTCGGATGCCAAGTTCGTACGAGGAAGTAGTGCCGAAAAAGCCTTTAAATTTTCGTTGCCGTGGGATAGAGAGT
Source organism: Stenichneumon culpator (assembly GCA_964017025.1). Taxonomy (NCBI): domain Eukaryota; kingdom Metazoa; phylum Arthropoda; class Insecta; order Hymenoptera; family Ichneumonidae; genus Stenichneumon; species Stenichneumon culpator. Next base: position 12,914,175 of record OZ024780.1, on the reverse strand, counting down.
CATACAGTGGTTACGGGCATTTATGGGCAGCCGTTAAAGGTTGTCTCCGAGCCACCCCAACAATTATAGAAGTACGTGCTCGCCACGTTAGGCGAGCCCAGTCTCGCCGACGACGACGACGACGGCGGTGACTCTCGCTTGCCTGCACTTCTACGACGTGCTCGGAGGCTGCACCGAGGAGCAGCTACAGCACTCTCGAGCGTGCACACCTACGTAGATCCCAGAGAGCAACCGTAAGGCTCGCAGCTTCGAGCCACTGTTAGTCGACGTTGGGGGTCGTTAAACGTATGTTCCAAAGGGTGGAAGATATTCTCACCCGCTCGTTAATTACCCCCATGGCACGCCTCGGAGTCACGTCGTTTGCCGGCCGGGCGTCCGCACCACCCACGGCCACGTCGTTTCCCTTTACTCCACTTTTTGTTACCTTTCTTTTCACCTCGCGATGTTGATAAGAACGTAAAAGAGACAGAAAAAAAGAAGATGGAAAGATGAAAAATTCAAGAAACTGAACCAGCGGGGGCTGCTGATAAATAAAGAATTGAAGAATAGAGAATAAGAAAGGCCGAAAAAAGATTTAACGGTACGGGTTATGGAACGGGAAGATGGACAGGCAAGACTTGAAGCCGCGAAGAAAGTTAAGACGGAGCGTTCCTTTGAATAAAATTTTCAAAGCTCCCTTCGCAAACCTTACTAGACCCTCTGTTCTTCTTTATATTCGGGGAAGTATGTTTTAGTGTGAAAGTGTTTTTTTTTCCTTACTGTTTCAACGCGCTATGACACTTTAGATTGAGTGGACAGTTGAGTTCAGCGATAAGCCTTTTTTAATGAATTTCAGACGCTTCGCTCGTGAGAGGATGGCAGGCCAGGTGGGTGGTTTGAATATTCAAGCTTGGCAGCGATCGAAATTTTCGGGATGTACATACGGGTAACTTCTGACGAGAGTGAGATGAAGAAAAATTTGCCAGTCTTAAAATTTAATTTCTGTGCCATAAAGATGTGAAAAAAAGAGTGAGCGGAGAGGAAATTATTTTATTCTCATAATGGACCCAGTCCCAAAGGACTGAGTTATTACATCACGGAATTTTTCATATTAATGCCCTTTTTTTTATTCTTCTTCCGCTAGGAATAAACCAACGGAATCGCAATTTGCCAGGTGGTAAGCAAACGCGACGTGGAAAAAGTGGTCTATGGCAGGTCCGCCTCGACGAGCATTCAGACGTTCAACGTAGCGTTTCCCTACCCTCCGTTCAAGATTTGCCATTTTCTGCTTAGGTCAACTCGAAAGAACGTTCTGAAATGCTTGCGAGCTTTACATATCTACCGGGCTATCCGGCCCTCGCCTCTCGTGAGCTCCGCGAATCTCCATTTCCCTTTAATTCGTTGGAAAACCGCGTGGCTTGCTCGTCGTCGGTCGAGCGAGGGGTTTTGCCCGCGGACCACGGTGTAGGCGAACGGCGGAAGCTTGATCGATGGAGACGGCGATAGGAAGAGAAAAATATAAGGATGAAAGCCGGAGTCTTTCGGCAAAGGAAAGGGGCGAGACGAAGCGGACGCGGAACGAAATTGAGGAAAGGATACGTTGCAATTTATCCGATGAAATATAAGCAGCCCAGAGCGCACAGAGGCTCCCGAGGACAGGAGAATTGCCGTGAATACGAAAGAACGAGAAAGATTGAGAACAAGAAAAAAAGAAGAAAATAAAAAAAAAAACTCAAACGAAGACGACCACGGTAAATTTTCTCCTTTCGTCTCCCTTTTCGTTCCTCCTCGGGAGAATATTTTCCAATTCTCACTCTCTTTGGGTACAGTCTAGAATCACGCTGCGGGAACCCGATATCGAACCTATCCGGGTTTGAAGCAGTGTCTCGAGGAGCAAGTCCGGGGAATTGTCAGCGATTTCTATAGATGCTTTGAGGGACTTCGGAAAGATGGCAGATTTTCTATCCGCCAACCGGAAGTGAAGCTCCAGCGATACAGAAACCTTACACGCGTACGTTAATTACTTATACATCGAATGTGTATCGCGCCATTTGACACTTATTTCGGAGTCAAAGTTTTTTTTATTTGATATTTTTCTAACAAAAAGGTCTCATTTATTTTATTTTTTTTTTTCGTTGAATCCAAGATTCCGCGTGAAAATCCTCAAACGTAGCGAGGGCGAGTGCAGCGAGATGGAAAATGCTGTGCGAATGTGTGCCAAGGAAGATAGTACGACGGGTGTGCTATAGATGACGGAGCCGGGAAAGCCCGAGAGTATACGTACAGCCAAAGAGGGATGAGGGTAGACAGCGAAATGCGCCGAGAGTGGAAACCGGCAGGGGCGAAGGAGAGCCGATGGGACGGGGCTAATTAGTATTGGACTGTTCCCCTTGTACGCTCTGGCGAGCGCAGGGAGAGCCGCCCTCTTCCAGGCAGACGAGTGACCCGGCGGCGAACACCGTCGGTTCCGAAGGTGTTGCTAGGGGTGTCTTGGGGGTAGTTCCCGTTAATGAGCCTCCGGTAACGACGCCTTTTTTTCCATCGTGGCCATATATCCTGACCCGCGTGAAACCGGCACTCGTCCCAGAAAGCCCAGCCCACCGCAGACGCGTATTCTATACCTCGAGCCCCGTATACCTTCCCCCATTCCTGCAAGCCCGATGCACGTTGAATCATTCGGCGTTCGTTCCGTCGCTCATTCTCGCACCATTTTTGTACCATCCAAAGAAACTGGCAAATATCGAGCTATAAAAAAAGCGAATAAAAAACGCCACGATTGTAAATAAATGACAATTCGGGGATTCTCATTGGGCAATAAAAACTGACGATCTCGGCAGCTGCGTCAAGTATGCGGAATTATTTGCGATTGCACGTAGAAGTGAGGATCGCCGACGTGATTTTTCGATACGTCGCCGCGAACTTTTAACCGGATTTTATCTAATTATGGTTTATTACCGTGAGTTCATACCTCTGCTCAAAAATGTATTGTCGCAAACATAGATTAGGCTATAAAGTTTTAGTATACCAAAATCTGTTAAATCATTTTTTTCCTTTCCAATGTTTATCGGCGCTAACGAATCCCCAGCGGATTCCCAGTGAAAAAGCATAACTTCCGTCTTTTTGCCCTAGCGGGCAGTCGGGAATAAAAAGAATCCTAGCATCCAGTATACCGATGTTCGATAATCCAATTTATCGACCGGAATAATAAAAAAATGTATACCTTTTTTAGGACGATAAAAAAAATTAATCATAATGAAAAAATAATACTGTTAAGCGTGGATCACCGCAGCACTATCACTTTAACACTCTCTCCCGACATTTTTTTTTTTAGTTTCTTTCCATTTTCGCTGCCTTTTTTCCTATTTTCTTTCAGGAAAGCCGATCGACACGCTGCGGTCGTGGCCGATATAGTTATACCCATAACTAACACTGTAGGCGCGCCTGTATCTGTATATCTCTGTATATTTATATATATAGTACATTAGGACGATGCAGCACGAGCGGTGCTGCATGCACCGGGCCGTAAATCAAGTAGCCGTCGGGAGCGACCGATAAATAAGTTTCTGCGCCGAAGTATTTTGCAATTTTTCTCACCACCGTGCCATCCGCCCGGTCCCCCCCGCGAAACTCGCCGGCCCGAGCTATTGTTTCCTCTTTGATATTCCCGGTGGCGAGTCGTCGGCGGTCTGCTCGCCAACCGCTCCGGCTCGTATAGCTCTCTCTCCCGTCCACTTTCGCCATCCTCTCGCCCGCACCAACCCCCGTCGTCCTGCAAAGTGGAGAGAGAGGAAGGCTCTCTCCATAAATCTGGGCGATTGCGTGCACTCGGCACGCGGCCAATAAGTGGAACGTGCAGTCTGCAAACCCGAGAGGTAGAGAATCGACGATTTCTACCGCTGCTACCAATGCCGCTACCGCTGGTCGAGCAACGTCATGCTTGAGCTCTCCTATTGCACCAGAGGGTTGGCTCACCAGGCTGCGCACGGTCCCAGAAAAGCTCCGACGATATTTTTTCCAGCAATGTTCCCTCCAAAATCGACGATACTACGCTAATTTCGCGCACGATCGCGGTATTGGCTTTTTTTTCATCAACAGGATCAAACATCAGGTCAGCCGATGAGTTTTGAGCAGTTCGCAATGCATGTAGTTGCCCTACTTGCAATGCGAACTGCTCAAAATATTATTGTTACTATTGATCCGAAGATCCGTATTACATTTTGCAACCAACAATATGAGTAATTATTTTCCGGGTCGTGCCGTTCGATACTCGACACAGTTACGATGGAGAACATAACAGAAAGGTCGAACGCAAATCTTCGACGGTATTTTTTCCAGCAATGTTATCACCAAAATCGAAAACACTACGCTAATTTCGCGTATTGGCTTTTTTCCCGCAGCAGGATCAAACACCAGGTCAACCGATGAGTTGCGAACAGTTCACATTGCATTCAGAGCAAGCATTGTTATTATTCGTCCGAAGATTCATATTACACTTTGCAACCAACAGTACAAGTAATTATTTTTCGGCCTGCAACATTGGATACGTGGTATGGTTACGATGAAAAACATAATTGGGAAAGGTCAAACGGAAACTCGTATAAAGTTTCCCAGACCCACTGGTCTCTCGCCAGCATAGCCCGGGGGGCCAAAAATGTTATGATGAAGGCATGCGTGCTGCATGAATTAAAAAATAAAAACAAAGTAAGCCCATGTGGTTACAACGCGAGCGGGTAAAGATTACTTTTCCCAAAGTTACCTTTCGTTCTGCACTCACAGGTTGCGAAGTGATTGCACATATTCGCGAGTTTGTTAACCCTACGGCTTTCTTAACCAAACTTTGTTCACTGCGCAAGCGAATTTTCATTTCCCTTCCTTTCTCATTCCCGTTGTTTCTATCTCCAAGTTACACACCGAACGATATGATATTTACACAGAGAACATAGAACGAGAAGTAATCATTTTCGCGGCACGAGTGTTTCGCCAGATGCTTGGCTCAGCCGAATCGACGGCTCGGTGGAAACTACGGAATTTAACACTGCGCTGTCATTTGTTCGCTGTATCGTGCGATAATGGAACGCCAAGATGAGGAAGCTCATTGCCGATTAAATAACGAACCCGAGCGCATGTTACGGTTTAAGACGAGGTACAATTTGAACAGGCTAAATACGGCGGAGACGTAACTCGTCTCATCCTCAAGATCGTCGGCGCAGCAGCGTGACTGATAGCTGATCCGTAAAAGGGAGATTTTTTAATTCCTCCCTCTTATCTCTACTCCGTCTCAACCGGGAGATACTTAGCGGCGTCCTCAACACGCGGGAGTGTCACGAAAAGGTTAAATGACGTTGAGTTTTGATTAGAGCCGTCGGCTTACAAGATTACGGTTTTTTTACGCTACGCTTTTATTACAATTTCTTGGAACGATTCTCTTCAGCTCGAAGGAAAAAAGATGAATTTGCATGAAGCAACGACGCGCGGTGAACTCCGTCGGTTATTTCACGAGGCTTTCCTCTTATTTCTCGTGGCCTACGTATTTTGTTCCTGCGGGATGAATTCGAGGTGAGATTCAACCATCGACACGACTGTGGGACCGCACCGGTTCCCAAGGGTGTTGTACTGGCCAGGCTCTCAGCCAGTATCCGCCCGACTCCGGTACTGAAACGGACCCAACATATCGGCTCAACGAAAGATTCTGATTTGGGGTCTTCATCTTTGATTCCCGTAAGACTCTTCGTGTTTTAACAAACGTTTCTTGGAATCGAGCAGCGGATGCTTCGATCATCACATTCATCGGGTCCTAATGAGATGCAGAAGTTGCCCGAGGGAATAAAAGTGACTCCCGCGCCTCGTTGAAAAAACTCGATAAGACACACCCTAACTCCTCGAAGATAATTTATTTTCGTCATTGAGAAAATTCAATTCGTATCTCGTGTTCTATCGAGTCTCGACGCCGTTTTCCTTATCCGCGCGCACACAGACACACAGTGGGTGTACTAGCGTAAAGTGAGGTCGGGCTGAATCGTAGTTCGTCGAAGAAATGAAATGAGAAGATAGCCGGGAGCGAGGATGGGGGGAGACGACGATGAGAGAAATTATCCTTTGAGCCAGTCAGCAGCGGGTCGGTTGTGGGTTTCCGAGCTAGCGCAGCGTAAAAGCGAGGCGCTTACTACTTCCTGAGGGATTCCAGGGCATGGCGAGGCCAACCTCGCTTTCCTTATTTTCCTCTCTGGCCTTCCCTCGATCTCCTTCGCATCTCCGCCGTGCCGTCCGGTTCTTCGAGCTTGTCTGCCTCTTATATCTACCCTCTTCTTTCACTTCAATTACGCAGTCGAGAAGTGCCAGGAGCATCAATTGATTTAAGAGCCGAGCGCCTACGAGAGTGTTGAAGGATCTCGGGGTTAAAGGTCGATGGCTGTGGAGCGGAATGAAAGGATGGCTTCCCCCACCTTTTCAGGGCATTCGCCAACGAGTCAGAGGCGACCGGAGTAGGTTAACATGACTTGGGAGAATAAACTGTTGGGGGTATAAGGAACGGCAAGAAAATTGAGGATACCGGAAGTGAAACGGGCTGAATGCAAAATAAGAACAGCGGGAAGGTTCGAAGAAATGAAGGCAGTACAGCCACGTTGCAGTCACGCTGCTGCTGGAACGTTTCAGGCGTCTTCGTGAAAGTCCTTTAGGATTAAAATAAATCCTAATCTAGCGACAGGTCGTAAAGTCGAGGGAGGGCCGCAGCGCGCTGTCGAGCTTCGTTGGCGCGGAGATTCGAGAGGTTGAGAACGGCGGCGACGAAGGAGGAGAGGATTTGAGAAAGCGCGGAAATTGCGTAACACGGACGAGCAGAACGACCCGAGGAGAAAAGGGTTAATGCACCAAAAAATAGAATACGGATATCAACAAATAATATCATTGAATAAACCTTTTTCGTCCGCAAACGCCCAAATTTATTTTGTTGTTAATTTTCCAAAAAAATATTCGTAAAGTTGACAGAGATTTTTGTAAAATGGACAAAATATTTTGACAAATTAACAAGTAAAGAATCGTGAACGTTTGTGGACAAGAAACGCCAGGCATCAATGATGGGCAGTGTACCTATTAAACCGTGTACGTGTAAGAACCAGAGTTCGTTCCCAGCTCGTTCGGCCCGGGTGATTGGCGCCTCGCCCTCTGGATCCCAACAGTTCAGTTACGATGAAACCTTCGCAAAGCACGACGACGCGACTACGAATTGTTCGTCGTCGAAACGACTCAACACCCGGTCCGGGAACGTATAATTTTTAACGGTCTACAAGGTAATTGTAAAATTCGCCGCATCTCTCCGTTCGGAAATTTCGACCAGGGAAGTGAGGGAGCACGTTTCCAACACCCTCGTGAATATAATATGTGTGCACACACACGTTGACACGGTCGGACGAGTAGGAATGCTCGAGAGTGACGGAGGTAGGGGTGGGTTGTTGTAGCAGGGTTAGTAATGGTCGAGCACTAGGCAAACAAAGTATCCCCTTGTCCAGAGGTGGCTCGCCTCTCCCATTCAGCAACGGCAGCGCATATTCCTCTCATGCGACGCAGCCTACTCTCAACGGGCTACAGTTTCGGAGGGGTTCAGGCATTGTTGAGCTAGTCCGCAGTAGTTCAAGGGATCGGGGAGGCTGCCGGAGCGGGTCGAGTGTTGTATGATATGATACTCAACAAACGGCTTGCCTACGACCGAGTCCGAGTACCTACGAAAGTGTACGCTAGGTGCACCCGCTTCCCTCCGAAGCTTCTGGGAAACCTTCCGCAGCTTCCATACAGCATCCAAGCTATTTCGCGACCCTCCCTAGTTACACTGCCGGTGTACCGCGTTGTGTATGCGCGACACAGAGAATTTGGCCCCCCCAAAAATAAACACCCTTCAACGGATATGAACCCGACGCGACGGCTGACCAAACCTCGACCCTCACTACTTCGTCATGCTGCTCCAGCCTCGAGCTTTCCTTCCGACATTGGCGTTGGTAAACGTGAAAGGGAAAAAAATTGTCGGGTCGACGTGTTCGGGATGTCGACGGACGAAGGGAGGGGGAATCTGCATTCTCGCATCGTTTTCTCACTGAAACCCTCACTCACCGCTCGACGCGGCGGGTATCCCGAAAATTAAATTTCCATGCCCCACTCAACTCCCGGGTCGACATGTTTTTTAATTCTTTTTTATTTTTTTTTATCCCTCTTTCACTCTCTAGTTCGGCTTTCGAGAGCGGAACACGAACTCCCCGCCCTTCCTCGTCGCCCCTCCGTCGCTGCTGGCGCCGCGACTGGAGGGCCCGGAATATTTGACGGACAGCCGATAAACGGAAATACCAAATTCGCAGGTTCCACGAACTAACGAGCCACCGTGAAATTATACCTGGGCGGTTGGATTAAAGTGGAAGATTTTTTTTTTATTAACAAAAAGAAACATCAAACTGCCGAAGACGAATTCATGTCCGACGTATTATTCGTGACGGAGTTTGATTTTCATATCCGAGTACATATCGGTGTTGGCTTACATACATGCGCCTTATTCGATGCGCGAAGCTTGATTCGCCGTTCGTTAGTCACACGTAGAGCAGCCAGTGAGGCAACTAGTCGGACAGCCTTTACTTCACGCGTCGAAAAAAATAATTTGCACCAAAATGTTGAAACTTCACAAAGAAAAAAAAAACACGTTGAATGCAATATTTCCCGTCCGCTGTAGCGAGTGGGAAAACCCGTCAATCGTGAAATAAAACCTGTTAAAAAATCAGAGGCATGAAAAAAAAAAACATAAAGAAATAGATGTGTCAAATGTAAAAACCAATTGCAATGTCGACGTTGTTACAATGAAAATCCGTGGATAACGCTTTGATGCGGCCGCTCGACCGTCAAAAGAATCAAAACGTGGAAATTTTCCGGTTTCATCGCTCCTGTTCCCATTGTGTCCTTACATACACATTTTAACGTATATGGATTCTTTTTTTTTTACAACGATGTGACTACCATGCGTTCCACGTGCACCGTGAAATCCTGTTCCTGTCTCCACCCAATATTCACCGCGACTTATGCCCACTATTGTCAGCACGCGCAGGCCTCGGTAATTTAGCAGAAATTATTCGCCTGTTGTGAAGGCCGCACAGCTAGAGCAAGCTTGGCGCACCGCGGGGAAGGGCGGACGTTTATATTGCGAATACTATCGCAAATTAGTTCCAGCCGGAGTCACGGGGCGTATATCTTCCGGCGCGTGACGTTAATGTAAATGTAATTTGCCATATACGTATACGCGATTATAAGCGTTATACATGCCACGAGTTGGATTTATTAACGCTGCAATTAATTGTCGAAGGTTGCACAGTACGCGAGCCGTTTAATCGGAGGGCGAAGGACTAATATCATTGAACTCGTTATCCGAAAGCTCGACCCGTTGTGGGTTTTTTCCTCTCTCTCCCTTGTTATATCCTCGCCACTCCCGTTGCCGAGGATTTTCTCCTGCGCTCGATTATTTTTACTTTTCTTCATACATTTTTTTTGTTATTTTCTCCTCGTCCTTTCAGGAATCGCTTTTTGCCTCTCATTCTTTCATTCGGTTCGCCGAAAGTGAACCTTCACCCTCCGATCGCCCTCCTATAATACCGTTCCGTCGCCCTCCACTGTCTTTTTCATTTGTTATTCACAGCTCGGTGATTTTTAAAAGAAAGCCTCCGACGGTCCTCCGGTCGCAATAATTATTACCGTGGGCAATCTTTGGCCCGCATTCAAGGAAATCGCGTCTCCACGTTGGCGCGGAGCGAAATAGGGGACGGAGTGCAAAAGCCTATATAGCCTCCCTTGGTCCCGTGGCTTTTGCAACCCTCTCCCTCGGTCGGTACCCGCGATTCGCTCGGGGCGGCTGAGCGGGAAACTGGAAAACGCGAGGCAGCCACAGAATCGCGCGGTAAAGGTAAAGCTCGAAGAAATATAATGAGAGGCGAAGCCTTTCGGAACGTTTTTACAAACGGCACTGCATTCGGGTTCGTCATTACCATCGTTTCGTCGTTCGCTTTCTACCTTTATCTCGAACTTCCAGCATTTCACTATGCTACGATATTTTTTCCTTCCTCCACGAGCTTTTTTATTCGTCCTACCTTTATTACTCATTCGACAATGTAACTGCGGAGAGAAATTCACTTTATTGTATAGATTCTTGATATTTGTAGATTTCGATGGAAGCGCATTTATATCGCCGAAGTAAGAGTTACTGGGAATTCGTGACAGCCCTACTCTTTGGTGGATCTATTTTTATTTCGCTCTTCCAGTAGTACTTCCAGTAGTACTGATCTTATTAGATGTTGGAAAACTGTGGATGTGTTTGTTTGTTGGTTTGGATATTTGTCCCCCCTCTCTGCCCCCTTTCGGTGAAGCTGACACCCCCGTTCGGGGCGGGGGGGGGGGGGGGAGGGGGCGCTGAAATTCCGAAATTCCATTGCATATGCTATAATTTCGGAATTGCGACATTCATGGCATATGGAATGGATTTCGAAATGCCATGAATCATGCGGTCCATACGAGCGTGCCAACTCACATAACCGCTAGTATGTTATATTTTGGAAAACACGACAAGATGCATATTTTCAACAAATGTCAATAGTTTGAGAACGGTTTATCAGTAATTATTCTGCATGTCGAATGCAGAGCAAATGACTCAGTATAGGGCGCGGGACACTTCGGCACGGTCTTAATAATTTAATACATCGGCAAACAATTCGAGTTATTTCCAGATCGCCGCTATGAAAAGTGGGCGCGTAATGCCATTTTTTTAAATCGAAATAATTGCAATATTCAATTTCACCATTACCAGGTCGAACTCTTGAATTTCGAGACAGATCGTTCGTGTTATATTCGCACTTCCATTGACTGCGTTTCCACCGTATGCTTAATCCTGGATTTATTAATCAATTTTTTGTGAATGAAGGATGAGGGGTCTGTGGGCTCCCCATTCCCACTCACAGGAAATTAATGAATAAATCTGGGCTTAAACGTACGGTGGAATCGTAATTGTTGACTTTGGGAATCAAACGAATAGGCCGATGGAATTATTTTTGGACCGAGTTAAAAGCCGAAAGGGTTGGGGAGTGTCAGAAACGCTGAGACAATATGTCGCCCAACTACAAATGACTAAGCCCGGTTCCACAGACAGACAGACAAACAGCCAGCAATCAATGGAAAAAATCTCAAGTTTCTTCGAAGCATATTTCCTCTGAATGATTATTATAAGCATTTCTCAGCAGTTTCCTTATTGTAGTCTTTTGCAGCTATTTCTGTACAAGGTTTTTACGTTCACCTTGTCGCAGATTTTTTTTAGAGTTAAGTTTTCCTGTTTTCAACAGGAGTATATCGTTTGCCGATAGTCATTTTCGTAAGAGCTTCTAGCGATGAAAATATCTTTGAGTGTAAATGCTACAGCAAGGAATCGTCCTTCTATGAATAAAATATTATAGGCGCATACAATAGGCCTTACACAATGCATGGAAATGCATCACACTGTGACTTCCTTAGGGCGCACTTTTGAGCCATTTCATTTCACGTCTCACGGCTTTGGGAGTTGAAGATATAGAAAACAAGTACAAGACGAGGGTGAATAAGCACTCTGCTGCATCTAGCCGTCGCGCCCGGTGCCATAGCTAAGGCTCTCGCGCTGTTCTTTTGTCTGTCAACAATTACGTGACTCCCATTCAAAGCAGCCCCATGATTGTTATGCGCGACGATTTCTCGTGTCGAAGGGGTGCAACAGCGGTCGGCTTTGCCGCGGCACAGAGGGCGATCTCATAATGGAAATAGAGGACAAAGCCGGGGTGGAACGCCTTGACTCAAGAATAAGAGATGCAAGACGCGGAAGAGCTCCCAGCCACATCATATAGAAAGCGGTGGAAACGGTTCGCCGTCTCGCATTCGTGTCATCGTTTATCGCAACCGCGTGGCATTCCGTCCCACAGAATTGTCACGATGTCACATGATTTTGTTTGTATTGCACGCTCGGATGGTGGCTTCTCTTGTTGCGCACCCTATCGCATCAGGTTTCCACGAATTGCAAACTGCGAGTGGATGCGCAACCATACACAATTCTTGTCACCCCGTCACCGCATCAGCGACAGCACAAGGCCCTTTGACTCCGAGACACCTTCATCACTCACGGTGACGCGCAATGAGTTATAGGCAGAAAACTAAAGGGCCTCCAAAAGGTGAGGAGCATGCACGACGATTCGGCCTGTGAATGGATCGGTGATCGTCCTAACGTGATTGTGAAGACGTCGAGGTGGTTTCCTACCCTCTGTGTTGCCGGCGAACCAACCCTCATTTTCGGTTCCGTGGATCGAGTTCGAGACAACGTTAATTTCGTCTGCGAGTAGTTTGATGCAAATGAGGGCGCGGTCCCCCGAAATGGATGTGCAATTAGAGGTGCCACCTACACATGACCATTTTTTCGTGCCAACAAGTGCGTGCCGAAAACCAGAAGGGCGAAGAGAAATATGATTACATCTGTTCTCGAATGCGGGGGCTGAAGGCAATGGAGAACAGCTCTATCGCAACCGCGTGGCATTCCGACTCACAGAATTGTCACGTCACATGATTTTTTTCACTTTCACGTTCGAAGGGTCGCTTCTCTCATTGTAGCCCTATCACTTTCCCCGAATTGCGAACTGTTCAGTGGATGACGAACCATAAACCATTCTTGTGAACTCGTCACCCCGTCAGTGACAACACAATGGCCTTTGACTCCGAGACACCTTCATCACTCACGGTTACGTGCAGTGGGTCATAGACAGAAAACCAAAGGGTCTCCAAAAGATTAGGTGCATGCACGGCTGAGGCAAAGCTGTTTAGGTTTGAGTGGTACCAACGACACATGCCCTTTTTCCCCGCCAACAAGATGAAGAAAAATATGATTACATTTGCTCTCAAATGCGAGAACTGATGATAATGGAAAAAAAGCTCTATCACAACCGCGCGGCACTCCGTCCCACAAAATTGCCAACCGAGGGCGCTGTGCAACTAAATGGTGCAATTAACGGCTGCGGGAAGGCTGTTTAGACTTGGAAGGTACCAACGACACACGCCCTTTTTCCGTGCCAACGAGTGCGTGATGAAAACTAGAGGGACGAGGAGAAATATGATTACGTCTGTTCTCGAATACGAGAGCTGACGATAATGGAGAATAGCTGCTGGGTCCCGTAGCGTCGCTGGCATTTCATGAGCCTGAGAACCTGGGAAATGATAAACGTCGAGAGGAAATTTCGTTACCTCTTTTCCTCCGCTAAGTTTTTTTTTCTTCTTTTCTCTTCAATTTCTCTCTGTCTTCTAGGCTCGTACGACCCTCCGTCCCGGTTATTCTCTCCGGTTCCTCAGCCCGAAATACATATATTTTTCTCAACGTCGTAAAATATTTTCCAGCCGGGACTACGTTTCGCCATTGTATCGCGCTGCCCTCTGTACTCAAAGCAATAAATAATTCCCTGCGACATATTTCACATTTGCCTCGTACTGTCGTCCCGGTTACACCCTGCTAGCCTGTCCAGGGCATTGTTACACGAGCACGATCGCGCGCATATTCGTGGACTCGCTGCTGAAGGACATTCCCGATTATACAAATATCCCCCCGCTTTATTTTTCTTTTTGTCGTTCCCTTCTTTATTTTCCTATTTCCAGCTGAACTTTTCGTTATCCAGAGTCCGATGGATTATGGCACGAGTGAGGGAATTTAGTGAGTCGATCCAGACTTTGCCGTACGAAACGGGATGATCGATTAGCAAAGTTGTTGCCCCAGAGCGAAGGAATAACTGGGAGGGGAAAAAGAAGAACGAGTGTGATAGACACGAAGGAAAAAAAACGGTGGATAAGGGGAATGCTGGTGCGGCTGTTGGAATAACGGGATGACTGCAAGCTCCGCGAATCAGACGATTCGAAAGGTTGTTGGAAAAAAAAAAAAAAATAAAGCTGCGAGACAGACAGACGCATACCGTGTAGGCGAGGTATGCTTCTGCTGATGACGCTCGTAATATTTTTGCCAAGCGTTATATACGAGAGTGAGGCGGGGAGAGAGTGCACACGACTTGATATATACATATCGTACAAATCACTTGGATACGATGTGGGCCTCGACAGATCTCCCTCACCCTCCGTTCCCCTTAGTCATCGTCGTGTTCCTTTTCCTCTGTGTCTGATGCTCGGCAGCAGTGGGATATTCGAACCATCATCGTTCCCGTTAATGACTCTTCCCGACGGCCTGCACAAGTGGAGCGCACTGCCGAGGAGGCGGAAAAAGCGGAGACGAAAGAGAAAAAAAAAAAAAAAATGATGAGAAGATACGACAGCAACGGGAAGAGCGGCGGACGAGAAGACCGACTCTGTCGGGGTGGATGAGAATGGAAAATAATGATTGGAGAAAGGCTACGGACAGACACAGATATGGACGATCATATCGCGATGCCTCTCCATCCGGATGTACGTCACGTACGAGCAATTCGCTTTTGCGATCTGTTCATTTATCGCCGTAGACCTCTGCCGGCGTACGTGGCGTCGATATTTACTGGCATATGCGCCACGGGCTATACTCCGGATTCCACGCAGACGTGCAAGTCAATTTTTCACATTTTTTTCTCTTTCTATTGTTTGCTCCGAAAAGCACGAAGCTGAATATATCGATGGCTCTTTGACGACTGTGCGGATGGATCATCGAGAGTCATTGACAGACGAGGAAGCGAATCTTTGATAAGTATGACCCGTTTCTAGCCTGCGTTTGGTTCTTCACGGTTTACTGATGGTCTCCCGTCGGATCTTTCGTCGACCCGTCATACCCTAATTCACGCCAATAGCAGTCGCGATCGCTCAAATGAAATATAAATTCCGTCAGACATATATTCTCGGAATCTGCGGGGCTTTCATATGCGTGGATTAAACTCCTCGGAGGGATGAGGGAGGAGGGTCGGGAGGGTTTGGGGGCGAACGAGGTTCGAGGGAGTGGTTCGGGTGTGCCTTTTGAGATTCGAGGGAGATGAGAGAGAACACAGTGAATCACACGAATGCGGGTGATTGTCGGTGAGGGTTGGAATACCGACCGCGGGTATTAACGACGACAGAGACAACGCTATAAACGAGTAGCTGAGTAGAGACGGAGAGAGCGAGAGAGGGAGGGAGACAGAGCGATGAAAGTGTTCTCAATAATTTCTCTGATATGAGGCTTATGAAGGATTTAGGGAAGGGGGGGGGTGGATCTAGCCTACAGTTCACTAGTTCTCCTCTCTACCTTGCGGATATAGGATAGCGGTATTTCAATTACACATGCAATCATATCCATATTACATTCATTTCAGCCCGCAAACCAACCGCTGCCATTTAACTAACCCAAACATAAACTACCGGGGAGCTTTGTTACGATTGCTATCTGCATGCGTTATGTATGTTTGTCCGAAATCGAGAATCCTACTGAAAGTTCATTCCGATTTCCGTTTCCGTTTCGATTCACAATGACCCGAATTATCGTTCGATTCCATCGGCGCAGAGTTTCCGCGACCGATTGGCCATTGGCTTCCTCGGCGATCCTCTGGCGATGGGAATCGACCACCTTGCGTCTGGCACGGATAACGACGGGCGGAAAGTCACGAGGATCGAAGACGGTGAATTTCGTGTATACCCACACAAATCCGACGAATGTTCCCACCACCAGGATATTTCCGGTCTCGGGCACCATCCTCCGGGTTCTCGAACCCGGCTATATTGCCACTGGCATTGTAATTGGCTGCCAAATGAGAGCTCGACCTCACCTAAATCTTACCAAGTTGCCGTGGAATCGTTGAGCCTCGGAGGCGCCCCGAGAACTGAATGGTCCACCAGTAGTTTCTTGAGATTGAGGAAGCTCTCGGGGGCGCGCTCACGAGTTCGTTGTCGGTGGAAGGTGCGAGAAAGGGACGCGAGAGCGAAGTCGAGGGGGGCGGCTGAGAGCTCGGGGCTGAGTTTTTAGTGGATAGCCGAGGTGCCACCGAGACTCCCGACCGACGATAATTCTAGTTGGGCAAAAAGAGTGAAAAGGGTGTAAAGCCGGTTGGATACCGAGTGAAAGAGAGAAATGGAACATTTCGCGGTTGGGGGATGAAGGGAGAGGTACTGTACGGATAGTACAGTAAAGGAGAAACAGGGAAAACTTCTGACGGAAGTATTTATCGTAAGCCGGTAACTGTTGGCCAACTTCGCGAACGGAAAAATATAGGTATTTCAGATGTAGTCCTGAACAATACACGACTTGTATACAGCTTCGCCGGGTACCTCGCACCGTACAGATGGATATATTCCCTTGGTAATATCGTATTGTGAACAACCTATTTTTCCTTTTTTTTTTTTTGCGCTGCAATTTAATGCCGATGGTATCAATAATTAAGATGAAAGCATTTGCGCGACGATGTCGAAGCGGAATATCTCGATATTCCGCCTTAGCTTAGGAAGAACGAGAGAAAAAATGAAAGTGAGATAAAAATGTTCCGCAGTGACGAGTGACGATTAATCGTCGCACTCTCGAGTCACCGGTTCGATGCTTCCATCGGATGTCTCATCGCCTTCGCCAGATCCTCCCCGCTTTAGCCCGTTTTCCTCGTTGCCTCTCGCGCTTCACAATCTCGATACAGAGGAACAAAAGAGTGCCCGTGTGATATGTTAACGAGGTCGGTGGTAGCGAAATCGCAGTACTGCGAGCCGGGAATGCACGTGTACTTGTAATGCAAGCGAGAGCTGAGTGACGGAGCCCTCGAGGATTTTTCCGGAAAGAACCGACTGTCATCGATGGAAGAGGAAAAATGTTTTCTCATCTGTATATACCGGTTCTTTTTTTTTAACCAGAGGGCTCGAGGTAGCACGCGCTGATGGCGCGACGCTGCTTCGAGTAGTTAAAACGAGAGTGCTCCCTGTGCGGAGGGGAAAACGGGACGGCAGAGGGAAAAATCACCATCAGTACTGTTAGCACCGACGTCACCGCGACTGCTGTCTGCACAAGGGTAAAAGCGCTGGAAGGGGGTTGGAAATGCGACCGGCACAACCGAGAAACGAGCGAGGGAAAGGGTGTATATAGAGAGGCGAGAGATTGCTCTGCCGGCGAGCTTCTCGTTTTCCGGAGGTGAGCGGATCATAACCGATTGTCCTTTGTTTTGTCTCTTTGTTCACACGTATACGCTCCCCTTCGCTCCCTCGTCGCACTTTAATTCCCGGCAAGTCTGTCTTGTTATTTAGGGATGAGATTGGGTCGAGGCCGCCACAGCATTTCAACACTTTCTCGACGGCGCTGTTCCTCTTCAGGCCATCGCTGTGCGCCTCCCCTGTGGCAGGAGATTCGCGGGTCGAGGCCCTTCGCAGTTACGAGTTGTATACTCGCCTCGAAAAGCCATTTTTTTTTCGTCCATGAAAATTAAGACTGGTCGGTTCTTCAGTAATAGTCGTTATTTGGTTAATTATTAAAGGCGTTATTTGGTTTGGTTATTGAAATGTTATTCATGTTTGGTTTTTTAATTGATCGTTTTTTTTAAATGAAAAAATTTGTTCGAATTACAGCACTTTCTCGAGGTGGCTCTGCCTTTCCAAGCCACCGCTGTGAGCTTCCCTTGCGGCAGAAGATTCGCTGATCGAGGACCTTCGAAGACTTTGGTTTCCCAATTAATTATTTTTTCAAATAAAAGGTTTGTTCGAATCGGTATATTTTGGATCTGCCGAAGCGAATACATTGTTCAACAAAAAAACAATGATCTGGTTGATACCAAACAAGTAACAGCTTTAAACGTGCGTCATCTCGACTTTTGGTCCATCCAACCATTTTACTTTTTCAGTGTGGTTAAACAAAATACTGCTTCAAATGCTTTGCTAAAAAAAATATATCGCAACCCCAACTCGCTCGCTTTACCCGACGAAACGCGGACGACTGATAGTAAAAGCGACAAGCACCGCTCGCTAGAACGTCGATCGTATCTATACGCAACGATACAGCCTGTCGAACACTGGAGGTTTGTATGCGCGATAAATTAACAACGATTTACTTCAACGACCGGGGCGCTGCGGCGCGCTCGTTCGTGAAAGCACCGACTCCAACTCCTACGTGTATACGGACCGCAGTGGGTCGGAACCACTTCTGGTTGTACGAAGTTAGTCCGGAAATTAAATTATTGAGCAAGCGTGCGTGGGGGGAGTTTGTCGATAAAAAAAATATATATGTATATATATATATATATATATATATATATATATATATATATATAAAAAGTATAAAAAATTTAACGGTCGAGCGTCGCCGAGCACTTGCACAGTTAAAAAGAAATCACGAGCACGTGAAGTCAATCGGGAAACAAGACGTTGTTGTCTGCGCTTCGAAGCTGCGACATTGTACAAGCCGCCACATGGTTTTAACGTTGAAATTTCTCGTAGCGAGAGTGATTATAAAGTACAGTTAAATTACTTTGAGAGCGTCGTCAAACTCGGCGGGGTATTTCCTCTGTCGTTTCGCCGCCCTTACGATCTTTGTGGAAGACGTCGGAGTCGAACCAAAGAGTACGTATAGTAGTTTGTAATTACCTCGAATACGAAAGTGGTGTAAAAGCCAGACGTTTTCCCGGCGTGAAAAGGGAGAAAGGCAAAAAGGAGAGGACGAGTGAAATAGACGGGAGAAACAGGGAACTCGGCAAGAGTCAAAAACTTGCGATGCAGCGGAGAAATTTCATGTGCTCGCCTCCGAGGAAAGTAGTTCGAAACTGCAAAGGACGGACGTTAATTGTAGCGGAACGCGGACTCGCTCATTTTGCTATAAAACGTTATATGTATACCGTTTCGAAGTTTAGTGTCATTCTCGATCCGCTCTCCGCGTCCTTGCAACAGCTACAGAAATCACTGTGAAGACTCGCTTCGTCGGCACGATCGGAGCCGACGAAGCAAGTTTAGTAACGTAGTCAATTTTTTAAAATATTTTTAAGTGAAATTATTAACGAATAATAATTTGATGACTACATTTTTTACTTTCCCACGAAAGATGTATTATTTCAAAATTAATAATGATTTTGTTTGTCGAAATAGTCATTGTTTGGCAAGGGCGTAGAAAGGGAGTTCTTGAAGAGTGTGAAAATTTTGCACGAAACGAAGGCGAGTGCGGCATTCACACGAGTCACTCCCTTTTCTACTCCCACGCCATTCACATAATTTTTCCCAACAAATTCACGAAAATCACGCTTTTCGTTTTTTTCGTATTTTTCGTATTTTTCCCGCACGCGATGGCAAAAAATGCCTTTCTGCGCACACTTCACAGGTACGGAAAGCGGGATTTTACGTGCATGCGTTAGGAAAATAAATTTTTATTCGACACCCCCGTTTCCCGTCCGTTCGACAAAAGTACGGCCACATCGACCCGAATTCGTCTGTACGAAGACGAGTTATTAAAACTTATATTTTCGGTCTCGTCTCTTTATTTAAAAAAAAAAACCGCTTGGGGATTGCGTTGCGTCTGGCTATGTTCGCAATCGAGTTACTCGTTGTGAAATAACGACAGAAAAAAAATGTAAATAAAAATCCCCTCATTCGTCAGCGTTCCATTCGTCTCATCGTAGCGGGACGAGTCAGGCGAGAGAAAGTAATTTGGAGTCTGCAGTGCGACAGAAAGTAGTCGAGTCCGGGTTGACGAGGGGTATATGTACACGTCGCGTATCTATGCCACCGCGAGGACGCGGTGGTTGTGGAGAAAGTACGACGAAAGTCCGACGTTAACTAGGTTGGACCTGTAACTATCGAAACTCTTCACAGTGCTCGGGCGATCCTGGGTCGTTCCTGGGTTATATACTTTTGGTTGAGGTCGGACGATGGAGCGACGTGAGCGAGTAAGGCAGTGTAAAGCAAGCCGCGAGTTTCACCTGGGGGGCGTTATACGACTGTGAATGTTGTTCGCCTTCGCGTTTTCCTGTCCCGTTCCCTCTGCCCGGGCTCGCACTCTCGGCGCAATACACTCGCTCGTTCTTCTCCGGTACGCCATAACGTATTAATGCCTACGGGTGAAACAATGCACTCGACAAAAGTTTACCGATGCCACAAACTGCTAACCAGCCACACGAGCTTCGGGCTGTGGCTCTCCATCGCGCGCGCCCCAGCTAGTCGTGTGACTATACGATGCATTCTGTGGTATGCATCCTATGCATCCTACATTCGCATGCACACGAACAGGTGAGCGACCACGGCAGCGGTGTATACCCAGGTGAGATTTAACCATCGGCACGGCTACGGGACCGTACTAGTTGCCGAGGGTCTTGTACAAGTATTATTATACCGGAAATACGTCTGGTCTAGTAATGTATAGGAAACAGTAATTAAATTATTACGTTAAGGTCGAGAAATTAGAATTTTAAGCAGGAAGTGACGTATTTTCGCTGCAACGTCACTTCTGGTCGAAAAATGAGATTTTCGATCCGAAAGTGACGTATTTCCGATATGACGTCACTTCCGGTCGAAAAATGAGATTTTCAATCCGGAAGTGAAGTATTTGCAGTATGAGGTCACTTTCGGCCGAAAAATGAGATTTTAATACCGGTAGTGACGTCACAGAGAAATCCTTTAATTGTTCTCTGCCACGCAGTGGTGCGGCAGCTTTAGGGAGTGCCTTTTAGTGTTCGCAAATCTGTCAGCTAAGCTCCGACTACCTGCGCCGGCCGGATAAGGGTCGATATGCGTTTTTGCAGTTACGACAGAATCCCACCTGGGTACGTGCACGTTACATGCCTCTTTGCAAAAGGAGATGTACACCGCGTATAGCGGCCACTGGGCGCGAACACGTTCCGGCTGGACCGATTCGCGGCCCTCCGTGACTTACTGCCGAAGTTACCACGCGTGCTTTACCTCCAAGCATCGAATCGAAGGGATATAAATTTATAGGAAAATATGTATGTGCCGGATCATCCACAAGGATTTTTCCCTCGGGGATTCTACGTGCGAATTTGATCCTTGCACGTGCATGTATCTAGCGCATGATGATTTTCACTTTCTGCGCATACGAAATATTTACGGGGAGAAAGTACTGGAATGAAAAAAGTCGTATTTCGGTCCATCTGTCTGCCTGCCTGTGAGTCTGAAACTGGGACACGTCCATTTTATTAAAAGTATTTTTGGTCGTGCGATGTAAGATGAAAAAAAAACTTTGGTCAAAGAGAATTTTTGATAGACCAATTCTTTTCTAGTCGATCGACCCACTTTTCATTTATTTGGCAAATTTTAACGTGCCAACATTTTCTATTGAACGACGCCTTTTTATCGACGGCTTTCACGTACGGGTCCCGCCTCGCCATTCACAAATAACTTTCCCAACAGCGACCCTCGTTCGAGACGTTGAAAAACGATAAACAGATTAATCCGCGGTCTTTTCACTCGGCTGGAGAAAGGGCTGGGGACGTTTCACCGGGGCCGACGCCGCGCTTTTCGTCGACGGTAACGTGAATAGAACTCTGTGTTGCCCCGAGAGGGTTTAATATATTTTCGAAGAGACTTTTCTGGCTTGGCCTCTGACGCTTGTGTCGCAAGGTTGGATTGAAGAAACTCCAGGGTTGGCGGGTATTAATGACGGGGTTGAAAACGTCCGACGGCCCGGGCCGCTGCCATTTCAATAGCTTTTCGTGTACTATGCTACACACTTTTAAAGCTCCGAGGATTAAATTGTGGATATCTTGAGCTCCTTGAGTTATATTCCTCAACAATCGTTTCATTGTTTTACAGGATGACGAGAAAACCCGTGATCTCGCGCCCTTATGTGACCGTGATTGAATGCCCTCTCGACAGGCAGTATCCAAGTAAATCCCGAGTAGAAATTGTCGAGCGTTACACCGGGCCCTAAGAAATACTATCATGGAAAATTGCATTTACCAGTTATTCGTGTGAGTCCATCATTATTAATATTTCTCTTGGTTGAGAACACATGCACAAATCAACCTCCTTTACTGTCTATGAATGCATACCATTTTTATTAACCATTGTAAAAATTTAGCCATTTTTATTAACTGTTGTACAAACTCATCTGACTAGTGTCGCGCAGTAGTTACTGGAAAAAAGATTTCATCTTGCTATTCAAAAAAAAGGTCTCGATCTGTCTCGAATAGGCCCTCAAGCAATGTTCGCATATTTTTTTCAAGAATGACGCGGTATTGTAGCAAACTGATCGGGGGATTGGAGGGTCCAAGAAACGAAAAGGGCGTCTGAGTCGCGGAGTTATAACTCCGTTCGTATTGCAAGAGGAACACGAAAAGTTGATGAAAACGGGTTGGCCTTTCAGGCTCGTTGTTTTCACTCTTCCACGGGCCGTCGTTCATTCTCGCTCTTCCCTAAAAGCTTCAGAAAGGGGTGGCAAAGAGTTTTAAGCTGCTTATGCATCTCTCAGTGATCTTCATTCATACACATTTCACGACCCTTAGAGACACGTCCGGCACGCACGAAAAAATGTGGGGATTACAAGTATTTATAGCTTTTTTCCGCCTCTGACCCGGCTGTCCGAGAAAAAATAATTAGCGAAGTGATGGTGAATGGAAACTACAAATTATGGTTGCATCCAGTGATGTACCGATTAATTTTGTAAATTAAATATATGTAGCAGTACCTTTTCTTTTTATTGTTTCCATTATTCGAGATATCGAACAAATGCTCTCTCCACTTCGCGGGCTTCTTAAGAGTGAGCTTTTCGAGCGCATAAATCGAAATATAATTTTTTTATACGCTCGATACTCCCAAGAATACTGTAGCAAGCTCACGGCAATTTATGTCGAGCATGCCCGATATTGCACGGTCCGAACTCTTACGTATCCTTTGTATACGGTGCACAATTCCGTTTTTCTGGAATTTGTCGATGTCACGAGACGCACGTGTTTCGAATAGTTAAAGCACGTACTATTGCCGTTGCCTCGTAGAAAAATTCCTATTGAAAGGTATATAGGTAGAACGCCAATATATATATATTATACACACCACCGAACAATTTACTATACACGTATATATCGGCGCGTACTACGTTCAGCGAACATTACAGCCGGTCGCATGAAATTCCACCGGTAAAATATTCTACTAACACGTTTTTAGAGTGAGCCCGGGAGGTAAAGCTCGAGTGGAAAGGTTCGCATATATATATTACATATATAGCTCGGTGAACTGCCGTGCAATGGTGTGAAAGAGCTTCTTTCTCTGCGCCGCTGGATCGCCAGTAGGGATGGCGTTGCCGAGGGTTGTACAGTGTAGAAGAGTTAGAGGGGGCTCGTTGAAAGTGAGGAAAGAGTGTGCCGCCTGTGAAAACCCGGAGCACACCGTCGACTAGACACGGCGCGGAGCGGTACGGTATAAGGCAATAAACGCTCGACACTTTCCACCATCTCGGGAATGTTATATAAAAGCTCATAAATAAATTTCCCATACAGCCTCCACCCTTGACGCTCGGGGGACGCGACGACGCTGCGAAGCACCGACGAGGCTACCGCTTGCGTCGTGCAAACCTTTTTTCTTAATTGTTTTCGGCACATTATTCAAGCCGGCGGCAATGCAAGGCAGCGGACGACACACAGTGGAGAAGCGCCGTAATAGTCCGACCCCAAAGGGCGACGCTTCCGCGAGGGACGAGAAAACTAAGCGAGGGCGATAGAAATCGCCGAAGCAGCTGATTTTATCGCTTCGTCGTTTCAGTAATGCGTCGTGTCCGACCAATTACCCAGTGGACGATTCCGACTGCAGGAGGATTCTCAAGCGTGAGAGAGTACAAAAGTTAAATCCACACGTCCAACGAGCTCTTCAATCCGATAGGGAGACACTTTTTTGTACCAACCCAGGCTTCGCACATTCCGGTGTTACGCAAGGTCGATCTTCGTTACGGGTGACGATAAAACGTGCCATGATTTCTCATTGTTTTCACCGTAATTTTTAAGCATAACAGATAAGTCGTAAAATTGTAAAAAACATAAACGAAAGGAAGGAAAAAAGCAGGAAAAAAACGAAAAAGTTGTCGAAAATATTCGTTAAATGGCTTCCACAGTTAGGATCGAGCTAAGTAACGAGTTTTCCGGCAAACTTTTTTTTTTCCCTGAACGCCTGCCAAGTGGCTGACTAGAGTGGCCTCGGAGGGGTTGCAAAAAGGAGCCCGGGCAAGTCGCGGGAAAGTGAGTGAGAGGAAGAGGTTGGAGAAAAAAAAACGAAGAAAATCTTCCCTCCCTCCAACCTCCTCCCAGTTTGGCTTCACTCCTCGTGGACATTTTCTACTCTTGGCTCGGTCCGCGGAGGTTCTCGCGTTAAGTTCGCTCCTTTTTCGACACAGCTCCCTTTCCTCTAGGAGTTTCTTCGCCCTCGCCGACAAGCTCTCATTAAGCTCATTTTCCGCTTAATATTAAGTGTCATTGCCTGGCTCGAAGGAGCGACCAAAAAAAAGCCAACCGCTCTACGCCCCGACCCTGGGCTTCACTTTCATTTCACACGCGCCCTTGATCTCCGTCGTTACTACGCAAGTACCCGGGAGCGATGGCAGAGTGCTCACGACCTCACGGTTCTCTCATATTGATGCGATCGCGGACGATGCCCCGCGCAGGAGCGCATCCCGAGAGGTCAGAGCTCGAAACTCAACCTCCGGCTTCGTATCCGGAATCACTTCAAAGAGCATTATTCACGAACACAGCGATACGCACGGAGGCAAAGCCGCTGCACGGCACTCGGAGCTTATCCCTCTTAAGCCGCCGCTTTGACCCGCGCTGCTCCTTGAGACCGTGACCCCTTCAATAATTAAATACGACGAGACTCGATCACCGGTCCTTGGCGAACCGCAATAATTCATAAAACCTCCATATACATAATTCGCTGCTCCACGAAGCTTTCGTCCAAATCTACATCCTTCCGGGAAAGTCGTCTTTAAATCCTTCCTTCTCTTCCTTTCATTAACTTTGTCACAAATAAGCCATTCATCGTGAATAAAGAAAGAGAACTGATCGTCACTTTCAGGTACAATTCATAGGTATTCCGGAAAGAAAAACCTAAAAATCTTATTTCGCCGTGGATGCAATGGGAAAAGCTCGATTGGAAAAAGCGTTAAAAAAAGTATAAGATCAAACAACGAAAAATACATTCATTCACGGAGGTACATCTTGCAGTGTAACGAGAAAGATACGAACGAACACGATGGTGGTACATCGAGGATGTGGAACGAGAATGAGAAAAACGAACCCGGGAGTGAGACGGAGATTCTTTTTTCCTAAAAAAAAACGCTCCAGAAGTAACAATACAGTATACAATGCAGCTCTGCTGGTGGCGCAAACTGCCTCGAATCGGGAATGGGTTCCGACGTATAGGAATGTTTGGGTCGAGTGGTAGAGAGAGAGAGAGGTATGTATATAAATCTCCCAATATTCGTTTCTCCGATGGTACACGCTCAGGCGAGCTTTTACCACGCGTAAGCCGGTTCCCTAAGCCATTCCGGCTGGCATTGATTTAATGCGCACGGCGATAGGCAGGTGTGTTCCGCAGTCGCAAATTACACGTCTACCAGCTATTCAGAAATCTGCGACAATTCTAGGCGTTCGTTCGCTCCGGTGGGACGAGGAGACGGTGGAATGGAAGTTCTCCGAGAGGTGGAGATGAGGTACGAAGGGGTACGGGCTGGCGATAGAGGATGCTCGAGGTAGATGACGAAGGGAGGCTGCCGTAGCTCTGGCTGTTGTACCGAAGGAGCAACTGGTTTAAGTCGAGCCACGTTAAAATCAATGCAGCGAGCAACGCTTTGCTCGAATGCTATTCAATTATTCTTAATGTTCCTCAGTTCGCTTCCATTTGAATGTATGGATCGCACGGATTTACAGGCACTGAGTACAGCAAGCAACCTGGTTTGTCTCGTATTTTCATTGATCCACCGTGAGTTCAATTAAATTCTTCCGCCGCACTGCGATACGCACAGCTTCCGACATGTTGCATTCTATTCCGGGGATGGATCGTCTAAAGACGCCCATTTATGAAGTAGATTGAATCTTTCTCTTTTGGATTTTTCTGGGTCAGCCGCAGTGAGTGCAGCTAGGGCGTTTCCAGTCCCGAAGGAATTTTGGTTTACTCGGTTCGCGGTATAGAATTGTATGTACCGCGATAAGTATTTTTTATTTATTTATAGACTTCTA
The DNA here is from genome assembly GCA_964017025.1 of Stenichneumon culpator. NCBI lineage: Eukaryota > Metazoa > Arthropoda > Insecta > Hymenoptera > Ichneumonidae > Stenichneumon > Stenichneumon culpator. The sequence goes on along the minus strand of OZ024780.1, from coordinate 12,888,055 downwards.
TGAACTTTTCAATACTTCCGATAAGATTTTTTTCGTCAAAATTTTTATCTGCAATTTTTATATTCATTCTGTGATACTTTACGTGCTCAGGTCAATGTATGAATAAAAGTATACGACTTTACACTTGAGAAAAAAACAAAATTCAAGTTGCCGCCGAACGCGACGAAGTGTCGGTCGCACGGTACGAATATGTGTTCTAAAATTTTTTTTCTTTTTCGTAAACTGTGCCAGCGACCCGTTTCGAAGAATATCCCTCTCGGTTCGGCTGACAGGGAGAAGAACGGTTCCACAACGCAGCCATTAATCTCGGGCGACGACGAATCTCACAGTCCCTGCACTCCGGAGTGGTGAAGCGTGGCTGTATGTGTGCCAGGCATTAAACAATGCTCGCGTGTGCCTCTCCGGTCTCGTCACGTCAATCTTTTGCATTGCTTTGCTCCGCTCTGGTTCGCTTTGCCGAGTGAGTGTCGACTCAGCGCGACGGGGATAGTTCTTCAATCTCCAATACTGAAGCATCCGCATCGCGGCGTCCTATATAGTATAGAATAACCATTGAGCAGTGGCACAGCGTGCTCGTCACTCCGTCTAGACGTCCGGGAGAGACTGACGTTGACATTCGATCACGGGCGTTGATAGGCGTGACGATGCCCGAAGATTGACGGGGGCCATTAGCGTCATAAAAAAAGAATAAAAAAATCATGAGTTAAAAGAGTTCGAGAAAACATCACTCAGCTAAACTGCACTTTGTTGATTGTTTCCTTCTATAGTTGTTTTATTATATTCACAAACCCTGTGTCCTTATGTCATTAAGCCATACATATTATTTATTTATTTATTTATTTATTTATTTATTTAATAGAGCGTTCGTACGTCTGATTAATTTCAGTCGAATTCACCGTCCAATTTCAGAAAGGGCAATGCATGAGTCGTTTCTATTAAATCGGTGCAGCTAAATTCTGAATGGCGTGTTGTGTTGTTCGCAAACTGATGGAATTGAAATTCTGATAGTCCCTTGTGAATAGCGATGAATAATCCTCGCGCATTGCATCGGAGGTTTCCACGACGGGGTGAAAGGACGGTAATAAGGGTGAGAGGAGAAAGCCGGGGCTGACGAGGGCAAGATGCTGCCTGGCCGCGGAGACGAGGGATGAGAATGAGAATAGGAAAGCCGAAGTTGCTGCCGGAGACTGGGGGGGTTCTAACTAGAATTGTGTCTCTAGTGCCTCCGACGTGTCTTGGCCCGGCACACTGTACGTATCTCGAGATGTGTAGCCGCATGTTAGCTTTGCCTAAGACAACTTGACACGTTCGCCGCGCGTCGAGCCAGTGGTTCGCTTTCCTTCTCCATCTTTCGCCTGGCCGCGTGTACGGAAGTGAGTCGACCCAAGAAACCGTCGCCCTTTCTGGTTCTCTATTCGTTCCCTATATCTGCTTCTTCAGCACCTCAGACACCACCTCCGCGCTTCTGCATGGCCCTTGTATTTCCTACTTTTGTTCCAAGGCGTGGGCTTCATTGCGACATTTCTCCGGCAATGCGGATTATTTCAATATTGGATTAAAGTGATGTTAAATCTGCTTGATATTTTTGGAAAGATATTTGTGAATACAACTCAGTAACTACGATTCATGAGTCCTTTAAAGGGATCGTTGCTGTAAATTGCGCATAAGCGCAATTTACAGCCTTGCTGTTTCTCTCCTCGTTCCCTGGATTTGCTTCTTCAGCACCTCAGACAGTACCTCCGAGCGTCTGCATGGCCCTTGTGTTTCCAGCTTTTGTGGAAGGTTTTGTTGGTAGGCTTTATTACATCATGTCGTTCGCCGTTCTCCGGCAATGTTATTATTTAATGCCGATTATTATTAAATCGGATTAAAATAATCTGAAACCCATTTGATATTTTTGGGGAAATATTTGATAATAAAATTCAGTAACTACAATTAGTGAGTTCTCTGAAGGGATTCTCCCTGAAAATTGTACTCATATTGCCGATGCGGAGAGAGGTTGAATAGGGCGGAATTTCGAGATGGAGGTTGCGAGATGCGAGAAAAAGAGAATGCAAAAGCGGAAAACCATCCGCAGTGGGAGCATCGGTGTGCGGCAGTGCCGTAAACCCGAAACAAGGTCAGGAGAAATAAACGATCTACCGGAACGCCGGGATAAGACACAATAGGGGGGTTGGAGATATAAGAGAAGAGGGGTCGTTCCCGTCTGGCCGTCTACTCCGCGTTGTACAGGAATTAGATTAAATCGCTCGATCGCGAGGTATTTGCATTAGAAATCGAGTCCTCCTCGATGGCGGAAGAAAAGAGTCGAGGGTAGAACTGCGTCGATGATCGTGGGGCGACACGGAGTTCCGTTTCCGAGCCAAGAAATCTTCGATTCCACTTTGTTTGCCGTTGGATGTAATTACAGGAAAGTCTAAAGAATGATCGGCGGATGGGAGGGGTGAAGAGCGGCGAGGAGATGCGAGACTTTTGCCTCCGGTATCGCCGAGCCAAGACGCTCGAGGCAGGTAAGCCGATCGGTCAATCAATTTCAATTCTCTTACGTACGACAGTGAGAAGCTGAGAAGCCCACTGAGAAAAGAAAATCCCTCTAAAATACGTGACCCACACCGAGATAATTCTTTATCTATCGCACGAAGACTCGCCGGGAGTCGCGCCGGCTCGAGAAGGATTTGCCCGGCGAAGGAGAGACAGGAGAAGAAAGGCGAAAGAGCTCGGTCAGACAAAATGAGTTTGCCAATGGACAATAAAAGGAAATAGAACGAAAGCAAAGATAGACGATGAACGGGATATAGTAGTTAGCTGATATTTTTTATCGAAAATCTACAGTCATCTGACGAAAGAAAAAATGGGAGAGCGTTAATCTTTATCGAGTTTCTTATTTATAGCTCGCGTGCTCCGATAATCGCAAGAAAAAACTAATAATAATGTTTTAATTATCCGATGCGCCATCAGTTATTGAAGATTATAGTCGATCGATATCCGACGGGTCTTAACCGTCGACTTATGGACGTTGGAGCGCTTCACAGGAGTCAAATGAGTGTTACATTTATAAAGTCGTTTATACAAACTTTTACGTATCCATTGATTATAGTGGTAATTGAAAAACATCAATGGTGTGCAAAAATATTAACTAGTTTTTGATAGTTTTTAAAAAGCTACATATTGGTTCAGTTTTTTAAAAGAATAATCCGTAATTTTTGCTCGATGTTGATGTATTACGGCACATTCCCTTCCTTGAAAGATGCTCCACGAATACACCGTTTAGATATTCAATCGTATTTTCCGCTTAAAAAAGACAATTGTTTCTTTATGAAGGAATTTCGTCGACAGATAAACCAAAGACCGTCGTTTTTAAATGGATATTACTACGGTATATCTAAGAGGTGAATTCGTTAAGCATGTTTCAAAGACGAGAGTGAGCTGTAATACATCAAAATCGAGCAAAAATGACGGATTATTCTTTGTAAAACTAGAGGAATGTGCCTTTTTATTTATTGTTAAAAATTAGCACAGACCAGTGAATATTTTTACAAATCCATTACAATTAACTTTTTTCTACGTTAAGAACATCTGCCGTAATACAAATAACCATCCACTACATTCAATAGATCCGTAAAAATTTGTATAAACGACTGTAAAAATGTAGCACTCATTTGACTAGTGTTAAGTGCTCTAACGTCTTTAACGGAGGATCTATAGAAGAGTTTCTCGAAAAATTATTTCGATGGAAATAAGGACATGGATGAGCGATTAGAGAGATTAAACATTGGGAATTGTTGGCTGGACGATTGTGGGGACGATTGCTGTCGTCTTTCATTTCAACCGCACCGTCTCCTTTTTCTTCACGCCATTCTCCAGCGTCTCGGTGAAGGCTCCTTCGCGCCAACTCGACACCTAATTTGCCGCATTTCAACTCTAATCTGACTTATTCTCACATTCCTCCACCTCCCGCTCGAAAGATAGAACACGCAGGTATACATGTATATATCGTCTCCGTCACAGGAAACCTCCCGTTCTCATCCTCCCAAGTTTTGACACTCTCCGTCACCTAGCTTCTTCATCTTGCCGAGGACTGTAACTCTATTCCGAGAGCGCGGTCTGCTCCTCGAAATCCCGAGAGTGCAGGACCGTTTATTAATCTTGAGCTTTTCTCGAGCGAATGGTTTATCGACTCGTCACTTATAGTACATTATTCTTTCCGGGATAGTCATATGAATTCCACTGTTATTTACATCTTAGCAGTGGGTTGTGTTATCGTTATGGTCCAATATGATTTCCATGATTCCCATATTGAGTACTTTTCGACAAAAAAAATGTCTGTAATCATCGTACCCTCATAATTTTTTTTTTTTTTTTTATCAAACATATTTGGTCAATTTCCTTGTCTCCCGGCCGACGAAATGGTCTGCCAGACCATGAAAAAAGCTTATTTTATATTAGCAGAATACATTCAGGTGACTCGAACAAATCTTTTCAGCAAGTAGCATTCTGCATGATGGTGAACGATAGACAGTTGCAGTCCCAGGCGTGGTATCGTTCACACTAAGTTTCATATTTCTGTTTTCTTTTTTTTATGCAACAACTGTACAAAACTTGGACAGAACAGCCAAAAACTACGCCTGCAGCTTACCTCACTCACCAATATCTTCCACTTTCCCACATATGCGATATATCAACGAAATAGCGATACTTTATCTATAAATCCATGAAAAAAATAAAATAAAAATTTTGGTAGTTTTCACGATCGTTCTTTTTCCTAAGTTGTATTTTTTTTTCTTCTATTTTAGATGCCGGGAAGATGGGGTGGGATTTGCAGCGGGAACGGCACCGATTTACCAACTTATGGCCAAAACGCTGGTCTCCAGGGAATCCCGGCAGGCTCTCGATATAAATCGTCATGGGGCTCTAATTCTCGCCGCAGTTTATACGTTATTGCATTTATCACGCGTACGTGACCTGCACGATCAAGTCTCGTCTGCTGGATAGCTGGCTTGCCGGAACGTACAAGGTACCCCGCCGCAGCGTTACCACCGTCCCCGCCGCGAACACACATGGCGAACGTGAGAGGTATTCGGTACGTGAGGGTATACATCAACCTGTCATACGAAAGAGCTCTGTTGTACCTGCCGTGTTAAGCGTTAAAAAAAAAAGAAAAATGCATCAAACTAACTTGACGTCTTTTACGTATGTATCAAAAACTATTGGAGGAGAGTGAACGAATTCCAGCCGCTATCCCCAGACTGAAGGATTGGATGTTTCAAATGTTTTCGCAATTATGATTTCTTGTGGAAAAAATGAATTTTCTTCTATGAATTCCATAGTACTTTGACTTCGTTCGTAGATACACGAAAAATTGCGCATATAAAATTTTTATACTCCATCGAGGTTCTCGGACGTCACGAAAATATCATTTATTCAACGAACCGCTTATTCATAACGAGCTGAGGTTGTAGAAATATATATTTTTTTTGCCCCGCAGTTTTGTTAAGCCAATAGTTGGCCGCTCCCTTACGCTTTTCTATCTCGCCGGATCTAACAAAACCGTCTGCTCCGCGGTCGCTTTACTCTCTCCTCCTCTTCTTCACTTACTACCTACTACGGTTTTGTATTAACATAAAAAGTACTGGTAAGCGGAGGATCGCTCGACAGAGTATATATATATATATATATAAGCATGGAGGAGAGAAAAGACGCAGAAAATGACGAAGAGGAAGAGACAGGAGTGAGTTTGAGCGTGCGTCTTTCGTCCCAGACACGCCTCGGTGAACGCACTCAAAGTTTGCCGAGAGTTCAAGGATTTGATTGCCTTTTCAAGTTACCCGATACGAAAGCAGATAATGACTGCAAGAGCTCGCGTACTCTCGAGTGAATATAAAGGACCAACTCGCTTCGAAGCAGTCGTTCCGAATCTGTACCAGCGCATTTTCTCGCGCTGCACCGACTTTGCACTATGAACTAATGATGTGTGTTTTTTCAGACCTTGTTCTCCTTTTGTCGCGGTTATTTGGTAAAAAACAATTTCATCGTTACGTTCTTCTTCGTTTTGTTCGTATCTTTGCGTCCTGACCGGCGAATGGCGAGTTCGAATAGGGAAAAGTATAAATGAACAGTGTAGTCCGCACGTTTCGTCGATCGAGCATGAAAGACCGCACGCGCCGATAAGCCATAAATTTACGGAAAGCCTTACCTCCCCCATTCGAGCCAAATAGCCAGATTGTTGGATATTTTCGTTTAGCTTACCGTAGCGGAGAGCAGAGTCGATCGCCGGGTTTTGGAGACTCGATTTGGCCTCATCCAGCGACTGAGAGAAATTTGATTTATTTTCGGTCCCAAAATCGTAAAAACCGACAAAAAATTGGCCCTTGCGACTGCTTTCTCGGACAAATTGATTAAGTGACCGTAACTCACATGTGCCGAGCTCTCAGGCCAATAGCCTGTAAGGACCTCGCGAAGTGACGCACCTACCGTACCGTACCGTACGTACTAAACCATACCTACTAAAGGGAAAACAGTTTTATAATGGGATTGACTACGGTGCCGAAAACGTATGGAGTTGAAACGAGTGCGGAGGCTAAATATACGAAGAAAATGTATTACGAGTCAATGGAGGATGGCTGTATTAGGGCTGTACAGATAGGACGGCCTGGCCGGCTAAAATATCTTATTCGGCTAATGGATTTTGTAGTTTGGCCGACTAAGCCTTCTTAGCCGGCTAAACTATTTTAGCCGGCCAAATGCATAAAATCGTGCATAAAATCGAGCCGCTTAATGTCGCATTCCCTTTTAGTCCAAAAAGGCTAGCGGATTCGTCTTCAGCGGGCAAAAATACATCGAAATACGCGGCAGTTAATTTTTAAAAACGAAAAAAAAAAATTCGTAAAAAATTGCAAGGCTACCTTCAGAGTCCATTGGCCTTCAGAGTCCATTTTTTGCGATTTTCAATGTCCTCAAACGGCACGATAAAACGATTCTAAAACTTCGGATAAGGCCCTATATTATGTATTTTTTCCCGTATAACACGATGGGCAGCCCGGATTTTCCCTACTTCCATTGGGAGCCGAGATATCGACGTTTGAAAATCACGAAAATCGACGTTTTCCCAAAAGTGGCTTAAACATTGAAAAATCGTTATTCAATGGATTTCTTTTGTTTCAAGGCTATATTCCACGTATTTTTTTCCGCTGATCACGAATATAACAATCATTTTACTCCTAACACAATATTTTCCATTTTAATCTCAATAATACGATTTTTCGTGCATAAAATCGAGCTCCATAATGCAGCATTATACTTTAGGCCAAAAAGGCCGATGGATTTATGTTTAGCGGACGAAAATGCTTCGGAATAAGTTGCAGGTAACATTAGAAAAAAAACATAAAAATTTGTCAAAAAATTCCAAGACTGTATGAGCTTAGCCGGCTAATATAGCTTGGCTGGCTAAAACGGATTAGCCGGATAAAATAGTTTAGCCGGCTAAAACGGATTAGCCGGACACACGGTAAAATCCATTAGCCGGATAAGATATTTTAGCCGGCTAGACCGGCCTATCTGTACAGCCCTAGGCTGTATGGGCGCGATTTACTTTATTACGCCATTCCTACTTTTGTTAAATTTTCCTTCAGGAATCGCACTTCTTGTCTTGTTTCTTTCGAGCTCCAAGCACGCAATTAAGGGGCGGATTGGACGGTAAAGTTTTTATGCAGTCCATCGACGGCTATTCAGCGTCACGGCAGCTGGGGCTCGAATCCGTATGTCGATTTAAGCCACATCTCTTTTTTTCCGACCCTTAGCTCCGCTCACCTCTATCTTCCCACTTGAATTTTTTTTTATATTAGTTTTTTCTCCATTGGTCCGCCAATCTCGCCCGTTCGTTCCTTGCCTCCTTTTCACTGCCTCGAGCTCTCTTTTGATGTTCAATAGAGAGCACTACCCATCCGGCCAATTAGTCGAGCTCACAATGAAAACGTTCGATCTTCATTGCGTCTCCTTTTACTGTGAGTCGATTCGAGATGTCTTCGTTGGATCGAGAAACCTCTTCAATTTCCGCCGGCATTGAGGGTTCTCGCGCAATAATGCTTCTCGCTGTGAGGGAAATTGGTCGTTAATTTATATTTATTTTTAACAATAGATAATGTTTTTATCGGTTTGTCGCTTTCGGAATTTTTACATTATTTATGTTTAGATTGTATGTTTTCAAAAAATGGAATTTGTAATATTCTATGCAATGTTTGCAAGAAGACTCGATACAACACTCAGCAATCATCCACTACATCTTTCATGTACAACTGCTAAGTACAACGCACATTCCACTATTGGTGTCTCGGAAATAACCGTCTATGCAGTGGCAGCCTCCAGACCAGCATATCTGCAACAGATATGTTTATCGTACGTGTTCTCATAGGCGTCGCTACGATGAAATTTCAGAAACAAAAAATAATGATGCTAACATCACTACAAAAATCTGGGTAAGGTGCAGTGCAAGTGGGTTCGCATGATGGGCCACATGCAGCCCACTCTTCGTTTTGGCTGCACATTTCTTCAGCACTTTGGCAGACATTTATTATGCCTGTTTGTAGATAAATTTATCATTGTTTGTCATTTTTCTATTTTTATTTTTAGAATTATCAAATTGTTCGTAAACTATCGTACTATTTGAAAGACATATTGAAAAATAAGCGATGATGTAGCTTTAAGGTAGACATTTTAAACTTACCGGCACAAAGCAGCACTGACAATAGAACGAATACAGAACCGGACCACTTCATAATGTTGGAACTTCTGCGTCGAAAGCACAACCAAACTAGTAATCTATGCTCTAGTATTTCTACTTATAATGTACGCATTTAACATTTACATACCAACACTTTGCCAAGTTGCTTATGCAAACTGATTACTGACCAGTTTTCTGCTGACGCGACAAGACAAATCGACGCTAATTTTAAATGCAGAAGACGGTAACGTCGCGATAAGCCAAGTAAAAATAGGTTGCAAGCCACACGAAAAATGCTAAAAGCCTGTTTGCACGGAAACGGAAAAATAACTAGTCGAGCTTCAGCTTTCTCTATGGCAAATGCTCCAACGCCGGATGTGCATGATACACATGGTTTCACAATTTATTTATCGAGAAGCAAAATGACGTTTCTGGTAATGAGACAAAAACGAGCCAATGTCATTTTAGGGTCTATTAAGAATATATTACGAAGAATATTAAAAAATGTAATCGCGTTTACCCCATCGCGATTTCGTACAGAATCAGCTGTACAGTTTAAAAGCATATGAGATAGGGCTTTGCGATTATCCGCACGCTATATAATACTTAGTCGAAGAATACGTAAGTGATGACATGTGTATTGAAAGTATCATTATATACAATAGAATATAATATAATAGAATAGAATAGAATAGAATAGAATATGTAGTTTATTTGTCCTGGGATAAAATCCCCTAAGGACCAAGCAGCACAGAAAGGTGACACAATTATAAAATACATATACACGAGAATGTAGAGACGGATCCGTAAAAAGGCCAATAAAATAACTCGGAACCAATATGATCGACGAGCGAGCGTGTAATTAATCGTGTTCGATGAGTAGTTGTTACATTCGCTGTTCAAAAGTCGCGTAACTCGTGCAACAACGACAGTCATTATGCGTCGATCAGCTCCTATCGTACTTGTTATTGTCGTCACCGTACTGTATACGTGTAACTATTATTTAACCGTAATAGACTTTCACGGATGGCTCAGATGGATTCGAAAACCTTTCGATATTTTTTCGGTTCACCGGTGGTTTTTTAGGATCGATTAAGACTGTCAGTCTCTGTAGACGTCTGTTTTTACATTATATTATCATTATTACATAGACGGAGCGAGGGGATTGTGCAAAAGAGGCCCCCGTGATGTTTGGAACAACTACGCTCGCCGCTGTTCCGTATAGTGTACAAAACCCCAAGGAAGATTGTGTGCTTTAGTTAGTATTCATAATTCGAGCGATGCCAATCAAACGGTGAATATATTTCATCACTACATAATGAATTAATTTATATTATAGGTTTGCATTCGCGCGTCCCCGTGCCAGATTGAATATGTCACAGGGAATAATGATCGTTGCATCAAACCGGAAGAGTGCTAGCCTGCAAAGTACGATGCTATAGAAAAATATATGTCATTGGTTCAACGAAAATTAAAAATCTATTATAATGTATTGTTATAACGATGATCATGTCAGTGCATATTTCACAGACAATTATGAAACCCCTGTATTCAATAAATGGCCATTATGCGTGGGCATGCTTTTTCATCGTTTCTGCGAACACTTCATTAGGCTTCACGCTTACGGATAATTCTATGGAAGACTCAACTGTTTAATTGATCCGTCGACCGGGTGGATAAGTGGACTGAACTCCAACGTAATAGGCTCCGCGCGTGGACGGCGGAGTTAGTAACATGCTCTTTTTATGCGAGGAGTACAATGTCAACGATCATATAGCAAGGAAGTCAATGTCAATGATCCTAGCTCCGTAAGCGATATCAGACTACTAATGCAAAGATAGAGTCTATCTATGATAAATTGCCGTAGATGGCGACTCGCTACTAAAAATTCAACACTGAAACGCGACTGTATTCCGTGCGAGTTTGATTTTCTAGTGTGTTTCTGGAGTTTGCCGGTTACCGTTGAGCGAGACACGATGAGTCAGCGTAGATCAAATGTTATCGTCTATTGCTCACAGTGTGCAATCAGTCGCTCTCGTTTGCCAACTGGAACGCGAACGAGTGACAGTATTCTCTACTATGTCTTCGGAAGCACTAGCCTGGGTAACCGCGGAGCTCATGGAGAAGGTACTTAAGAATGCGGAAAGTGACCAGTCAATAGAGGTGAAGGATTTAAAGACGAATCCTGCGGTCGGAAAAGGTGACAATTATGGAAGTGATATGATACGCGCAAACGTGAAGTATTCGCGAAATAAGTCGGGTAGTATGGCAATGGAGACGATGTCGGTCTTGATAAAGATTTCACCTATCGCGGAGGGTGCCACTAAAGAACGGGTAAAAAGAGAGACATATTATTATTATTCATATCATAGTACATGATTATTCATAGACGCCTGTTACTTGCGAACGTAGGTATAATGCATCAGAATTCACAATGTTCCTATCTTTTTCGGTTAATTGTAGCTAAAGAAATTTAGATCCTTTGAGTCGGAAATCATCATGATGGAAACAACTCTAGCCGAGATGAATGACATTCTGAACGAAAGGAATTATCGTTTGAGTGCCAGAGTCCTATACGCCGAAATTGGGGATCCTTCTTTCCTTGTATTGGAGGATTTAACACCGCTGGGTTATCGTATGGCTAATCGGCGGGTTGGTCTTGATTTAGAACACTGCCTTCTCGCAATGAAAAATTTGGCTAAATTTCACGCTAGTTCCGTAGCGCTGTGCGAAAAGGTACATGCTGCTTCAAAAATCGATGCTCCGTTATAAGTTCCATTAAAATCATAAGAATAGCGGCTAAACCAGAAAATTACTGATTGGTTTTTAGAGTCCAAGGTTACTTAATAAACGAAATAAACAACATACTTGAAAAATTGCTTCTAAAGCTGAAAATGTGAGGTTGATGCTTTTTTTTTTGAGGATCCAAAGCCGAAGACTTTGTACAATATCGGCCTTTTTCACGCCGATCATCCCGAAGAGTGGAAGCAATTGTCATCACGCGGAGTGAGGAGTCTTGCCAAGGAATTACTCAATTGGCCGGAATTGGGTGCTAAGTGAGTGAATCGGATGCACGTAAGCTTCTGCAAGCTTGAATTGCGTTTTGTTAATCCAAAAATGCTTGGGCTAATCAACAGCACTTCATTACTCGATTTTTCTAATGTCATACTATGTATGATTATAAACTAGCAGTCTACGTATTCACCATTTACATTTCATTCATTGTTGCGTTATTTTTTTCGCAGTCGAAGCAGTTACTCCGAGAAATTATTAAAACTTTCGGCCGTCTGTTACGATAAAGCTGTTGAATGTGTCAATCAAAAGGGAAGCGAGTTTAACGTGCTCAATCACGGCGATTTCTGGGTTAACAACATACTCTTCCGATACGACGGTGAGGGAAAACTCATCGATCATATTTTCGTAAGTCCAATTAGCAAGCAAATTACGCAATAAGAAAATCACACACGACTGTGCAATAAATTAGTTAACTATGAAATCAAATCACTTGTTATCGCGGTCAAAATAAATAATTGGCCAATAACAAACCGCATTTTCGTTGTTGGGTTCCCAAAAGAAATCAGTGCAATTCATGTGTTCAATTTTCGGCGTTACATCGGGCCCTGATAAGGTCCTGAGGAAGCCTGATAAGGCCTTATGAGGACCCTATCAGGGCCCGATGTAAGTCTCGAAAATTTCTACTCGGCCATTTCCAGGTTGATTTTCAAGAACCCCTGTGGAATTCGCCAGCTATGGACATCTTAAACTTTCTCAGCACCAGTCTCGCGGAAGATGTTGATCTGCATCATCGTGAAGCTCTTCTCAAAGAATATCTGAACATATTGACGAAAACTATGGCGAGGCTTCGCTGCAAGACGAAACCACCGACTATGGATGCTCTCAACAAGAGCTTGAAGAACTATGAGTTTTACGATGTGATATCATCGTGTCTGTTTCTGCCTGGCATACTCCTTGACAAAACCGAAGCCGTAAGCATCAATGAAAAGGTGAGGGATGACTTCAATAATCCCGTTTACAACGGACGAGTGTATCGCAAGATAATGCAGAGGCGGCTACCCGCATGGATTGAGCGCGGATTAATAAGCGATTGAATTACATGTAGTTCAATGTGAAATAGGAGTGGCATTAAATTAGGATAAGTCACGGATCATATTTTTAGAACTGATAAAGAGTCTCAGCTTTCTCTGTGGCAAATGTTCCAACGATAAATGTGCATGATAGATATAGTTCCATCATTTATTTATCGAGAAACGAAAAGATTTTTCTGGTAATCAGCGAAAAAGCGAGCAAATGCCATATGTACTCTTCGATAATTTCCGTTTTATTCTTATATGTAACCTACAGATAGAAGGAGGATCCAAAGAGATCATCTAAAATATTCAAAATTTTTTTATAGATTTTCAATTCTCAACGAGGATTGAAGATCTATTATAATGTACTGTTATGACCATGGTAATGTCGGTGCATATTTCAGGCAATTATGGAACGACCGTATTCAATAAATGTCCATTATGCGTGAGAATGATTTTTCATTGTTTCTGCACACAGTGCAATAGGTGTCACGTTCGCGAAAAAGTCGATGGAAAATCTCGATTGTCTAATTTATCCGTCGATCGTGTGCAGGGGTGCACCATACCCCAACGTAATGAACCGCGATAACTGGTGGGTCAATAAAATGCTCTTTATATACAACGAGGAAGGCAATGTCAGCGATCATATTTCCGTAAGCGATATCAGGCTACTAACGGAAGGATAGAGTCTATCTAAGATATGTTACCATCTATGGCGACTCGTGCCTAAAAAATGAAGCCTGAAACACGAGTTTCTCTCGTTCAAGATTGATTTTCTAGTGTGTTTCTGAAGTTTGGCAGCTACCGATGAACGCAACAAATTGCTGATAGGCAATAATCAGACAAATGGCAGCACTCGTCCATTAACGTACAGTCATAAATCATGAGTCAGCATAGATTAAATCGTATCTTCAATTGTTCAGATTGTGCAATCAATTGCTCTCGTCGTAGCAGTGCGAGCTGGAACGCGAACGAGTGACGGTACACTGTAAAATGTCTTCAGAAGCACTCGCTTGGGTAACCGTACAGTTTATGGAGAAGGTACTTAGGAAATCAGAAAGTGACCAGTCGATAGAGGTGATGGATTTATGTACGAAACCTGCTGTCGGAAAAGGTGACAATTATGGAAGTGATATGATACGTGCAAGCGTGAAATATCTGCGAATCAAGTCGGGTAGTGTGGTAATGGAGACGATATCGGTAGTAATCAAGATTTCACCTATAGCCGAGGGTGCTACCAAAGAAATGGTAAATGGAGATAAATATTATATTATTCATATCGTACGGCATGATTATTCATAAACACCTTGTACATGCACACGTGGCCATAATGCATCAGAATTATTACTTTTTCTTTCGTTTTCGATTAATTGAAGCTAAAGAAGTTTCAATCCTTCGAGTCGGAAATCAACATGATGCAAACAACCTTAGCCGAGATGAATGACATTTTGAACGAAAAGAATTATCGTCTGAGTGCCAGAGTCCTATACGCCGAAATTGGGGATCCTTCTTTCCTTGTATTGGAGGATTTAACACCGCTGGGTTATCATATGGCCAATCGGCTGGTTGGTCTTGATTTAGAACATTGCCGTCTCGTAATAAAAAATCTGGCTAAATTTCACGCTAGTTCCGTAGCGGTTTGCGAAAAGGTACATGCTGCTTAAAAAACTGATATTCTGTTATAAGCTAAGCCAATTAATAACTGATTGGCTTGCAGAGCCCAAAGTTTACAGAGAAAAGCTATAATAAACATTCTTGAAGAATGTATTGTAACCCTAAAAATTTGCGGCTGATTCCTTTTTTCAGGACCCGGCGCCAAAAACCTTGTACAAAAAAGGTCTTTTTCAGGCCGATCTTCCCGAAGATTGGAAGCAGTATTGTGTGTGCGGAATGCAGAGTCTAGGGAAGGAATTACTCAATTGGCCGGAATTGGGCGCTAAGTATGTGACTCGGACGCGCTTGTGCTTCCGCAAGCTTAAATCTAGTTTTATTCATCTACAAATAGCCGATCTAGTAAAATGGATTTTTTGAACGTCACACCATGCATGATTATAAACTAGCACTGTACGGATTTCACCGTTGATATTTCATGCGGTGTTGCATTATTTTTCTCACAGTCAAAGCAGTTACTCTGAGAAATTATTAAAATTTTCGGCCGTATGCTACGATAAAACTGTTGAATGTATCAATGAAAAGCGGAACGAGTTCACCGTGCTGAATCACGGTGATTTGTGGGTCAACAACATGCTCTTCCGATACGACGATGAGGGAAATCTCATCGATCATATTTTCGTAAGTACAGTTAGTTAGCAGATTAGACAATTAGAAAATCACACACGACTGTCCAATAAATGAGTAAATTACGGAAGCCAATCACGTGTTACTGTAGTCAAAATTAATAATTTGCTATTAACAAGCCGAATTTTCGTAGTTGGGTTCTCAATGGAAATCAGTGAAATTTATGTGTTTTCATGCGTGTATTTCCAGGTTGATTTTCAACAACCTCTGTGGAGTTCGCCGGCTATCGACATCTTGAACTTTCTCAGTACCAGCGTCGCAGAGGATGTTGAATTGCATCATCGCGAAACTCTTCTCAAAGAATACCTAAACATGTTGACAAAAACAATGTCGAGGCTTCACTGCAACACGAAACCACCGACTATGGAAGCTCTCCATAAGAGCTTGAAAGACTATGAGCTTTACGGTGTAATAGCATCATGTCTGTTTCTGCCTGTCATACTCCTTGACAAAAGTGAAACCCTAAACTTCAACGAAATGATGAAGGACGATGACTTCATTAATCCTGGGTACAAGGGACAAGTGTATCGCAAGATAATGCTGAGGCGGCTACCCGCATGGATCGAGCGCGGATTAATTAACGGTTAAATTACATATTGTTCAATGCCAAAAATGAGTGACACTAAATTACTGTAAATCACGGATCATATCTGTAGAACGTCAATCAGTAAGTTACTAAATAAAAGAAATCGTTACGATTGAGCAAACAAATCTTTAGATTATTAAGCGCGTTATCTCTATGAAACAGCTTTGATTGCAGACATGATCTGTATGTAGAGAGAGGAAGACAATGTCAACGGTCTTATTTACAGGCTACTAACTGATGGATAGTGATATCTTATCATTGATAAGACTCGCCGCTATAACATCAACACTCCAATACGAGGGTCTCTCGTTCAAGGTTAATTTTCTAGTGAGCTTTTGGAATTTGCCGGCTGCCGATATTTTACACACTTCTGCCCCGGTGTCGATCATGTAAATGAAACATATTCAGATTCCCAACTCGGAAGATGTTCAACAAACAGACTACAGCTGTGAAAAATGTGAAAACAATGGTTCCGAAACTTGATTGAAGATCACGAACGAGACAAACTGCTGATAGGTAACGGCAAGATAAATGACAGCGCTCGTTCATTAAAGTGCGGTCGCTAATCTTGATAAGTCAAGATAGATCGAAGCCTATCTTCTATTGCTCGACATTGTGCAATCAGTTGCTCTCATCGTAACAGTCCGAACTGGAACGCGAACGAGAGAACGGTGTTCTCTGAAATGTCTACGGAAGCACTAGCCTGGGTAACTGTAGAGTTCATGGAGAAGGTACTTAAGAATTCGGAAAGTGACCCGTCGATAAAAGTGAAGGATTTAAAGATCAAACCTGCGGTCGGAAAAGGTGACAATTATGGAAGTGATATGATACGCGCAAACGTGAAATATTCACGAAATACTAAGTCGGGTAGTATGGTAATGGAGACGATATCGGTAATAATCAAGATTTCACCTATCGCCGAGGGTGCTACCAAAGAACTGGTAAATGGAAACTCATACGGCATGATTATTCATAGACGCCTGTTACATGCGCAGGTGAGAAAGATGCATCAGAATTCTCACTTTTCTTATCATTTTCGATTAATTGAAGCTGAAAGAGTTTGAAGCCTTTGAAACGGAAATCAACATGATGCAAACAACGCTAGCCGAGATGAATGACATTTTAAACGAAAAGAATTATCGACTGAGTGCCAGAGTCTTGTACGCCGAAATTGGAGATCCTTCTTTCCTTGTAATAGAGGATTTAGCACCGCTCGGTTATCGTATGGCCAATCGCCTGGTTGGTCTTGACTTGGAACACAGCCTTCTCGCAATGAAAAATCTGGCTAAATTTCACGCTAGTTCCGTAGCAGTCTGCGAAAAGGTACATGCTGCTTAAAAAAATTGATGTTCCGTTTTAAGTTCCATTAAAATCATACGAATGGCGCCTATTTCACGTCATAACTGATTGGCTTTCAGAGCCCAAGGTCCGCTAAGACTCAAAATAAACAACAGACTTACAAAATTGCTTGTAACACTGAAAATTTCAGACAGGTTCTTTTTTTTCTAGGACCCGAAGCCAAAGACCTTGTACAATAAAGGCCTTTTTCAGTCGGACCATTCTGAAGATTGGAAGCAGTTTTATGTAGGCGGAATAAAGGGGCTTGCCATGGAATTACTCAATTGGCCGGAATTGGGTGCTAAGTATGTAAATTGGACTCACGTATGCTTATGCAAGCTTAAATCTGAATTTATCAATTTAAAAATCCTTGGGCTAATCAAAAGCACTGCATTATTCGATTTTTTAATCTCATACCATGCATGATTATAAACTGGCAGTCTACGGATTTCACCATTAACATTTCATTCGTTGTTGGGTTTTTTTCCTAGTCGAAGTAGTTACTCTGAGAAATTATTAAAATTTTCGGCAGTCTGTTACGATAAAGCTATCGAATGTGTCAATCAAAAGCGGGACGAGTTCACTGTGCTCAATCACGGTGATTTCTGGGTCAACAACATGCTCTTCCGATACGACAGTGAAGGAAAACTCGTCGATCACATTTTCGTAAGTGCAACTAGCAAGCAGATTATACAATAAGAAAATTACATGTGAACTAAGGAAGCCAATCGCATTTTATCATGTGCCCATTTCCAGGTTGATTTTCAAGAACCTCTGTGGAAGTCGCCAGCGATCGACATCTTGAACTTTTTCAGCACCAGTCTCGCGGAGGATGTTGATCTGCATAATCGCGATACTCTTCTCAAAGAATACCTGAACATGTTGACAAAAACCATGTCGAGGCTTCGCTGCAAGACGAAACCACCGACTATGGACGCTCTCGAGAAGAGCTTGAAGGACTATGAGCTTTACGGTGTCATGTCGTCGTTCCTGATTTTGCCTGTCGTAATCCTTGACAAAAGCGAAGTTAGAAGCTTTGATGAAATGATGCGGGGCGATGACTTCATTAATCCCGGATACAAAGGACACGCGTATCGCAAGATTATGTTGAGGCGGCTACCTGCATGGATCGAGCGTGGATTAATCAACGATTGAATTACACGTTGTTCAATGCTAAAAAGGAGTGACGCCAAATTACTGCAAATCACGGATCATATGTGTAGAACGTCAATCAATAGGTTTCTGAATAAAGGAAATTGTTACAATTAAGCGAGAAATCCCCACATTATTAAGCGCGCCATCACCGTGAAATAGTGTCATACTGATAACAATAAAGGCTTCAATGAATGGATTATTGAACGACATCAAATGGGTTTCCGTCCGACTATGACACGGGTGAATCTCTTGCACAGACTGCAGCATATTAAAATCACTGCGTTGTCTAATTGTATATATAGATGTTGCATAAATCAACGCGGATATAAAATGCGATGCACGAAAACACATTGGTTCACGAGTAAAAAAAACGTGCCAGGTATATGAAGTCGGACTACTGTCGAATAGGCGACACATTGGATATTGCATTACCCGATTGGACCGGTAACAAACGTAAATAATAATTGGTTTCTCGTACGTGTGCAGCTTGCGTGATCGTTTGCTGTTCGTGCGACGAAACGCTGAAACAAATCAACACTGACATTATGTTCATTTTTTCCTGAATCGAAGAACCGACAATATCATTCTCTGATCATAGAAATATAAGCACAGAAGATAATTACCATGTCGGAACGACATTCTGCGACCTCGTGTATGTCATTGACTTAAGGATAAACAAGAACCGCTGTGGCAATCCTAAGCATGCTACACAAGTTTTATTTCTGCACAAGCAATCGTGGTATTCTGCTGATTCCCACCCAGCCTCTGACTCACGTTCATTAGCAGGCCACGAGATTGGAGGAAAGAGCATAGCAGGCGCTGATTCCCAGCTCCTCTGTGCCTCGTTATTAAATGTATTTGTGATAGGCAAACATAATTTTTTCTCGTATTTCCTCGTTCTGCGATGGCACATACAAATAGAAGTTCTCGAATTGATTCCAATTGAATTGATTGATTCCAAGTTCCGTCACTCGCATAATAGTGTAAAGCTTGACATCTCTTCCCGTAGAACTGCGCATATTTTTTAAAAACAATTTGTCAGTTAAAAACAGGATGTCGAAATGTTTCGTGCAATTTGCGACGATATCCCGTTGCTCTAATGACGTCTCTCATGGTCTGCTATGGACATCAACGGCGGCTCGAATAACCGGTTTCTTTTTTTCATCTGAAGCTAAATTATACCAAAGCCATCGTGCATATACCAAGAAACGTGAGACGTGCTTATGTCCAGAGACGCAGTAGCTTCTCACGGCAAGCACGATTAAAATGTCGGTAAAATAATCGTGGCGACAACTCTCGTCTACTCGCGGGAGCGAAAGTTGGAAAAATAGTAAGATTCTTATAAAATTGGCTTCACAGTTCATATTAACGTTTTCACCGAACCGACTTTTTTTTACATAAAATGTATACTACATGAAAGGGCAATATCGAGGATGTTGTAATTAAATTCTAATTTGATACTTCCAGAAATCCGAATCATATATACCAGAAATTCGACAGCATATAGCAATGAAAATGTTTCTAAATTATGCACAATTACCAACTTTAAATGGGACCTCATGATCAAAGAGTGGTTACAGCAGTCGCTGTACAGAGTCATATATGCAGACGAGGAATTTGCCGTTGATAACGAATTAGTCGCTAATCAATTGAGGGATGCCCTCCTGAACATTGTTCCTGTAACAAGCAACATGCTCGAAACTCGCTCGGATATTGTGCACTGACACATGCGCAACCCACTTTTCCTTCACAACCGAGTGGCGGTTTCCTCGCACGAGAAAATTTATCGCAACGCTGGTGCATGACCGTGTGAATATGAAGCGGCTGCGTGGAAGTTAAAAATAAACCAGAGCGAAGACGAAGAGGAAGATAAAAAATCCAAGAAGCGCGACCACAAAAAAGCGTGTAAATAAAGGAGCAGAAAAATGAACTTAAAAAGAATGGAGCACGTAGAATGTAGCAAAAAAAAGTCGTAAACACGAAGACACGCTGAGAAATCTCGTAGGGGTGGTTTTTTGTCCGCTGCCGGGTAATTTTCACTTCAGTCAACAGCTTCCCCGGCTTTCTCACCCTCGTGTCCACGGCTCGCTACATTTCTCTCTCCACTAGTTCTGGCCTCATTCTCTCGTGTCTCCGTCTCGGTATACGTGCATAGTCGCTCTCCCGCCGTGTTTTCCCTCATCGCACAAAGTACTCTACACCGGCATAAACTGAGTTTTACAATTGCGGACACCGGGGTGGTGAATTAACATGTGCCGTTCAAACAAACGTGGCTCGTTACTCGTCCAGCTTGGTCCAACTGCCGACGATACTGTTAGTTAACCACAAAAGCAAGACGAATAGTGTTAGCCGACTGTGGTGGCCAATGTGCATGAACTCGGTGCGAACCAGGTGCTCGTAGACTCGACGACAGGAAAACGTATCTCCCTTGCCACACCGAGGAAAGGAATGGCTCGGCTCCGGTTGCCACGCGAAGGGCGGTATAAAACTCCGAAAGAACGACGAGGGAAAAGGGCGCAGTGTGGGGAAAAAACGCACTGGAATGACGACTGGAAAGGACTTTACGACATATTCGTGGTGAAAGATGTGCCAAATAAAAAAAGCATCCCTTCGAAGTGTAAAGAAAGAGAGAGGAAAAAAGAATAGCGATAAAAAATGTTTTATCGTACATAAAAGCCAATTGGCACTTAATGATTTTTTCACGAGATGGATCTCATAAAAGCCACGTTATTTGACTAATTACATTTCAGTATAAGGAATATGAAGGATCTGAATCTAAGCGGATCTGAGCGGGTTGTTATTGTAATCGGTGCGTGGCGGAAGAGACGACAGACTGCAACTTCTCTATAGTCATACGAGCTACGTAGCGACGAGCAGATTCTTATTGGCCACGGCGGGTTGGCAGCAGCACACGGTGAAAATCTAATATCTCTTCGTCGTGCCCCTCCCAACCATCAGTTCTCTCCTTATCGCCACCCGATGCTTTCGCAAATTTTTCTCCCATCAATAGAACGTCTTCGCAAAGCGAGAATTGTGAAAGCATTATTCATTACAAAAATAATCACCCCATCGTGTTTGCATACAAGCGATATATCGTTAGTTTCAGCGCCGGAATAAAAGTTTTCGGGCGTCGATCTTGAGCGTCAGGGAACTCGGGTGCGACCGGAAGGCGGCTCGAAGGGTGAAACAGGATGGAATTTGAAAGGGGGGGGGGGGCACGCCGGCTACCGAATAAGAGTCCCCGTAGCTTGTGGAAGCAAATTTATCGCTCCCAAGTATACGGTAAATCAGGAAAGACTTGGCCCCACAATTCGTCGAGCCCGCTCGAAAATAGTTCTATTTGTCAAGTCTTATTCGCGCGTAAAGGGCGGCGCCCGCGAGAGCCGTGTCCTCCACAGTGTAATCGAGAAAACGGGACGTTTACCGCGCCCGTATATTCTAACTTGAAAACGCGAATGGGGACACTTTACGCCGAGGTTGCCGATGAGGATGCCTCTCGAAAACCGGATATGCCATCTTGCAAATTTTTTTTTAATTCCGCTGTGACATCGCTTCCGGTTTGACAATCTCACTTTTCGACCGGAACTATTTCGGTTTCAGGCGCCATGCTTGATGAGGTCACTTTCGGTCGAAAACTATGATTTTCGAACTGGAATTGACGTTTTCCTGTTTGACGTCACATCCGGGTTAAACATGCGATTTTCAAACTGGAAATGATGCCGCAGAGAATTATTACTTTTCTCTATCAAGTAATGACGTGTTAGCATTATTCACTGTTTGTTAGTCTTCGAAAGACCGTCGGCGTCGCTGTGGCTAATTGCAGCGGGGAAGGACTGATTTTGGCACCGGTTTAGAGCCAGCACTGTGACGTTGTTCCAGCTACGGCAGAATCCCACCTGGGTTTCTTTATAGATACGTCTTTTTTCGCCTTTTTATATCACACTCTGCCGGCTGTTATACTGTCGTGGAAAAACGTCACTTCGACTGCTGAGCTAGTGGAACTGTAATCGCGAGCGAATAATCCACTGACGGAATGAGAAGACGGGAATGAAGATGCGCGACGGTCTGACTATTAATTAGGCTACTCTCGGACCATCTATCCACCTTCTGCTTCCACTCATTCTTCTTCTTCTTCCTCTGCTTCTCAAGAGTGATGAATATTTGATTGGGTTTCTCATCCCCAGACCGTGCCAGCAAAAGTAGCGCAGCGAAGTAATCTGATCCTTCTCTCGTCACCCTCTGTTATCCTTGAAAATTGCTGATACATTTCAATACCTCCTTCCGCCCTTAGCATGCTCCGGTGAAGGTTAAAACTTGCCGACTTTTATTAACGATTCCCGGTATAATGAAAATCGGGTTACGCATTTATTAGAATTTTCTTGAATATCTCTCGTCGAAATTAAAACGAGAGGTATCAATGAAAAAGGTGATTAATTTTTTCCACGGCTATGCGAAATCAATCCGCTTATTCGATATCAGAACAATTTTCAATGGGAGCTGTGGGAATAAATTCGGAAGAGAGTTAACTGACGAAATCCTGATGGTTTTTATTTTTCGGAGTGTTTTATAGTCTATTCTAAAGAACGTAGGTCGTTTTCTCGATATCGGAACAAAGTACAATGAGTATAGAAAGAATTCCATCGCGCAGCTCCAAGGTGGAAAGCTTTCTCGGTAGCTCGAGCTTTAAATGAATTGTCGCGAGCCATTCTCACCGTCGGCATCCACGAAGCAGCCTACCGAGGTGTTAGGAGTGCTCTGCACGTAAAATCTTCTTTTCCTTAAAATTCTGTGCTTCCTCGAGTCCGTAGCCCGCGGAGCGGGACGACCGCACCTCGCGCCCGAAGAACCCAACCCGACCTTTTCAATTTAAGTTTCTCACTACGGATGTACCGGCGCATCGAGCTCGAGGGATCCTCTAAGCCCCGCGTATTCGGGCAAAACCGGCACGAGAAACTCGCGCAAGTTCACACCGAACGAGATATCCAGACGAACAATGAAAAATATACAGCGTCGTCTATCCCGCTTTCTCACCGCTCCCCCTCAGGGTTGGGCGCGATCAGAATTGAAAAGTTTGAGTTGCGAAGCCCGAGTTTCCAGTGCGTCGAGTGCTGATGGTGGAACGAGAAAATGAAAACAGGCCGAAGCCGGATTGTTATATCTACAAGCTTTCATTTATACTTTCATTTAAAGAAATGCCGGGCTTGGTTGTGAATCACTGAAATTAAATAATTAATTTGCTAATGCACAAAGTCGAAGCTATCGACGACGTTTATTCGTCGAACTTACTGGACGACGCCGTTCTGATAATTAATTGAAACTGGTCGATCAATTTTGTCGGAGGTGCATCAAGAGTGATATTGTAGTCGATCGATTATGTCGGAGGTGCATCACAGATGATTACTTGCTAAGTAGTGAGAGAAAGTCGAGGAGGAACATTTTCGGAAGACGTGCTCGCTCCGTCGATTGCGGACGTCGAGGTGAGGAGGATATCCCGAGATCGAAGAATTGAGAAAATTTGATTCGAGACCTTCGCCCCTTCTCGGGCTCGCGCCCTCTATTGGATACGCTTAATCCACTTTGTGTCTAATTGAACGATAGCGGAGGGTAGAGGGCATGACCGGAGCTCGCCGATTAGGGTTGAGCCGTGTTCAATGAGCGAGGAGAGGGTTCAGATATTTCACGGTTCTCTACCAAATTGGATGACCGGTCGAGCAACTGGTGGTGAACGTTTCGCCTTTGTCGGGCAGCGTAAACTCTCTGGAAAACCTCGGACGGAGTACTTTCAACGCTCAACCGCACGCAAACACTGTCACAGATTCGATATGGAATTCATAAAAAATTTAAATTCGATGCCGACATTCGCGAACGATTTGCACCAAACTTCAACGACGACGTAAAACATGTTATTTTTATTTGTTTGTTTGCGTGTGTTTTTTTAATTCGTGTACTTTGTTTCGGTTCGCAGTGTCGAAATTAAACGGTCGGTCTCGGGTGTGGAAAATCCGACACCTGCTAGTATTGTTTGGACGGGTGGAGAGTTGATGCGCCCGTTGCAAGCGCATAAACTCTCGTGTGGCAAAAAAGGTCGTCATCGTTAATGGATTGAGCGATGCGGTGACGGCCAGAATAACAAAGTAAAAAACGAAATGTTGTTTTACAACGGCGGTTCGCAGCTAACAGCTAAAGCGTTCAGCGAACGACAGTTATTTTCGTTAATTTACTTCACGTCGACAATGTCAAACAGCGCGCGCACGGCGGTGAATAGATGCACGGTATCGAGTATGCGTTCGCTGGAGAAACATTCAAACATCGTTAGCCGTATTTATTTATTTTTCCTCATCGTTTATCCCGACAATTGCATTGATTCACGAACAAGAAAAGGGAGCCCAACTAATCAAGCCAAAAAAAAAAAACTTGCCCGAACAGTTTCGGTGACGGAAGGTCTTCGAAAAACCGAGGACCCCGTCAAGGTTCGCTCGTGTAAAGGAAGGACCTTCGAAACCGTCGGGACGAAATCATTGATTTAATAATCGTTATATTCGTTAATAATCATTAATTCCACTTTCTTAGAGCTATTGTCCGCGAAACTGAGAGATAATAGATCGAATTGAGTACAGAGCGCGAAGTCACGGCAACGGTGCAACGGCGTGGAGGGTTCAAGGGTCGGATTTCCATTTCGCGAAGCATTAGCATATGTAATAACGTCGGGAAGGTAATATCTGGGTGTGGCAAGAGAGGACCCAGAATGGTACCGGTGAATTCCCATTGGTAATAAAGAGTAACCCTTACCCGAGAATCCCTCCAGTGCTCTCCTTCACCTAGTAGCGTTTCCTGCAGCACACCCGGAACACCCTGTTAAGATCGAGTTTCAGGGCGCTCCCGACTGCACCGGGTTGCAGATCGTGGAGGATGAAATACGAGGATGTAAACTTCCGTCGCTATTACCCCCGAAAACTCCCCCACCCCCTCTCCCACTCACTGTTCCACATAGCCCCTCGTTCATTCGACCTTTCTCACTCCGTATCCCATCGTTCCATTTCGCAATGCCATTCAGTGTGGCTCAACTTCGACGTAAGATTCCACGCTCAGGTCCCACACTCGGGTGGAATATAGCGGTGAATACCGGCTGCGTTTATGCCTTTGCTTTGGTCCGGAGGGTGCAGTTACCGTTTAATATATCAATGCAATTCTCGTGATGCGGCAGAGCGGGCGGAACAATAGTTCCGTGGAGACAGGGGGGTAAGAAATATGTCTTGCTGACTGATAAAAGAAACAAGGAAAAGTGATGATGTTTGAGAGCCCACACGGATTATTATCGTGCTTCCGTTTGCCGGGACACTGCCGTGTCCGGGAGCTCGGAGGTTGTCTCTCTTTTTTTCATATTTTCTCACACGGTACAGATTGGACGAGGGGGTTGTTTCGGAATGCTGGCGGCTGGCGCACTCCCGAGACTACTGCCAGCTACTAACCCCCCATTCAGCGAGCAGCCAGCCAGAAGTCTCGTACGTTTGCTCGAGGAACCCGAGCACCAAGGATGGTTGCGAGGTTGGCTGCCGGCCGTCTCCGTAGTGCAAGGGAACGAATAAAAGTATATGATCGTGAGAACGGGAACGAAAGTACGGAAGGAATGGAAAAGAGGGAAGGTGCCGCTCGCAGAGCTATATGGGACGCGAGGCGGATATGGAAAGGAAATACGCGAGGGATGATACGTGAGGAGATAAAGTTGAGCGTACGTAATCCATTCTGGGGCGCAGGAACCACATTGCGGCCCCCTCACACAAACCATCGCCATTACGCTGTCGTGTTTCCGTCCCTCGTGTGTGAGGAAAAATCGAGGGTGGATATAGATAAAGAGGAGGTGGTTTTGAGGAGATACCGTGAGAGGGAAAGAGGTCGACTCGGAAGAACGCTGAGGGGGCGACTACGATTGGGTGGCGGCAGGGGGGAGGATGAGGACTTACCCGCGCGGAGGGTAGCAATAAAAGTGCATTATTTCAATAACCGAACCGATTCTTCCGAGCCAACGGTTCACGACGACAGGAAACAACATCCCCTGGCATCCGGCCAGCCCGGGAAGGGCAAAGAAATGCCGAAATCCCGTCTCCCCAATAATCGGATGTGTTCCTGCAGTGTTCCTGGCACAATGCAGTTATCCACTTCAATGAATTTATCCTCCTTCGAGACCGAGACCTCCCCCCGCCTCTCTCTCTCTCACATATACCCATGCCCATTTTTCCCTCCGGTCCTTTGCTCGATCTTTCTCTTACCCGCGCCACGGACCCACCACATTCCATCTTTTCCTGTTTCACAATTCCACTCGACCCGCCGATAGTCCTCCTACTTCTTCTCGGGCCACCAAAGCCGCCATCCCACCTAAGGAGTTTACGTTCCTTCTACTCGGTCGTAGTACTACGAAAGAGTGCAGTGACCGTTCCGATCGTACGTTCGGGGTGGAAGCGCGAGGGTACGCGGTGCCACACACAGCACAGTAGAATCGTATACCGTCGTTCCTTCTCCTTCCTCTCTCCGCTCCTTCATCCTCTTATTTCTTTGCCCTCTGCGTCGTAGAGCATGGAGCTCCACGAAAGCTCGGACTTGGAATTTGAGATTTCGTCGGGACTCGAAACGAGGGAGGGCATTCGCGGAAAGATACTTGGAACTGGGTAGACACATGCCACAAAAGATCGCAGCGTGCAGACTTTCCGTCTATTCGCCCACCTCTAAGCCACTCGGCTGCCAGCACAACCGTCCAGCCTGACTGGTCCAGGGCTGTGAAACCTTCGAAATAACCCCGAAGTCGATGGCCCTTTTCTCGGTAACAACCTTGGCTGAAGTTTTATGGTTCGTTCGTACGTGTTTTGTTTACTTCAATCTTGTGTTAAAAAAAGCTAAAAAATGAAACATTGGCGAGGAAATTTTTATCGTTGGAACTTATGGCGGCTGCGTATGGAACTGGACAGCAGTGTTTTTCATCGGATGCATTACGTAACTTTGTAGCAAATCGATGAATGATTATGAGCGTTCTCTTTTTACCGCGCACATTGAGACGAGGATGCCGAATTAATCATCTGTGCCGTTTCGTAATACTTTCCTCGTTCGACCGCGCGTAATAACACCGTCGGATTTTCCTCGTGCGATACGCATCTTCTCGGTGTGTGGCCGCGATGGCACACCGAGATGATACTGGGAGATTTATGTTAATGAAAAATTTTAATTTCGTCACACAGATTCCATTGCTAACATTTTTATTTAAGCTCACAAAATCATTGCAGTAATTCGCAGAGACAACATGTTTAGCGTTAGGTTGTCATGCAGTGGTCGGTCAACACTTCAGCAATTACTTGGACGTACGCAAGCGCCATCGCGTCGCCGAACGAATCCGGGCTTACACTGGCAGCCCGGTTTACAAATCTGTAATATATATACGAAATTATTTATCGTTCATCCTCGAACGCCCGGTTTTAATCAGACGTATTTGATTACTGACCGTGGCACAGATTCCAGATTGACCTCGGTTTTCGCACGTCATTGGACACGGAGAGGCGCAATTGTTGAATTCATCGTTAGCGCCATTGCACTGGCCATTGGCGTTGCCTGTACACAGTAAAAAATATTTGTACATTTAACAAAACTTTCTTGCCCACAAACGTCCACAATTATTTTGTTGTTAATTTCACAAAAAATATTTGTAAAATTGTTAAATTGACATGAAAAAAATTGTGCATGTTTGTTGACAAGAAACGTTCGTACCTATTTTACTGTATAGGAATATCGGAACTAAAATAAATCCACCGTCAAAGCCTACGCGTCTTAAGATTTTCGCACCACCGACACAGTGCGAGCCGTGGCTGCAATTTCTCGAACTATTTTTTTTTCTGACTTGTTTCATATTTCGGGAGAAAGACATTGATACGCTTGTTACTCGAATCCGTTTGGTACGTTTTTGTCCATTTGCCATCGCCGAACGAAATACTCCGAAACATTTCCATGCCACAACAAATTTTTCTCATACAGAATAAAAGATGTTTCTACATTTAACACACTGTTTGTCCAGAAACGTCCATAATTACTTTTTCGTTAATTTTACCAAACATATTTGTAAAATTAAAAGGCATTTTTGGGAAACGGAAAATTTTAGTTTGTTTGTATTTTACTGTGTAATGCTCAAAAGTGAATTAAGTGTCTTTATGGAGACTCACAGAATTGCAACACGACGACTGCAGCGACGAGCAAGATAACACCGAAACGAGTCATGGTGTGTGTTTTCAGCGTCTTCCCAACAACGACTGTAAAGGATTCCGAGTAAACACGCGTATTTATAGGAACCGCTCGACGCGGCATTATATATCTGTGAAGATTTCCTTGTTCTGCTCGGACACGACCTTGTACGACTATGTATCATGTAATTCTCAACTGCATCAGTCGAACATACATTCAGCGATATGCAGTCAGACATCTCCCTCCATTATTTCACTTGCGGCTACGAATTTTCGAGTCGTCATTAATAAAATTGTCTGGGAGTGTAAATGTGTAGGTGCGCGAAAAGTAATCACCGTCTTTTAATACCTTTAATAGCAGCGAGCTATTGAAGGCCATTTATGATATGCATTCTTATGACATATTCACATTTTATCAAATAAATCAATTTCAATATTTATTGGCCAGATTTTACTGGGGCTGAAAGATACATTGTAGCAATTCAGATATTCCTGGCGTCAGGTTGTCGGTAGACGGTTTATCCTTTAGTTCTCTTCACAGGTATGCAGCTATCATAGTCATCTCGGCAGAATCCTTCCTTGCAATAGCACGCATCAGTACAACGCTGGAATGCATAAATGAAGTTATATATTACAACCTTAGTAAAGCATATGTCACTACTGCACTGACACACTGCATTGATATTGTACGGTGAGAAGACGTTTACGTTCCCGCTATTTAGGATAGCCTAGCGCTTGAAAAAATATATATTTATATATATATCGATTTATAAAAATGTGTTTATTAAATCTTATTTCGCATTGGTCGTTGGTTGAAAGAAAAGTTTGTGACTTAATGATTTTTCGAAAATATAGATCATTGTAATTTTACAGCACTTACTATATTAACTATCGGGCAGGGCTCGCCGAGACTACGGCACGTAGTTTGACACGCACTGCCGCAATTGTAAATTTCGTTAGGGCGAGTGCACTGTAGGGGGTCGCTTGTCGCTGTATCAGAAAGAAAAAAATTAGCCCGTTCTTTAAAAATTAAGCCATCTTCGAATAAAATAATCCCAAAAAAGTTGGATGCCAAAGCAAATGTTTCAAAAAATAATCTTCAAGATCAAATAAGTACGGTTAATGGAGACTTACAGAAATGAAGTACTGCGACTGCAGTAACTAGTAAAATGAGACCGGAACGAGCCATCGTACGTGTTTATGGTATCGTCGCAACAATGATTGTAACGGATTTGGAACAAAGACGCCGACTTATAGGAACGTCTTGACGTGTTATCGCTTATGTATGCCAATTGCCGCGGCCCGCCCGCGGTTAACATTTGGACGAACAAGCTGTGAGTAATGGACTGTTGACAACAAATTTCGACGACCTCGATATATCACACACTCATGGATAAACGCTGCAATCGTTGATAAACGGTTGCAACGCTGGCGTCTGTTATTATTCATGGAGGGTACGTATTCGAGAACGCGGAAATGTCTCGAAGTCCATTTGAAAAATAGCTTAGCGAACCGTTTGCACAGTGTAGATCACAGTGTAGGTCACCACGAAACTACTACATTTTCAATTTTTAGTTTCCTCAAAAAAAAAACAATAAACATTTTATCACACCAACAGATTGCATTGTTAACATTTTTATTTTAACTGACATAATCATTATAGTAATTCGCAGAGGCAAATTTTGGGAGTTAGGTTGTCATGCAGTGGTCAACACTTCAGCAATTCGATAGACGTACGCAAGCGCCATCGCGTCTGCGGACGAATCCAGGCTTACACTGGCAGCCCGGTCGACAAACCTGTAATATATGAACGAAATTATTTATCGTTCATCCTGGAACGCTCGGCTTTAGTCAAACGTGTTTGATTACTGACCGTGGCACAGATTATAGCGTTACCCCTGTTTTCGCACGTCTTTGGACATGGACTGGCGCATCTCTTGAATTCATTGTTAGCGCCATTGCACCGGCCATCGGTGTTGTCTGTAGCAATATCGAAACCAAAATGAGTTTATCGTCTGTGATGGTTGTCAGGTATGGTCGAGGTGGTTATGGTGTACACGCATATGAATAAGTGAAGTCCGGATAAATGCAGTTAATTTTATTGAAATGAGACGTGAGCAAAGGAGAGTGCGGGTCACGACGGTTCGGGACTTTGAGATGAAGTAAATAAAGGGCCTGACGGAAGGAGGGTCCTCGCCTATTGCTGCGCGCGACAAAGTATTCTTACGCGCTGATAAGTCGGCCGCTGTTCGCACGCGGCGGGCGCCGCGGCTGGATCGTTACTGTGAGTGCGTGAACGTTCGCACGGAAGGTGCTGGCGGTGCAAAGATTTGTGAGAATTTAGATAAACTTGAGTTTCCTGCGCTAAAGAGACTAACTCGAAATATGGGACCTTCACACGTCAAAGAGTGCACTAAGAAAAAAACTGCATAGTTAAAGTAACAATACTGATTTTTAACCATAAAAAATAATTCCCATAGGGAACGTCTACATCTTATAGTTACGACAATGACAAAACATGATAGTTGGAACCATAATTATAGTTTAACCTATTGAATATATATTATCGGAAACTATCTATATAGACGTTCCCGCTGTGAACTATTCGTTATAGTAGGAAACACGATCCCTTTTCTCAGTGTGCGCCTCTTAATATTATGCAGGTGCAATTTTCCGAATACATTTTTTTCAAGCTTGCTTCATACTTCGAGCAAACGACATTGATAGTACTTTTTCCCGTCAGCAATCGCCAAATAAAAAGTCCGAAAAACTTCCGCGCCAGAATGAATGTTTCACACAATCTTCCAAAATCGATTAAGTGTCTATATGGAGACTCACAGAATTGCAACACGACGACTGCAGCGACGAGCAGGATGGCACAGGAACGAGTCATGTTTTTAACGCTTTCGCAACAACGACTGTAGACGGTTCTGAGCAAACACGCTCATTTACAGGAACGACTCGAAGCGTCATTACGTATCGGTAGATTTCCTTGTTCTGCTTTGACACGACCTTGACTGTGTACCATGCAACTCTCAACCACATCAATCGAACATACATTCACCAATATGCAGTCAGACACCTCCCTCCATTACCCCATTTGCGACTGCGTATTGTCAAGTCATCGTTAATAAGTTCGACCGGGAATGTAAGTGTATACGTATGCGAAGTGTAAACAACTGCTTTTAATAGGTTTAATAGCAGCAAGCTATTAAAGTTCAAATATGATATGTATTTCAGTGAAAAATGCACATGGATCAAATAAATCGATTTCGATATTTGGACAATTTTTATTGGAGCTGGAGCTACATAATAGCAATTCAGAGGAGATCCATTCTTCGCGTTAGATTCCTTCAGCACTCATTCGGATGTACGCAGGTGCCATCGTCATTTAGGATCAATCCAGGTGCGCATTCGCAGCCCCGTCGACAAATCTGTAATGCACAAACGAAGTTATGAATCGTTCGTCCAGCCTCTATCGGCCTTAGTAAAAATGTGTCACTGACTGCCGGGCAGGCTCGGTTTGTGTCGTGTTGATTACTGCACGTTGTTGGACACGCACTGCCGCAATCATTGTAAACTCTGTTAGGGCCGCACTCGTCGTCAGCGATGCCTGTCGCCAGATCAGAAAAAGAAAAATTAGCCCACCGTTTAAAAATTAATCCACCTCCGAATGAAATGGTCCCAAAAAAATTCAATGTCAAAACAAATGTTTCACATAATCTTCCAAATCGACTAAGTATTGTTAATGAAGACTTACATAAATGAAGTACGACGACTGCAGATACCAGCAAAATAAGACCGGAACGAGCCATGGTGTGTGTCGGCAGCGTCGTCGCAACAATGACTGTAACGGATTGGCATTAAACACGCCTACTTATAGGAATATGTCGCCGCGTCATCGCTTATCTTTGCTGATTTCTTTGAATTCACCTTGCGAGTCCGCATTATTTTACATACGAAATTTCATCGACGTCGATAAAGCGAATAAACATTGATGTACTCACATCGAAACATTCATGGATAAATATTGAGACACTTCCTTCTATTATTATTTATGGCGGGTACGTATAGGGGAGAGACAATACGGAGGCGTACAACGTGTAAAAATAAACTGGTCTGGCCAGTCAGACCGAGTGAATTTATCAAACTCGAACGATAACAGACTGTTTCTGAGGAAAAAAGGATACTGCTTGTAGTACAGCTTTATTAATGTTTGCGGATCGAACTCGCAAAGGCGCGTTCAGCGTCAGCGTTAGCGTTTTCGAAAAAATTAGCGCTCGTCCTCTCTGTAGCATTACGTTTCTATAATCAAGCACCACGGAAGCGTCCCGATGGCTATTTGGAAAATAGCTCGGCGAGCCGGTTGTACAGCGCACACCACAACGGCCATCACATGCGTCACCGTGTAATGAGTACATTTTTTATTATTCATCTCCTCCGTTTTGGCTTTTACGAATTACTACCTTCCAATTGGTTTTTCACATTTTACTCCGCCGAATTAGCACATTTTTCATTTTTCATGTCGTACATTTTGGCTTTTACGATTTACTACCTTCCAATTGGTTTTCCACATTTTACACCGCCACGCGTACTTTGAGCTCGCCCACCGTCGAAGCAGATCCGGGATTAAAAAAAAAAGTACGTTTTCCGGGCGGGTACTGAATGATCCTGGAGTGCGGTTGCTCGAACCGTTCATTTTTCGAAGTGCTGTTGGGAATTCGTGATTCCAGGGATTGACGACCGCGTACGTTCGTTCAACGTCAAACCGCGTCAACCACGCGCAAATACATATATATATATATGTATATAGAATACGAGCAGCAGAAGTGGAAAACGTGAATGACGTTCGTGAAAAGGCACTTCGCGAGTCCGGAAGGGAGGAAACGAGGCTCCACGCATGTCCGCGGTATTCGTTCGCCGGCGACGAAGACGGTGACGGCAACGACGAGGTCGATAAACCTTCGTAAGCCGATCTCCAGTCAGTCAAATGTGTACGTGTGTATGCATGTGCATACGTCGATGTTAAATCACGAGAATATCGAGAACCTTGTTTTACGACACGACGCCCCGGCTGTTCGGCAACGTTTGGCATATGGCACTGACCGATGAAACCAATGTGAAACCGAGCCAGTGGGCGAATCGGTTATTGGTGAAGGGACATAAAAAATATATATATATATCAAGCACCGGAAATGTTTTCACGGCAGTCTTTTACCACTTAAGGATAATTGGCCACGAAACAATGTCGAAGTCAATGAATAGGAAAACACGCGAGCCAATAACCAGTCTTCGGACCG
The DNA here is from genome assembly GCA_964017025.1 of Stenichneumon culpator. Taxonomy (NCBI): domain Eukaryota; kingdom Metazoa; phylum Arthropoda; class Insecta; order Hymenoptera; family Ichneumonidae; genus Stenichneumon; species Stenichneumon culpator. The sequence continues at coordinate 12,854,357 of OZ024780.1, read as the reverse complement.
AATAAATAATTTTTGTAGTTCGTACCTTGCGTGAGAATTTTTGAATTAATCTAGTGTAAAGCAGTTTCTGCATGGAAATTTTTCGATTCATGCAATGTCTATAATTCGCCACATGGTCCATTACTGTGCGTTTGTCTCGACGCCAATTGCACATGGTTCACTAAGTTTTGACCAGCGAGGGCACTGCATAGGACACTGGAGCTTCGCTGGCCGCTCGCATGGATTCACTGTTTCGAATAAGGCTGCCGCAACTGCAGAATTTTTCATCTCTTCGCGGTTGGGTATCTGAATGTGCACCTGTTCATTTCGATGAATTCAGTCTCGAGTGAATGAATGTCCGAAGCCGATCATCGAGCCGATCGTAATTATAGTCGAAAATACATCCAAGCATGCGCGTTACGTATCGGGTTCGAGGTTTCATTATCCCAAGTTGGTTTATATAATGGCTGAACATGGTGGTAACAAACTGGTGGTAGTCGCAGAATTTCTCGGGCGTTGGGTGGATTTTATCCCTCCTCCACACCCATCGATGAATCGATCAATTTTCATCGGGTAAAACACACGGTACACTCTATGTAATATATGTGGAACACTGTGGAATGCCGGTATTTGCTTCATGGGCTTATGGACGCTCGACAGTTGGATCGAGTACACGGTATTATAACTGCGATACACGGTATACAAATGCCCGTACAGAAAACGCATGCTAACGCAAAGCGGCGATGAAAGTATTTAGGTCAGTTTGGCAATTTCCAGCGAACCGATGAATTTTCAAAATATTCTCTGCATGGACCAAATAAATTCACTCGTTCAAACAAATTAATCGGGATATTACGCAGCATAGCGGGGAGAAAACGTTATCAAAATGTTGCGTCCAATATCGAAATAACAACCGTATTGTAATTTGTGGATAGTGCAAAAGCAATACACAATACGGTGGGATCAAATTTTTAGGATTGTCGTTACGAAAGCGTCGCTCGGACGACGCAAATTCAGTCGGATTGACATACTTGAAAATAAATTTGAAGTGAAAATATATTTGAAGAGAGAAAATCCTAAAGAAAGTGACCGTGGAGGTAGCGGGAAATTCAGTGACCGAGCTAAGCGATATTTCAACGATGATCGACGGGATTTTCCGCGTTCAAATTTCCCCGGAGAATCACGCCGACCGCCACGCGACTGCATACTGATGCGTTCGCGCCGCGAGCGAGTTATCTTCTTTTCAGTATCGTGACACGCATCCTCCGCTCCGAATCCCGGTCATTGCTCCGTCTCTCTGAGTTGGAAGCTTTTCGCTTTGCGAGAAATGAATCGGCGATTTTTGTTTTAAGTACTGTTGTCGGGAACAAACACACGGAAAGGTGGAAATTTCAGAGAGAATGTGTGTTCAATAGAATCCTGAAGAAAAGAATAGCCCCGAGTAAGACTACCAGCTGAGTCGCAGTTCGTCGCAGCAGCTAAGACACCTTTCTCTTCACCAGGTGCAGATGTCACAATTTTATTTTTATACTTGCATCGAGCAAGATATCCAGCAAGATAGAAAGACCAGAAAACCCAAGCATCTATGACGGGCAGTGTACATAATAAACACTCGTGCAAAATGTATTTTCGTCGCATCTATGCATACATATCTGTTATACATACCTGTACGTGTATTCGATACTTCAGTCTCTGACGTGAGACTTTGAAATGGTGTTTTTGCGCCTCGAGCAGAACTGTATGGCGATATTTCACGGGCGACGAATCGCGCGATCTGCCAAAGAAATCGGATGGTATCGGGGGGGGGGGGGGGGGGGTTGAAAGGTTGATACGACATTGCCATAGATGCTGGGGACGATAAGGTGTATGCACGCGAACGTACGTAAAGATTTTCCTTCTGTGCATACTTCAATCCTTGCAGCTTATAGAAGCACAGAAGAGGTAGCGCGGATGCTTTGGATCCTGGAACATATCGGGGTAGTTGGGTTGCAGCGAGAATTGCTATGCTCTCTTCGCCGTCGTAGTCGTCGATCTTTCCTACACCCCCTTTTTTTAACCCCTCGCTTTATATCATTTTCTCTCCCACCCTCTCAATCTACCGTTACGGTGCCACGTTACGTTATCATCCCATCAACAATTTCACGGTTCCCCGGGGGCCATCTTACCTCCACTATTTATATACACTCTCTTCAACGTGCATCGTGACGGCAACGAAGCGAGAAAAGTGAATCCATGATCGAGAGAAGAGGCCCGGAATCGGAGTGGATTCAACGGTGGACTCAACGATGAAAGCTGGACGAGGAACGAGTGCCAGGCGCAAAATGAGGACGGAAGCGGGCCGAAGGAAATAAGATAGAATCAATAAAGGGACAAATAAATCGGGGGAGATAGAAGACAGAGGTACAAAGAGCGAAAAAGAAATTCGACCGGCAGATAAAAGTCGATGGGGAGGCTGTGAGACAGACGGAGAAAGAAAATAAAGCGTTCCTTCGACCGGAATTACGCTTCTTGTCTCTCCGGTCCTTCTGTACCGAAGAGACAAGGACGGTAGATGAAGATAGACAGCGAACGAGCTGATCGCTGGTAGGGGCTGGACGTATCAACGAATCCGCGGGACAAGACGGTCAATAACGCGGTTTTCACTCGTTCACCTTGATGGCTTCGAGACTGCATCGAGGCCGACGGCTCTGGACCGATACCTTCCTTTCGTACGACGAGCTTCGTCCCACGTCTTCCCAACCTCCCCCACCCGCCCGGCCGACCGTCTATATCGCATTTCAACTCCAAACGATGCCCACCGCAAAGTCGCGATGCCATATGTCCCGAATACCTACACGAACTGCTGTCCATGTTAGCTGTGCTCCTCCGATGAAACAATGTCAGCAAGAGAGAGAATCTTCGTTCGACCGCAACATCCTCGCATCTCACGAGAGACTAGAAATTTTTCTCTATTTCCTTCGTCTTCCTGCTTCTCGCTCGGCACGATACCCTTACCCGGATATTGTTCTCGACCTTTATCAACGATATTCGTTCATTCCACATCTTTTTGTCTTTAATCTCTGTGGATTCTGTACGCGCCGTCGGTTCTATTATTGTATAACAATCGTGGAAATAGCCACGTGAATTGGACCGTCGGAGGAATCACAAGAGTGGAAGTATCACATAATATTGCGGTATTGTGGATACAAGTCGTCCGGGTTTTCCGTTTCGTCGAGACGGAAGTGATTTACCTCCGAGATACAGCGTCGGGTCGTAGGATTGCGGATACAACAGTATATTCGATATACAGGATTCTTGTTCGTAACTTTGTCGACCCCGAAGCCGTAGTGTGGTGAGCCTCGCATTTTCAATTCAATTCATTTCTGGTTTCGCGTTTACCGTGCCCCGTAAGCTATAGCATTTATGTACCTCGGACAAGCTGGCAGTACACATGGGACGGCCGAGGGCGGGGGATCAGTTTAAAATGGTCGAGCAGCAAGACCATTCTTCGTTTGACGTGTACAACCCGGGCACCGCCAACCCTGTCAGGAAAATTTACGATCTACACTGCACTCGTCCAGGACTTTCCGCCTCCCTCCCGCGCCTCGCGGGCTGAGCGAGCGAGCAAACGCGTTCAACTTACCGCTCGGGTTGTTGGCGCAAAGGCAGAAAACGCACACTAAAGTCGTACAGTTAGTACGAAAAGTTCTATGTACGTCTGCAGGTTGGTAGCGCGAGCGTGCAGGTCATCGAAAGCGAGATAGGAACCTTGGATTGGTCCAATTAACGAACTGTACGTGCCGGACCACCGGTCTCTCGAACGTTGATTGGCTCCGTTAAGCCCACTGCCTCTTTCTCTACTTCGGTGTTCGACTATATATGACCTCCTCAAGAACCTTCACCCTTCATCAGTTTCTGAGCTACCAGCGGTATGCTAAGGCCGGTTCACGTTGGTTCGACTATTTTTCGGTCCTTGAACACCAAAAAGGATTGACCACCAGTCTCATTAAGGAATGAAACGCACAGTTAATGAGGGAACTGTATGTGTGCAAGAGTAGAGTCCGAAATCTGCAGAAGTGGCTCGGAATTCCCGAGGCTCGGCGGAGCTAACTGGTCGGATTCGTCAACGACGGACAAAGGACGCAGCTCAATGTGTGGACTCAAGTTGCAGGCATTCAATATCTCGATGACTTGCGCTGTGATCAAGTCGTAGGTTATCAGACTTTCTCTGTAGGGCAACATTGTGCACGAAAAGTGGCTAAAGTCGATAGCGTGGAACGACGCAGGGATGAGGTAACTTTCCACGCCAACGGCGAACTAGTCAAGCACGTTCAATAGAGTGAACAACCCTGAGAGCCAGTGAGCCACTGATAGCAGCTACCAGAGCAAAGGTATTTTATAGTGCGCCATTGGCAGAAAGTAGTTACGTCTCTTTTGGGCGGCAACAGTCGGACATTGGCCGTTCGGTGCTCAAACAGTGGACTCCTCTTCGGCTTTGCCGCTCTTGTTCTTCTTTTATTCTCCACGGTGACTCGTTCCCACTCTCTTCTCCTCAATTCTATCCCGTCGTTCCTTCATTTCCGCCTCTCGCTATATCTGTCTGTCGAACCATCGATTGCGTCTCGTCACTAACGTCCGACGTTTCACCAGTTCGCCGCGCAATCAGAAGTTCCATGGGGCTGCAATACCGTCGATACTGTGTAACGTTCAGATGTCACCAACTTTATTGCACCGCCTCTACTAACCTGGACTATGTGCTGGTATATAGACGAACGACTTCAAACGCCAAAACAATCTTCGCTACGACGTCCTCCAGCCAGAGCGTCGTATAAGACGGTTTTTGAAAGCTGTAAAGTTTATATGTCCGCAATTTAGTTGGGAAACGCCAGATAAGGTTTCTGACGAATGAAACCCAGTTTCCGACCGATCTTACGATCTTATTGCGGTCTCTAGAAGAAATGCAAACTGGGCAGGCTGCGTTAATGCATTAACCGATCTGGGCCAGATATCAAACTTCAAAACTATACACTTATAGTTGTTTCTCCTCGTGGACCTACGACCCGATTTGCATATGTCCAACGGGATGAAGTATCGACTTTACTAATACGGTGTTCTGTACACTTTTCCGGTAAATTTTATTCCACGAGTGCCGTATATGAGTTCGTGGGCTCTACACCGTTCTTGGCAACAATAGACTTTCATACTCGATTTCCCCATTCATGTAACAAACATTTCTCTCCTCGCGCTACTATGCATTTTCAGTGTGCAAACGACCGAGTGCGTCTTCCACCGCGTCTCCGGACTACTTCCATAAATATATTTACCGGAGGCTACACGCTGGTTCTTCGATGGTACTGGGAGAATCGGGCGACAATAATAATGACTGCTCTCAGTAAGCTTCAGCACTGGCGGAAGAAGCGATGTGAATAAAGAGCACAAGAAAAACGGATGCGGCAGAATAATCGGAAAACAGCGGGGGAGGGGAATGAAAGACCGACCGTACAAAAGAAGTGTAATAAACGAGTTATGTAGAATGCAGAATAAAAAATATTGAAGTAGTAAATTGTTGTGCAACTCTAAGTTTCATCGTACTATCTTCCGTTTTAGCTATCTTCTTCATTGTCGACAATTTTATCAACAATAATAGTTTCCCCAATCTTCCTGACAGACCCTGAGATACATCGAGATAGGTATTGCCGTTTGGGATACTCTCTGTTATCAATGATAATCCTGGAAGGATGGTTCTAGGATCGATTAATCATAATGGAGGGAGAGTATATTCAACTCCTGATATAAATCCGACCCCCGTCTGGCAGCCCTGCGACGAGAACGAATGGGAGGTTGCAGCGTTGTTGCACTACTGAAAACTTATCACCTCTCAGCTCACTGAGCTGGGGTTGTTTCCACTTTCGTTCGTTTTCGCCCCCCTCCCCTATTTCTTACGGCTCCCCTGTATTTTACAGTTTCGAATAAACGAAAATAAAGCTGGCCTCACAAATCTTAATTCCGTGCAATCGGTGGCGATATCAAGGCGCCCGATGAGCTATAGTCAACTGGGTCTTTCGACCCCTCTACGTCTCGGTTGGGGGTGTCGTCCCAGCACGTAGAGTACATGAAACGACACCCACGGAACGGACGCATCGGGGTGCTGATGTAGAAGAATACTGTAGGGTAGGATGGAGTCTGGCATTGAATGAAATATACGACGTTTAACGTCGAGCACCGCATCGTGCTTTACCGCCACTCTTTCCTCCGGGAAACGTTTGCCGCTGGCGGCGCAAGACCAATTTGTTCCACGTCAGATTTCAATGAAGTAACAGGCTTTCTTATCGCGTCACCCCAATCTCGCAAGGCAACAATCCTCTCGAGAACGTGAACGCAGAGGCGGACGTACGCGACTCGAAATCTCCGCTTCTACGAGAACGACAATAAAGTCAATTCACCGCAGGGAATCGTTGGACGAAAAACCAGAGTTTAACATCATTACTGTGACGTTTCATATAAACATTAGTCCACGTGGATCGATGGCTGGTAAATGTCGCGATATCAAACGAACTTTGAAATAATTTTTTTTAAGTTGGCATTGATTCATCATTTTCTACCATGGCAAGGTCTGGCATGTGATGTAGAACGATCAGTAATTCGATCGAGATTTTAGTACTTGAATGGAGTAAGCTTGGCATCGAAGCTTCGACGAAGTCGCGCAACTTGTGTATTCTGTTCAGATGTTCGATACCCAATGACAATAAAGCTATTTCACGTGGCAGGAATGGAAATTTAGAGGCTTTGAAATCGACTCATCCTCCTCTTCGTGCTCACCGTTCTGGGATCCTAAGCTCACGAGAACGGAAGCCGGATTCGACGGTCACATTCAGCTCCAACAGGATGTGGCTGAGAGGAGGAAACGTGATGTTGCACTGTCGGGGAAACACGATCGAGGATTATTGCGCTGTTCTAAGCCGTCGTTAATATAAATCTTCCTAATCGTGAGCTATCATTCGACCAGTTGAAACACGGCTCTCGACTGCGTACTACATTATGGTACAGTGACGCGCGACGCAACCATTGGCTTCATCAATGATTGGCACAATAGCCGCGCTACCGGCTGCTTTCGATACGGAAAATCTTATAGGAGAGACCGGAGCGAGATGGCCCCCCTAAGCAAATAATGCGGGGCTACAACGCTGCCGAAAGCATAATTTATTGTTTTTCATCCAACAATGATATTTTCACAGGTTTTACCCCCGATTTTTTACCCCGTTTTACCCCACCGTCGCATTTTGCCCCTCGCTTCCCTACTTTTTCAATACTCAATGTATATCCTCATATATATATCCTTATATATACTCAATGTATTTCATAATATATCCGGTATACCAAAAATGATTGAGTATCAGACGTTTTTGTAAACGAACAGATATGTTCTATTTATCACCCAAAGCATTCTATCTTATTCCGATCAGAAAGCTCCGGCACAGCCTTAATAATATTCTACGCGACGGCAGAAGGAGCCAGCGTAACGTATAACAAATAGAGAATAGCGAGCAAAAGCGATAAACGGACACAGGCTGGAGAGGAATTGATGAGGAAGGGAGCCCGAGGAACAAGATCGACGATGACAAAGGACCTCCGGAGAACTATAATATTCTCTGTGTCCCTCGGATCTGGACATCGAATAGTCGAATCGCACTTCCTGCTCAAACTGATTCATGGTGAAGTTTAGAATTCGTGTTCTAAAGGGAATCCTTGTAGAACGTCGCGAATTTGCAGCGCTTAGGTAAATTTCAATGAATTTCGCCAGCGGTCAAAGCCAAGCTATCGGTTAAGTCCAAATGACATCGTCATAGCGGGGAAGTCGGCCCGGTTCTTGCACATTTACACGGCTCATACTTCAAATCGCACTTTCCACAAAATCGGTAATTAAATGGTGCCTTTTTTCACCCCGCTGCAAGGCATCATAAAAAATACAAGTCTTTTTGCAGCGCTTAGGTAAATTTCAATGAATTTCGCCAGCGGTCAAAGCCAAGCTATCGGTTAAGTCCAAATGACATCGTCATAGCGGGGAAGTCGGCCCGGTTCTTGCACATTTACACGGCTCATACTTCAAATCGCACTTTCCACAAAATCGGTAATTAAATGGTGCTTTTTTTCACCCCGCTGCAAGGCATCATAAAAAATACAAGTCTGCAGAGGGTTTCTCGTCGAAGGTTCAGAGGATCATAAAAAATGATGACCATGTACTGTGGATATACTTTATAGCTCAACTCGGTCTCCTGGACGATGCCGGAGGATAGTCTGGGAGTATTCCGTGCAAGCGTATTCCGAAAATTTACAAGGACAGCCCATAGAGATAGCTGGATAAATAAAACTCTTCTGCGGGGCTAGTGCAGGTCTCTTGGCGAGCACGAACGATCGTTACTAACTGTCGTTCCAGCTCTCGTAGCACAGTGGCATCGAAACGGCACGAATCGCGCGGTCCAGCCGCGCACGGAGTCACATACCGACCAAATGAAAAATGATCCACGTCCTACGGTGAGCGGGCTGACCTCTACGACGCATGCTTCTCTATTTCCAGTCACAGATACCCGAGATCCAGGCTATCAATTTTAGTGGTACCTAGCGGGAGAGTTTCGTTTGCGACCTGGCTGGGCTACTGAAAGTCGTGGTCGTACGCCGAACAGGACGTGATCTGGAAATTAAAGTTAAAACTCGAACGGTTCAACAGCGCTGCCGAGGATTTATAAAAATTTTCATACGTTTGACAGGCAAGTTTTTATCAACAGCCACGGCAATGGAAATTGGGATGACGTATTATCGCCGGAATCAAATTTCGTACAGATATTTTTAACAGTCACAATTATGATACTGTGCACCCAAATTTGAGAATTGTACGACCCAGTTGGTTCAACCATCACCGATTGTATGGACTTATATGCCATTTCACGTAAGTTCTTGCCGAACGTACGACTAAAATAAAATGTATAGTGATCGGAGCCAAGGCGCGTGTAATGATCGGGCACTGGCGTGTTTCTATCGTTCCGCACTTTCTATCTCAGCGAGTCTGTAAATTCTTGGGACTATCCCAGCTACACCTCCTCCCCCAACGGTATCGTTGTCAAGCTGTCCGTGATGGACTGCGCTCCCGCCACGGCAAGTTTCCCGTGATCTATCTTCTCATTCTGCTGCTGTTGCTGCGCGTTCGCTTTCGCGTCCGCATTCGCGAATCGCGAGCACGAAATTCCTTCCCTCGTTCATCACGATGCAATTCTCCCGGTGGATGCATTAAGGGTAATTCCGAGAGAACAGCCAGAAGTGGCGCGCGATCATCGCGTCCCTCCCAACCCTCCTTCTCCCCGTTATATGCTCACGGAGTTGGACCGAGAACAGCAGAACCATCCAGGCAGCGCTGTTATAAATTCTTTGAGGACCTTTGCTACTGCTTCTTCTCTTATTTCTTTCGGGTCTTTTCCGTATCTGGGAGTGTCCCGTGAAAGCCATTATCTCAATTGATGCCTGCTTGCCGATAGACTCCCGATCCATTTGGAAAAGAGCGATTATAGTGAGGTTCACTCTCTCTCTCTCTATCCGTTCAACCCTCGGAATCGCATCGTTCACGCCTTTTACTTTTTCGTAAGAAAATGTCCTGGCCGCGGATACGCTGGACTTTGACATGTCACGGAAATTTAATGGTAACGACCACATTAATAGAGTTCTTTCCGAATTTCCGGGAGATGGCCGTTATGATTATGATACCATCATGGCGGGAATACCTAACTCCACAAACCCCACTCCCAAAACTTCATCAACTGTATCGATTACGAATTTTACTGCACATTAGGTACGGTATTTATTGAAGTATAGGTACACGCGATCGAAACGTTATATTCCGGTTATCCAGAGTTCATCGTGGTTGTTGTTAACGCAGGTTCCTGGCGATGGTGGCTGGGGTTAAGGCATGTCCGTGTGGTTTGAGGTGTCTTATTCGTGTGTTCCGGTAACCAGGCTACTGTTCGTGGCTCGACCACCCTTATTCTAGGAGTAGTAGCAGCAGCGGCGCCACGGCCGCTGCTCAATAAATCCACTGTTCAATTAAACTAAGTTTAAACGGAAGTCTCGTACAAAGCGTGTATATGTATAACGTACGAAATACTCGGTCCTAAATCAATTATCGAAGTTGGGCACCCCGTATAGAGTCCCTATAACCCGCAATACCGATCCTCTATGTTCCGGATAATATGGGCCCGAGGGTATATTATACTTAGGAAGGGTTGCTACTATTTGTGATTGTAACGAGGAAACGGGATCCGAACAACAAGGCGACAAGGTCGTTAATGCCTTCGCCCAATCTATACTTTCCAGATTACCCAGGTGGGATTCTGCCGCAACGTGAAAAACGGCACATCGCTCGCCACACACAGGCTACCGTACGCCAAAACGTCATATAGGTCCTTCTCCGGCCGGCGTACGTAACCAGAGCTAAGCCGACGGTCTTCCGAGCATTAATAAGCACTGCCTTAATCCTGCTACCCCACTGCTTGACAGAGAACATTTTATACAATTCTCTGTGATGTCACTTGCGGTTTGAAAATCTCACTTTTAACCATAATGTGACGTCACGCAGAAAATTTTGAAAAGTTTCGTCGTGATGTTTTTACCTTGCTGACTAGTAATTTTCAGTATTTCCTAGTCCAAGCCAGCGGGAATGCGAAACTTGGTATTTTCCGATCAAATAGTACCATAGCGAAACCTCCAGGCGATAACGTAATTTCCTTGATAGACGCTAGCCTGCGCCCACTATTTCGAATACAAAGGGAGAAACTATGTAAACAATAGAAGCTGATAATTGGCGGCAACTACATCGAGACATCCGAATAACCGGATCGAGCGCACAACGTCATTCGGGTAGCCAAGTGTACATTACTGGGGACCACTGCTGAAGGTATATAATCGGGGATGAGAGACATAGCTAAAGGGATGATTACAAGCCAGCCAGCCAGCCAGTCGGGGGGATCGACCAAAACCACTGGCAAACTATTCCAATTGGTGCGTGCCACGGACGATGGGTTTCAAGACAACGAGAGATGTGAGCCAACCGGCTGCAGGCTCCGACGAAACAGATTACTTCCCGACTGGTCTACCACCAACTTTATCCCTGTCTTCATCCACTGATATTCCAGAGGGAGGGAGTAAATGGGGTGGGGGGGAAATAAGAGAACAATTAATTGCATCGCAAGGTGGAATTCAGACAACCCGCATGCAGACTATTCAGAGTTTGGATGAGTCAAAGTTACCACTTGGCGAGCTTTGAGTGTTGATTAAAAGTTACCACGATCGTTGTTTCAATCTACCGTGACATCGGAAGTTGACATCAATCTAATTTGATGGCGTTCATGTGAATTTTCATGTCTCAATTGTTTCGTGGGAGGTCGAACAGGTTCGTCTGTACTCCAGCAGTCGCAAGTTGTCCGAGCTTTGTGTACCGATAGTTGATGAGTTAAGTACGCTTTGATCGTTGGCCCCGTGTAGCTTCAAGTTACGATAACTTTGTGGACCGCCGCGGCGTGTTTTGTATTCGTGTGTGACGTACCGGGGAGTTCAGCAAGATTCGAGCAGCAGGGCCGGCGGGCAAGCGAAAGACTCCATAGCGAGCGCACAGAGCGAACCAGACCGCAGGGTGCCTGACCATACGCCGGCTGCAATCACTTGGTCGAGATCACCGCTTGACTGGTTCATTTGGCAGTCAGCGTCTGGGTGAATGACAACGGCGAAAGATACTTCAACTAACGGTAAATTTCCGAGTTCCTTGTTCCATCCCGTTCGAGTGGCAATGTCGTCGTAACGGGTCATTGAGTTGTCACAACAGAGTTCAATGATCAAGGATGTCTTTCTGCATTCGGTCAAAGGCCACTCTGCGCGCCGAAATTTGCTCCCACTTTGAAATCGTTACACAGGTCGCGATATTCACATGATGGATAACATCAATCTTTGCTTGAGTAACATTCATATAATTTGTTTCATACATTCGGGATGAACACTAATGAGGAAATGTCGAAAAACAAAAGACCGAAATACAGATTCGTTCGTAAGTCAAAGCTTGAATGGAACACGAATTTACGGTGTATAAAGAGCGATTTGGGGCTAGGATGGCCGCTGTTGTACCGGAAGCCTGCGCAGAAGCTTTCGCGGGCATCGAGTGTACGCCCGTCCAGTTCGCATTGACCGCAGCAGGACTATCAGTATGACCGCGCATGAGGCTACACGGGGGTTTTCCGCAAAACCCCGAAATCCTTGAAAGCTCATTCCCCTCGACTAGCACATACGTCTCTCTCGGCCACTGGTGCGTTTACATTGCGCCCTCTCACGCCCTCTCGTCCCACGCAGACGGCCCCTTCAAGAACCAATTGTTCGAGCGGCTTTTGTGGCCAACAACAATCAGGCTCCGATGAATTAGTATAGGCGTACACAGTAGTTAGCGTAATAGTAACAAGCATCACTGAGCTATCTTTTCAACACTTTTTTTTATACTTCCTGGAACAGTTTTTTAAACGTTTTATCCTCACCGATTTTATTGTCGTTTGACTTTCACCCTAGCACAATATCTTAGGAGACCAGTCCTGTCTGTAGATTTTATAGCAAAGCATCCTTCAACCCGGACATTCCTCGTACCTCTCCGGGTGTTCCGCCGCTATTATCCAGGACTCCGACCTCCCCGCAGTATCTTGTCCCATTTCTCTCGTCATTCTCCTTGCCTCTCGTTTCATCTCGCCACGGAGCCTGTCGCCGCCAGCCTCCTCAGTATAGTCGCAGATCGCACGGTACAGTCGAGCTTTCACGATAATTGTCTCGATGATGGCAACGTTCAAGCCCAGGCTCGCTCTTTTAGTTTTTTCTTTCTTTGCAGTCTTCACCTTGTATGTTTTTTTTTTGCAGTCTCTCCACTCCTGCCTACCTCTTTCTTTCATTTCTATGCCTGAGGAACTATCTGTTGGACGATAACTGGGCGCATTCTCCTTTCTGCCGGCGGAAAGTTCTATCACCCACTCGATGGCTGTACGGGACACTGTACCGACCGCCAGCGATTCGTACTTTTCTACTTTTTTCAGTGCCATTTCCTGCTACGTACTCCACAGTCGCATGCTCGGTCCATCCTGGAGTCGGAGGAGGAATCTCATTAGGAAATCGTGTAAGCTCAAGCGGTATCGCGAAAAACGATCCAAGTACTGCGGACGAACGAATTCTTGGCTTCGAGAGGGAGCGAACGGGAGACGGTGCGGGAACGGGGCTACCTCTCGAGAGACCTCTCCGGGCGAACGGCTACAATGGCTGGTAAAAGGTGGTCGACTGTTATCGGTGTTGAAGCATCTATATGTATAGGTATATATCGGTTGGGGGGAGGGGGGGCTGCGCTATACGCGCGATTAAATGCAAATCCCAAAGCGCTTATCGGCATCGCGGCCGTGCGGCACGCCTGGCACGCCGCGAATTCCACACGCCGGCTTTTCCCACCGACACCCCACCCGCCTTTCTGCACTCTTTACCCTATGCTTCTTCTCGTGCGCTACCCCGTCGTTTATACGCGCTATTTTTTTTTTTTTTTTTTTTTTTTATTCCATGGCCACAGCGATACAATTAGCGGGCGTCGAGCGGCATCGTTCGGCTGTTAATTAACGGGCCTGCCCGAACAATGCAGTCTGATATTTCTTTTTCTTTCTTTCAACTTTTGTATCGCTTTTCTTTTTCGTCGAAATGATTGCAACGCTTTTAATGAGTATTGTTCGAGGTTGAATTCAAGAAAACAAAAGTTTTTTTTGTGAACAAGTAGATTTTTGCCTCCTTGTTCGAGCGATTTTATTTTTAAAGGTCGAACGATTCAGTCATCGATTCAGTAAAAACGAAACCGTTTTGGTATACGTTTTTCGATAACCGTTGCCTCCAGGCGGGTTAATTATTGAGTGATTTGATTGGACGTACAACTATTTGATTTTCACGATATTCAACATTTATTCCGATGACAATAAAATATGTAAAAAATTTACGTTCGAGCTTCGAGCACTTGAATTGTACGTCAACGAACGGCCTTTCAGGCAAAATAAACGTAACGATCGGTTTGATAAAAAAAACACCATGGGGAGACCGCGCTTAAATAAATTTTGTATCATCACGTATTTCAGGCTGCGATTGGGGGGGGGGGGAGGCGGTAGGAATCGGCTTAAACAATTTAATCGCCTTGAATGCCTCATCCAATATTAACGAGGGGGTTTCGACCCTCTCATTCAGTTCATTTTTATCATCCGACACAGTCTGAGCCGCTATTATCATGACAATTGGTTTTTCATACTTCGGACTGTAAATATTTACTATACATATATACATTATGTATTTACATCTAAGATAAAAAATTTCAATGTGAAACCGGACAGAGACTGAGTTTTGCATATAAAAGTAAGAAAGTGGAACTCCCGCTTACCGTCCGATTTCCTGGGTGCTTTACGTGACAGCTGAGAACGGCTTTCTGGCCGACAATGGCCGTCACGTTTCTCGCCGAAATGTCATCGAAGTATGGCTTGTCCCACGCTCTCGTCGGCTTACTACTTCCAGCGACTACGCTTGCCAAGCTCGAACCTGTCGACACAGAGAATGAAACATTTTTTTATGTATGTATATATATTTTTTATTTTTATTCAGTACTTTGAACTATATGAAACGCTTTTTCCATTTCTGTTTTTCCGGCAATTAATGTTACGGCAGCATTCGTATATATATTTTTTTATTTCGTGCATGCTCGCCCGCAGAGCAGCGAGATTAATCAATGCCGCTCGAGAGAAAATAAATTTGTCAAACGTATTTTCGCTACAACCCCCCCGTATCCCATTCGCACATTTTCATCGCTTCAATCATATATCATTCTGACTACGCGGAGCGTAGGTGCATATTAACGTTCCGATTTAAATTGAATTTCGATATTTACCACGGTAAATATTCGATATTAATGAAATGCATTTGTTCGGCATTCCTTCGGGTCTGAATGACGTTCGTCGAGGCACCAAATTTCATTGGGCAGAGGGGAACAGAAACGAACGGATAATCTGTTTATTGAATTTTACGAACAAAGCTGGTCCGACGGAATCATCGGCTTTTATTTCAGAGCATAGAATTTTGGTGGAACCGTGCTTTGCACCTAAAAAAAAGCATATGCATTGCTGCAACAGCATATTACAGCCCTACACATGTTTGCTGTTCAAATTTTTCGATGGATTACAAGTCTAACAATGCTTCGTCTGGAATCGCGGTTCGAACAGTGTAAATTGTCATTTGTTTATTTAGGTAATTAATGGTAGTATTTCTGTTTCGAAATCAATCAAAATTAATTTAAAAAAAAAAATGCAGACGGAAATGCTTATCCAAGGGAATGTTTAAAAACCAAACAAAATATAATCGGCATTTTTCAATCTGAAAATTATATACGATGAATTATATATGTTCCATTATATACGAAATTATTTTCCAGCCTTATTTTATTCATGTCGTCTCTTAAATTAAATAAATTTGATTAAAACAAACGATGGTCCATGTCCATATATAAAAGTCGATAACAGTCTAACAATAAAACCATTTAATATCTGTTGCTGCATCTCCTTGAATTTTTCTCATTGAAATGGCGACAGCTATAGACTTCAACGATGGTAGTAACAGCAACAAAAACAATAACAACGACAACAGCAAAAAATAAAAACAAAAAAGTTCCTCCGAGACCTCGTCCGATGGAATCGTCGTTGCCAACGCTTAATCGAATTTCAGCAATTCCCCTATTCATCCGGACGGTAGTTGTTCGTAACAATCCACCCCCGGTTTTTCACCCTCGATACTCATGCTGCAGCACGAACGGCGTTTACCGGAATGGAAAATTTTATCGTTTTCGCCTTTCCGCATTCTATATCTCCCGAGTATTTTTATCGTTCTATCTTGTACTTCTCATCTCTGTCACACTTCCCACGCTTCGAGCCCACCCCTCGAACGGATTATGTTAATGATATCGGGAACCCCAGCTATTTCTGCAGCTGTAGGGAGAGAACGAGAAAGTTTTCCGGTGTTAACTGGAAATGAATCGCAAGCGAACTGTACGGTCACTATTAGATTTTCGAAATTCTATTCTCCTTCCTATCCCACTTCTATTCCATTGCACTGTCCGATGGAGACTCGATTAAAGATTTATATCGAGTTCCCTATCGGTTCTAGGTTAAAAAAAACTTCAGGGTACGATAATCCACCGTCAGGATTTGATTGCCTTTTCGCCAACTTCCAAGTTAACTTTTTGAATCGAGACCATAATTATCCCGCATAGTTTCGTTAATTATTCTATTAAATTGATAAAGTGTAAAAGGACCCAACTAAAGGGTTAAAATACACATACAATTGATAATGCGAATTTCCGATTTAAAAAATGGATGTTCGATTGATAAAACAAAATAAAATATTGTCTGGAGAACTAAAACAGAATGTGATTTTTTTGAAAAAGGGAAAAAAATCATGAGATTACCTTTGGAGTTATGCATTCTCACTGCGCCATTGACTCCAATATCGTTGAAATTATATCGAGGAATGAAATTCATTAAGCGAGTGGAATGGCCGTTTTGCCGTTTGCCGGAAAGTTTGGTAGTCTGAGCTCCCTCGGCCCGAGCGGCCAGGGCTAGGCTCCATAGTTTCAGCAGGCAATATATGTTTGTAGGACCCAGGAGAGAACTGCGCGATTTATCGCACTTTCCGTAGAGCGTACCGAGTGAAACTACCAAAAGCGCACTGTCTTCCACGAGAATCGCTATCTTTCAAGGAAAACTCTCGGTGATTCGTGTTCGCTGCGCTTATCACTGCTACCCTGTGATTCACGAGGACCAGACTTGTCCGCTGAATGCTGCATCACTGCTAGTCGGCGGATTTTTTTTACAACCTGCTTAAGCGGATCAAAGTTTATCTGCAGCGAGCTTTGTACTTCATGAAACTTTGTTCGCGTTTAACAAAAATTTTCCTACATTTTCATTTTCGATAAAAATCGAAAAACCGCAAATGCAAAGCCCCGTGAACAAGGCGGCATGAAGGGATGAGGCTCTGTTGAATTATCAACGAATCAACGTTCGCTGCTGAAAATGCGAGGATTATAGCAAACGAGAGACCGGCTTACAGATTTTTTAAATTATGTTCTCCGAGCCGCTTCGAACATTGTATTTCCGGTAAATGTTGAATGTTTTTAATCTTTGAGCTGCATCGAGATTCGGTACAGCATTGAATAACTAAATACCTATTGTCGTGAACATTTCACGCTCCCTACGGTTGGTGAGCGCGCAATGTCAACGACAAGCAACGTTCGCTGGAAATCTGAGGATTGAAGCCATCGCCGTACCAGCTTAAAGATCAAGCAAAATTATGTTCTCTGAGAATTTGCAAAAATATGATTTCCTAAAAAATCGAATAGATTTAATCTTTGAGCTCTGTCTAGATTCGGTATAGCGTTATATATCTGAAGGCCTATTGTCATTAACATTGCGCGCCTACCAGCAGTAGAATCCTTACACGGTCCAATCTCGAGTTCCGCTACACCTGCAATCACGTTTGTCTACTTGAAATTGAATACAGCGCACAGTGTGTTGCAGAGTTCCGATATGCTGCACCGGTAATGACTGTTACTATCGGACCACGATAACTACAGTTATGTCAGACCACGCCAGTTAATCCGACATCCGGGCTCGCCTCCCTTCCGCCTCTCCGCCACGAACCCTACTGTGTTACACGGATATACGCAATCGTATAACAACCCGTGAGACAAAGTGCAGAGTCATGGTTTTTCGCAGTTCCGACCATTTTTATGTCGATAGCGTAACGAGTCGATGAATCCATCAAGTAGAAACGTTGGGAAAAATGGATCACGAATTTATCTACACCAGTGGCGTGTCGACGCGTTGCTGCACAAACATGTATACATATAAACGCATTTTTTTAACGCCCCACATGATATAGAATCATACAGCGCCAAAAATATGTAAAACACTTTATCACTGGAATTTTTTCTCATGCATAAAAAAATCGATTTTCCGTTGAATATAAAATTAAATAAAATATGTAATAAAAAATAGATCACCTCGACATGTAGGAAAATTTAACGATGTTTTATAACGAAGCGCGAAAACTGGAGTGAAAAAATGGCATTTGGTTTCGTGTGCAGTCGACTCTGTCCGTGGAGGCGTTGTCCCGTAGAATCGCGTTTACCCTGGGCTCTCCGTTTCGAGTTCAATCTACAAAGTGGTTGGCCTGTTGTCAAATATCGTTGAAAAATTTGGACCAAAAAAAAAATCGTCCATCGACCTCGAAGAACAATTTTTTTGATGTTTCAGAAAATGAATCGAGCGCGAACGGGAGAAGACGGCTTACGGTAATTAATTTCCAACGTCGTGTTTCATTTAAAGGTCGAGAAGGTGGAGAAGCGTGAGACACCGAACCACAGCGGCACGTCCGATTCTGACCCGCGGAATAGTCTCGGCCTCTATCCGTAATTACGTTTGCAAACTGTAGCGTTATAGCGAGTGGAAGCGAGCGAGCTGTACGAGGTTCCGAGTGCACGGAACGTAATGGCTGTTACCACTCGGCCGAGCTATGATTATACCGCTGTCCGACCGTCGGATGCTGTGACTACTGTGACGCCTTCTATGCCACCAGCGTTCTGGCTCTTGCGCTCCGTACTACTTCCTCTCTCTCTATCTATAGAGCTTTCCGCCGATGCTGAATACTGCCAACGAGTTTTGAACGTTCGGTGGTCGTCCGGAAGGGATTTCCGGACAAGCGAGTACCGCTGCTACTGCCGGTGCTGCGATTCCAACTCTGAGTTCGATCGCATCGATTCATTGTTTCGAGGGTCACTGTATTTTGTTACTCTGGCCACTGCCCGCGACCCTTGTCGCTACCCCTTTACCACCGTTCTCAACTCCCGTCGGTATTGGGATTTTCACCCCGTTTCTCAGATTTCTGGCAATCCCCACATTTAGTTTCTTGCAGTTTCGCACAGTCTCCTTCCGATGATATTGAGAATTCTCGTGACGCAAGTTTGCCCACCTTATCGATCATTTAGAATAATTGATTGATGTTCTCGTACTCCAATACAGACCCATGTTTTTTTTAACTTGAAGCACAAGTTATTAAACATTATCTAATCAAGAATATTGTTCCGTTATCGCGGAATAAATAACGCGCTCATTTGGTTTTGGAGCGGATATTATTAATACAGTCGCAGCTAAATATCTTGAGCACGAAATGTCAAACGTCTGTTCTCTCTGAAAGCCCGATCAAGACTGTAGTCATCCGGTCAATCCATAATCTGTACGTTTGTCATTTGCTATAACGAGCCGTTCCGGTCATCCATGTAATATCGTGTGTCTCAGTCAATACTCGTCTCTATATTCATCACAATATTTCAAATTTAATTCGAGTCATAATATTTCACATTCAATTGGAGTTCTAATTTTTGAAATTTAATTCGAGTCCTTATTTTTTAAATTTAATTCGAGTCCTAATTTTTTAAATTTAATTCGAGTCCTAATTTTTTTAATTTAATTCGAGTCCTAATATTTTTAATTATATTCGGTATCGCAGATTCCGAGCGAAGTATGGAATGTGCTTGCGTGCTCGTGTGACTCCTTTATTTTCCTTTTTCCTGCTGAAACCGTCGACGGTGAGTAATGTGTTACGAGCTTTTTCCGGAAGCTTGACCCGCGAGAATTCTCGAAGCTTTCGACAGCCGGGAGGATCCACAGGGCGGAAGCGTACGGAATAAAAAAGAACCATGACAAGATAGGGGCGCCAAGAGTGAAGTTACCCAGAGCTCTTAAGGGCGCGATTTCTGCGAAAAAGTTTTCATACTGCACACCGAGCCTCGAACAACTGTACAGAGCAGGAGCGGAAGCTTTGCCCGATAAAGGGATTGCAAAGTCTTCCCGAGACATTCGTTATTGGCCGACTCGACGTGATCGAAATACGTTCCAGCCTCGTCTCCCGCCTTGGATCAATTCGAAGCCCTCCAAATTCTTCTCTGCCGTTATCGCCGATACAGTGATTTCTCAGTGCGCTTCGATCACAGACACCGAGAGCTACACTCTGCCAGCATTTGGCGAACTTGGTGATTAAATATATTTCACGAACGACCATAAAAATCATTATCACCCCTTTTGCCGAAGTGTCGCGGCAAGTAATTTTTTTTTCTTTTCCAACACGTGCGAAAATATAGTATATGATAAGCTCGAGCCGCCCTGTAGCGATCAAATATTTGCCCGCACTCAACGTGCCGTTGAAGTTTACCGGTGTGAAATGGACTGAGGCCCTTGTGCCACGGCATTAATGCGACAATGCTAATAGGGCTTGACAAAATACGTCCGGAGCCTCGGTACACTTACGCGATACAAAACCCGGCTCGCGTGCGTTCGTTCGCAAATGCGAGCACATGTCCTACTCCCATATGCCGTTGACTATTCCCGTTCGAGAGACACTGTGTGCCAGACACCAACACTACCGCAACCTCCGGCTTTCTGTATATTACGAGAGATTTGCTTATTAAGTATACGATTAATTGAAACATGGAAACGTTCCAGCCGCCTAGAATGCCGCTGCATACCGCGAGGTAAATATGCATAAGCAATTCTGCATCTGCTGTGTGTATAGTACTGAATTCACGGTAGATACATTTACGCTCGCGAAAAGGTCTGCGGAAACCGGGAGCCGAGTGCAAATTAACTGCGCAGTTCGTACACCTCGGAGTTGGTCACTTTATTTCAATTTTTTTTTTTCTCTTTCTTTTTTAGTACGTGTCTTATCCTGCGGACCCGTGGGACATCGTCGGCTGGTTTTGTGCTCTCGTTTCGTGCTCTCGGAACTAATTTTTTTTTTTATGTTTTCTTTTTTTTAAGGGGAACAAGCGTTAGTTTTCCAGCTAGCGTAAAACTTCTCGGACGTTGATGACGGTTTGTATCTGTACTGGTCGTATTCGTTGCAGTTGCCACGGGCCTTTCGACGATACTCCGAAATCAGTTAACCCGAGTCATCGTAAGTTCTCGGGCAACAGTTGGGCTTTTTTTCCACCGTGTTCTTGGAAAATAAGAAATAAAAGCTCTTCGCGAGATAGAATACGTGAGAAAAGTAAGAAAAACGCGAGAGCACACGTGGTCGTATACTCGAAACGTAATAATGAAACCGAAGTGCCGCGGTCGCTTCCGTTGCCGAGTCGACCGAGAGCCACGGATTTCCGGACCTACCGTAACCGGCCTTCGACCATTTTTCTCGAAGGGATGCTTGTTGTATTTTTTATTTATTTATTTTTTTTTATTCGTTCACTCTCGGCACTACCTTCCAATATTTTTCTCCTCTCTCGAGCCGAGTCTTCCGCTTTTCTATTCTTTTTTTTTTCAACACAGGAATCTCGCACCATCACGACCGCGACGACCACCGCCAGGATTTTACCGCGAGCACGCTTCCCTATTGTAAAATAAAAAAGTTGCTCGCCGAGAGCGAGGCGCGAAGCCCCGTTAAAGCTTTCGCTTTAAAGCTTTGCAACTTCGATGGAAAGTTCGCCTTTCCTGGGTTCGCCAGTGCTCTGCTCCGAAGTATCGGCAAAATCCCTCACGCCCGATGCGCAGCGCTGCCGCTGCCGAGAGTTCGCTACGCCGTGCAAGCTCGTCGACCTTTTCGATATTATTATTGCCCTGGGCGAGCCTTCCGTTATAACGCAGCTATACGTACAGTTATATGATAACGCTCTCCGCCAGTACGTCTCTACACACTTTCCTACTCTATTTTACACCTTTTTTCTTTACAATTCTCCCATTTTCCACGTCCATTCGTGGATTCAACAGAATAATACGAGCTCGCGAGCCGTACGCCGGAGGTTAATCCGGTCGTGACAATTATAAAAAAAATTACGTAAACGGTTTCGACGAATCCGTTGATAAAATTTTTCGGCCGGAAATTTTATTTTACACGCGCCATAATAACAGGAATTTATAATCTGAGTGATCTTCGAGAAAGTAACGAACGAGGATTCAATTGATTTCGAAAAAAAAAATTGTGTTTGCCAATTTTAACTGGCTTGTTCGATTGTTGTTTCACAAAATTGTCTCGGTAATATTAATTTTTCTCAATTCGTGGCAGAGTTCAAATCTCTGAACTCCGCCACGAGAGCGGAGGATATTCTATCGTAAAGTAAATGAATTTATGACAAAATTTATAATCAAAATGATCTTCGAGTGTAGTATAATAACGAATGGCCATTAAATTATTGTCGAAAAAAAGAGCCTTTGCCAATTTGAACTGGCCCGTTTGATTGTAATTTCCCAAAATTGTCTCGGTAGTATCAATTTTTCCGAATCTCCGATTTCACCCACAAGAGCGGAGGATATTCTGTCGTAAAGTAAATGAATTCATGGTTTAGTTGGGCTCTGCCATTTACGGTTTCGTGCGGGACGAGCTACGTAGCCCACTTTACGAGTCACGTAAGCTTTACATATTGCATGAGCGCTACGTGAACAACGAAGACGAGAAGGGACGAACGAGTACAGTGATGGCTCTTTGCTGATGTTGGGAAGAAAGCATAGAACCGAAACGAGGATGGGGACCGAGAACGGTGATGCTGCGATATCACCTAGAAGTTTTCTCGTCCCCCTCGCGCCCCTCCACGGTATCGCGTACCATGTCAACGGCGACGAGTACGACAACCGGAGGAGGAGCATTAAATAAAAACGTTGTTCCCCGTATCGTCGGAGCGGCAAACAACGAGTCGTTTCGTGTGCGTTACGAGAGACCGTGAAAAAGACTGGAAGAGCGGGAAGAGTCTCGAGACTGCTGAATCCTCCCGGTTCGCAACTTCTTAAACTCCGATCCTCTCTCCGTGTCCCGCTTTGACTGTATGTACAGTGCAGAGCGCGCTTGTTGCGACAGTGAAGAAGGAACGGGGTAGAGACAAACGCTCTGGCAACCGGCACAAGCGAGGTGTCGCTACTTCATTTTTCTCCTTTACAGTTTCACATGCATCTTTTGATTGCCGTCATGCTCGGTACGATTGTTATATTAACGTCTACTTAGTAATAAAGTTCATTTCGATTGGACACTGACACGGATACTCACAGATACTTTTTTACATCTTAATGTTTAACCTAATACTATTAATTTGCTATATTCGAGCAATCATGTGCCCATCACTAGTCGAATCTGCTTAATATCTTTACGGTGTTAAATGCTATGGAACTCCTGCCACTGCATAACCCTGTTCCATATAATATCATATATGCATATAATAGCTGTTCGTGTATATATATATATATATATATATATATATATATATATATATATATATATATATATACCTGCACCAAAGTGCCAGGTGCAGGTGTTTCCAACGGAGGCGCAATAATTATGTACGCAACATTTGACGGACGCCACCCACGATTCCATCCAACGCGCCATACGCCACTTAGGGAAACTTTTGTAATGCAGCTGTACAATCTTGTCCGCTCGTCAAAATCAAATTAAAATCAGTTGGAGAAACCAAATTTGAAAAAGGCATACGCCTCTCGCAATGATTCGTGTTTAACCAAACCGACACGAAAGGCGCTTCGCAAACTGCTCAACAATCAAAGAAAGAAAATCCCTCAAGAACCGTTTAGGCAAGAACGTCGGAATAATTATGCGCAACAATTGAATTAAAGCGCAGACGGTCTTCTGCGAACAGGCTTGGCGGTATTTTGTGCAGTATAATACATTCGCGGAGTTTAAACCCCGTGAGTCGTACGGTTTAAAATACCACCTGTTTGTTTGCCTTTCGTAAGCCGCGCTCTAAACTTCGTTGTGTAAATGTATCACGAGACCCCGGGCCAGAGTGTGAGGGTGTCGCGACCGTGCTCGAGGCATGAATTATTAAACGATTGTAAACGAGCACGAGGCGCCGAGCAACAACACCGGCCAAAGCTCCGAGCAATCAATTAATTAATCAAACCCGCTCAACGAGAATTTTCTGTACACATATTAAATTAATTAATCTAAATTCTAAACTACCAGGCACGAATCTCAATGACCCCTCAGCGTTCCTCCCAGTCGGGAAGGACGGTGGTGAAAGTGAGCCAAGGAAGCTCTTTTCATCACGTCCCTGATATTCCTCTCAAGAGCCACTGCTTTTCCGAGCCCCAACCCTCATCCAACGCATACATCGTCATTCGTGTTTGCCTTCGGAAAATATTTTCCCCGGCCCAGAGTGTAAACCCGGCTTATACTCGTGGCTATCAGTTTCATATCCGGGCATATTGAATCTGGCAAGCGTGGCGATAAACCGGTAGAAGTGAGGCAAAGGAAAGACTCGCCTGACACGAGAACTATACCGACAACTGCGAATGCCGAGTGCAGATACGGTGAAAACGGCACCCGGAAGGGGGGCTCAATGAATTATTGAACAATCGTAAATGACCCGATAGAGAGGAAGAGCCGCGTTCGATTAACGATTTAATCGAGCCACTACATCACCCTGTAGCTCCGAATCGCAGTACGTTTAATCGAATTTACATAAGATCCGTGGAAAGGGACGGGCGAGAAGGGATAAGGCTGCTCGGAGAGACTGAACGGACACCGAGCGTCGATCCTTTGCTCGGCGTGCGCATAAAGGGACGATGAAGAGGGGGCGGAGACGAGGGTTCGAGGGAAGATTTTCCTCGGCGTTCTCTCGTCCTGATCGTATAGTTCCTCGCCGGAGAGCAAGAACGTAAGCCGGAGAACCGGGCTGGATCTCGCCCAGACGGAGCATCGATGTAGAGGTGCTGAAAACCTCTCAATATGCATGGGGTGTCGCGGTTCATTCCGGTGTGCCAGACTGTAGTAGCGCCACGGACGACCGAGAGGCCCGAACAGGTCGAGCTTTCGAAAAGCACCCGAGCTACGAGCCGTTGCCTCGATCGACAATACGAGCTATTTCTTACGGCGAACGTACGAAGGGTTCACACGTACTTTCGGAATAGAATCCAACCCACTACCTCTATTCTTCTTCCCATTCGAAAAGGATCTCACGCCCGACAATTTCGCTTGCGTAAATTTTATTTGCGTCTCGTACAATTTCAATGTAATTTCATCCTTTTGTAGTTTCTTTTTTTTTTCATTAGATACATTTTTTAGACTTTCGTTGCAGCACTCTTGTCAAGAGTTCTCATTTGGCCGTTCGGTTTTACCGATTACTTGAGCCATCTTTTTTTTTCCATAGTTATTCAAATTTTCTGCAACGTCTATAGCTTCGTTTAATTTTTGGATGAGATCTTCGGGATCTCTGGGATTGTTCGATGCTGCCCGACGCTCAATCAGACCTGCAACTTGTTTATGAGTTTCTGATACCTTCAACCTCCGACCCGTACCGTTCATGTTTTTCACCTGCCGCGTACTACCAAATCTCGTTTGGATCCCATTTCGACCCCATACAGTATACGAGTCGCGTGTATTGTGTTCGCACGGCAGTGAAAACTTGTAGGGAAGCGAAGAAAGGGCTCTGCGAATGGTGGCAAGCGGAAAGGGTTTACAGAGCTGTAGTGGCATCAGTGAGAGGGTGTTCTGGCTTTTCCTCCGGCAGGCTTTCACCCCGTGGAATAACACATTTTCTTAACAATGTGCATCGCCTTTGCGCGGCACGTGTATCGACTACGATCAGCGCTGTTCACCCGTCTCGTCTGACTGCTTCGTGCCGTCTCTACTGCGGCGAGAATCTATAACGCACGTGCATGTATACAGTTCTGTGTATGCCGGGTACGCCTTCATAAATGTGATTGGTTGGCTCTGCGGCTTTGGGATACGGAGTTCAATGTAGCGACGATATGCGATAGAACAAAGTCGAATTCCCGGAAAATTATCATTTTTTCATTTAAATTATATGAAATAAAGTCTGAAATTGGCTGGCCGGTTTTCATAATATATGAAATGGAATTCGATATGGATGGGCGGCAGTTAGAAACGCTATTGACGAAGGATGACGGGTCAATCGGTAACCGATGGGCAATCGTTAAATTTTTTCAAACAGTGACATGCTTGAAATAATGATAATTCCATCACATATGCTATAATTTCGGCAGGTCGGTTTTCGTATGATACGGAATGGAATTCCACACATTTTTCATATTTATTCTGCGTGACGTCACCTCCGGTTAACGGCGAAAAACTATACCGCGCGTGAATGCACGGTAAAAATAAATTGTAAATTTAATGTACTGGAGCTTGAAATTTGCTTACATTAAGTAATGTAAACAAAGTAACATTAATTGAACATTTATGTACTTATTATGAAATTAAAATACCAGATATCCAAATGAAAAATCTTTTGTCTGAAATTTACAAAAATTATCATTTAAAATAAAAATTCGACTAAAAACTTTCAATGCAGTTAATAAATTTTCAAACAAAATTGTTTACAGTGTGTATACAGTTCTGTATATGCTGGGTACACGCATTCATAAATGAGGTCTTCAAAACGTAAGTTTGAACGTGATGTTACAGAGAAAGTTGTATTTTTATTTTTCGATGACTTTTTATATAACGAGGACCTTGAGAGCCCTCGAGTGCCACGCGAAGCACCCGATCGCTAATTTTCAATTATTTTTATTAATGTGCTTTCGAGATTCCGATATGTATCGTGACACCGCAAATTTATTGCGACGATTCGTAGCACGGCCGAGACCGCAGCATCGAATAGGGACGACGTTATACTCCTCGGCGCATTTGTAGTTGTTCCAGGACACTTCAGAGGTAAGGACGTCGTACAACCGAACGCAAAGGGTTGACAGCACGAGTGCTTGCTCAAAGGCACTCTCGAGTCATGGCGACAAATACCTCTGGTTTACAGTTAGTTTCATTCAACTGTGAACTATACTACAGCGGGATAAACACTCCAGTGGTTAGAGAATGAAACCAATACTGCTAACAGTTCCCATGCCAATTTTTTTGGTAGTCTCTCAGACTTACAAAAATGAAAACAGAACGTGAACTATTTTTCAATGCCTGACTGAGGAGCTCTTTCGAGTCTTACTTGCCCTCCAAGTGAAGTTATGTTAGGTTTTTTCTCTCACGTTTGCATACATCAAAAAGACAGTTTGATGTCGTCCATTTCTAGTTTACCTTCATTAATTACAAACACATTTCACCAGCTGGTGAAAACGTCACATCCAAGGGGTACGCTGAGACGTCGAGAGGTATTGCCGATGGAAGGACGCGAAGAATTCACTGAAGAAGAGAAATACGCGAAAAGTGTGAAAGCCAGTTGCACCGAGAGCGAGGAGAACAAGGATAGAGGCGAGGCAGAAAAAAGGGGAAGGTTGAGAGCAAGGTAGAAGGGAACAGGCTGTGGATGCGCGTGGAAGAGAGAAGGATAAGAAAAAAGAAGCTCGAGGCGATGTTTAATGCAAACTCATCGATTCGCCAAACCCTCGGGACATTTTTCTCCCTCCGGTGTGGGAGATTCACGTTCGCGCCGAGCCGAACCGCCTGCTACACTGTAAGAGTATACCACAGCTCCGAGGTTTCTCGAAGGCTCCGAGCCCGCCCGCGTCTGACGCCATGTTACGGAAAGATTGCGGGCGAAGATTCTATGAGTGATGATGGCCGGTAAAGTCAGATGCGTGGGGGAGGTTGAATAAAGAGAAAAGCAGGTCTGTTGGGGCGTTAGGAGAGAAGAAGGGAAGGCGATAGGACGAAGCTTTGGGGAATATGAGCATCGTCAAGCCCCTAAAATCCATCCTCTTGACCTCGACCCACGTCGACGTTTTTCCCGTTTCGTCATCCCTTCTTCCCTCGTATCCTCATCTTCTTTCTGTTACATCCACGTACTCTGCCGGATGGACTAACCCATGCGGTCTTTGGCCTTCGGGCGGAAAACCAATAACTGGTCCTTATCATTTTCGAGTCTCCTTACATGCTCAGCTGGTTCGATCGCCCAAGAACCGTCAGCAACAGCACTACAAGTCATACCCCAATCTCGAAAACTTCGGGTAAGAACTTGTGTGATGCATCGCGAGTATGTCTGGAACGAGCATCGCGAAAACGACTCTCGCTTCCTCCTGATTGGGCGCATAATTTTCTTCCATCGCTCCACCGCTGGTGGACGAGTAAAAGATACCCGAACGTCCGGAAGTTTCCTTCGCTCTTCTCGTTTTCTCCTTCCAACGAGCTCTCAATCTCCTTGCCCCCTCTATATTATTCTCATCTCACACTCGCCAAGACTACCGGTGCATACCGCCCCGGAGAATGAAACATCTCCCGGGCGGAACGAGGAAAAAAATGGTTTCCGTGGTGAAACGCCCGGAATAGAGAATCAGAGGGTGATATGGTTCTCTGGACCACCGCTGCTGCGGGTAGCCAGCCGGCTGTTCCTCCAGTTCCAGGGTGCGATGAAGCCCGGGAGTAGTTTCACTGTCCCTCCAGCCGCACCCCGCACGATCCGTCCCACCGTGGTAACCTCGATTCATGACCACCATTAGTCTCTTACGAGAGACGATTTCGCGTTGTTATCTCGACATCGTATCACGGACCGAGACTGCCACGTTTATTTTTAAATAAACGTTATATTACGTACGGTATACACCGAGGGTTTATATATGTATATATTCGAGCGAGAGCTTGCCGACCGGAAAGATTCAGGAATGTATATACATGTATGGGGACTATATTTATTTTTATTTTGGTGGCCCCTGGGCGTGGAGAAGCAATGACCGTGACGCTCCCGATTCATGGTTCTTCATGTATTTTTCACGAGGAAGGGAAAATGTACGGATCGAGATTCCCCCGTGGGATTGGTATCTTCGGGACGGAGCGATCGATTCAGATGCATGTTTGGACATCCATCCGTCTAGTATGAAAATGTAACGGAGCGTACATAAAAAAATGGAATCAGAGCGAACAACAAGACCATCAGGGTAATTTTCGATTCTGAAATATCATTGTTAGGACCCTGAGGGGGTAAATGGCGAATGAAATTTATCACTCGTTATTGTTCTCGTCATGGTAGTTTAAACAAAAAGATTTTGAGATTTTGAGAATTATTTTCTGTGCTTACTTTCCACGGCACTGTCATTGTTCAATCTTCGTAGAAAGGATACGAGATTGGAGCAAGTGGAGAAAATACAGGCATCGGTAGTTTCCACCGCGTTTCCACGATTTTTAACATAAACTTAAGTGCTTCTGTGTCCCTGGTGTTGGCCAAGAAGCGCAACAAACCGTAGCTAGCACCGGGATGTCAGACACCTTGGCAAGCGTGGCGGAAAACAAAAAGACTCGCCGCTGCTGTCGTTCACCCCTGGCGCAACCCCTGTGGAGCGGCGATGCGACGGCGAGGATGGAAAGGAACGAAAATATAAAAAAAAAAAGAAAGCAAAGTGAAGCGAAACGCAGAGAAAGCATGGAGTTCCTGTGTGTGCTCGGCTATAGTGTGTTCGGCTTTGGCCGTTGGTGTTGCGTGTTTGCGCTCAACGCGCCGAGACGGTCGCGGGCTCTCCTTCTAGTTCTCCCTATCCCGTTCCACCCCTCTTCGCAATCCAGAAGTGCTCGTCTGCTCGACAAGGTCCGCGACCACCCTCACGGATCGTTGCGCCCCGCTCCGCGCAAAAGAAGAGCAAACAAAAAGGGATGAGGGTTCTCCAAGGGTTTGCCAGTCTCGCTGCTAACTCAAACCCCGCTTTTTTTTGCGCTTTCCTCTTTATCCCCAGTAATTCCTACACCCACGTTCTCTCCGTATAATGATGATTTTATAAATTGAAGCACTTAGTTATGAATGCACCGAGGTGGTCTCCATGGGCTCGAGGTTACCAGGACGGAAATTGTCGTAGCCCGAGGGATATCGAGTAAGTTTTAGTGAAAAACTTTAAGTATCGTCCAAGTCACTGCCACATCTGGCGTAATGTTTCTTGGATCTTGGACGACGAAGCTCTCTCGTTTGTCACCGATTATGCATTTACCCCAGAACAGGTCGACCACTTCAGATGGGCAAGCTGCTTTAGTTGACCTCCTTCGCCATTCAGCCGATACCTTGGCGTTTTTCAACGGTTGCTTTGCCTAAGCCAACTCTCTCAACGACTTCCTCATCGGACGAGCGACTCCTCTCTTCGTAGCTCCGACATGTTTAAATCATACTGTCGGCGAGAGGCACGGAAAGCCAGTGAGAAGAAGAGAAATATTGCTTCTCGCAGTGTCTATTGCTGCCTCTGCTGTATTACTCTTTCTTGCTCGATCGTTAATTGCTCCCGACGACGTTGCACGGAACGGCAAAGCAAAGGAAGTGTACAGTTCAGCGCTGCCGGGTCGAGCGAAACTTGGCAAGCCTCCGGGTTGAGGATGTGCTCTGCCATTCGAATGTGCACGACGAAGCATCAGCACCAGGGCGAACCGAATAAACGTCGCCATCGTCCCGCAATATCCTATCCTCTCGCGACTATTCCCTCTAACTCTCGCGCATCCGACATTCCTTTTCACGGCTCAGAAGTGGCTGAAGCCGTTTTAGAAAATTCCATCGCCATTCTACCGATATTCTTCGCGGTTACGAACCTCCTCTTTTTCTTCTTTTACAGGAGCTCAACCCTTCCCTTCGGCATCCGTCGACCTCTGTCACGCCGCCGAGGAGCATGACCTTCTTTCCCAATTCTGTATCCTCCTCTCCGATTCCGACAGCCGTTATTTTTTCTGCTCTCCCTCAGCTTCCAATGTTCCTGAGTACGGTTTATCTTCACAGAGAACGAAAGATTTTATCGGTAATAATAAAACGTAGCTATCGTATTCAGGAGACACGGACATGACACTCACCGACAAATTAATAGTCGGTAAGGCAGAGCTCTGAAGCACAGTGGAACTTTGGAACATGAGAGGAAACGATAATCTCAAACGTGATCGAAGTTTGGAATGCGAGAGGAAAAAGGAAAGCGAGGAATTCGAAAAATAACCCGTTCCGGCGTTGGAATGAAAAGATCCGAAATACGAGGCGATGGAACACGCTCGCTGGGATGACGGGGGAGGAAGGAGCGGCGATAGTTTTCCAAAGAGGAACGAGCTTCAGCGGGCAGCAAGAAGAGAAACGAGAGACCGGTGTATCGAGAACGAGAATCTCCGGAGTGCCGGAAATAAATAACAAATTATCAAAGCTAGCGGGAAGAGGTAGGAATTTTTTTGTTTCTTTTTGGGTCGTAAATAAGAAACTGCCAGCCACCCCTTTTTCCACCCGTGTGCTCACTGGCCACCTCGCGTTTACTCTGTCTCGGCGCGCAATGCCGCCAAGTGGTTCGCGGGTAAAATCAGATGGCTGTAAATCGTTGTTGGGGGAAACAGCAGGGTGGATGTTTGGTAGGTGGTTCCAGTGGGTCGTTGGGAGGCTGACGTCGGGTCTCGTGGTTCTGGATCGCTAGTTGCGGCTCCCGTTGAAACAAGAACACTCGCTTCGAGAGCGGGACTCTCAATTTTTTGTTCTTGTTTTTTTTTTTTTTTTTTTTGAATGTCGTGGAAAGAGTTGAAATGCTGTGTCGTCGGGACGAGTGGAAGTCTCGGTGGTATGGTACGTAGCGGTTTTCTGGAGCTTGCGAGCGTTCTCCACCCCGCCGGTACACTTTATCTACTGCTCGATACTTCAGACAGCGATTCCGGTCCTTTCTTCTTATTACTCGTAAATTTTACTACGAGGAAAAGGTTCGCGTTGCACTTAAGCTCTCTGAAAGCAAGGCAAACTGGCGTTACACGGACGATCTTTGACATGCTGATTCTGCATATTCATGCGAATACTCCGAGCTTCCGTACGAACCTTTGTGTACATGTACCTATATTCTTCATAAGTGTAGCAAGAAAATTAAGTATTCTCATGCCCCTAGTTTAAGTTTAGAGCAAACGTATGCTGTGCCGGGCTGGCACGCGCCCTATTTTTTTTAACATTCTGATATGAACCATCCGACTTTTCATCCCCTGGTATTGAGGGAACTTCGACCGGAGCGGATCCCGAAGGGGTCTTCGAGGAATTTGCCTTCCGCGTGAAGTTGCCTTCAGTTACCATCATAAGCAGTCAGGCTATGGAAGTTGAAGAAATTTATGCTTCCAGTTTCCCATCTCCTCTCACGCTCGACCTCACTTTGCGTAATTGTTTTCTAAAGTTTCATGCTTTTTTTTTAACTTCCTCTGTTCCCCGTCATCCAGTCCCGCAGTGTATGAGTTCGCAGTAACGAATTCATATAACTTTATTACGGAAAATAAGCGGGCTTCGAGAATATTTTTGGCCAGACGAGGTAATCCTTCCCAGGATCGGTATGAACGCGTAAGTAATCCACCGAAGCGTAAAACGTGTTTCAAAAAAAAAAAAAAAAAATGAAAATTCATTTCTACGGATATTTCTAAAGTTTTCCATATCCCTGTGTAGGAGTTTCCGAATAATTCCATTAAATACATGTTTTAATACAATACATTTTATGTTTCGAGCCCCAGTAAAGAATAAGCTACGTTTCGTTGGATACACCAGGATTCACACGACAAACTGGTAAAAAAGAAATTTGTACAATTCCACCCACCTCGGCGAGGCTGAAAGTTTTTCTTCCCTCGATGGGAATCCGCAGCTGATTTAGGTGGAAAAGAATGAATATTAAACCCCTAACGGAGCCGTCAGGATTAAAGTCCATGCGACCTTCCTCATCCTCATTTCCAATAAATCTCTTGGATAAATATTTTTGTCTTCCTCTCGGCTGGTTTGCCGTATTGCCAGGAGTGCTCGGGCACTCTCTCTATTTTCAATCTGCCATCTCATAGTATTTTCTCTTCCCGCCACCCCAGCCTTGAGCTGAAATATCCATCGCCGATGGACGGTACAAATTATAGCAATCCTGGTAATACAAGAATGATTGGATGGCGTCGTCCTACTTTTATATCCTTTGCTGGATCAACCACTGCTATATCCATTGCACTGTATTTCAGGTGCACGAAGTCAACTCATTGCGACATTTTTTCCCCGACTTTCTCGAGATTCCGTTGAGTTTTTTTTTTTTTTTTTCAATGTATTCCAGAAACTCGACGAGAAGGTTGGGTTCGTTTGCTTCCAGAAAAATTGCTCCCGAATGATTTGAATGTTTCTGCATTAATCTACCTGCTTCTGCGATATTTCTTCGTTACGTTCACCGCGATGGCCTCCGGTAAGGAATTATTTTTCAGTACGGAGGTTCAGACACTGGATCCTACCCGAACAATTTGTTCCCCTAAAGTAGCATTGCTACTGATGTACGTATTAAATTTCATCTCTTTTACCGTCAAAGAAACCACAAATGGCAGTACCGCAAGGAGGAACCGCAACAATCCTGCAGCTTTGGCATACAAGTAAGATGATTGCTATACTCGTCTCCGATCGCAGGAACGTTGCACAAACATCCGAAGTATTTACCTCCATAGCTTTCGCGTCCAGAAAGATTATTCTCATGCTCGAGTCCGATCGCAAGAAGATTGCGCAAACATCCGAAGAGCTCGGGGGAAAAAAAAAACAAGATGAATAAATCCCGGAAAAATAGTTTCAGGCTGGTATGTACACGTTCTTCGAGTGTATTTCCGCAACGATGCGAGGAAGCTGAGAGTTACGCGAGCAAAGAGAAGGGAAGGTTGGAGCTTGCAAACAGCCTTTCGCTCGGCCTGAGAGATGAAGAGAAACGTTCTATTTTTCTTCGCCCATTCCTCATCGGCCCGCCTCCCCCGCTCACTCGTCGAATTAATGGTTCGGGCGTTAATTGTTTGCCGATCAAATTTATTCGAGCGCGAGGAGGTTGTGCCAGCGGGCCCGTGACGGGTGCCGTGGCAAGGCCGAGGTGTGAGCCAGAAATCGGCGAGGCTCTAAACCACCGCTCTTCAGCTACTGCTACTGTTTTAATGGCGCTACCTCGGGAGGGCCCATTATCTCTTACATACCTTCGCGACTGGGCGGGGGGGGGCACTGAAACTCTCCGGTATTTACATAAAATCTCAGCCCAAACCGACGGGCTCTCGCACCATCGCGCTACATCGAAATGGTTTTTACCATCCACCTTTTACCATCCTATTCTCGAAAAACTAACACTACCGCTGTAGTGTAACGCTCGGTATAAACGCAGACGGGTATATAGTGTTGCTCAGGGTGCTTCGACCTTTCGCGCACTGCCTGATATTTGAATTAACGAAGCTCATTATTCCCCCCCCCCCTCCGCACAAACCTGAGAGAATTCCAGCCAGGTTACCGAGAGCGCAGCCAGTTCTACCAGCAGTCGAGAATGTACGCCTACAGAATGTACTGAAGTGCGTTTTACTCCGGCTCTAGTATTTGACGTGCACCAGCGGCGCAACGTTCCTGCAAGTGCAATGTGCTTCTCTGACGGCACTTTAACCCGACGCACACACTTATCGTTTCGCACCCTTGTTGAATCGTGCACCTTCGTCGATGCTGAAGTATAAAACAAATAGCCACTCGAGAAAACGAGTCGGCATGCATTCTCCGCGCCAGCATGCATTAGGCGCCTCGTCACGGATTAAAAAAAAATTTAGCATAAGTTTATGCGAGAAAAAACATTAATTGAAGAATGACGCTGCGAAAGGGGGATTAAGCGAAGTGAAAGTTTATTTCAATGAAGATTGTATTTTGTACGAAAAGCTGAGACCAAAATTTTGAGGCTATGGCTAGGTCACGGTTGGATGAGAGGCAACATTCACTTCTGCAGCGTCCGTGCCACTCACTTTTTAAATCCATCATTGCAGCAGTAATTTTTTTTTTTTTTTTTGTAACCAGAATTTACAGCGCTCCGAATAAATTAGCCAATCGCGAGATCTGCTGAAAGCGGTGCTGTTTGCTCAGCGGAGCGTAATATATCGAACACGGCAGCAGCGAGCTACAAAACCCCGTTCGTTCGTTCGTTCTCAGCCCCTATGATTAAGTTACGTACCGCAGAAAAGCTTTTCTGCGTTCCTACCACCACTGCCATCGCCATTCTCATTACCACTACAATCCTCCGAGCAAGTATCGCGTCGTTTCGTCATATACGGACCTACGTGCGTGTGTTATATAGCGTAGCCGGTAGCGACGCAGACGACGCGACACCCAGGAAGTTTAATATTAATTCCTGGCGAATGAGGGGTCGCCCCGTGCTTCTCTGGCTCCGGGGGAGACGGACCGTTCGCCAAGTCATAAAGAAAAGACGTTTGGACGACGATTGGATAATCCAGCCGCGACGGACCTCGGCGAGACCGGGAACCGGCGAACGAGACTACGATGACGATGTCGAGCTTTTCTGTTTTCCAGTGGATATACAGATATACACATATATGTATATTTATATATAAATTTTTATACACTCACAGTTATGGCACGGTGGTCGTGAAGACGAGATGAAATTGTTTTCCGCTTAATACAAGTTGCATATAACGTCTGTGAAGTACTAGATTGTACTTCGACGAAAATAAAAGTTACCGCCTAAAGTCGCTCGCTATTTATGGGCTATTTATCATTCGCGGACAATGTAAGGAAGGGCTTTTACATAAAAATTTTCAGGCTCGAGAATCTCGAACAGAAAACATGTTGGAATAATAAAGATAATCGAATATCGAAATTATATCGATTGCGCTCTGGTTGTGCCTGGCGAGCTCATCCTTTGGGTTTTGGGAATTCGTAATTTTATCGGAAGTCTGCGAGGCCCAGAAAGTAAAGAAAAAACGAATGCGGAGCTACAACGAAATTTGCAAGTTGAGTAAAATTTGAAGATATTTGATTATGTGTGTATTAATGTAAATCCCTGCTCCGATCAGGCTGTGGTGTATGGACTGGAATTTATCCGTACACTCGAATATCCGTGCGACGATAAGTAGATGGTGTGATGAATTTTTATGAAAATCCTTATATACATTGAATTCGGACGCAGACTTTTTATATAAGGAAACTGAGTTTTACACGTTAATTCGACTCCAGTGATCGCATGGTAATGTACCGACGATAGTCGAATTATCCTCCGGAGATTTTCCTACCAGGAGCAATGCAGTCGGTAGGGTCAATTTTAAGCGGAAAACGAGAAACTTTGCGGGCTAATTCGCCGAAGATCATTTTCCTGACGATTTAATGGACGAACCGATTTAGCGGCACGCTCGCGATAAAATCAGAATATTGTTATAGAAACGGCATCAAGCTGTGTACCAGGCCGCCGTCTTGTCACCGTAATTCGCCGAAATGTTCGAGCTCCGTGCCCATAAAAGCGCGCTAGATTGTGGTCGCGTGCGTGTAAACGGGCGCATCGAAACTGAGACTGCGGCGAAACAGCGGTATCGTCGACAAATTCGAGGTTGAAACATCCGCAGCTATTAAACAAACCGCGAATCGATAACCGCCGAATTGAATTACAGTGATAAACGCATTGCACGCAAATCCCGATTGGAATTAATTCGGAGCTGTTGAAGGGTTTAAAAGAATGTTGTTGCGTCGCCGGCGAGTCGACACGTGGAAAAGTTTGAAATCCGACGGAGGAACTTTCGGACAAATTGCAGTTGGCTGTGAAATTCGTGAAATTTCCTAAACGACGAAAACGAAACAGACTGTTTCACATACTGTTACATTCAAGATATAATTAATAAAAACACTTAAGAAATTTTGCGGTACGAAATAAAATATGCTTTGACCATTTTTAAAAATAAATTTCATACGCATCCAACATATATCATCTCCCACACGACAATTCTCCCAGAAGTGTCTTAAAATTACCGACCCATGAGGTAAAAAAAAGTACTTGCAATGCTTTCTTTTTCGAATGTCAGTTGCAGTGTCTGCAAGGGTGTTGCCTGAATCCATCTTCGTATCACACACGGTTCTATATCCAGCGCACGAAGTTTACTCAGGATCGTTACCATATTCCGTATTATTCGTAGCAACAGCGAGGCTGTTTCTGGGGGGGAGGGTTTACATATTGCGGACGAAGTGCAGGAGTGCACACGCGCACCATAAACCGCATACCCGACTCCATACGCATGAACGAATCTCATTAAACTCTGTGCGACCTCACCAATGCACTGGTAATCGTGACCGCCTCCCCCCACCCCCTCAGGTACTCGGGCACCGGTGCGACATGCTCACAATATCTGGAACAGGGATGAGCGGGATGAGATGACAGCGACAGGGGAATTTCGGGATTCGGAGTGTTTCCGAGAAGGCCCGAGGCACTAGGTGTACGAATGCCGCGACGGACAAGCCCGACGTACGTATGTGGCACATGCGAGGCACACGATGCTACACAGAGATATACAGGATGATTCAGATTAAATTTCAGGTCGATATACGCCGATAACTTGATCATCCCGAGCTGAACGGGACTCGGTTATTTTTTCAGTAGGTACCCAATAGTAATTCGCGATACTAGTGCGAGAAAGCGTATTTAGACGAAGGTTGGGTAGTTTGTTCCACGAGTTGGATGAAGTACTACAACGACTCGAGGCGAAGCCGAGTATTGTTTGTAGCGCGCGAGAAGAGTTCTACCTACTTCACAACCGCCATCGGGAGTCCGCTTTTCGTACGATTATCGTATAATGTTTTTCGCAACTACAAATGCAGGAAATGTGCGACTTTTCGTGCCTGTAAGGCGTGGTAACTCGTGCGAGAAGTGAAATTAGCGTGCGAGAAGTAAAATCGGGCCGATGTGCGCATGCGCAGCGCCATTATAGCACGCCTTGCTATAAAGCGCCACTTTTGCCACGCCTTGCAGGCACGAAAAGTGACACTTCTCATGCATGCGTTGCAAGAAGTATATAGGTATAGGTACACCATCACGATTTGAATCAGCTGCCTGACCTGTGCGAACTTGGTGTTTTTCACACAGCTCCCCGCTGACACGTTCGGCAATGTGCGAGAATTAAATTTTTTCGGATCGCCCCGTACAGGGGGGAGTGACTGTACCTTCCAGACTGCAGGAAACTCGCCTACAGCGCCTTCGAGTATATATGCCAGACGGCTCGAGTATTCGAATGGGAATACTTGGTTCCTCGAACATAGTTCGATAAAACAGTACCGCAGCTGCGGCGAAGCTCGCGATACCGCAACCAGAGTTTATGGAATCGAGGAAAGAATTTTAATTCTCACCGCGTCTAACCGGCTCTACGGTGGGCACGCAACCGCGAGCGAAACGTTAAGAATTCACCTCAACAGGAATACATTCTCTAGCTTGGGAAAATTTATCGGGATAATTGGTGTCGCGTAACCATTATATTATCCTCCCCTCCGTGAAAAGTGAAAATTCAGCAAGGTACCGTCTCGTACAACAGACAATAAGACATTGAACTTCGTGAAAAATAAGCTAACCTCCCCGTAAAAATTGCACACTCCAATGGAATGAGAGAACGAAAAGTGGTTTTGAAATATTGAAAGGGTGAAAGAAAGTATGAGGGTTGCGAGGGTCGAAAGAAAAAAATGGTCCCGTATTTATTTTTCATACCCTCTTCGGACATCCTTAGAGTAAAATTTTCTCGCCGCCGTACGAGCGAATTATTATTCAGGCGGCACAGAAGTCCTTGTCTCTCACCCCTTCTCGACGCGCCCAACCCGCCCTGTCGTCGCGTCTCGTCCCCAGGCTTTTCGAAATTCCCTGACACGTTTTAACGATTTCTCTCATCCAAACAACAATAATTATTATTCCAAACACGGCCGCTCTTTCGCGCCCCCTTCCCACTCGC
This sequence comes from Stenichneumon culpator, assembly GCA_964017025.1. NCBI lineage: Eukaryota > Metazoa > Arthropoda > Insecta > Hymenoptera > Ichneumonidae > Stenichneumon > Stenichneumon culpator. Next base: position 12,815,687 of record OZ024780.1, on the reverse strand, counting down.
CATACCAGTTCGTGGCTTATAGTTCTCTATACTGCACACGTTCGCTATATACATGCTCATATATACGTATATACCTACTAGCGAGTTTTCTCAATAGTAGACACATACGTACGTGAAGCACGCGTTCGCAAGTGTCGAGCCCGGAAAATCTCATGAGAGAAGTTAGTTCGGTCCTGCATTGTACACGGTTTTGCCCCATTTTCCCACCCGCGTAAGCTTAACAGATTAAAGCTCCGTTGAGCTTTCGGGGAAAGATCAGAACGAGAGAGCACCGAAAGCGATGGAATATAATCCGAGCTTTTCCCTGCCACGTATATACACGCGCGCGCTTATGGCGCTCCCCGTGAGCTTGCGTGTCGCGGTTCCTAATTACCTGACAAACTTTGAGACAACGAAACGAATCGGACGAGGGTGCTGCGATGTCGCCACGCCCGCCGCCGATCCTGTTTACTCATACCAACCTCCCGGTCTCCGCACAGTTTACCTCTCGGATTACGGATCCGACGATGGAAACTCTCTTTGCCGGAGAGAAAATGAACGCGGGATGAGAAAGAAAAAGCTTTCACCACAGATATCAAAGATAGAGGCCGGAGGAAAAAGTTCATGCGTCGCCGTTCTTCAATGCCCGACCCGAGCCTCTCAAACTTCTCTCGAATAGCGGATGGATTCAGCAAAAAAAAAAATTTAAGTTCAAAAAGCGCAAACTCAAGGGACGACTGTGTAAACGGAAATATCAGTTCGCGATAGGTGCGCGCATTACGAAAAACTATTTATCGGGGGTTTAAAGTTCTAGGTTTCTCGAATGGTACGGAGGATTCCCAACAGTCCTCAGACTGCGCCTCACGTTGTCCAGGCCGAGGAGTTCGTTCGATCGGACAAATGGAATAGACAGTACAGTGCCTACGCTAGAAACGTGTCTCCAAAGTGCGGAACAGGAGTCTCCCCTCCCTCCGATGTTGTTTCTTTTTTGCCACTTTCACCGCTGCCATTCTCAGTACATCCTATATAACGCCCCCTCTCCGCTGCCACCCTTTCCCGGGCTTTCCTCGCCTCCGTGCGCCCCGAACCCGCTCGACTGAATCGAACGAAACCGCGAAACTAAAAAAGAATAGATGGAGTATGAAATAGGATTTTTCCGGCGATAGAAAGTTCTTGCACGATCCCGCACTATTCGATACAGAAAAAGCGAGTGATAGAAAAAGGGACCGAGGAAAGAAAAAAAAAAACGAGAAAATGTGAGGACGGCACGGCACCGCTGTGTCGTGGCGAGGAGGAGCCAACGAGTTGGTCTGTGCAGAAACTTCACGGAGTTGAGGACGAGAAGAGAAGAAGTATCAGGAAGTGAGGGAAAGCTCGAGCAAAGCCGAAGCTTTACTCTCGGACCCTTTTAGAGTGAATCAAGAGAAGTTGCGACGGTTAGCTAAGGCGAAGAAGATTTCCCGTGACAATACGTACACGGTACAGGTGAGATGGCGACAGCGGTTCAAGGCACGCAACCATATATATTTTTCCATTATATATATATATATATATATATATATATATATATATATATATATATATATATATATGTTTGGAAGACCATGTGGACCAGTGGTTCTTAACCTTGGGGATCCACAGAGGGTCCCCCGTCTATTTTGGGGGTCCATGGAACCGAGGTTAAGAACCGCTGATGTAGACTATGTACATAGAGTGACGCGTCGACCGGATGTCTTCTGCACACCGTCACCCCCACTGTTGCACGGTACATAGCTACCTCAGCAGAATAATATTTCACCACCCCCGAGGTTCTATATATCCCTCGCACGAACGAAAATCTTGACTCCGATAGTTGTATGCTCACGCGGACATATCGGAGGTAATTTTGCGAAAGCGGTGAGGCAGACGGTACCAACATGCAGCCGAGCATTTCAATTTTTATTTGCTGGAAAACCGGGTTGTATTCAAGAAATACTGTATGCAAGAAAACTTGAGAGAGCGTTTCAAATTTAGTTTTCTTTTTTTCTTTGAAAAACAAGATTACATTTAAGAATCATATTTAAGAAAAATTCGAGATGTAAAGCCCCAAGTAACTCCGTTCAGCAACGAAGAGAGATAAGAGAACGATGGCTGAAATGTCCACACGCGAGGAACAACGCGAAGGATAATCGAGCGTCTTCGTCCCTCGCGAGGGTTTCAAGTTCCGCGTCGCGACGTTCGCGCGCAACGATTCAAATCTCTCAGCGAAATCAAAGTCAGGCACGTAAGCAATACGACTCGACAGTTAATCCCGCAATGCAGCGCTACTGCGATACCGGGTATCGCGCGATGGAAAACTGAAGAGTTCACGAGGGCGCAGAGAGCTTAGGAAGCGAATCCCAAGACCGTGGAGTTGTAAACTGGTTTATGCTGGGCGAGTTATTCAATCCGGAGCGATAAGTGAGAATGAAATAGAAACGCGGAGATAGGATCGAGCAGAACGATTTCCTGTAACTAAAGAGCACGCAAAGATGAGAGATAAAAAAAATATAAGTAACCCAAAAAAATTAATTAAAATTACTGATGCGGAGTGAGAAAAATTGGAGGAGAGAATAGAAGCGAGAAAAGATACGGAGCTCTTGGGGAATTCGGCAGCCTTGAAATACGTGCCAGCCTGATTTTACTGTTGACTTTAACCATTATGATATATTACCTGGGCAGTTGTGGCTTCACTCTCGGAATGCCAGGGTGAAGTCGGAGAGAGAGAGAGATCCTGGGGTTTCCCCTCTTTTCAAGCCACGCCGGCCGCTTTCCGGCTCTTTTCAGACTTCGGCTTTTCAGAATTGTTTTCGTAAATGAAAGCTCCGGAAAGCGCCGCTGCCGAGAGGCGCAACGGAGGCTGCTGAGAGTTTGGTGCAATTCTGGCACCAGCAGACCAAAAGTGAAAGAGTGGGCCAAAAAGCGACGGTGGATTCTCAAGGAGAGGGGAGAGAGGGGAGTCGTTACACAACGTTTTCATTGTTAGTTGTTCTACCTACGTCAGGGTTAGTTACTCTCCCTCGGACTCGCACTCCTTCTGAAAACCGGTCTCGTTACTTCCATTCTTCCTCTTACTCTCTGCCTACTCGCTTTATTGCACTATTTTTACCTTTCATTCGACAACCGGAATGAGCAAGAGGGCCCTTTTGCGACCGAAACTCGACAACTCTGCCTCGAGCCCGGGGACTCTGTTGCACGGTCGTCGGCGAGAATCTGTCCGACTTATTCTTCTTCGATCCTCGTTTAATCCACTTTTCCTAAGACCCTTGTTTTCTTTCCGACCCTTTGTCAGAGAGTTCTACACTCGCTGTATGCATTTCTTTTCCACCCCTTATCAGAGAGCGCTACACTCAGTGTACGTATTTCATGAGCGTGAGGCTGTATTTACTGCTCCTTGGAATTTATGAACCGACGGAATGACGTCACATTTATCGAACCCATAATGCACCTCGGTATAGTTAGACGGAGCGTGTTATTCGAGTCGTTGTGGTAAACTTATATGCCCTTCTATACTGTATGCTTCAAGTAAAAGTGCGCTTTCGAATCCGGTATTTTTCGAAGGAATACATTGAAAACGGTCCTTGGTCTGATCGCTTCCATTTTTGTCATCCACTCAGCGTTCGGGACATCTTCTATGGGATGATGTAGCCACGATCTAATCAGAGCGCGTAGCTGCCGAACAAGTCTTCAAGGACGTACACTCGAAGGACTTCGGCTCCGACGAAGTTCCAGATCCTAAGAAGCCCCGTGGGATAGAGGTCTGACCATATCGGTCCGTTACCACTGGCGGTTCGAGCGGCTGGGTCAAAGATCCGATCGGTCGCCACGACGCTCATCTCTCCGGCTGTGCTGCTCTTACAGGGTCCCCGATCCTCATCTCTCTGGTGGCTTGTGATTCCGATTAGACTCTCGGTAAGGTCGATCGAGATCAGTAGCTAGCCTTCCCCCGCCCCCCCCCCCGCCTCACCCTGTCGTGATTTTCTCCAATCCCGCGCTTCTCGAACCGATAAATTCAATTCCCTGCATTTTCCAATACGACACATCTATAATAGCGACTTTGATATCTGTCCTTTGAAGCGCAACCCATTTTTCTCAACAACTCCGGAAATCAATTTTGTTTTATTCATATTAGGGCTGTAGAGACTGGCCGGTCCAGCCGGCTGAAATATCTTATCTGGCTAATGGATTTTATAGTTTGGCCGGCTAAACTATTTTAGCCGGCTAATCCGTTTTAGTCGGCCAAGCTATATTAGCCGGCTAAGCTAATACAGTCTTAGAATTTTTTGACGAATTTTTATTTATTTTTTTCTAATGTTACCTGCAACGTATTTCGAAGTATTTTTGCCTGCTGAACATGAATCTGATGTCCTCTTTGGCCTAAAGTACAATGCTACATTAAGGGGCTCGATTTTACGCACGAGAAATCGTGTTTTTGGGATTTAAATGGAAAATATTGGATTGGGAGTAAAATAATTGTTATATTCGTAATCAGCGAGGCAAAATACATCGAATATAGCTTTGAAACAAAAAAAATCGAATGAACAACGTTTTTTCAATTTTTGAGCCAATTTTGGAAAAGCGTCGATTTTTGTGACTTTCAAACGCCGATATCTCGGCTCCCAATGGAGCTACCGAAAATCCAGGGTACCCATCGTGTTGTACGGAAAAAATACTCAGTATAGGGCCTTGGCCGAAATTTTAGAATCGTTTTATCGTGCCGTTTGAGGACGTTGAAAAATACAAAAAATGGACTCGAAAGGCCTTGGAATTTTTCGATGAAATTTTTTTTTGTTTTTGATTAACTGCCACGTATTCCGACGCATTTCTGCGCGCTGAACACGAATCCGCTGGCCTTTTTGGGCTAAAGTACATTGCCACACTAAGGGGTTCGATTTTATGCACGAAATGATGCACCATTTCATGCACTTGGCCGGCCAAAATAGCTTGGCCGACTAAAATAGCCTGGCCGGCTAAAATAGCCTGGCCGGCTAAAATAGCTTGGCCGTCTAAAACGGATAAGCGGACTATAATAGTTTAACCGGCTAAAACGGCTCAGCCGGCCAAACTATAAAATCCATTAGCCGGTTAAGATATTTTAGCCGGCTTGGCCGGCCTATCTGTACAGCTCTAATTCATATCGTTAATGACGATTCTGTAAGTAAAATGCGAACGGAAAAATTATCCTCTTACATCAAATGTAAAATCTAATCCATCGAAACAAGTGGGCCACAAACAAAAAGAATAAAAGTTCGTTTAATGCAATTCCTGTTCGGCCTTTCTCTCATTTTGTACCCTGGTCAACACTAATTCTAATACTTTTTCATTTTTTTCCACTGCTGTACGCGTCGATTTTTCGAGCGGGGCGGACGCGTTATCTGCCGGTTGACCCGGCCCGAGATGTGAAGCATGGCCGGAACTCCGGGTCGAGCGCCGGCCACGAACTCGGGGACATTGAGAAAATGGAGTATGGATGAAAACGACGAGAGATGTTTGAGAGGCTCGGAGCGGGCTGGCCACCAAGCTGGTGGTCTTATGCTCCACACGCGCACACGCCACCCGTACTCCGTCGTCGACGTCGTCGTCCGCGTCGTCTCAGTGCGTTCGATAAAGCCAGAAGGCAAAGAGACGTATGCCCGGTGTCCACCGAGAAACGACCGAGAATGAATCTTCCCCATCGCCCGGAGAGCGAGGCCAGAGTCAGCCGGTGTACGTGTATGTATAGGACTGGCATATATATTCGCTCCTCGTATACCCGGCCGCCCTTAATCCAACTGGCAAACAAATTACACGAGAGTGCGCCGAGCAACCCCGTAGAGCGGTGGTAATAGTAATAGCGGCACTAATAGCAGTATAAACCAGTATCCATCTTCTTTCCACGAAAAGAGGACTCCGAGCTGCTTTGTGCGGCATCGCGATCAAAAGAATTTCGCGAATCGCACAGTATGATGAGCGCGATGCCAAGGGGCAAAAAAGCTTTCAGACCCGGTTTCCCTCGGGACTTTATACCGCGAGTTAAAAAATTTCGACTGAATGGTCGACCAACAAATTTTGTCGAAACGTTTGCGTACTGAGACTCGATTTTCACTGGCTGTACCGCGTGTGTAAACCTCGAAAGGATTCCTTATTGAATTTTCACCGTGAAACGGACGGCCGGGTCTTCAATATCCGACGTATTTTTACTTTTTTCAATTTCATCGAGCATTGGAAAATATGAAAAAAAACCCTTAATATAAATTGCCATTTGTATCGAACGAACCAATAACTTTTTTCACGAAAGCTATACGATATTATGCTTCTTTTTTATCAATTGAAATGAAAACAATCTTTTCCGGATTTCATTGTTATTTCTTACACTCTTTTGCGCCTTCGTTGATTCTTTTGCGTCCTTTACTTTCGATTCGCCGAATCGCGCTCTTGGGAATGCACCATCTACGGTAATACTGTGTGCGCGGAGAAATGGCTCGGAGGGAGACTGTATCTCCAACCGCCGGGGCGGCGGTTTAAGCGCGCATATTCCATGTACAGAAGTAGATTCTGAATGCGCAATTAGGAATAAAAAATCTCTCAATGGGATATTCACGTTTCGCTGTTCAATCCTCTCGTCTGGCAGCCCAGCCGAGCGTACAAACACTAAATTCGAACGTTCGAGCGCCAGGGAATGGAAATATGTTGTGTGCTTTCATGCTAGTTTTTTATGCATGTGTGTGTGTGTGTGCGTCAATGGTGTCGAATATATTTGCACGGACATCAGTACGAGCCCCGACCATCTCTCAATAGACCTACCACATCCCCACACCCTCATCAAATTACAATACGCTTCGCCTCGGTCCGCATTCGCGGTGGCACATAATCGCGCTCGCGGACACCGCCCGATCCCTCGGGTGGCGAATGCAAAGCAGCATAAATCTGAAATACGGAGATGACAAAAAAAAAATGTCGAAAAACTGAATATATATATTTTTTTCCTCTCAGCGAAAAAATTAATTATTATTTGATGAATATTCATCATGATATGTCGAACAGGACGACGGTATTAGCCGATATTCTATGCCATCGTGCCAAATTGCGACGACGAGAATTTTCTCGCCTCTCTCGGAATAATCTAATTTAATTGAAAACAGCATCACTGTGTACATCAAAGCTAAATTTTACAATGGAATCAGAGAATGAACCGTGAGCGGGAAAAAATAGTTTTATTTTCTGACCTAAAACTTGATCCGTTATTATGTCAAATTATGTGTCCCAGCAAAATAATAACGGAATCATAATTCTTGCTTCTGGCTCGAGTTGTTGAAAGGTTTCCAATTAAATTTAATGAACACAGATGTGGCTGTAGTGGTAGGGCGTTCGCTGCGAGGGATTTCATATAAACGGTCACATGGCAATTGAAGTGTGTGTTTGGAAATTTCAAAGGGAGACTGTTGAGATTCGTTGCGCGTCATAAAAAAGCCGTTGCATTTTCAACAAAGAATATTCACTAATTAATGATGTACTGTGGAAGCAGGATGAGGGCAACTATGAGGGTACAATGTATCAAATATCCCGGCGGATTGTTTGGTCATTACTCTGACCGAATGAAATGGTTGAAAAAAAAACAACCTGATGTTTTCTCTGCAAGCAAAAAACGAAAAAAATATAAGCAGTAAACAATACCAGTGGATACGAGAAAAACTCGTGTATCCGATGAAAAACAGACTACTCGGAAGCTACAGCTCATTAATGTCCAGTGCGCTCTTGTTTTCATCGATAATAAAAGAAAAGAAAAAAGAAAACAGGAACCTGCACTTGAACGTGCATCGCGTTCGAGAAAAATCTTTTTTTAACGACCGAGATATTGTCAATCCGGTAAAAGTAGTTCGTATTTCAGTTAATTCTTGTACTATCTTGACCTAGTACTCGACAGTGCAGTTTGACACACACGGCTTCCACACAACTTAAATGGGTAAGTGAAACAGAGTCGACCGTGTGTGTTTTTTATTTTTTATTTTTTCTCCTCCCTCCGTTTCGCATGCGATGCTACGTTTTTCTCTCTCTTTTCTCAATACCGTCGGGAATATCGAGGAAACTTGTTCCGAGGTAATTCAGTGGTCGGCAAAGCGTGTAAGAGTGGTAGATGTGGAAGATTTTCCCGGCAGAACGTTCTCCATAGCGAAAGCGACGCCTCGTTGCTGCGACCGGGTCGAGGATCGTCGATGTTGCGGTCTAAAAATTTCTGTAAGGATACAACGGTGCAGTACGCCAGATTTTCCGTCCTGCTGCTGGCTCGGATGGCAATGGTTGTTCCGTGATTGGATTAACTTGGTTACGGGCGAGCGAGGGGTGCAACGATAACGAGATCGAGCGAGCGAGAACTTTTGAAATGAAGACGAGGGAGTCGCACAGGGTAGAGGTGAGTAAATAAGGTTGGATAGTGAATCGGGGTCATACCAAGAAAGATGGTTGACAAATTTTCAAAAGCTGTTAAAATTACACCAAGTAACATCTGCCGCGCAATATTAACAAAGCGTAAATTTCAGAAAAAAAATCACATAATTGATTCGTGATTTATGATTCACAAGAGTCGACTGTTCGAATGCCAATTCACAACTCGGAGGATAAGAGTCCTCAGTGCAAGATTGATTTGCATTGCGCCGCTTCAACTTTCAATGGGCATAGGCATGTTATTTACCTACAGACAGATCGTCGGGTTTTCATCGGTGAATCAAAAGATTCGGTGCATGAAACGAAGACGAGGGAGTCACACAGGGTATAGGTGAGTAAATCGGGTTCGATGGCGAATTGGGTCATACGAAGGAAGACGTTTGACAAATCTTCAGAAGCTGTTGAAATTACAATCAGCATCTGCCGCGCAATATGAACGAATAGGACAGCTTCGACAAGGGAACTTAATTGAAATAACAAAATATATCATACAATTGATTTGTGATTTATGATTCATGAGAGTCGGCTGCACGAATGCCACATCGCAACCCGGAGGATAAGTGTCCTCGGTGCAAGATCGATTTTCATTGTGACTCTTCAACTTTCAATGTGCAAAGACATTGTCATTTACCAACAGACACCTCGTCGCGTCTTCATGGGTGCATCAAAAGATTCCCGGTAAAGAATTTTGAATGTGATTGAGTCATGGATACTGAGAGTGCTTTCGTCGTGGCTCTTCCCTCTCGACCTCGTTCACACAGCCCGAGGGATTTCTCCGAGCCTGAGAGTTTCCTTCTCATTCTCCGCGGAATGCTTGTGCCCTTCTCCGAGATGAGAAGACGAGTTCTTCGCCCGCGGTAAAATTAATCCGGCGATACCAGTATTACATTTAGATGTTCACGAGGCAGCTCTGCATCGCGGATTTCGCCCGGAGCCCGGATGCTGGGACGGAGATTTCCGCGCATTCGAAATTGTCACTTTATTCGATGAAGCACCCACAGTGAAGACGGTGAAGGGGCTCTTAAGATCTCCTTCATGTATATATAGGTGGATGCTCCCAACACGATACCCGTCGCTCAGAAACCACCCCCGCAGATTCATCCCGTCCCTGCGACGCACACAGCGAAGTAGCAAAAATGAATACCGTCAGCTTTCTCTTCTCGACGGAAAGAGGAAAATACATCGACGAAGATGAGACTCGATGTCGTTATCGCTTGTACAAGCTTGCGCGGCAAGTCCCGGAGAGATTTCTTTATCGGTGAAGTTTTTACATATTTCATCTTTCCAATTTGAAGTTCATACATAAATTTTGATCTTGTTCTCTTTGTTGACACCGAATAGGTAAAAAAAAAAAATAGAACGTCGATTCGGCGGTTAAGCGCGGATGCCTGAGATCTCTTTCATAAAATTTCGACTTGGATTCTCGCAGCCACCTGGCGTGACGATTACAGTGACTGCCGATTCAATCCCAGCCGAGCGTGCGCCGTCGTTGTTAAAATTTAGGATGCAATAAATATCTTGATAGTTTCTCGATGAGGCATGAGCCGCCGCCGCTCGATGACGATTTCAGGGCAATTCGTGTGCGTTATGAATGCCAACAATGCTCGACACCCGGTGAAGCTATCGGGAGACAAATTTTATAACGCCACATTTGCCGTATGCAATATCTATTCGTACGGTATAAAATTGTCTCGAACGAGAATCGGCTGGGAAACGAGCTCAAAGGAGCGGGTTTGAGCGGGCTTGAGGGGGAGGATGCGGGATGGACCATCAGTGTCGTTATGCAATGCGGTGCCAGCAGGTGCCTGGAGAGATGGCGGCGAGGAGTGAGTGACGATAGAAATGGCAGTGGCTGGGAGGGTAGGGGAGGGAACCGGAAACTACGAGGGGAATGAGGCGTGCAGAGGGTACTACAGAAGCGAACTCCGGTGCGAGCGTAACGACTGCATTCAGGGAACGCCAGGAAGAAGTGGTGCCGCCGGGTGGGGCAAGTACTCGCAATCGTCGCGGCGTTTCGCATCGGGTTAGGGCGTTTCGTGTATCGATATTTGAATTCCGCTACGATCCGCAGTTCTATAACTCACAGATATCGCTCTTGTGCATGCCATTAGAGTAATGCCGGGCACACAGTATCCCGTGTACACCCATCATAGGTAAGCACGTGGACGCATGGCAAATACGCGGACACAAAACTCATTTCTCATCGTGCCTGTAGGTGGTCGAGTTGCAAGTTGGTATTGTTTTTGTTTTTTTTTTTTTTTAAACGATGCAAATTCTGCATCTCAGAAGTCTAATTCGATCTAAGTTTTAGAAGGCTAATTCGACTAACCGGAAACACGAAGTTTACACTGAGAAAAATAGCTTTACGTATTCCTGTCACGATCTGCATTTTTATTTAATTATAGATTGAAACGAAGAGGAAAAAATGGTCAATAGTTATCCAGCGATTGCACACATCGCGCTTGGAGCAACAAAAAGAAAGGTTGAATTCACATGGCTCGATGTAATCTTGATTCCTGCAATATTTTCCGGGTTTATCCGTACGCAGCGATTTTTATACCCTCGGGGTTTATTAAATTCTTCTATTCCTTCCTTTTCATTATCGTGCAACATTCGCACCTCCGAGCGGAAGATCCGCTTGGCTTACTCCGTTATTTCCGATGGCGATGATTCGCTCCCGAGGAGCGAGCGGGCGAGAGAAAGAGCGAAAAAATCTCACCGGAAATTGGATGGTTGTCGTGATGCGGGATACGCAGAGGCGACAGTGACTGCCGACACGCGAGAGGGATGGAACGGCATCTCGTCCTTCGAGGCACGGAGTTCCCATTGACGTGGTGGTAACAACGCGTCGCGTCTATAAAACTAGATGTATGTATGTACTGTACATACACGTATGTACAGTACATACATGTATCTGTGTTCGCCGAACCCAGAGGATGGGAGGATTCCATCGGGAACAACGATTGAGAGAGCTCGAACACTTCTGCTACGAATCGTTGCTTTTGCAAGGGAGCACATGGAACGATTATTGCCATCTCCACAGGCATTTCAAAAGCGTGAAAATTGACGATTTTTTTATATCACTCTATTTTGTGCCATCGGCAAAATCTCGCACGGAAAAAGATTCCTGGACACAATACAATTTCTACTGCTGCACCGGAGCGAACAAATTGTTTCGTTATGTGAAAAGAAGTTTGTATTGTTTACAGGAACGAGCCGTTTATTTCAAATCGCGTACTGCAATTCCGCTGTTATCGCGCGTCGACCTTCGTCATTATAATGATGAGTTTTATATTTGCAACGACACATTGACGAACAGTGCGTGTCACTGCGGTAGTTCTTCTCGCACACTGTGGCGTTGACTGAACCACTGCTGTGCGATATGCAGCTTATATCTATGTAGATGAGTGCACCGTTATTTATTGGGTTGGTAGAAAAACTTTTTACCTCTTCCGGTCGTGAAAAATCGAGCGGGCGGAGTTTCCGGTCATCGGCAAGACTCCACATTGCCCCAGTTGGGCGCATCGTTGATTTCGAAGCTTTCATCCGGGCACTCGTATAGTTTCTCGCTTTTTCCCATAGCCGGCAACTGTCGACACTTGATGTGAAAATGAACAAAAAAAAAAGAAAATAAATTGGGCACGCCGCATTTTTCCAGGGTGCCTTTCCGCTTGCATGCCCGTCATTTCTCCGAGTATCTGCGAGGAAATAAAATAAAAAATAAACATAAAAATCTACGCGCGTCATAGAGTTAATGACAGTGTTACTCGTTTCACCGTTCACGATCGCATCTCGTATGGTGTACACGTTACTCGTTAGCCACCCATGTGTGCGCAGATGAGATTGACACTCGACGAAAGAATAAATGCTAATCAAGGCGCTCAGCAGCCTGGGGAACAATTTATGCGACGCACGAGACGATTTTATTATCCGGCTCGTCGTGTTCGTGGCGCACAGACACGCCACACACATACCTTGCAACAAACTAATCATCATGGCACAGCAGCCGCAGCTCGTTGTTTCGAAACAATCGTAATGTAAACTTCTCGTCCTTAGCAAGATCCACGAAAATTCTTCGATCAAGAATTTCGATAATGGTTAGCGCCTCGCGATAAGCCGCTATGCAACAACGAGAATTTCATTTATGCAGAGTTCTTGATTGCAGATCCCGTGGAATGTTTAGTTTCACTGGTTTTAGTGTAGGACGTTGGGTACACCGTGGGGCACATAGTTTCCCGAGACAAATACAATGTCACGTACTGACCCCGAGTTCTCAACTGCTAACGAAACTCCAAAGCTGCACGAGCATTAAAATTGTCGTTTATTTGCGAATTGTAATGTCGGAGATCCAAAACACTTCCGAAACAATAATCGCACCCTGAACGTGCCAAAATTGTATGGTATAACATAATAGGTTAATAGCAAAATATAATTTCAAGCGCGGTAAAGTTTCTGTTTTCCACATACATAATTGAAAAACCGTTTGACCGTAGTTGACTCAAGATTTTTCTTATTGCTGCATCTGATAAACCTACCATTGATCGAAAACGTTTGCGCGGCGCTGCGGAGCGATAACAACGGCGACGAAAAAAAAACAGCAATCTCGAACTGATTGCGGGTGCATCTCGAATTGACTGATGAAAAAATGTCGTAGTGTGCTGCCGTGATAATTCGTTGGTTTGGAAGATAGTGATAGGGATTATCGTCACACGGACGTGCTGCGAAATGAAGTGCTTATCTCTACGATCGCATGCTCATAGAGATTGGCGCGCAAATATCTGTCTCATCTGACGATCGAATGTGCCGACGGTTTCGAACACTCCGGGTCCACTCCAGATACATTTGGAACGTATCGAGCATGTTCTTGTATCCACTTTCCTGTGTTCCTTCATTCACACGTTTCTATCACTGACTGCATTCGAGATACGTTCCAGAAAAAAAATTAATCTCTGTAACGTCACTTCCGATTTCAAAGCTAATAAAAACTTTGAATCGTAAGTGAGGTCTCGCAGATATTATTTGAAAAATTTCGATGTGACATCACTTCCAATTTCACAATCTCGATTTTTGACCCACTGACCAACCCATTTCTGACTGTCCTTTATGAATTTTTCAAATAGCGTGACAACGAATTAGAATTCACAGAAATTTACCTATCATATATGTATATCACTGTCTTATTTGCAGTTATCGCGACGTCCGTCCGGTTCCATGCGTTCGTGACATTAAAATTCGACATGAAACGGAAATATTCCGCAGTCGTATTTCGATAACAACGAGGAGCGAAGACTATACGGGCGTCGAAAATGTCGTTGCAAACACCGATCTGGTTAAGCGTAGAATTTGTGGAAAAAGTACTAAAGAATTCGGAAAGTGATGACTCGATTGAAGTAAAAGCTATTGCGACAAAACCTGCAACCGAGAATGGTGATAATTACATAAGTGACATGATACGCGTCGGTGTCGAATATTCGCGCAATAAGTTTGGTCATCATACAGCCGAAAAGAAGTCACTGATAGTGAAGATTGCTCCGACACGCGACAGTCCCAATTACAAACTGGTAGGGAAAGATACCGATTTTCATTGATATTATAATTGAATCATGCGACAAATACTGACAACTAACACAATGGCATTCACAAACGTATCTAGTACACAAGTGTATGGAAAAAAATCGATCTAATCTGACCTAGAAAAATGAGCTCTATCCATCGATTATGATATAATTAAGGTTAAGGAGACTGCAGTGTTTGAAACGGAAATAAACATGATGGAGGACACACTGGTGAAGATGAACAACCTTTTGAACGAGAAAGATTATCGTTTAAATGCGCGTATGCTGTACGCTGAGAAAGGAGATCCTTCGTTCCTCGTGATCGATGATCTAGTACCAATGGGCTATCGCATGGCCGATCGAAAGACCGGTCTTGATATGCAGCACTGTACACTCGCAATCAGAGGATTGGCCAAATTTCACGCTAGTTCTGTAGCACTTTGTGAAAAGGTATAAAGATTCGAATAATTTGAAGTCAAAGGCCACCCAATTTGACATTTTTTCCAGGAACCGAATCAGAAACTTTCTTTTTGGAGGAGCTTTTATCACAAGGACAATCCGGATATTGTGAAGAAATTCTATACAGATGGAATGCGAATGCTTTCCACTGAAGTAGCGAACTGGCCAGAACTGGGATCCAGGTATTCTATGTCTCAGGGAAAAGCCCCTACAAATTGAAATGTAGAAAACATTCCAATACACATTCGAGTCAATATTCCGGCTCTAGTCGTCTCAGGCTGTTTGACCATTTTTTTGTCTCCGAATTCCGCTAATACTCGAGCTCAAAGTGTCTTTCAAAGAACTGCGCTTTACATTACCTTGAGGATTTTCCTCCACTCACGACTTATTTTTTACAGCGCCAAAATATACTCAGAGAAACTATTAAAATTGTCGACCGTCTGTTACGAGAGGGCATCCGAGTGTGTCAAGCCGAAGGATGACGAGTTCAATGTGATAAACCATGGTGACTGCTGGGTCAATAACATACTTTTCCGATACAACGAGAAAGGTGTTGTCACGGATCAAATTTTTGTAAGTGATATCTGGCTGCTAATGGGAATGACATCTTATCAAGGATAGCGACTTTTCACTAAAAAAAGTCAACTCCCAAGTGACTCACGTCTTTCGTTGAAGGTTGATTTTCAAGTATGCTCCTGGAGTTCGCCGGCTATGGATATTTTGCACTTTCTTAACACGAGTGCCTCAGACGACGTTTACAGACGTCATCGCACAGCTCTTATCGAAGAGTATCTGAACATGCTGACGAAGACAATGGTGAAACTTGGCTGCAAGGTGAAACCACCAAGCATGGCAGATCTGCAAAAGAGTTTGGAGGATCATGCATTTTTGGCAGTTTTATCGTCAACATTGGGTTTGGCATTCGCCCTCATTGACAAATGCGAAACGAAGAATCTCGGCGATATCGTACTGGCGACCGGTGGACACGTCCACCAGGCGTACAGGTCAGAAACGTATTGTAAGATGATGCTGAACCGGCTGAATGATTGGAACAGTCGAGGATTGATTGACGCTTGACATGTTGCTTTTGCGATATATTTTATAGATAAAAAATGTAGGATATTCAATCATTTGACTCGGAGTCAGTAAACGAATTTAAGAATAGGCTGGACATGTATATGTTCACATGATATTATGTATGTTCATACAAAATTTATAAAAATTTATAAGTAGAAAAAAAAATGTAATTCAGTTGACGAGATGCAGATTTTATAAGTGTTACACTTTGTTTCTGTAAAGTTTGATGATAATAAAAAAAAAAGAAATTACTCATTTGAATGAAATATTTCCGATTTCGAACTCGCAAGATATTCAACGAATGAATAATTGCAATCTAAAAACCGAAACTAATTGACCGGGCACTGAAATGTTGATAAGTAATGATGCAATACTTCGCGTATGTGGTAGTCTTCCACTGTATGGATGAATCAACAGCAGCGTGGTGGGAGTAGATTAATGGCGATACTCGTTCATTACACACGAGTGTCGGAGTGCAAACAAGTGACAGTATGATCCAAAATGTATTCAGACGCGCAAGCCTTCGTCACTGTGGAGTTCATGGAGAAAGTACTTAAGAATTCGGAAAGTGACCAGTCAATAGAAGTGAAGGATTTGAAGGCGGAACCGGCCGTTGGGAAAGGTGACAATTATGGAAGTGAAATAATACGTGTTAGCGTAACATATTCGAGAAATAAGTCGGGTAGTAAGGTAATGGAGGCGATATCGGTAGTAGTCAAGATTTCACTTATGGCCGACAGTGCTGCAAAAGAACTGGTAAATGGAAATGCATATTATTATTCAAATCATACGGAATGTTTAATTATAGATGTATGCACTCGTGAGTATAATGCCTCAGAATTCTTACTTTTCTTATCGTTTTTGTTTAATTGAAGATAACGGAGTTTCAATCCTTCAAAATGGAAATCAACATGATGCAAAAAACGCTAGCTCAGATGAATGAAATTTTGAACGAAAAGAATTATCGTCTGAGTGCCAGAGTCCTGTACGCCGAAATTGGAGATCCTTCATTCCTTGTATTGGAGGATTTAGCACCGCTGGGTTATCGTATGGCCAATCGAATGGTCGGTCTAGATTTAGAACACTGCCGCCTCGTAATGAAAAATTTGGCTAAATTCCACGCCAGTTCCGTAGCAGTCTGCGAAAAGGTACGTGTTGCTTAACGTATTGATCTTCCGATTTATTTATTTAAATTTGAGGCTGATTATTTTTTCCAGGACCCGAAGTCGAAGACTTTGTACAGTCCGGGCCTTTTTCATCACGATCGTCCCGAAAGTTGGAAGCAGTTTTGTGTAAACGGAATGAGAAGTCTTGCCAAGGAATTACTCAATTGGCCAGAACTGGGCATTAAGTATGTGACTCAGACTGTCACATGCTTCTGCAAGCTTAAATCTAATTTTAATAATCTAATAATACTTGCGCTAATTAGAAGGGCTTCATCATTACTAGCATTTTTCAGTGCTATACATGATTATAGCGCTCTACGGATTGCAGCGCTACCATTTCATTCGTTGATTTGTTCTTATTTTTCACAGTCAGCGCAGTTATTCGGAGAAATTATTAAAATTTTCGGAAATCTGTTACGATAAAGCTGTTGAATGTATGAATCAAAAGCGGATCGAGTTCAATGTGATGAATCACGGTGATTGCTGGGTTAACAACATGCTTTTCCGATACGACGATGAGGGAAAACTTACCGATCAAATTTTCGTAAGTGCACTTAGTAAACAGATTAGACAATAAAAAAACACACACACAATCGTGTCAAAAATTGATGAATTAAGAGCGCCAAACACGTATTATCCTATTGAAGCAAATAATTTACAAATAAGGGGCCAAATTTTTGTACGTGAATCGTCAACGTAAATCAGCGAAATTCAAAAGTCTCTATTTCCAGCTTGATTTCCAACAACCTGTGTGGATGTCACCGGCCATCGATATCTTGACCTTTCTCAGCACCAGTCTCGCGGAGGACGTCGATCTGCATCATCGTGAAGATCTTCTCAACGAATACATGAGCATGTTGACAAAAACCATGTCGAGGTTGCGGTGCAAGACGAAACCACCGACTATGGAAGCTCTCGACAAGAGCTTGAAGGACTATGAGCTTTACGATGTAATGACGTCGTGCTTGTTCCTTCCAGTCATACGCCTTGACAAAAGCGAAGTAGCAAACTTAGGCGAAATGTTGCAGACCGACTACGTTAATCCTACGTACAAGGGACAAGCGTATCGCAAAATAATCCAGCGGCGACTACCCGTGTGGATTGCGCGCGGATTAATTAGCGATTGAATAACACGTTCTTGAGCGTAAAAAAAAACGGAGTGGCGCTGAAGACACTTCACAACCATGCTGAGATTTACGTTTGACACTACCTGATATTATAATTATTGACATATTTTAGTTTATTAAACTCAAGGTTGAATGACAGAAATCCACGTTTGGACTGCCTTTCATCTATAGAATAGGGCATTTGGAACAATTTAAGTCGCGTGACTAAAATCATAAGGACGTATGTTCTATGTATAAGCATATGAAATACGCCTTTGTGTGCTTAATCACACGACATAACTTTCAGTTGAGATTAATATTTGTTAGGAAATGTATTTGGCATCCAGTCATGTCAGTCTTCGGTGATGCTACCATTGAATCCCGCAAGATACGAAATAAATATATTATGAAAAAACTGCAACGACACGAGTCATTCGGCGGTCGACACTTCGTTTGTTTCATTTCCAAGTTACTAAGCGAATTACCTCTATTCAGTCGTGAAATACTGATAACACTGAAGCTAATGATGAATAGACGATTGAGCGATATAAAAAATGATTGAACGTGTGACTATTACGCCGGCAAACCTCTTGCGCAGAACACAGCACGTCGAAATCACTCGGTTGTCTAGTTGTATTTATGGATGTTGCATAAATCAAGGCAGGTATAAAATGCGGTGCACGAAAGCACATTGATGAGTTTGCGAGCAAAAAAAGGAGAGGAAAAAAAACGTGCATGTTATATGAAGTCAAACTATTGTCGAACCAGCCACACATTGGATATAGCATAACCCGATTAGACCGGTAACAAATGTAAATAATAATTTATCGCTCGTACGTGTGCTGATTGCGCAATCGTTTCCCGTACATTCCTCGCAGGCCATATCATGCAGGCTGGCAGCAAATGCTTCACAGTGATATAGCAGTGGAACCCCACGGATACGTACAACGTTTATCCGTTATTGTCTTCAATTGACAATATTGTCTGGGTGAGGGGTCTCTTGCGAGCGCCGACGTCTCGGCTTTACGTAATAAAGAAAAGACGAAGTAGAAGATTAGAAAATGCTTTATTGCTGTGTAACTCCTCACGAAGGAATGCGAAAAGCGATATGATCCGAAGCGGTACGTGACGCACATATCTCGCACGGCAAGTTCATCGCGTGACGATAAGTGTTGTTCATCATTGCCGCTGCGAAGAAAGTATAATTACCGCCCCGAAACGCTGGAATGAACCGACGCACGAATGTCCTACGTTGTTTTTTTTTTTTTTTTCTGAATCGAAAGGCCGAAAATATCACCCGCGCTGCGACGGGAACATAGACACGGGATCTAATTATAAAGGACTTACATTACACGACCTCACGGCTATTATTGACTTCAGTATAGAGAAATACTCTGCGTAAATTTCGATCATGCTTCTTTCCAACCATTAAGTTCAAGCTGTAGATCACCATTTGGTACCTTATTTAACGGTACTAAAGAATGCGAAATTGGCACTTTACCGCAATGGTTACGACGGTACGGTTGAGATCACATTAATCTGATCAAAAGTCATTATTTGCGTTAAATGACGTGTAAAAATGTGACTGCTGTGAAGCGTGAACAGTAAAGGCAATAAAGTATTACTAATTTATATCACTTTAGGGGAACTATTATAGTCTCGTCAACACAACATGTCAATTGAAAAAGTAGAACCGATAAAAGTAGAAACAAAACTTATAAAATTTTTATTCCAGATGTTTCAATATTGCTTTGAATTGATTAATCCATTTCTGTGATGTGTGGTAGAACCGATATTCCACATTTGCACGAGATTCTATGAATACACCACGCGCAGAGTACATTAAAACACAGACTGTAGGCAACACGTGCGAGGCTTAGACGTTCCATAGACCAGGTAAATACGCGAAGGCAGCATGACTCAACTGATTCGTTTAAAAACATATCGTTTCGAAGGTTAATTTTTTTTTTTCGATGTTGCCGTCAATTGTTCATTCTTTATCAACGTCGTAAGAATGACGCTGAATTTACGACTCGGAAAATTTGACTAATATTTTGGACTTTAATGGCCTCGGAAAAATATGATCTTTCAGCATTTCAGAATCTATTTGTTCCGCAAGATTCGATATTAAAGTCAGTATTCGGGTCAAGGGCGAAAGCCGAATCGGTAATGAGGCTCAGCCGCGATAATTCCACTAGGACTGAATGGAGTTTGCTGTTCGCTACCGACACCGCTTTTAACTTTTTTGTGCAATCTCCGTCCACAAATGCGCCAGCTGCATGCTCGGTGCAAACTCCTTGAAAAAAACTGTTGTACTTCCGTTTACCTTGGTCCTTGACGATAGATATCCTTTTATGTAACTAAAGTGAAAACCGTTGAAAATCGGCCGCAATCGATCTCAACTCTTTTTAATGCGTCAACCATTGAACGAATTGCGAATTACAAACCCTGCCTTGATTTATTGATCGTTTCATAGATATTTCATCCATGATTGTGCTCGGTACACTGATAAAAAGAATAGTATTTCCTACTATATCGAATAGTTCCCAGAGGTTCAAATAATATATATTTCATGGATTAAATCATAGTTGTTGTTGCAAACACGATTTATTGTCATTGTCGTAACGATAAAATGTAGACGTTCCCCTTGGGTACTATTTTTTATGGTGCAAAGTCAGTATTGTTGATTTCTAAATTTTGTTAATTTTTGGATCGCCGACTTGTGTCGGCCATGGCCGATCTTTGTGGAAGCTTTTCCTCTGGGACTGTCCCGATTTCCTCTCGAGACATTTATTTTTAAAAATAAAACAGTAATTTTTTAGAGACCAATATTTGTGTTTTTGTGCGATCGAACGCCCCTGACCCATCCACTCTTCCCTGGAGCATGACATCAGCTAGTCGCCAATTTGTCTTGTTCTCCTCGGTACAAACGGACGTAACTAGCGCCCTTCTAAAATAAAATAGAAGAACATCGGGGTTTGTCTGTTGTAGGCAATTCTCCGTACCGAAAATTGACGCTACAAAAATGGCCAACGAACGAATTAAAAACCCCACCTTGATTCATTGATCGTTTCATAGATATTTCATCCATGATTTTGCTCGAACGGTTCTTCGCTTAGCTCTTATGGAACAACCACCGGGAAGTGTATGACGATTTTCCGGAGAGACACGGAGAATGGTAAAAAAGCGTGACACAACAAAACAAGCACTTCGTTCCTTCTCGATACACGACACGCATAGCAACACCACCAAAGTCGACATATATGAACGGAGGGACAAATACTATTGCGCGAAGAAGCAGAGTAATGACAGGAGAACAAGAATTTTAGTTTTTCCCTTTCCCGGGTACGGCAGCAGAGTATAAATAAAGCTTGGTGTCTCATTGGGCGGTCAATCCGTCTGTCATTTTTCATCCTGCAGGTGCCGGTTCGCAGGTGAAGTAACGTATTGTCCTCGTGTTTGTCGACCACACTGTTTTTTTACCGGCAACGAACGCGCTTAAAACATAAAGTACTGCCGCAAAAACACCAAGGGCATTCGAAATTACGCAAGAGAGTTTCGCAACAAATTGCGGGTTGGTACCATCCGGTCTTGACCATATTTAACGCTGAAATTCTCGGATTCCGTCATAACGTTTGGGTGCTCGTGTAAATTCGATCTGCCGATCCGAGATCAACTTCGTCCCATCAAACGCAGTCGCGTGTTTGGGAGCCATATGTATTTTGTATATTGCTTTCCGTGGCGTATAATCATGACTCCACATAATTCGACATATGCGGTTGGCTCGGCGTAGATGGCCAAAGCCACATTTTAACAGTATCAACCTTAAATTTGTTTTCAGTATTTGAAAAAGACATCGAGCACGTGCGATAAGTGAGCTTCGAAAATGACGTTGCAAGCGCCGGACTGGTTGAACGCTGAATTCATGCAGAAGGTACTGAGAAGTTCAAAAAAGGACGAGTCGATAGAGGTGAAGAATGTGACGACGAAGGCGGCGACTGCGAAAGGTGACAATTACATGAGCGACATGATCAGGGCTACCGTTGAATATTCGCGAAAGAAATCGGGTCAGAATGTAACTGAGAAGATATCGTTGATTGTCAAGATGGCACCAAGCTCCGAGGGCCACAAAGAATTGGTAACGAGGAAAGCATATCTTCATTCGAAGCACAATCATGCCGCACAGTCGTCCATACACGCACGCTAAACACACTCGCGGGAAGATCGGAAATAAGCCTTTTTTCCTGTCCGCACCAATTTAACGAAGGTCGCGAAGGGCGGATTCTTCAATACGGAAATTGAAATGATGGAGACAACTCTCGACAAGATGAACAGATTGCTGAATGAGGGAGAATATCGTCTGGGCGCGCGTGTCTTGTACACCGAGAGCGGAGTTTCTTCTTTCCTCGTGATCGAGGATCTCGCCCCGCTGGGCTTTCGCGTCGCCGATCGACAGGCCGGTCTTGATCTACCTCACTGCATTTACGCGATGAGAGGCTTGGCCAAATTTCACGCCAGTTCCGTAGCACTTTGCGAAAAGGTAAGCGTACAGTTGTTTTCCTTGAAAGGTTGGTTTCTATTACTAAGACAGCGATATTTCATTTCTTCTTCTGCCAGGAGCCGAAAGTGACAAGTATATACAAAAAGGGTATTTTTCACGCAGACCAGCCTCCAGAGATGGCAATGCTTTTCATCACCGGAATGAAGAGTCTCGGCAAGGAAGTTGCTAACTGGAAGGAACTGGGACCAGGGTATGTATTTTCCTGGGATTCGGGTGAGGGCGGGAGATATCTGGTTCTCGATTCGAGATGCACGAGGTTCAGAGCACACTTCAACGTTACCGAATGCTCACTTGCCTCGTAACGAGTTAATCGAACGTATGCCCACAGTTACTCGGAGAAAATAACGAAACTATCGGAGGTGTGCTGGGTCAAAGCCGGCGAAGCTGGCAAACGAAAAGAGGACGAGTTTAATGTGATAAACCACGGTGATTTCTGGGTCAACAACATGCTCTTCCGGTACAACGACGAGGGCAAGGTCACCGATCATATTTTCGTGAGTTTTAAACGCGAATGAAACCGTGATGAGACGAGTTTCACTATAATGGGGGATCGATAGTTGCACCAGGCAACTCCGGATAAATTCAAAAAAATTGGAATCGCAACGACAATTGTCTTTTTTGCAGGTTGACTTTCAACTGTGCAGTTGGACATCGCCAGCTATCGATATTTTATACTTCTTGAACACGAGTCCCTCGGAGACGGTACTCTTGCATCACCGGGACGCGCTTCTCGAGGAATACATGAACACTTTGACGAAAACCATGACCAGAATCGGCTGCACGACGAAGCCACCCAGTATGGCGGCTCTGGAGAAGAGCCTGAAGGACCGGGAGTTTTATGGCTTGTTCGCAGCCTGCACGATTCTACCATACGTACTCCTCGACAAAAGCCAAGCCACGAGCGTCGAGGAGGTCATGGCCCAGGCAGGTACCGGTGAAAACCCGGCTTACAAGGGCGAGCAGTATCGGAAAACAATGCTCAGACGCCTACCTGAGTGGAACGCTAGAGGACTACTCGACGTCTGATACATTGTGTATTATCTAATTTGGGACTGTTAAGAGAAGCAGTATTAAAGACGCACCATAGCTTTAGGCGCATCTTTATTCTAAAACGAACATTGATGGGAACGGATTCACACTTTTATGGACATGTGGCATAGGTACATTCTCAAGCAAGGAGACTACATCAATATGACGAAAAACGTAGCATGCAGAGCCAGCACATCGCCGCAGATATTTTCAGTGTCCTTAAATGAATTATCTGAGTATCGCCGAATTTTTTGACATTGTTGCGTTTTATGCAGAAACAGAGGCTTTCAGAAAGTATTATATAGATCAATTTTACTTGTAAAATAATTTTAAGTATCAAAAATAAATATGTACAATGGAACTCCGAGTAATAAATCTATTTCTTCTTTGCACTTGCCCTTCGAACATTTAACACCATGATCTTATGATCGCCAAGGATACGTCTGAGATTGCCAGAAACGATTTATTATCGATTTCACCGGTTTGAATCGCGATCCACAGAATATCCACAGAATAGTATATTAGAGGAATAGTTAACACACACGAAAAAATAATTTCGTAAAATCGGAATACGAAGTTTCGTAAAAATAATTTTGTTAAATAAGTGACAAACGCGTTTGTTTAGGCTTAAATGTACAAACGTGTTCTTTTATTTCCTGCGTCATTAACAAATTTAATTTGTACTTTCGTTTGTAAAACTAAAACTGCATGGTTGCGATTGAAAAATTAACAAATAAAACATTGTGGACGTTTGCGGACAATAAGTTGTTGTAAAAAGCACACACTTTTTTACTGTGCAGAGCCCGAGACTGGTTCTCCTGTAGGGACTTAATTGTATAATTAAGAGTAATTAAGGTCTCGGAGGTCCCGGGAGGAATCTCTGGATTCTCGAAAATTGGAGGAAAGAAACAACTTTCTAAAATATATATATAAGATGTACATAGCAATGATGGCGCACGGAGACATCTGCTCCACTCAACGGCCGGAATTAACGAACCCGTTGTGGGACTGTAATTTACGCACAGGAACCTCTTCGTGCATAAGATTAATCAAGATATCAAACAACAATATATCAAAAGAGTCTGTCATCAATTCGTCGACTGGGACAAAAGCCTGAAATTTATGTATGAACGATGAGATTACGAACAGGCGGAGGTACACGGAAGTAGCATGACGCGACTCTTTTTATTAATAACAGATCATTTCGACGCTTGATCATCGTATTTTTGTAATTATTTTCCCATCGCCCGTCAATGTCGTAAGAGTGACTTTGAATTTGCAACTACGCATGTGCAGTCAACATTTTTGCAATTCATCGTTTCAGAAAATAATGATTTTTTTAATAACATTTGAGACCATACCTATTGCGCTGAATTCGATACTCGAACCGTTATCGAGATCAAAGGTGAGAAGCGGGCCGGAAATGCGGCTCGGTTCTGATAATCTCTCTAACAGTGAATAGGCCTTAATGTTTGCCACCGTCGCTGTTTCAACTTCTTGTCTGTGTGCTCGATGCATCCGTACCGATGCAACCACGGTCTCAATGCAAACGCGTTGAAAAAAAGCCTTTGCCTTCTCGTTCACCTTGACTCTTGATGCTGGAGATCTTTTTATGTAACTCATCTCGCATACGGGTTTAACAATCCTCCTTTGTTTAAGTCCGGTCGCGAATGCGCCACGAGGGTCAACTGTTTGCGGCACCAAACAGCCCCAAGTGATCGACATTGCGGAATGATCGCACTCGGCGATGTCATCGAGCCCTCAATACAATGAAAAGCCATTGATCCATTGATATCAATTGAAACCATTAAAGATTGATTGGAATCGATTCAAACTTTTGTCAATGGACCAGCTATAATTTACGAATTCACTGCACATTCGTCAAATTCATCGATTCCATATATTGTCCCGCGAGTCAAATAATAATTTGATTAATTATGAAAATATGATCGGTTTATCGACTCCTTATCTTATCATCGATTAGGAGTGCACAGTGGTAGAATGCAGTTGCACAAAAATTATATTTCGAGATAAAAGGAAAAAAAGCAAAAATGCTCTTATCTTGATAGATAATATCATTTTTGTTTTTTCCTTTTATCAAACAACTACAGCGAAGGGTATGCGACAATTTGCTGGATATAGCCATGGTATAATTGGATGACTGAGCAGAAATGGCGGGTGATTCGCTTCCCGCGATAAGGCCCCACGTGTATCAGCAGCGCCAGTGCTGCAGTGTGTAACGGGACGAGTATTCATCCAGTACGCTAAAAAATCAAAGTAGGGGAAGAAGAATAAGAATCGCTGTTACTCCTGGTTGAGATCTGAGGCAGGGTATAAATATAGCCTGATGCTTCGCTGGGCCGTCAATCCGTCTGTCACTTTTCCTCTCGGTGGTACTCGTTCGCGACGAAGCAACGTCTCCCTCCCTGGTTGCCGACCTCGTTGTTTTCTTACCAATCGCGAGCGCGTGTCAAGCACAATCTACTACCGCTACGATCGCGAAAACGTCGACAAGGTCGACTGGATTCACACGTGAGAGAGATATCGACAGCGATTTGCGGGTTGGTAGCATGTGGTCTTGGCCAAATGTAATTGTGAAGGAACACACAGCCTTTCGTGTAAAACGTTCTACCGTGAGCGTAAATTCGATCTGCCATTCCCAAATTCACTCCGTCACACCGAACGTACTTGGCATTCCCCAGTGTGCAACTTCATCTATCACGCGTTCCATGTTGCACACTCTTGTGCAAACTTCGTGAGTGCTCAGCCGCGGTCGAAGTACTTTGATCGCGGCAAACGACGAAGGCAAACCACAGGAAATTACTTTTGCCACTTTCTTCGGCGTTTTGGAAACAGGTTTTCTCGTCGATTGCATTCGCGGTGCGTGTCGGTGAAGCTGTTGGGGAGTGCTACAATCGTGAGGGATCGATCGATATACATGATACGTCCGATTCCGGACCGACATTCGATGACACCTGTTTAGTGTATCTTTTAAAACGGGTCGAGATTTTCCATCCGTGCTTCCCTTAATTAAATCCCACTTTTTTCCTCTCGGAAAATCGAGGAAGCGAAATTACTTGGAATCTGTTAACTTCGCAGTTATTAACCGGCCGTGCATTTTCTGAAAGCAGAATAATTTTACGAATAGGCCAAAGCAACATTCTCATTGCGTTATTAAAAAAATACATCTGACGCCGAGATGCGTCGCCGATGCATCGACGTCTCGATAATGCTTATCAGGAACATTATTTGCGTAGCTTGAGGTCAAAACAATGTATCATTAACGGTCGCAATAAAATTCTCATTATTTATCGTAGCAGATTGTATTTAAACAAGACTTAACCCGATTCAATTGGATCTGTGAAGATAGCAAGTGTTAAACATTGTCACAAATCGGCTTCTTTCAGCATTGCCAAAAACCAAATCTTCGAAAATGCAGTGTGGCATGCCGAGCTGGTTGAACGCTGATTTCGCGGAGAAGGTTCTGAGGAAGTCGGAAAAAGACGCGTCGATAGAGGTGAAGAATGTCGCGACGAAAGCAGCTACTGCAGTAGGTGACAATTACACGAGCGACATGATACGGGCGACCGTGGAATATTCACGAAATAAGTCAGGTCGCAGGGTTACCGAGAAGACATCGTTGATAGTGAAGGTCGCACCGACCACCGAAGGCAACATCAAAGATATGGTAAGAATGGGGTTGGATGTTTTCATTCGCATCGCAATCATACCGCGCTGTCACCCATTTAGTCACACAAGACGCATTCCGGTGAGGAGTCAATATCGGACATCTTTTTTTACATCTTGTCTGCAACCATCCAACGAAGATCGAGAAAACCGGGATTTTCAACACAGAAATCAGTATGATGGAGAACACTCTGGAGAAAATGAACGTTTTGCTCAACGAAGAAGGTTATCGTCTGGGTGCACGCGTCATGCACACCCAGAAGGGTGATCCGTCGTTGCTGGTGATTCAGGATCTGGCACCGTTGGGCTATCGCATGGCTGATCGTCAGGCCGGACTTGATCGTCCCCACTGTATTCTTGCGTTGCGAGGCTTGGCCAAATTTCACGCCAGTTCCGTGGCACTTTGCGAAAAGGTACGTTAGAACGTGTGACCTACTTTTCTTGAATCTTGAAAACTTTTATTCGGTTAATCGTAAACATCGATACCAGGGGAATTGGCCATGGGAATACAAGGGGGAGGGGGGGGGGGGGGTAAATGAAAAGAAGCGAAAATAAAGAAGGCTCAGGGTCCGGGGGTTTGAGGAATTGATTCGAGGGTTTAAGATTTCTTTGATTTTTTTTCTGGAATGGCGGGTTTTCGACTTTCGGGGGACTGGACAGTCGACAGGTGAACTTGAAAGACGAAGGCATGCTTTATTTTCCAATCGACGAATCCATTGTTCACCCACTGAGCCCTTTCGACCAGAGGAGAACTGGGAAACTATGTTATATGTAAGCTACCAATGATATATATTGCTCCTCGTTGTTTTTGCAGGAACCGAATCTGACGAACACGTACTACAAGGGTATCTTTCACCCTGATCAGGCCGACGAGATGCATAAGTTCTTCACCAATGGAATGAATTGTCTCGGGAAAGAAGTCCTCAACTGGACAGAACTTGGGCCTGGGTACGTGTTTGCTCGGGACTTGGTTGGCAGTCGATGCGAATCACTGCAGCTTAGCGAACTTGTTTATCAACGAAACAGTAAAGATGCCTTCAGTTCCAATTGTCCTTTCTCCACTCAATACGCACGAATTCCGGCACAAACTTCAGTTAAATAAAATACTCACGCGTATCATGATAAAGTATTTTGATCGTATGCACACAGTTACTCGGAAAAGATATTGGCGCTATCGGACGTGGGTTACGCAAAGGCTTCGAACGCTGCCAAACCATCAAAAGACGAGTTTAACGTGTTAAACCACGGTGATTTTTGGGTAAACAACATGCTCTTCCGGTACAACGACGAGGGCAAGGTCACCGATCATATTTTCGTGAGTATCGACAAACGAGTGGTAACGATTAAGGCGCCAGTTTGGCGCCACCTCATGATTAATGGTTGAATTGGGAAATGAGAGAAGGGACAATTCGAGTGCCAGTACACTCGAGGGTTTTATCCTCGTGGATCAGTTGTATGTGGGTGGTATCGGGTGTATATACATAATCGGGGATCCTTTCGAAGCTTTTACCGCGTTTCCTCGGAACGGTAGCTTTCGTTCGAGCACCCTCGGGAAGTCATGCAACGTGAATAATGCAATGAACTTGCCACGACTGTGGATTTCTCTTGAAATCTCGGTACTCCATCCCCGGAGAGTGACGAGAATCCGTTCTCCGTTCTCTTCGTCCCACAAGCGGGCCTCTCGAATTCGATCCCTCTCTATTCCACCGCTTCTTTTTTCTCTCCGTAAGAACCGGAGTCCCAGCTCTCTTTCTCTATCCCGACTTTCACGACTTCCTAAACACGACTCCTAACACCACTCTCGGTCTCGGCTTTCCGAACCATTTTCGTCTCACCCGCTTTTTCTTCTCGTCTCGTGCCTTTTCCTTGTGGTCGCTATTTCATTTCCAATTCAATCGACGGCTAAAAAGAAAAACCTCCTCGACAACTATGGCACTTCAAGTGTCTTTCGTAGAGGCAGTATTTTTAAATTCAATTTTTGTATTTTTATTTCTGGCCACTACAATTATTTTCCTTTACGCAGGTCGACTTCCAGCTGTGCGTTTGGACATCACCGGCTGTAGATATTTTGTACTTTTTGAACACGAGCCCATCGGACGATGTGATCGTGCATCATTGGGATGCTCTTCTCGAGGAATATCTCGACACTCTTACGAAAACCATGAAGAGACTAGGTTGCAAAACGAAACCACCGAGTATGGCAGCTCTGGAGAAGAGCCTGAAGGAACGCGAGTTTTACGGCGTTATCTCGGCTTGCGCGGTACTGCCGTTGATGCTCGTCGACAAAAGCGAGGCCAAGCGCCTTGACGAGATCCTGGGGGAGGACGGCGAATACGACAATCCGGGCTACAAGGGACAGCTCTATCGTAAGACGATGCTGAGACGGCTACCCGACTGGAACGCTAGAGGATTACTCGACGTCTGATACGTTGTACACGGTATAGCTTGGTACTTTTAAGAGGGACGTTGTCGAAGACGCGCCAACTTTTTACAAGCACTTCACTTTTCAGAAGAGCGTGGGTGGGGAATGCTTGTAGATTTTTATGCGCATTTTGCGCGGTTATAATCCTCGCGAAATGACGCTAGACATACCGAGAAAGCTGGGAGTAGAACCTGAGGCTAAAACGCGGCCGATAGTTTCAGTGTCATTAGTTAAATCGCTTGAAAATGCGCAATCTCCCGACAATTTTAAGTCGAATAACGGAAACTGAGGCTCTCACGAAGTATTATAGAAATAACGCGAATCGTTGCGGGTCGAAAAAATTTGGTGGTCTATAGAAATCGGAAAAGCTGGCTTATCAATTTTTTATCCATCAAACGGAAGGAGTGCAAGTCACGGTTAGTGGCATCATAACGTCACCGGATCTCTGAAAAATTGCAATTTACTTATTCATGGAAATGGTCCATACGATACGAGGTTAAAATTGTAAGGCAATCAACAGGAACATCGATCCTTTGTAAGCAATTCCAACAGTCTGTAGCTATGCACGTATGAACGTGTACACAAGTATAACTGCAAATAGCGAACAGCACTTCTTATCAGGCTAAAATATTATGCACATAATATATACAGCATCTATAAGATCCATTCAAATGTGCTAATCGTTTCGCGATAAAGACTGGAGGTTTATAACTTTGTAACTCCAATATAATTGAATTGTGAGTCTGATTTGTCAACGCAATTAATCGAGATTAAAACCGGATACGACTAATTGTAAGCATTCCTCTTCATTGAACCTCACGCAAGATTATTACCTCTCTCGTAATCATTTCTATTTATCGACTCTTTTATCTAAGACAACGAAGTCACAACCGCACTCTATGATTCAATTCTCGGCTGGCTATCTGGGTGTACGTTTGTCTGCGGACCGGACACGAAGTTATCTCTCAACTTCTCAAGTAATACGCAATTACATAACTGAGTAGATGACGGCATCGGTAGATGGATTGTTACACTCGAGCGTAAGTGACACAGATGGAGTCGCGGTGATTGACAGTTTCACACGTGCAACTGGTATATAATTCATTCTGACGCGACAAACTGCGTTCCATTTTTAGTTTCACTCTCCATGCCACGGTTTGGGGTCGGGAGTGTGTTTGCGATTCTCTTCTCTATCTGCATAGATAAAGACGTTATTGATTATTGCAGGTGTCGATTATTTAAAATCAAACAAATGGTAATACAATACAATACAGTTCAGCTGATTTCACGTAACACGATTATTGCAACGACGGCTTGATTTCACAAGGGCGTATCGGCTGTGTATAAGCAAAGCCAATACGCCCTTCTGATATTAGGCTATCGATGTGAAGAGAGTGTCCCAAAAATCATGCCAAAAAGATGTCGAAACTATGTGCTTACAAAATTATCAAGCTACATACATATATTTTTTAAACATTATTTCTATACAGCAATTTTCGATTTATCAATCGATGAGAACTAGCGCCGGTGACGTTCGCAACCTCTATCGAGCGATCTCATTGGTTAAACTTTAACTACTGGCGATTGCATAATTATGTAATTATGTACAAGTAATCACCAGAGGTAAAATTTACTCAATTTTGAACGGTGGATACGATACAGCACTTTATTGATATTACTGACATAGCAAGCACGGCGCACGGGCATGCATAAGTGAGTGGCACTCAAACGCGCAAAAAGTTTGCAATATTACTGCAATACCCAGTAACCGTGCGCGTCGGGTTCCGACAAATGATTCGTTTGTTTTCGTGCTTGCAGAAGTCCCAGTGCTGTTTCGCATCGTAAAATTTTCTGTATGTACCGGGAAAGACATGGAAGTTGATCGAATGAACAGAATTTTTATTCGTACGCAGAGCTTTTACTATTATTATGACATGACGTGCAATGTTTGCTGCTCCATTTCTCCGTGAGTCGATGTATCTATTATTTTTCCGATATCGAATATAGGAGGAGAGCGCACGATGACACGCACCAGCCTCCCTATCGGAAGACGGGATCTGTGACGATCGACAAATTGGATCAATCGCAAAACGTTTCCGTTCGCAAATAAAAAGATTCAACGTCGCATGATACAAGACTGTATATGGGACATAGTATACCATTATTATCGTCATTGAAGCTCAATTTTTTTTCATTCGCTTAAATAACCGTCCAGGGAACAATTGGATCAATTGCCATCGAATGCAGTTTTTTTTTTTATTTATTGGAAAGTGTTCGATCGACGAGATTTGAGTGGGTTTTCGTATCGGATCATACGCTGACCAATGAGACCGTTCAAACGATGAATAAGTCAACGAGGGCGCGAATCGAGAAACCGAAGAGTAAAACGGAATGGAGATTAAGTGCGATTCGCCACAGGTATGAAGAGATAGGGATACAAGAATAGCGGTCGTTCGCGGTCCAGTGAATTTGGTTCTCGACAAATCGACTCCCAAGCGTAAACGTAACTTCATCGAGTTGACACGGAACCAACGGGAGCTGACAAATGTTTGCAGTGAGCGTCGAATCCGAGGCGCCCTTCGGCGAGAGTTAGCGCGAGACCGAGAGATCTATGTGGGGAAAAGGGTACGCGGACTATGGCGAGTGACGGCCACCGCGCGGAATACGTGAGTCATTGCTATTTCTATTGACAACAGCACGATCCGTCCCACGCGCATCAGGTATGCACAAATGTTTGCGGATCAATTCGAGGTAAGTTTGCGCTGAAATGTTTATGCACGATTGAAACCACAACGATTCTGCAAGCGAAATTCGCGATTTGATCGAAACACGTACAACTCTCAAACGAAACCGATCTGACCTATGTTCGATAAGCAGCGGCCATTGATGATGATCGTGATAGGCTTTCGGGGGATCAAAATATGCATATGCAGTTCGCAATCGATCGTTTTGATTTAGTATTGGAGCCACGATTTGGTACTTAAAAAAATCAAAAATAATTGACAATTAATGTTTCAATTAAATTTAACTTAAAAATGTACGATATGTACATTGCTGATCAATTCGAGTTAAGTTTGCGCCGAAACGTTTGAGTACGTTTGCCGCCGCAAACGATGCTGCAAGTGAACACCGCGATTTGATCGAGACGAGTCAATTTCTGAAACGAAACCAATTCGAGCTATGTTCGATAAACAGCAGCTACCGAAGATGGTTGTAATAAGCTTTTGGGTGATCAATATATTTCTAGTTCGCAATCGACAGTTTTGTTTCAGTGGACCCACGACGTGTTATCATTTTTTTTTGTATAAACTAATAGTTAATGACTCAATAAAAATTGATTTTTAAATTTATGATATGTGCATTGCACGATTTAGTTTGCCAGTGCGAAGTATGAAACACCTGTTTCCAATATAAAATATATAAAAGATACTATGTCGACAGTTTTTCCATCTTGGGCATGTCAAACTTCCCTCCGCTGATCGAATTTCCGTTCCTGCTCCCGCTACCTTTATCCTGATCCCACTCTCTCTCGTCGCCGTTAAATTAAATTTCAAAAGTCTCGCAAGATTTTCTCATTTCTCGATGTACAATGTGTCACATATATCTATGTATACCGATCTTTTTTCTTGCAATAAGTATTGTTTCGCCTACTATATCGATATTTCGCAGGCCAGCAGGAAGCTTACCCCAGACATCGAGGTGATCACGAGCCGTCTGTGCTCATCCAACTTCAACCGTCTAGCCGATAAATCGATACAGCCTGCTGTGCGCCGAAGAAGAGTGCAGTTAACTTAATTCACTTGGGCAGCGAATTCGTAGGTACGATGGATGAAAGTGCGGGAGGGCTCGATAAGCTCCGCTTCGCGTCTACCGACTTCGCAATTGAAATCGTTTCCATTATTTCTACCCTACATTTTATCCGATGATTTGAAAGTTCGAAACTTGTTTTTAATAAAAATTTACGACTGTTAACTTTTAATGTTAAATTTGTCGATTTCAGAAAAAAAAATAAGAACAATTATTGAGTTAAGAGAATTCAACGACCAGCACAATCTGACAAACGTTTTTTTTTCTTCCTTTACAAGAATCCCCCGGAATGATACTATTGACAAATAATTTGTGAGAGAAATTCAATTCGTAAATTCGAAAATTCCTCGGCCAGAGACACTGTCGAGTCCGCTCGATAGTTTTGTTGAATTATTTTGAAATTGGCAGAGAGACAAATGCACCTCTCTTAACGAAGTTGTCCGATTGATAATTGGCATATATAATTTCGAGATTTGCGCTGTAACGAACTTCGTTATTAAAGTTGTTCGCTCCGAATTTTCTCAAGGATTCTCTGTATATACGTAGAGGTTGTATCGTTCTTCAGGAAGCGCCCTCGAGGCAGTTTGCTTTATCAATGAGGAAGATAAAGGAGGCAAAGTAAAAGCTGGGCTGAAACAATACAAACAGTTGCTCAACACTAGCGGCCGGCGGGCTATTAAATGGCTGACAGTCTTTTCAACGCGAACAAATCCCCCTCCCCCCGAGCTGTTTCTGCTCTCCATGCACCCTCATCGTGAACGACGTCGACGTCGGGGAGTACAATCTCTCGCCCTCACTGCGCACATAAATCCACCTCGTTTCTTTCGTCGATCTCATTTCCAATTCAATCCGATCTGCTGGCTCGGATAAACCCACGGTTTTTGCTCGCGGATTTGCGGGAGGAAAGAAGTGTAGCACCCGCCATTCGGATCACGCACGTGCATTTTTTTCTGATTTACTGCCGTTTTTATCAATCATTAATAAGGCCGACTAAAACTTTGAATCATGTGGTTATTAAAATTTATGGACATGCACTGGCAAAAAAAATTAGCAAAAACTATGAACTATAAACAGCACGATCTCCGTGGCAGCGAATTTCACCGTGCCAATCTGTACTTGATTCATCGACTGAAATTAATAAATGAAAACTCTTTCTTTATCATCAGATTTAGAGACGTAAACATACGTTTTTTCTACCCTTGCGATTAGTCGCAATTTCCGAGAGTAGGACGAAGATGCATCGAGGACGTATAATTTTTAATACCTCCGTAACAATTTCTAAAATCCAATATCACCAAAATTGGGACGAGGGGGATTGCGGGGCACAATATCCGGATCGTGTCTAATCCCGATGAAAAGAGCGAGCATGTGCAAGGGCCTTACCTCTCCAATCACAAGCAGCGATGCGATATGCCAATGATATTTCGAATTAATTTTCCACGAATAGTTTTGGATAACCGGAGAACGAGATTAACCCGGAAAAGTTAATTAATCCATCCGACCTCTCTCCCCCCCCCCCTCTTCAACCACCCATGTAACTCACCCTGCGGTTACCATTTCAGCATTCAATTTGGTTCTGGAATGTGTACTTGTTGTGCGCGATCAGTGTAGAACAACCAAGTATGGACACCACAATCCTACACATACGTTCATGCAGAATACACCCAGCTCGTACTCCCGAATAGGTGAGTAGACCTCGCGCGTGTTCTCCAAACCTGCGACGTTCATCGCCCCCCCCCCCCCCCCCACATACTGACCATTTGTGTGTTTGAGTTTTGGAGAGTTCCCGGTTGTGTGCCTGCGGGTCATTTCAGGCGTGTATAATGGATAATATGTACAGCGGTGGAATATCATAACGGAGGTGCTTATCCGCGAGTGCGTGGCGGTGGGAACACACCGCACCGAGAACGGGAACGTCGGACAATCGATCCAATTAATTATCCCCGATTGGTATCTCCTATACCGAAATAAGCTCCTATTAATCTGGGACGTTTTGTGTGCCGAGCGTGCGGTAGCACAGCATGCAAAAGCGTCTCAGCAATTTCCGGGCATCAAGAAAAGATGCAACTGAAAACACTCGGTCGATCTTCTCTCACTATCCCCGTCACTCCATCACGCCTCCTGTTTGCCAGAGCCAGCCGTAACAGAGCAAATCTACCCCTTCCGTTAGAAAACAACAGACGGAGGGTGTATATATCTGTATATATCGATATACGTGAAACAGCGGGACGTTGTCCGATCCTTTTGAGCAATTACCGCGTCTGGTTACGGAGGATGGGTGAGCGTTAAAAAAAAGGCCTCAACTGACTTTACGCCACTTAACTCGCTAATCGATTCACTAAACTGCTACCGAGCCTGCCCTGTCTGTGCTTTCAGTCCCGCGTTTCCAACCTTCCATCGTCATCTCGTAACAGCCTTAACAATCATATCACGTTGCAGCATATGCTACGTGGAGAGCCCAGTTATTCGGTGTATAAAATGAAGGTGTATCACGCAAAGGCGAAGACAACATAGGAGTACGGTAAAGCAAAAATTATATTCGCCGTCATGTCGGCCCATAGGACAAAGCGAAATAGGGAAAACCTCGTACAAGGCGAAGCCGCAAAGCGTGAATTTTCTCGCGATATTCCACTTGACGGTGCGATATGCGGAGCGAGACGCGGGGCTGCAAGGGGGTCGAAGAGACAAAGGGGCTTCAAAGTGGAGGAAATTGCATTAGGGTCGTACACGCTCGTTTTACTTTTTAGTCGGTTCCGCTTCGCTTTGTCTTATTCGTCTTCTGTTCACCGTTTTCTCTCTTTCTACGTATTTCCTCTTCTTACATCCATCTTTTCACCTCATCCGTCTCCTCTTCCGTACCCTCGCTATCATGCCGCTCATGCCTGGCCCATATACGTTTGACTTTCCACCCCTATCCGCGGAGCTCTGCACTCGCTTTGTCCTCTGGGACGCGAGGAGACGACTTCTTCTTCTTCAAGCCGTCCCTCCCGTCGTCGTCGCCGTCGTCGTTTCTTCGCCAACCTGGGAAATTATGCGATATGCACTCCCGAGGCTTCTTATCTCGTTATGCACACTACTCATAAAAGTTTCAGGCTTTTTCGCCGTCTCTACCTCCGGCTCTCGCCGGAATGATAACATCATCGACCTCCGCTCGGTGCCCGGGCGATCCTCAAAAGCAGCTCGGGCACTCTCCACTCCTGCCTCTCACAAAGTGACGACACATCGGACTAAGCGTTCCGAACGTCGCCGTGTCAAGAAAGTCTCGGGGTGAAAGCTTGTGTGAATTTATTTCGTTCGCCGCCACTGTGCCTGATTGGAAATCTCAATTCCCCGTCTAGCGTTCAACTCGGCACTACCAGAGAATCCATAGCGTATAGGAATTTAAGAAATTGAATCCTGGCGATCCTCGATTGGAAATGGTTTTGTATTTCCCGATGTGAATTTGTTCGGGGTTTCGTCCGTTCAGCAGTGATTTTTCGTTCCAGAGTGAGTCGCCAATGTAGCGTTATAGCGATATTTAATTACGGTGGGAAAATTTTCGCGGGTAATAACATATTTTTTTCGTACTCTTTGATATCCTGACGAGGCAATATCGTTTAAGAAAAATTGAAAGATATCAAATCTGTGGAAGTATACGAGCCTTCACGACGGTTCCCGCGGTCTCGACTGAAAATCAGGGCTCGCTAAAGCACAGACGTGACTCAGGTAAGGGGTCAAAGGGCAGAACTGCACGGTCGCTTTCGTTCATCGACGAGAATATTTCAATCGGGAACTGTACTTCCCGCGTTGCAATCGCGCGGAATGCTGCACACCGCTGCAGAGAGGAAGCGCCGTAACGGCTGTAAAGGCATTCGTGGCGAGATTAAAAAAAAAGGACGAGGAAAAAAGGGGAAGTCGAACAGATTTCCAACGAACTGCGGCGAAATTGAGCGCAGACTTTCATCCCTCGACTCGTTTGTTCCACCGACAGTACATCGACTCCGACTATTGAGTTTCTCGTCCAGTTTCACGGGAAAATAATCGTTCGACGTATTACATTTGTCGCCCGACCGATATATCGGCTCAGAATAACGATGGAAATTGCAGATTTCAATCAATCATATAGATCTTTCAAACTGGACATTTTTTTGCTCCTCTGATGTCTCTTGCGTATCTTCTTTTTTCAAAATCTTCCAGCTAGTTTGTCCACACATTCGTAGAGTAAAGGTACCAATGCTCGGACGGTTAAGAACGTTCCCAGATTCCAGCATTTATTAAATGGTCAGGAAGAATTTTTTTGTGAAAATAACTAAAATCAATGTCAAGCTGATAGTTTCCAGTTTCCAAGACACATCGGTTGATTACATAAAGATACATTTTTTTTATTACGGACGAAAATAACAAGATAGTCTAAATTTGCCATTCTAC
The DNA here is from genome assembly GCA_964017025.1 of Stenichneumon culpator. Taxonomy (NCBI): domain Eukaryota; kingdom Metazoa; phylum Arthropoda; class Insecta; order Hymenoptera; family Ichneumonidae; genus Stenichneumon; species Stenichneumon culpator. The sequence continues at coordinate 12,777,993 of OZ024780.1, read as the reverse complement.
GGACGCAGTTTTTCGGCACGTACCTATATTTGGAAACTATATGTCCCAATGTTTCGGAAAATCGTACATTTCAAGAATTCTGATGACGAACTCAACTACTTCATGTTAACTGAAAATATTTATTTACCATTTATTAATTAAATTCAATGAAAAAATATATTTACGCGGTACAATACTGAAAATTAGCCACGTAGAAAACTGGCAAACCTCACCTCTTTGGACCTTCCGATCATTGAGTTGCTTAGCAACGCTTGTACCAATTTCCGGACACTATATCGTCTGTCTTTTAATAAAACGCAGCAATAGAAAATACTTTAACCCCTACATAACTTTTTTTCAGAGCATCAAGTAATGTTTGTACATACAATTACAAGTGTCAAATTGGATTTCTAATACTTAAATTCTGAATAAATCGAATCTACATAGGAGCATTCGACGACTGGAACGTGTCCGAGTATTGTCACCTTAGAACCGATCCAGAATCTTTTTTCACGTGACAAGACCGGCAGAAAATAATGTCAGATTATTATTGTTATTAAGAGAGGTAATCGTTACTCCACATTTTAGTTTCAATGTTTCGAAAGGTTCGTGTTATCAGTAAATTATGGCATATATATGTATATATACACACGAATAAATGTGATTGGAATCTGCTCAGCGAGCTTCGAACGCAGGCAGCTATATCTACAAGTCTCGGAGTTTTGGTCGTTAGGGGAGAAGGGGCAGGGCCGAGGGGGAAGGGGCGAGCATGTCACGCGCTCGTTGCATCGATTCTCACCCCGTGCACCAACCCCGTGTGCACCGACGAGATGAAGGCGGGCGACCCCACGGCCCGGGGATGAACGCCATAACTCACGTTCGATAGTTACGAACGGCCCGTAGCCGCAATTGGGTAAGTTGCGGTAGTTGGCTCAGTTAGCCGCTACGTTTCGCGCATATATTCGGTAACTCGTGCTTCAACGAATGTATATAGTACAGGTATAGGCAGATATACACGTAGTTGTAGTATACTAACTGGGCCGTACTTTCATGCCGTCGCCTATATCTATAGATTAACGCTTGCTAGCCAACCCCCGCGCGCTCGTATATACGATCAATCGATTCTGTACTCAATTTACTCTCGTTCGTTACTTCACGCCGCATAGGGAAGCCCCGATGCGCCAGGGAAGTTTCTTCTTGATGCGATGAAATTTATTAATTCAAACTGTGAACGATGCGTTTTTCGTGATTCTTTTCGTCCCAGTAAAAAATTATTGTTCGTTAATTTTATTTTTATTTTTTTTTCATCGTCGATAATTAAATGAAAAATTAATTAACGGCAATAGCGTGACATGGTGGCCGTTTTTTCCCGGCAAAAAATTCCCTGACTTTTCCCTGACTGTTCATTGACCAATTAAAAATGTTCCCTGACCAAACAACATTTTCTAGTGACTTTTATTTTTAAAAAATTAATGATGCAAATGAAAATGCCTAATTATTCTATTAATATTTAATTCTATTTTTTTTTTTTTTTTTTCAAAAGTTTCCCAATTTTCTTTTGAAGGCTCCCTTTCATGTACTTCTTATTTATTTATAAGAGGTTCGGCGACAACTTACTTTTCCCCTGACCAATTTTGAAATTCCCTGACTACTCCCTGATTCCCCGACCAAGATTTTCTTTCCCTGACTTTTTCCGGTTTTCCCTGACCGCGGCCGCCATGCGTGAGAAAAATGGCATAGCGCAATATCAATGAAAAATATCAAATTCGTCGACTTTTTAAAAATGATTTTCGTTTCTGATAATTGAATGAAAAATTAATTAACGGTAATGGTAAGCGGACGAGGGCAGCGCGCAAGATCGATGGAAAATATCAAATTCGACGAAGATCGAATGCGAGTGGCGACTAAAAACGTTACGGGTCGTTTCTACTGTAAGGTCAGCTTATCATCGGCACGGTTAACGCCACCGAATGTTGCAGACTCGGAGACTCAGCTCCAGCAGCCGTGCTCCATAAGAACTCGAGACTTCGAAATTAATCTTTCGAAAGAGGCGAGCCCGGCAACGAGGGTTTAGGATTCTCGAGAATTTCTTCGGCTGTGCACCCTCCGGTGGAGTTCTTCTTGCCCGTACGAGTCCGTCCACCTCGTGTGGCACTCGAAGCTCGTCCTTGGAACGCTTCCAATTGTGGATTGAACCGTTCGTAACTGTTGAACGTGAGTTACGACGTTTATTCGTTCGGGCTATCCTCGCCCTCCGGTTAAATCAGTGCGTTACAGAGCCGAGCAAGGTGTGGAAATAGGTTACGGATATATTTTAGAAATTTAATCTAAAAATATATCGAGCTAGAATAAAAAATTCCGCGAAAAGAAAACGCTTCTGCTGATTTTATTCGCTCCATATCGTAACATTTTTTTTGGGATTTAAATTCATAATTTACTAATTACTAATTATAATGTTACTAATTATAGTTGTATTAAAAGTTTTTAAGAAACGCAGCTTCTCGTTGTCAAATCGTTTGCATGCAAAAAAATGTTACTATTTCATGGAAAAGTTGAAATGTTACATGAATAATTGAATATAATAGATTTTTCCACTCCGATCATCTCTTGGGAGGAATGTACGGCGCCGAGAAGGCGTTACGATAGACATATAATTAATCGCCGGTATGTTTAATTAAGACGAATAAAGGGGTTATTATTCATTTGCGAGCGAGGGTGACGGGGAGGGCGGGACGATAAAAGTTTGAAAGATGTATGGAATAGGGTATAGAAGCCCACAGTCGTCTAAGAGAGGACAAAACGGTGCAGTGCTCGTGACCGGCGCTAATTAATACGTCGAGAAAGGGCGGTGAGAGCATTTAAAAAAAAGTGAATAAAAAAAAAAGGAAAAATCTGAATGACTGAAATGGCCCGTGGCCTTAATTGCTCAATGCATGCAAGCGACGGTATTATTATTTCGAGTCAACCTACAGTGCCACCTTTCCGCACCCGCACACACAAGCGCGGACATATACGTTGGACCAACTTGCGCACAGTTAATTACAATGCGAAAATTAAACCACTCCCGTCACTCCCGCTCCGAACTGAGCTTCCCTTGTTATTTTCATTTATTATTAAAATCGCGTTTATTATAGCCCCGTGAAAAAAATTATAATACAATCGGGAAACCGTCTAATTAATACCGCAGCATCCGTATACATTGTGTATCGATGAAAGGCGAGGAGACCATGAAAGTTTCAGGCGCATTTAAAATAAAGGCACGAAGTCGGAACGGGCGCGAAGTGCCGGAAGAATCCAAAAGACGTTCTCGATAAGAAAAACTCGCGATCAGGGCGATCGAGTATAGTCTCCGATTAAAATCCCGGCGCTTTGGAAAACTAATTCCGAACCTACTTAATTGTCCAATTAGAAAGACCGCAAGAACTATATATATTACGATGAGTTAAATTATCTTTCGCTCGCAATCTTTCATTTCCCTCCTCCTCGTTTATGCCCGCTCCGTCTCTCCCTTTCGCCCTCGGTGCGATATCGTCTACTCGCTCTTCTCATTCTCCGTGCGACGCGGCGCACTGCAGGATTCCTCTAACGAAGCCGGAAGAGTGGGGAAGAGTCGAGGCAGAGGCTGTATTTGCATACTACATAAATTTCATAGTTTCGTCGAGAAGGAAAACGAGGGAAAGAGAGACGAAGGCGAACGAGAGCTGTATCTCCCCTTGGCCAATATAGCTAATTGCATAATTAATTGGCGAAGCTTACGCGGCCTAGCTACTCCGAGAGCGTCAGCTCTCTGTATCAAATATTCGCGCCAATTTAACAGAAATATGTATACCGAGCCGCGGCCGAGCTCGTCTTCCAACTTCCGCACGAAATTTTCTTTCCTTTTTTTCGTCTCCCTCTGCCTCACTTCGCGACAACTTTGATTTATGGTAAAAACGTTATATTGAAGTTGCGGGCGTATACGCGTGCGTCGTTCATCATGTAAGGACGACAGGCCACGTGGGGTTCTGAGGAGGTTTATTATCTCAGCGGAAGATTCCCTTATTTACCCATCATTTCTCGGCAAGCTCTCTTGCTCTTTTCGTTCTCTCGAGAAGAGTAAAAGGTACAGTGTTTGGCACTTCAAGTATGGAAAAAACTTCGGTTCACCGGATGGTAAGCTCGAGCCTCGAAGACTCGTGCAAGTTTTTAAAAACTTGCCGGCGGATGATAAAGTACGCTTGGAAGTCTTGATCAACGATGATGAGGAGGCGTTACTTTTCTTTTTCGAGATAAAATTTCAAAGATTTAGGACGAGCGTGTCTCGGTGATGATTCGAAGGGAACTTGCAAACAGAAACCAAACTATCCCTTAAAGAAATGTTATCGCGGACACTATGCGCCTTATCGTCCGGACCTTGCGGCAAATTGAGTACTAGTCGATCATTGGCCGATTTTCTTTTTGCTCAACATGGAAACTGACCGGTCTCCCTTGGACGTGCGAATAATGCAAGCCGACAATTTCACTGGACACAGGGTTAATAAAGTAAAGCTTTTGATCAAAAACCAGAGGATCACTTAAAGAACTAATATTGAGGAGACTGCGTCGTATCGTCTAGACGTGCGTCGTATCGTTCAGACCTTGCGACAATTTGTGACATAGTCAATGATTCGCCAACTAAAAAAAAATCGTATAATATGCAATCTGACCGGTCTCCCTTGGTCGTGCGAGGAATGCGAAATGAGAAAGTTTCGCGACAATTTCACTGGACAAAGGCTTGATGAAGTAAAGCGTGTAATCAAAGGTGTGCGGAAGAGTCAGAGCCAGTCACACAGAGAGTGATCGAAGAGGCACAGTCTAGTCAGGGCGGTGGAAAAAGGCAAAATGAACTTTAGTTTACGACGGACAGATCGACGTGTGGGAGGAGGGTAAGCTTGTGCTGTTCCGTTGCGCCGTGATGCTGCCGGTACTGTTGCTGCAAAGCCAGAAGGGAGGACAGGCCGGCAGGAGAGCGGACGTGCTGGCCATGAGCTAATGCATAAACAATGTGCCGCTTATCCGCGTTGGGAATGCAGCATCCCAATGAATAATAAACTACTCTACAGACATGCGAATAGATAGATAGAGAAAGAGAGAGAGACAGAGAGAGAGACAAAGAGAGATCCGGCTAGCTCTATGTAGCGACTATAAACGCAGCAGCGGCCGATGCCGCGACCAGACTCGCCAGCGAGTTCGCCCAGGGGTAGGAGGATTATTGACGAAAAACTACCCCTGTTCGTGAAACGGGGGCTAACAGCGAAGGGGATGAGCGTACACACGACCCCGCTGCTCCCTTTCGATTCCGTTTGATCGTCGACGATACCATCGCTTTGCCGATTTCAATCGACAAAGCAGAATGAGGATCGTTATGAGTGAAGGAAAATTGAAATATCGGGAAAAAAAAAGAAATTTGCCGATAGCGCATTCGTTAGCGGTGACTTCGTCGTCACAATTCCCTGTTGGCGTGAAGTTGTTGTCGAGAAGTTAGTAAAGTTACCAAGAATTAAGCAGCTACGAAGTTCTAGAAACTGGAAAGCGCAATTATTCATTTTCTTTTGCCGAAATAAGAATCTTCATGCAATCTGATTTGAATGAAGGAATATCAGGAATTACTTTGGTCGCGATGTTGAAATTGATAACTTTACTGAACAATTCCTTGGGAATTCTGTAAATCTATTCAAACTACAGTATTATCCCTCCGCGTAGATCGTGAACGTTGATACGAAGTCATCCAAATCGTCGATGATACTGTCGCTTTGCCGATTTTAATCGACGAAGCAGAATGAGGATAGGGATGAGTGAAGGAAAATTGAAACATCGGAAAAAAAGAAATTTGCCGACAGCGCATTCGTTAGTGGTGACTTCATCGTCACAAGTTCCTGTTGGCGTGAAGTTGTTGTCGAGAAGTTAGTAAAGTTACTAAGAATTAAGCAGCTACGAAGTTCTAGAAACTGGAAAGCGCAATTATTAATTTTCCTTTGCCGAAATAAGAATCTTCATGCAATCTGATTTGAATGAAGGAATATCAGGAATTACTCTGGTCGCGATGTTGAAATTGATAACGCTTTACTGAATAATTCCTCGGAATTCTGTAAATCTATTCAAACTACGATATTACCCCTCCGCGAAGATCGAGAACGGCCATAGATACGAAGTCTTGGTATATATATATATATTCTCCCGTCGCCCAATCTTGGTCTCGTTAGTCTCTCCGCGCAAGGATGAATTGAAAATTATCGCGCACTAAGCGTATTCATCTCGGACAAGGCCGGTGTGCGAGGAACGGAAGAAAGAAAAAAAAAAAAAGAAGTATCTCGGAACGACGATTGTTCGAGTTCTGCATACAAACTTGAAAGTTCGTCGTTGCCGGGCGCACCGGTGTTCTCCGATTTCTTCTCTTTTTTCACTATCCCCGTCGTTCCTGTTCTCTATCCCGGATCAGTACCCCGCCCTCTCGCTGTCGCGTTTCAAACCCCGCGTCTTTTTTTTTCAACTATTCGTTCTCCACCTCCTCCTTGGCTTCCTGGTCCGGTGCGGACCGAGCCAGCAGGCGAAACGGGCCATGCAATGCCGGGACACCGAAAGTCGACTGGGTAACAATTTTCTTCGTACGAGACTGTGTGAATTTCCCTGTCGCGCGGCTCCTCTGCTTGCATGCAACTGTGCTATTGCACCTTCTCCACGAGCAAAACAATAGTTTCCACTGTTAATCCGCGGGCGGTCCACGGTGCGGGAGGCGGAGAGAGCGCCGCCTCGGTAGCCCACAGCTTCGGTCCCCTTTGGTCCCGGACTCGCTGATTGCATCCCGTTGTAATCTTAGTTTTTACCAGCGACTCTCGAGATTGGTGACCCAGCGAACTGAGCAATATACTCTACGTACTTTCGGTCCCCGGCTTTCCGGCTTTTCTTTCTTCCCTTTCCTCCCTCTCGCCACTTGAACTCTGTGTGCTACGCTGCTGGGTTTCCGTGCGCCAATCCTCTCCCTTCCTGTGTACACGTACACGCGTACAAGCACGGCACACACCCTGTTGGTTCATCTCGGGGACTGCAGGATATCGGGGTCACGCGCATCGCGATTCTGCATTATACACGCCATCGCGTATAATCTCGAGCGAGGCGTTGGTGCACACGGGGGTTTGAGGAACGCGGCTTGTGCTGCTTGCCATTCCTTGCTTCTGGGCTCTCCCGGGTCCTCTATCGAGCACCCGTCGTCAACGTGTGTCCGACCTATAAGTTCGCCATGTATACACAGCGCTGACCTGTAGCCAGAGCTGGGCTTTTGCCACTACGAATATGTAATAGTACGGACGTAGCTTTTACTGCTCGTTACACCGTAGGGCAAGAGAGGGTGCACGAGATAGCCTGGACTAGTCTACTGTGCGCAGAGGAAAAACTTACGAATCTATATCCCACTATCTTACCACCCCGTTAGAACGACAGTATAACCGCCCTGCATGCAGTTCCTCCCCAACCCTCCTTGAACCGAGGGTGATAAATCGATGGCTCTCCGCCTCCTTCTGCAGAGGATTCCTGCAACCAGTGACCCTGTGCAGAGCATCCAACGGGGAGGAAGGGGGAGAGCATAGACGCAGAAAACCGGGAACCCGAAGGTGAAGACAGATCGATCCATAAAATCGAGAATAATGGTCGAGGTACATTCAATATTGCGAGACTTTTATCGTGAGCTTTTAATTCTCATTTCCTTCTCTCCATTCGTATAGACAAAAGTGCTTGTATATTTTCTTGCTTATTTTTGTTACAATTAGTGAAATCGTTATGAAAAATATTGTTACCTTTTTCAGTTTATTTCCTCGGTGGAAAACTCTGATCGTTATTCCATATTGTTATTGTTTTTAAGAAGGCTCAAGGAAGAAGGCGAAATACGCCCTGCTGACTCTGGTCGCGCGACATCGAGCCGTATGATTTGGAGTGATAAGTTGAAATCGCTGAGCGGTGTCGAGACGCTGTCAAATTCCTTGAGACCACACTTTTACCGATGTCTCTTGACTTGCCATTTCTCACAGCGAAGTTGAAGCTGGTTCAACCCAATTTTCCCGTAACATGCGCTAATTTGACCGATAAATATTTCCAATGTCATCGCAACATCCGTTTATCACCCAGCTTCCATTATCTTCGGAAAAGTTTCAGGTTCCCAAAGGAAGCCGTGGATCGTCTTTCGAGTGGGCGATTGGGTTTTGGTGAGCGCAGCAGTTAGTCGGCGGTTGTTGAAGAGGGATGGGAGGGGGGAAGGTCTTCAACAATCTATGGAGACTTATCGCGAAGCAGAGTTCTCGAGAGCGTTAGACCGCACGCCCTCGCATAGCTATCATATAATATATAGATATACATACATACAACCATTTCATTCTCCCACGGGCTTTTCCGCCCCAAACACGGAAGACTGTTATTAATTACCCGAGGCGATAGCGATTGGCATCGGGTGAAGGGGTTTTGGAGTAATTCGTCGTGAGTCGGCGTATTTTCCAAGATCCTTCGTACACCCGAGCACGGGAAAGAAGATGGGATCCGTTTCTCCCCCCGATTCCCGTTCGTTCGCCCCTGAATGACCTGCTGATAAATAGACTTTACCGATAGTCGTCGCGAAAACTAAGGATTCGCTCGAGAAAACGCGCAACGCAATCCCTTCCGTACGTCATCCACGTTATCGCTACGATCTAGGATAGTCCGCATAAACCCACGTTTTAACCGCGATTTCGTAAAAGCCAGCGAGCTGGTTTAGCGGGACGGGTCAACTATCGGTGAAAATCGTTTTATCGGAAAATCATTTCGCGACCAGAAACGTCGGATACCTCGCATATACATCCTGCTTGGGGTTGCTTGTTAATACTTATAGGTGTGCAGTTGTGTGCGCCACCCGTCGTTGGTTCTATCGCACTGGCGCTATTTTGACTCTTTATTACCGGGGGATCCGCGACTCGATTACTTTGCAGTAGATAGAACCCTGGTGTAATTTAGACGAGGTACGCTTTTTTTTTATATCCCTCGCATAGTCTCCCTACCCTCGTAACCTAGTAGTAATGAGTATGGCCAAACGCTAACCGGGTCACAATTTTTTGGCTTCCGCTCTCGCCCAACCTATACTGTGTTTCCCTTTCCGTAGCTCGCTCTCCGCCGTTGTCTCCCCATTTGAGTGGGGAAACAAAATAAACTAGCACTACGTAACTAGTTATTGTTAAGGGACGATGGTGTTCCAGCGTAGCTAAAATAGCCCAATCGTTGCCGGGAGCGAAAAGTGGACCCCGAACAATCACTAATTAGTCAAAACTATCACGTTTTCGAGAGGACTGTGAAGAGGAATAATAAAACAAAACAGCAAACGTGCAGGAGAGTCGGATTAAAGGAGACGAGTGAGCAGTACACTCGGTTCAAGGGTGCAGCATCGCAAACGGTAGTCGCTGTAGCTACCTGTCATCAACCGTTTTACACGGTATTCTCGCACCGAAAATGTTGACGCTGCGTGAGCTCAATGACGTTTTCGATATTTCCACTCCAAACCGATTTATATGGGATGAGTTTTACACATCGAAGTGAAACTTTTTAGCATTCAGAAATAGAGTAAAGAGTAAGCTCGTGCAGAAACTTGGTGAAGTTGTTTCCGATACAAACAGGATCTCGAACGACCTTTATGATGAAACTTGTCCTGGCCGGGGCAAAGGTCATGCGACCATTAAAAAGTTTCACAGTCGGAAAGCTGGGACGAACAATTCGACTCAAAACAGTCCTCTCCCATTGGATCTCATACGATAGACCCAAGCCATACGGAATAAACAGTTGATCTGTGTAAGACTAGTCAGCGATAGACTTGGTCGAGACGCATTCAAATCAAGCGTTTCACTCTCAGCCGTTACGAAGAGACTGCTTTCATGATCGTCAAACGTAGAAAAGCCCCTTTGACACGTCGGTACGATGTTGCAAGTACTTTGGGAGAGTAAGTTTGTCACATGTAGGCTTTAGTAGCGATCCGACGGACTGCTCTGACGGCACAACTTTGGTACGAGCCCTAATGTGCGTGGTGGCAAGTCGAGTGACGTCGCGTCAGTTGGGCTATACAATTACATCGTTGGAACGATCGCATGTCCCTCTCGTCGGGGCACTTCTGCCTTGCTTAACCCTCCCAGGATTGCTTCTCTTCTCAAAGCCCATCTACATCATCCATTCAGCGACGCCGACCACGTCCTTACATTTTCCTGCGGGAGCACGCTCGATTGCCTCATTCCATCTGCAGCTCCTTCGGAGCTGCGCCACACGCCTATACATATATATACAGCTGGCAATCGAGTGCGCGAACGCCCTTCGTAATTACCCGTGAATGGATTGCCCTCTCCGGGGTAACCTATAGAAAGCTTACCTCTCGAAACCCTGCCACCCCTTCAACCTGCATATCCAATTGCCCCTTGCGTACCTCGCTAATGGGCCATGGTAATATCGGGAACCGAACAAGTAGATGACGGCGTCGCCGATGATTTTCACGATTCAGAACGGTTCAGAAAAGTTCAGCGAATCGTTTCTGCGTGCCGTGTGCTTATCGCAATTAAAATTGTACATATCAAATGACGTTGTAAAAGTTTGGCAAAACGTTTCGAGCCAAGCGAATCCACTTACCGGCGCTCTTGACAGTCGGTGCGGGCGATGGTTCGGCTCGCAGGATTTGCGTGCCTCCCAGCAGAGCCAGGAGGACACGAAGGACCATCATATCGGTCATCCTTAGGCTCCCATGAGACCTCCTGCGAACAAAAATAAACAAACGATCGATCAACACTGGTGAAAGCGCAATGTCTGCGTATGACGTCAATATGACGACGAGGTGTCCTTTTTTAGGTATGTAGCAGGCGAAACTTTGAAAGAACTATCCAAATTACGAGTGCAGAACGGTACAAAACAACTCCGCGACGATATCCGATCGAACACGTCCCATTTTCAAAGTTTCCCGTAGTGCTGACGTTTCTACTTTTGCCGGTTTCTGACAGACAAACAAAAAAGAAAAGTTTTTTTTTTTTTAACGAGCGCCACCGGCAATGGATTTGTGAGTGTCCCAGAATCTCATCACTGGTAGGCCAGTGTGCATGTCCCCGATGGGGGCTGGTACGATAGTCGTCGAACTTTTCCCAGCGCAATGCCTCGAACGCGGGGGGTGAGTCTCGGACTTTAAATTACGGACGCCTCTTCTGGTCCAAGACAAACATCGAATGGGGTCGAGCCGAGGCAGCGTCACGAGCCAATTGTTCATTCTTTCCTTTCTCTTTTGCTCGCTTGTCGCACCCCCGTAGTCGTGGGGTTCACTCGATATCCTTGCATGGCATTTTCCGGACAGACGTGCATGGTCACAGAGGGTGAAATGGAAAGAGGGACTGACGTACAAGCGCGGGAGAAGATAGGAAAGTGGACAGCGAAGAGAAAAGCGAACGCTTGGGGAACAGATAGAAAATCTTTATCTGGTCGAGAATGGGGTAGAGAGAGAGGAAGCTGGAACGGAAGACGAGGAAGAAAATAGCTGTTCAGAAACATTGTCGTAAGTTCCCTCCGAAATGGACACTTTCACTGTGACGTCGTCCATTCGTTTTCCGCTTCACCTTCGCTGTATCCATCTCGTCTTCTTTTTCGTACACCACACATAACCGATAAACTTATCATGTGTGAAAGCCCAGATTCTCTCGCTTTAGACACAATCCTGCTATTACAAACGGGAAAATTCGCATTGGCCTTAAAACCAGTTGGGTGTCGCCTTGCCAGCGGATAATATGGAAGGGACAAGGTCGTCGGGCCTTATCCGAGATCTTTCATTCTTTCGAATCTGCTTGCGGTGATTCGGTACCCGCTGAGGAACGGAAATATAAGCTTTTACGGATAGAGGGATGGTGAGTGAAAGAATTCAAGAAAGAAACGTGGAGATGGTGAGAAGAGAAAGAAACCCGCCTGCTAGTCTTGGCGAAAATAAGGGAGGTTGGGGTTTGTTGGATGTAGAAGACTACCGTAGGGTCGAGCCAAAGCCTATTCACCCCCGCGCTTTTATTCATCCTCTCACCCTTTCTTTGCCTTCTTCTTCCTTCCTGGCATTCCACTTCTGTCTCCTTATATCGAGAGCCACCGCCACTATCGACATTACTACCCTCACCGAGACGATAACCCAGTGCCACCAGCACTGCGAACTGTCTCGAGTGTGATCAGCTCGGAATCCTTGAAAGAGTGTCGGAAGAGAAGCGAGCGGATTCCTGAGAGGAATCCTGTAACTGGGAGTTGTATCACCAATCGTATCAGTGCAAGAAGGAATATCGAAAGTTCTCCATCCAGATCGTACACATCACTGTGTGTCGTAGACATTCGTTTGTTTCTGTGGAATAGGGGAAGTCTGCTGTTATCACCAAGCCCGTGAAGACACATCTTCGAGAAAAGTGTCGCAAGGTATTCTGGGACTGAGTAAACCACCACTACCAGCATCGTAACTGGTGGTAAGTAGGAACGAAAACGAGGAGTTCAGGAACGGTAGTCGCTCTTGAGAGGGTGTGAGGTAGCAAGAGTAAGAGACCCATCGGCGATAAGCTTCGTAGGGGTGTGGGACCAGAACCATCGGAGGGTTTTTTGTACAAGCAAATCTATTTTAAATTCCCAACGTTCCCCTATTCCTCGCTGAGCCCTCCTCATCCCTTTCTCCGCCACACCCGTCGAACCAATCGCACGTCAGCTCGGCACCCTCCTCTACATCTCGGAAACCATGTTGTCCTCCCCTTCGTGCACTCCTTTAAAGCTCGTACAGTGCCGCTTTCTTACAGGCTTCCGGGGACGGTACTGTAGCATATTAATTCGCGATAAATTACTATGCATTATGAACTCGCCTCTCCTGCAATCACTACCCTCCGGCTTGGTGAACACCTTGGCAACCGCCAAGGATATGTCCCATCGCGGGTCTGCGAGAACCCTGGATTCCGAAGCTCGAAGAGACTTCGCCAATCAACTTTTTATGGGAAAACATCTTCGCGGCACCCTCAAAAAGCGCTACGGCACGGACTTCGGGGTGGAGTAAAGTTACCAAAAGTGTCTTCAAAAGGAGGTCCTTCAAGTACCACGAGAGGTTTTCACATAAAATTATTTATTGACTATACGCAGTTGACTGGGTTCTTTTATAGCTTCCCTGTTTACCGTGAGCTAGTCGAGCGGAGCGAATCTTTCACTTCCGGTTCGTCTACTCCGGGATCCAATGGATCTGGAGACTCAAGATTGAATAGAACTTTATACAAATATGTACTGGAATTCTTCCGCACGGAATTGTGTACGATTTTTATTCAAATGTTCGACTCACGACACTCAAATACGATTCATCGATTCATCAGAAATACGAACTGACATCATCTAACTTGACTCTACCAACCTGACCAGTTTCTTGTGTAGAGTCCAAACGAGGAAGAGGAATCGGTTACTGCAGCGAAGGAGTCTAGTTTGCGGGGCTTTACGAGGGCGAAATAATCTCCGAACATCGCCGGACGACGATGATTACGCGGTAAGGTGCAGTGGCGAAAATGGAAACTCCTTTGAAGTAGGTTGTAAGGAAGCTGAATGGTTCGTATCGTGGACACGACTCGGTTATGACTTCACCGTGGCGACGATCGAAGATTTCAATACACTTCGACAGCCATTTACGACTACGTCGATAATTACGACAAGGATGAATGCCAAACCCACGATACTGTCGCTTCCTTACAAATATTCCGAAATGTCTAGTCAGTAAATGGTACCGCGACTCCGGCCTGCGTGGGGTTTGCGTACAGGCGTGAGTCTGGCTCTAAGTAGAAACGTATTCGTGAGCACTAGCTCACTTAGTGGACGCCCGTATACATTAAGTTGCGCCCAATTGCGGGATCTGAGGTTTCCGTTCGGGTCGCCGTCCACGAGTGACTCCGAATGCTAAAATCCCTCCGCTCCACAGTTGCCTCGCTCAGTGATCCTCCGATTGAGAGGGATCTTTCAAATCGAAAGAGTCCGTAGTAACGCTTAGCGAAAAATAAACGCAACGCTCGGAGAGACGAGTGGAAGAGGTCAAGAAAAGGGAGTGACTGAATAATTACGAGAGTACGATGCAACTACCCTCATCCGCTTGGCAGAGAGGAAGGTACTCGTGGAATCTCACTCTCGTAGTACTAGAAAATTTTCGCTCACGAGAAGTTTGCACTTGGACGTTAACGAGGAAGTCCTGGAAACAGATAACCGGAGTCATTATGAAGCGCGAGTCATGCCGAGTTAAGGATTCTTCTTTTTTTTTTCACCGAACTCGTTCTAACTCGAAGATGCAAGTTTCGTCTGGCTGCGTAGTGTTAGCTCCGGGTGTTTCCCTTCGCCACTGCTACTTCTTCAACGCTCGCAGCCAGGAGTGAAAGACGTAAATACCGGAAGTACACAAACGAGTCAATACTTCGCTCCACCACCGTCGGATAACCGACGCTTTTGAGCTTTACAAATATCCTACCCTGTCACACGTATCGTTAACTGGTTTTACGCTGACAGGATTTTTTCGCGCGTTTGCATACGGCGGACATGAGCGCGACGGTTTTATCCCAGCTTGCTCGATCAATGGCACGTTTATTATTATTATTTATTTATTTTATATTTCATTTTCTGACGGAAACGAATGTCGAGTTACCGGTTACCAAAGCAACCTATGTACACATATGTACATATATGTATAATAGAATGGTGTACGCATTTACTGTATCGCAGCGAGCACGGTGCATCGTGCAGCAGCACACTCGCTCGCGTACACTGCGACGCGTACGTAATCCTAAGCACGCACGCGGTGCACTTCTGCGGCAAGGGCGAATGCGGTGCACCGCTGTAAATCTTAAGAGAAAGCGAGGTTGAGGGCACACGGAATTGGTGTACGTATATATAACGTACCAACCGTATGTACGTTTGTACATGAGACGTAATATATGAATAGGCGAGGTCTGACGACGAACAGTTAGTTGCACAGCGATACAGCACAGAGAAACATGAGACGGCATAGAATTTTTTTTTTTTTTGTTGGTTTAAATATTTCATGCAGCTCAGCTGAAACGCAGCCCGGAGGGTCGGAAACTTGAGATACTTTAGAATTCTGGAGCGGAGGTATGCCTCTGAGGTGGTTGACCGGGTGAGTCACGTTAAAGTTCGAAAAGTCCTGCGGTGCCTGCGGATGCCGAGTCTGTTGTTGGGACAATTTTATATTTTTATATTCATGCCTATTGTTTGCCCGACGCAAGCGCCGAATGTAAATGGGGGTTGCGAATTTGGCTGAGGCTCGAGCGAAGGAGGACCAAGGATAACAAAAGTGGTGAGAGCGGCTGCACGCTTGGACGATCAGCGATTACAAGTGATGGAGCTGTTTGCGAATCGCGCTTGTAATTTTGTATGTAACTCTTATGAAATTCGTACAAACGTCACTCAGACTCTCGAGACTGGTCGCAAAAAACATATCGGAAATATCCACCACTCCGTATCTGTCTTTAATGTTTCTTGTCGGATTTTACAACGAGCTCGAGTACACGAGTGGGCGCTACCGGAAGGGACGACGAAGCTTCCTTCAGGGACCAAATCGAGACGATGATCCGTCGAGTTGGCATTACCAGGAGCGTGAAGGTCCAGCTAGTGTGAGAGTGCTCGCCAAAGGGATTTCTGTATTTAATTCCAGGCTCTTCGCGATAAGGGCTCCGATCGAGAGGTGCTTAGAGGCAGCGACGAGAATACGGTCTACCGATGTCATAAGTAGAATTGATTGAACATAATTCCTTTGACATTCATACAAACAGCACTCCAACTCTCGAGACTGGTCGCAAAAAACATATCGGAAATATCAGCCACTCCGTGTCTGTCTATAACCATTCCGTACCTGTCTATAACGTTTCTTGTCGGATTTTACAACGAGCTCGAGTACACGAGTGGATGCTACCGGAAGTTACGATGGAGCTTCCTTCAGGGTCCAAGTCAAGACGATGATCCGTCGAGTTGGCACCACCAGGAAAGTGAGGGTCCAGCTAGTCTGAGGATGCTCGGCAAAGGGATTTCTGTATTTAATTCCATGCTCTTCACGATAAGGGCTCCGATCGAGGGGTGCTTAGAGGCAGCTCTTTCGATATTTTTGTACAAACATTGTTCGAGCTCCCGAGACTCATCGCAATCAAAATATCGAACGTAATAAAGACTCTCTATCTGTCGATAACTTTTCTTCTCGTCGTCGAATTTTACAACGAGTTCAAGTACACGATTGGACGCTGCCGGAAGTGACGATGAAGCTTCCTTCAGGGATCAAATCGAGACGATGATCCGTCGAGTTGGCAGTACCAGGGAAGGGAGGGTCCAGCTAGTGCGAGAGTGCTCGGCAAAAGGATTTCTGTATTTAATTCCAGACTCTTCACGATAAGGGGTCCGATCGAGGGGTAGTTAGAGGCAGCGACGCGAAAACGGCTTCCCGATGCCCTATAGCGGCACGACCCTGCATTGGTCGTCTCATACACGTTGTTCGTGCAACAAAGTATCCTTGGTCGTTGCTGCGAGCCTCTCCAGCCAGCTCGTCCCTTTCATTCATGTTCGTTCTCCACGACAACAACATCTTAATGAAACGATCTCTTTCTCATCCGGACCTCTATTCTGCTGGCTACCAAGGGGAAAAGGGAACCAGCAAAATATCGTAGGAATGAGGTGGAGAGATGGAAAGAAACACGGTACGGAACTTTATCAGCTCTTGGAAACGTCCAATTCATTCGCCTGTTTACTACGCTAGCGAGGATACACAGGGCCGAGGGAAGACCCGAAACAGTAAGAGAATAAGACGCAGGGTGAACACAGCGAGGTAGGTAGAGATGGTCAGAAGAGCGAGAACGGGGAAATTCGAGACACTGAAAAAGAAACGAAGCCCGAAGAAAACCAGCGGGAGCAGCAGTGGCTCTTGTCTGCTAGGCCATCCTCTCTGTACATCACACTCCGCAAATAAAGCTCTCCGACGAGATTTTCAATTGGGAAACCGTACACGGCTCGCCGCTCGGTACCCGAGTGGACGATGTCGACGATCTAATTGCCCGGGCAGTCACGAGCGAATGGAACACAAAAGAAACAAATAAATAAATAAATAAAAGAAAATAGATCCACGAAAACGGGATATTGCCACTGTACTCGCCGACACAGTTGAACTTCAATCAGGCTCTTCAGAAAATAATTATCGAAGACGAGTGCGAAAAAAAAGGAATTATAATCATCAAACGGTAAAACGGTCATCTACTGGCTGCGGTTGTTGAAGACCTTTTTAGCTTCGTAACTCGATAACAATAACTCCCAAGATCATTTAGCCTATGAACCGTTCCTCGCGGCTAAGAACTGCTCATAAATTCGGATTAGACCCTTCAAGAACACTGTTCATGCCACCGCGCCGATTGAAAGCGGCTCTCGAGACTATATTTCCTGTTTCAGCTGGCAGGGAAAATGATCCTTAGCAGCAGGTTCAAGATATAGTACCAATACGTCGCGTACCTGGAACAGACAGGTTCGCAATCCGCGGCAATAAGGAGCCGTATCTAGCCAGTTTCACGAGGCGTGGTTCCCTTGAATGACGGATATCCGAAATATCGGTTTCCCATTAATTGAGGCAGATGCTGGGAATCCAAGACGCGCGAAGGACGAAAGGGCGAGAGGGCGATGGTGCGTGTCACGAACCGAACGTCTTAGCACATATAAAGACGCCGGAGGGAGGCGCGAAGGACATGAGACGTCCGAACTGGTCCGAATCGGTCGGAACCCCCTCTAAGGCCGGGTGTTGGTAATCGACACCCCGCAATGGCATTATCGAGATTTCGGCTTAGTCGTACGTCACTAACGTGCTAAGCGCGACCTTGCAGATACCTCGGGCGGGGTTCCGCAGTGCATGACAAATGCAGTAATCGTCCTTTGACTAGTGTATGGAATCACTAGCAGGTAGCGCTGCCTCGATCGAGGGCGGGCAGTCCGGGTGGCGCGCTGCAAAGGCAGTGATGGCGAGCGCAATAACGAACGCGATCGACAGGGACGGAGGGAATGCCGTAACCCCTTGCCGCGTCCACAGTCACCGTGTACCCATACTGCCTGCAGCATCTACTCTGGACCGTGTAGTAACCGCATGTGCGCGTGCACCACTCTAACAAACACCCCTCAGAGAATACTTGCTGTATGCGGCCGAGAGCATACATGAACCCGTGTGGTCAATCGCTCGAGGGACCATGGAGATGACGGGGTCACACGCAAGAAAATACCGATGTTTCTGTAAAAGGAACAATACGTTCCGGTGCGACGTCACTTCCTGTTGGAAATGAGATTTTCAAACCGGAAACGACGGCGCAGATAAAACCGTTTATTACCTCTCTGCCAATAAGTGGCGTAGTAGGATTAGCGAGTACTTATTAGTGCTCGGCAGACCGTCGGCTTCGCTCTGGCTGCTGATGATGGACCAATATGCCGTTTTGGCCTGTGGCAGCCAGTGGGCAGCCAGCCATGTGCCGTTTTTTCACTTACGGCAGAATTCCACCTCGGCAAGAACGGAGGATATCACCGAACGTGACTACCGCAAGGGAGCGAAAGGGGCGAAAATGGAATATACCAATCAAATACTCGTTATCGTCCTTTAACTGTTTCCCCCCCCCCCCCCCCCATCCATTGTTTCATTCCCCGACTATAGATTCTCGAAGCCCGGTAATAGCATCAGTCTCGAAGTGTTTCAGTCTTCCTGCCCGATCAATCATTCCGAGTTCGCTGCCTCACCATCCAGTGAAATTCCACCGTCCATCCTCCCATCAGAGCTCCGCCGATGATACATCCACCGGCAGATTTCTACCGGTAACAGAACCGTAACTTCTACGAATTTGCTTTCCCGTTTCGGTTATTGATTCCTCGATACCATTAATCAAGCGCTATTCCACGTATTTCGCAGACGAACGGATCTCGAATACCCTCGTAGTTACACCGTTTTGAAGACTCAATTATGACTGGCAAAGCCGCCGTAACTCTTCATGCACTGTAACTTTCGACGTTCGGCAGGTTATCGATAGAAACCAATTCAACGCGTGTATCGTTTTTGCGCGAGCAATTTTACAGAGACTTTCTACCACCGACAACGCAAAAGCTACGAAACGTGTCCAAACTTTTGCGAGCGCAGCTCGATAAACCATAATCGAGTCAACCAAAGACTTTGCCGTTCTCGTTGACGCGTCACGCCAAATTTCAAGCTCAACCGTACAAAGAAACATCAGAAAATTCATTCGTGTCACGCTGCCAGACCCCTGACAAATACGCCCACAGGCTCGGCCCCTTTTCGCGGTCTCCCCGACGAACGCGAAGCAGAAATAAAAAGAGAACATAAGGTGACATGGAATAAAGAAGAATTCATGTATTTTCCAACTCTCTGTGTGACATCGATGTCGTACAGGGTGTAGACAGGCCTGGTTGCTCGTGAAGCCGAAGCTCCTGTAATAAATGATGCGGAGAGGATCCCTTCGTTTCGTGCACAGCACACCCGACCCTCGTTCCTGTCGCAGGCACCGCAGTGTTCTCCTGATTTTTTCGCTATTTTTTTTTTTTTTTTTGTTCACCAGCAGTCTGCTTCAACCCTCGTTCCATCCCCTCTTCCTCCTTTCTCTGCCGCTCTCGTTTCGCAATTCGGTACAGACATCCTCAGCCTCTGTGTCAACCCGACGAGACATACAGAAGCCCGTCGTACTATATGCATATACATACACACATCTCTATCTACGGACACACGATTATTTAAATACAACTGCAGCTCCCCGGGTTGGCTAATCATGAACGCGCGGTCGGATCCCCGACTGGCGGATCAGCCTTTCTCCACTCAGCAATGTGGCAGGGCCCATTTCACGAGCCGAACCCGGCGGAGCGTGCTATCGTTCGTTTTCCCTCGGAAATAAAAATAATTGGGACCTCGTGACAGAACGGTGAGAGAGCGACGAAAAACCGTTTCCGCGCTGTATGTGTATCCCAACGGTTTACTCTCCGATGGCGACTGCTACCGGTCCTACAGAGCTGCCGGTGCATCAAGCTAGTCCGGCTTGCCGTTTGGTGTACGCTAGTTGCATCCACACTGCACGGGCTTGAATAAATAAATGTTACGGCAAACGGCTGACAGTAGCATCGGGCACCAGCACGAGCCAAGAGGAGGACAGCGCGGACGAGGATGAGGAGGAGGTGTGTGCACACGGGGCGCGACCCAACCTCGTGGGTATGTGCGGCACGGGGGATGCTGGGCATCCCGGAGTGGAGCACAGATCAGAGGGGCCGCGAGGGTGAGAGAACGAATTATACTCTCCCTTTGTGTGTGCCCCAGTGAAATTGTGTGCAAGTCTTCCACTCGGCTCTATCCAATTCACTGGGACACCTTTGCAGTACCGGAATTGCTGAAGCCTCTGAGTTTGCCCCAGTGGCCGAGTCCGCACCTACGACGGAGGCAGGTCGGATAAAGGCCGAGGATCATTTAATAGTCGTCAGGAGACTTAACGAGAAATAACGCTGATCTCGATTAACTTCGGAAACTGCGCGTATGAGTGGATTGGTCATAGTAGTGGTGGCTCTTGGATCCTGACAGCTTATAACTGCAAAACTACGCGGGTGAAAAGAACTGTGGTTTCGAGGACGAGGAGAGCCCGAGAAATTAATAATGAGGGGTTTCGAGATCGAAGACCAGCTTCTTTAGCTGAGAACTTTCTTAGCGTGCTTTGCTGCGGAAGAGCCGCAGCAATTTTCACCTATTTTTTGTTTTCTTCTGGTGACCCATTTTAGCCCGATCTCTTCTTTTATGTTGAAATTTTTCTTACATTGTCGTGGATCGATCGATGTATTTTTTTTTTTTTTTTCCTCGTTGTCGAGGATCGAACTGCAGGAAAATAATGACATCGTTCACCCTAACTGCGCCCTTCTTTCTCACACGGCTCGAAACACAGCGTTCCCCTCGACTCGAGTGTTCCAATGAGAGACAATGGCTCGTCTCGTCATAGTCGTTCCCTCGCGACATCTCGAAGCGACAAAGTGAGACGAGCGTTACGGAATTCTCGAGGATCTCGGGTAAACACGCTTCGAGAGATTCCAATCTCGCCGTTTCTTCTCGCCTTCCACTCCCCCGCCGCTCCTTTTAACAACCCCTCGCGCCACGTCGCGGATCCACCTCTTACACCCTTAGTTTCAGTATCACTCGCGCGGCTCGCGCACCCTCTTCCGTTCCTTCGTCCTTTCGCCAACTCTCGACTTCAATAAGATTTCTCCTCTAATAGAATGGAGTTCGTTCTGCTCGGCGATTTAATCGTGTGTGTAGGGGAGCGTAGGTGCAAGTGACGCTTTATTCGCCTGGACGGACTCAACAAGTCGCGTCAGTTCTTTTAGTTGTATCAAAGAAATTCGACTCACTCTGCACTGTGACAAAAGAACTGAATTTTTTAATTTTAATTCGACAGTCAATAATTAAAAATACTGAATCAGAAACTCACTTTATTCGAAAGTGATATTATTTTCGGTTTTTACCGCAATATCATAAATAGCGCACAACGATTCGAACTGTTGTTATCCCTAAATCCTCTCTTAAAAAGTCAATGAACACAAGCGCCGAGCGGAAAAGCTACTCTCATTTTTTTTAATTCGACGATTTTTGGTGTTTTTTTAAATGTTAGAATCTTTTCAAGTTTCTTTTTAAACGTTCGGTTTTGAGATCAAGCGGGAATTGTTCGCGCCGTGAAAAATAAATTTCTAAATCGATAATGGCTTTTGTAGTGAACCGTTTATGGATGCAGAGAATCGGATTCCGGAAATATTAATAATCGTAACGAATGCGCCGTTATGTAGAGCCGGCGATGAGAGACGCGCGTAAATGTAATTTACGTCGTAATGCGTCAAGTGCCGAGTTTCAGTTAGCTTACCGCACGTGCGTGTACGGAGATTTATACAAACATTTCTGTTATATGCGAGAGCGACGCTCTCACGGTGTACATATGTTCGTCTATGTACGTTACGATTGCGCCCGGTCACTTCCGGAACCTATGCGGTACTTGAAAGCGTCATGCCACCATAATTATATTACTCGTTGTACAACAAGGTTGTTCACCTACCGCTAAACTTTTCGTCGCACAGCGTAGAGCGAGTTCAACGTTTTTTAATGCGTTTTTTCGCATCGAGGGCGCGTGATACAGACTCGGTCGGTAACAAACCAGTTTTGCTTAATTTTGTACCTCAAGCACGTACTTGAAGAACGCAAGAACAAATTTTTAGTACTTCAAGTACCAAGTGCGAGTTATTTTTGGAAACACGCTCGCATTACGGATACTCGATGAGTAGTATGACATCCTGTTTCTATTAATATCTGATCATCGGTCTGGACTTTTCAATAAATACAATTTTTACGAGAATTTCGTGTAAAAAATACCATTAAAAAATTTTTGTATGCATTTTTATTTTTGCAAAAAAAGTGAAGACGTTTAAAAATAGCCTCAAAACGACGAGTTACAACAATTCCTGTTAGCGATTTTTTACAATAAATTTTACGATACCTTTTTGCCGTTCAAATTTTATGAGATGCAAAAATTCTTTAATGTTACGAAAAAATATGCGAAGTAATTTGTACATCGTTTGCGCACAGCTTCTTCTATGAGGAAGCCAAAATCGATCAACGAAGTTGCTCATAGAGAAAGTTATACGCAAAATTGTGAGGAAGACATGTGCCAACTACTTTGCACTTTCTTTTCAAAAATCCGATAACGCTTAACGCTACGAACCTTTTTGCAAAAGATACTTGGAAATACTACTTGAGAAATACTTCAAGTACTTGATACTTCAAGTGCTCGATACTTCAAGTACTTTACACTACAGATACTCGATACTGCAAGTACTTCACACTTCAAGTGCTTGATTTTTCATTTGACAAAGACAGCCATCGGAAAAATAAATCTCTGATCAAAATTATTGGCACAGATGATTTGTGTGATCACCGGGAGTCTGACTCTTGGTGGGATTTCGTTATTTGATTGCAGAGCTTCATTAATAATATGAAAATAATATCGGGAAATCGAAGATGTCAAGAGGTTTTTTTTAAAGCGATTTAAAGTCTTCTTCTTTAAGTTTGCAACATTGGATAACAATGCAGGAACGCTGCTAGGACCGAATGCTCGAAGGGATGTTGTCTTCCTCGTCACCGAGCGCAAACAATTATGTCCGACGAATGGGTTGAATTAAGGAAGAGCGAAGAAAGAGGCTTGGGTCGAGAGGACTGTAGTCATTAGAGCGTTGTTCCGGGCTGCCAGGAAAGACAACGCGTATTCACTCGTTCCCGAAGACTGTAATGCAATATCGTACAAATATTCTACAACGAGGAACAGGTCGAAAGGTGGAGGCGAGGGGAGGTCTTTGTCACGAGTCACGGCGAGAGGTCGAGGCATTAAAATTCCTTCACCGGCATCAAGACGCTGAGGTCCTTGATTAATCTTCGAGTTTCCGGGGAAAGATAAGATGCGCCACGCGTTTCTCTGCCGCTCTGTCTCTATTCCATAGGCGTAGCTGCAAGACGATAACAATCTCGTCTCCTTCTTCCACCTCAGGATAAGAAAAATAGAATTTCCTTAAGGAGAAGCCTGGAAGCGTCACACTATCTTTCTCCCGGAAATACTTTCGCGATGGAAAATCATTTAAGTTAGGGCAAGGCCGATGTCACCGCGTTTAACGAAAAAATGAAACTGCAGCTTCGTTTCTTTGCGTTTTCACTTTTTACCAAAACATTTCTTTCCTTTATAAGAAAGATAGAAAAATGTACCGTCAGTACGTTGTATGGTGTAAATTGACTTGTCGCGAAATCCAATTTGCGAAGTTGTGATTCTTCTTTTCCATGTCGGGAATGGACGAAGTTGGATGAAGTTTGGCGTTTGAACGATGAAGTTTGTGTTCTCAATTCACTCATTGCTCGAAAGCTTCCTGAGGATTTCGAATTCTCGTTGTTGGAAGAAACTTTGATTCGTGATCTTGGGAAAAACTAAACAGTTCCGTAAAAACGTTGATTCTTCGTCAAACCGAAATACTTGCAGGACGAAAATATCTTAAAACGAACGAGAAGACACATTGTCCGAGGGCAACTAAAACGCAAACAACGTGGAGCTATAACAAAAGTGGACGAGGAAGGTCCACTTCAGCGACGTCGAATTCAGCGAACCGTACATTGTCCACTGGAGTTTCGGCAGCTTTGGATTCGAACGCTCGATATGACGATTCTCTAAAAGTCGTGTTGTCGGTTATCCCGAGTTTCTCACGGATCAGCGAATAGCATTTTTAGTCGAATGTTGTTTTAATGAGAAATTGAAGGTAGGGAAAATATTCGAACTCTCCCATCGTTATTTCTGATTGTGAAACATCGTATCCGCCACCCAACTTTTTCGTCTCGTTACACTTGGAAATTGTAACTGTAATTGCAATTGTAATTGCAAATTTGGAAAACCGTTCGTTAATTAAGCAATAGAGCATGAACACTAAAAAAAAAAATGAAGCAATACAAGATCGCTACAGATTTTGTTTCTTCAAAGGTACGAAAAAGAATATCTGCAAGTTAAATTTTCAATTAATCCATATTGTCAAAAAAAAAGAAATTAAATAAATCAAAATAATTATGAGAAATCAGTGAAAAGTTGTTTCGCTGGGAAAGCACGAGAACTTACCTCCACCGAGAGTGGATCGTTCTGCGAAGTTCCGTGCAGAACGGTACGATTGCTGAACGCGAACCAGAACCAAATAACTTGTCACGATTTTCCGACGGAATACAGTATAGAGATATATACAAAAACGCTTTTAAAGATAAAAATAAACCGATAAAAGAGAAACACAACACTGTACCGAAAGGAGAGAAGTGGTTTTCACGTCGGGGATCGCCGGAAATTAGCGACTTCCCGAGAAACGACGAGTACCCTAGAACACTATCGACGAACCGTAAGTCGCCGATCGCTGAACTGAAAATTATTTCAAATTCGTCTTTCCAATCTTTCGTAATTATTATTATTGTTTCCACTGCAATGTATATCGCAGACCGTTTTTCAAATGTTCGTCAGATTTTCACAGCGCACTTAGATCTTTCCCGCTCGCACAGCTCGCATTACGCTTTAGTTTTATCGTTTCTATTATCAAAAAAATTGTCTTTTTTTCTAATCGATTAACAATATCGTCCGATTCGATTACGCTGTTTATTTGCACGTACCGACGAATCGAATTTTATAATGGGATCGATTAGGAGCGAGCGCGATTGAGCGAAAATGCCGGCCCGTTGGCTTGCCGCTGGTACAATCCAGCGGGCGAACAAGCTCGCCCGGTTCGATGAAACAAATAATGTTGAAAATGGTTTGCGCGAGGTGCGATGTGTACTTTACACGTCACACACAGTATGTCGGCGAGTACGAACGTTCGGTGTTTCAGAGTCCCGTTGAATTATGATATATTCCAATTTTCAATGGACACGAGACGAGATTTAGGTTCGCTATGTTTCAGCTGACCCGGAGAGCGGAACGGTATGTGATTATCGGATAATACTATGTTGCGATTAAATCTACGATTAATCGAACGAATCGATGTTTTTAGTCCCGCGATGTTCGAAATATCGGAATCCCGTATAACTTCGGTTTTACGGAACGTCCAGCAGCAACGCAGGCGGGAACGGAAGTCGTTACGGCCGATATCCGTTAACACGGGTTCGCACTATTTTGCAACGATTATCGGACACATTAAATCCCTGATTTTGAAACTATATCACCAGATGACAAAAATAAAATACAACAAAAAAAAATGAACAAAAATTAAATAAACCCAAACACCATCATCGTGCACTACGTTCGGATACCGATAGGTCGATTTTGGTTTAACGCATAGATCCTTAACGATCCGATTTCCGGGAAGATAAATCCATTGAATCGTCGAAGCGGCGAACTTTCAGTCTCACTCGTCGCACAATCACACGACGAATATTCTATTCGTCGTTCACTTTATTTATTTTACTCAATTTTTTTTTTTTTTTTTTCGATACCGCACCGAGAACTCGATCGGCTTACGGCGAAACTTGTCCAAACTTCAGCGCGAACTGACTTCAACCGCTGACCAGCGGTCGCACCGACGCTCGAAGTTCCAAGCTACTGGTAACACTTGAACACCAACTCTCATCTTCGTCACATTGTCGTCATTCACCTGATAACTTCGTGTATTATATATAATATATATATTTTATGTATATAAATATATATATATATACACGTATGTATATCACAACGGGATTCCCCAATTATGTACTCTGTCGTCCTTGATTAAATCATCAATCAAAACTCTCCGCGAGCCGTTAAACGAATCGCTCGCAATTTCTACCGGACCGTCCGCGAACACACTGAAATCTCAGCTCTCACCACTATCGCAGTTTCCTTTTTTTTTTACATTTCTCAAGATTTATCTCAAGGACTAGCCGACGTTCGGTTTACAGCTTCTACACTTGCGAACCGAATATATACTTTTCTACCGCAATGAGCGGAAAAACGTACGGGGCCGCGAGCGGCGCGAATCCCGTATATTACGGGGGTTGATCGACCCTGGACGCGCGCGCGAAACCACCGCGGGGGATGCTGAGATCGGACTGCTGCCTCCGACGTGGCGCTGCCGTCGCCGCGGAGCTTCGACGAACCATCGGCGCCACCCCCTCCGCCCCCCTGCGCCGCACTGCCCTCACGCAACACGACCGTCCCCGTCGACGTCACGACAGGAGCACTCCCGGAGCACAAACTCCTCGCGCCCGATCGCCGGCCGTCCCGACGCCTCTCTCCCTATACGCGCACCCTCGGAGCGCGAAACACCCTTCGCTCGTCTCTCGGCGGACCTCGAGCTGCCTTTGCGTACACAATTTGGGCCGGAACCTCTTTCCTTTCCTCCATTTTATTTATTCTTTCACCTTATTTTCATTCCTGTCCAGCTGCAGCCGAGCTAATTGCGTTTAGACCCGACCGGGCTGCGGACGCGTACGCGCTACTTGTTAAAATCTCTCAGGCAATGTTTTGGGGGAGATTAAACTTTCGCGAAGCGACATTAGCCTTTGGCATCGCGGATGCACTTTCGTGCCAACTCGGCGAAGTGCTTTGAACTCTGGTTGCATCGTTTTGAGAATAAGCCCGGACTCTCTGCGCATGCGCATCGACGTTTTGTGATTATCATACTAAAAATATCAATTTTTGTATATAAAAGATTCTTCGAGTGACAATTATCGAGGTAATGAACTCGCCGGCTGTCACGGAGGTTAAAAATTCGGGATATGATGTATTATATATATATATATAGTACATTTAATACATTTAATGTCATGCCATCCGGGATGCTTGTACCATAGAAATTTTTATTCCGCAATATCCATCGACGGCGGGGCATCCCCGTGTGCCACAGAACTTTTCAGTCTTCCTCCGCCGGGTCTCCCCGTCCCTCCCCAGTCGAACGATGAGTGGTTACAAAGTGGAGGGCACAGCCCCGAGCTTCCATCGAAAGTTTTCGAACCAGCTACCACCGCCATCGTTCTCGTTCTCCTCGCTCCGTTCTATCGAGGAAGATGTAAGTGTAAGCTCTCTCACATCGCCGGGCGACATGCCACACCAGCCAAGGGTCTTTTCCCCGGTTGACCCAATCGTTCATGGGTCACACACGAGGGACGTGTCCTCTCGCTTGCATAATATCGCGAGATTTCACGTACGAGGGTTCGCGAATTATTGACTGAACGTGATGCCGATTTTCGGTGAAATCATAAAAAATGGAAAGCGAAATGGAAATATTTCGGAAAGAAAATGAAAATTCGAGCGGTGGCTGAAAAAATAAACTAGCGGAACTAACCGACAGCGGTGGATGCGCGGTTGGCGCACGGCTCTGGTGGTCCCCCAAGTCAAGCTGATTCGTTCGCGGTCAATACTTGGATGGGTGACCGCTTAGCCGGGCGCAAGCTGGCGCATCGACCGTTGAGCGGGAGGCGCTTTCTTCTGAGTTTTTGGTGTTTCTGCACTTTACTCAAGTGCAAAAATACCAGTGGCTTAGTCGAATAGGGCCGTCTGTATCGGCAGGGGTTTTCCGTAGTTTCTCCGTATCCTCGGCAAATGTGGTACAGTGTAGCTAAGTCGGCTACGGACGCACTGGAAGTTAGGTAGCTTAGCTGAGTGCGGATAGGAAGTGATAGGGGGGAATCGGGCTGGGGTTCCGTAAAAACCCGACAGGGTATACGGTGGAAAATGGAACAAATATAATATAATAAATAAAAACTAGCAGAACTGTAAAGGTTGAGTACGGTCCACGCCCTTAATTATGATCATTCTTTTCTAATATTTACTGTTAAGGAGTTAAGGAAATTATTGTTAATCTATAATTATCATCCTCCTCTCTTCGTTATTTCTTTAAACGTTTGTGTAAATAGAGGGGCTGTTTGCGTTCATGAAGACTCCTACGATTGCTCGCTTAGACTGGAAGTTTTTGTGCAAAACTGGAACATTACATTTAATGTACAATTGTGATGAAAATTGAATGGACTCTTACAGTGAAATTGAAGTGAAATATTAAAAGTAAAGTATTTATGAAATGTTTAATGTATTGTACGTTAATTTTTTTATCGCGACTGAACATGAAATTTAATATACCAGTTTATGCATAACAACTCCCAGAACCAGTACATTAAATTGCATACAATTTTTTTTACAGTGTATAACACTGTGTATAACACAGTGTATAACACAATGAGAGGGCATAAAAGCCCTCTCTGTCATTCATGAATTATTTTATGTATTTTTTCTTTTCTCGCCTTGTATCATCTGGCGTCTGGTCACTCTCACTGCTTCCAATCCCTTGATGGTGTTTCCCATCAACTTCTAATTGAGCTCAGCCCGCTTTAATTTAAATAAAAATAAATAAATAAATGAATAAAATAGAGACGTTGCGTTCTCTATGGGTGTCCATAGGATGTTAGCTACATGTAAAACGACAATTTATAAGCAAGGATAATGCTACGCCACTGCTTGACACAGAAAAATAAAAATATTTCTCTGCGCGGTCACTGTCGGTTTAAAAATCTAATTTTCCGGCGCCGGTGCGAACCCGTAGCCGTGCCGATGCTTAAATTTCAACCGTGTCAAATCCCAACTGGGTTTGACGGGAAAAAAAATACAAAAATACAAGCCGCTTCTCAACGTTACACGATTACTCATCAAAAACTTTGCCATCAATTGGATCCGGACTAGCCGTAGGAAAAAAGCAAAAGACTATAACTCCGTTCCTCTCAGCTCCTCTCGGAAAATGTCAGCAAGTGTATCGTGAAATTTTAAACCCTTGACAGCCGAGCAAGTTTCCGAGGCTCTTGTTTCTTCACCTCTCTTCTTCATCCGTCTCTTTCGGTTCGCGAGCTCTGCGGCCAAAGTATATAAGATAAGTAATACGCGTATATATAAGACTAGGAACGAAGCTGAGTTTGCCGGGTGCTAAGTTAAGTCAAAATTAAACTTCAAAGACTTATAACTTTCCAGCGTTTCAAGCCCCCCGCCGCCCTTCCATCCTCCATCCCTGCCGTGCATTGATCCTTTGGGGACCAGCTGCGGAATATAGTTGTATATAACACATAAAAGTCTTCATTTCCGGAACTGCGGACACTTGTCGGAATCCAAAATCTCCGACATTTTCACACGACAGTTTCAATAACGATGATATACCATCTTCATTCTCCGGTAAATCCTTTCGATACTCAACCCCGCCCCCCCCCCCCTTATTCGATATAAAATGTAGCTCACTTTTGTATCTATCTATCCAGTACTGGCATGTCCGATAAAGCGGGGCGAGGTGGAACGGGAGCTCGTGACAATATCCGCGTATCGACAAAGCGTCCTTTTTGGTATAGAATGATAACCTCGTTCCGAAAATGCATTACTCTCAAAAATTAATTTGAACCTCTCTCGCCGTCCCGATTCTTCTGTCGCCCCTTCACAGCCCATCCCCAGGCCCCTCGATAGCGGCTCATCCGCTCTCTCTTTTTCCAACGTTAATTAAAACATATTCGCTACAGCGTTTGTGCACTGCACGAGAGCCATTTATCGCAGGTGGCCGATGTCGATCGTCAATGGATCCAATAGATTCGATAAAAACATCGAACGCTCATATTCAATATCCACGATCCATCCAACCATGGCTTTGTGTATGTAAGGTTACAGGGAATATTCGATGGACCCACGTCAACCTACGAATATTCCGGATACACTGGTTGGATCGCTAGGGATTCCGTGATTAAATAAAGGAAACAAAGCTTTGCGCATGCCATGTGTATCTGTGCGCGATAAATCTGTTTTATATTTTTTTTAAAGTATAGAGTAGACGACCACGTAAGTTGCTTGCTCAGGAACCAAGCCAATTAAGCACGAGCGGATAAGTTGGATTTTCTGCTTTAGAGTCTGCCTACTCTCCCTGCCCGTACAAACCTTGGAGCAGGAATCATTTTATAGGCAGGTGAAAAAATGGAAGGGATATTT
The DNA here is from genome assembly GCA_964017025.1 of Stenichneumon culpator. Lineage (NCBI taxonomy): Eukaryota > Metazoa > Arthropoda > Insecta > Hymenoptera > Ichneumonidae > Stenichneumon > Stenichneumon culpator. The sequence continues at coordinate 12,747,457 of OZ024780.1, read as the reverse complement.
CGTCTCCCCACCGTGAAAAGACCCATTGTAACTTTGGCCAGTAGGATTTTCTTGTAGCCAGTTCGGATTGCCCCTAGTGTGGTGCCGTGGGTCAGTTCAATAATGCAAAGAAGAAGAAGAAAAAGAAGAGGGCTTTTTCAGGCTCTACTGAAAAAGCCGATTGCGCGTCTATTTCTTACGCGATATAGTCGCCAGCTCGAAAAAGTCTATACTTGCATGTTTCGTCGCATGAGACGAATATTGTATTCTTTAAAATCAAAAATAAATTTCACCAGTCGCAGAAATTATCAAATCGCCTAATAAACTTTCGGAGTTGAAAAATCTCACGAGCAGTAGTAATAAAACATCTGCGAGGCAGCCGGCGTTCATGCCTGCTTGTACCTGGTAAAACACAGCAGTGAAACCTTTTTACCAGCTAAAACACAGAAGTGCATCGAGCGTCTTGTTCCCCACTTTGACTCACTCGAATTCATTCGACGACTTGCGAAAAAATGCCTTTCTCGTTCTCTATCTGCCAATCAATTTGTTTTACTCAAACTCCCCGAAAATCTAAGACCCATCCTCTTTACCTCAGCTATCCAACAACCTTTCAAAATCATCTAAGACCCTCAGCGGTAACGCACTGTCGCATCTTCGAGAGTAATCCCGAATGGCGCGTTACCGCTGACTCAGCCAAAGTGCAGTTGCTTCACTCTATTTTACTCAACATCGAACTTTCGTTGTACCGAATCAGTTTTAAGTTCGCTTACACGAAACAGTGTAAATATTTATTGTTTGTTAAATAAATAAATAATTTGTGTTTCAACCACTTTTAACAACTATCTTCTCAACAATAAAAATAATCATCGTATGTGATTATGTTAGAGCGAGTAGATTGGTGAGTAAGTTCCCCGACGACAATCTAAACCAGCAAGAATTCGTCACCGCCAGTTTGAGTTCAGACACCCCTGAAAATGAAAACTATCGCAAGTTCCCGGGATATACGACAATGCATGTTATCATAAGGAAAGGTTGAACAAAAAATCCGATTCCGACACGATTTTTATCGACAAAATACCAACCGAAGCAGAGTCGAATGGATTTAATGCAACCAGCATTACTTCCTCCCGCGATATTATTACGAACTTCGCCATTGAACAAGAAAAAATAATAAGATAAGAGTGAATTGAGAGTTGAATCCATGAGGTCAAAAATCAAATTCCGTCCCCCTTGATTCGAGATAAAACGCTGCGCATTACTCTTAACGCAAGCTGTCCGGCATTTCAAATAAAAAAAAAAAAACCGAAACCATACGCGTCGTTCGAATCCCGTGTTCCGCGGTCCCTGTCGATCGTACATTCGTAAGCGAAAGGCCCTTCGATTCTTTTTATTTTCCGCTTCACGTGAAAATGACATTTTCTTTTTGTTTCACGCCAGAACGAACTTTAGAAATTTGCGGCGAAGTGGGTAAAGGAGGACGGGGCTGGTCGAGGGAATCGAGCGAGTTGGAAGCAGCATACCAGCACGTATCATCGGTATCACGAGTAGGATGGCTGTAGAGCCGTGAAACTAAGTTAATTAAAACGCGATATCAGATATTGGAAGTGCACTCGATCCGAGCTAGCTGCTGAGGACTGGTTCGTAGCCACTGGCGGTGAGCTCTTTCGAGTACGTCGCATGTGCACGGGCTTGCCGCAGGTGCACGAATGCGACCGATCTCTGGCCACCGAAGAGGGGGGGGCTTTAGCTGGGTTGGGGATGGTCCTCAGAGGATGGGGAATGGAAAGCCTTCCGAGTATGGGAACGATGATGCTGCGGGCGCGACGACTAGGATGACGAGGAATCCGGCAGAAGCGTTGATGGACGATGGAACCAGGAGCGAATGGATGAAAGCTTCCAGCACTGTGCAGCGCGCGACCGCGATCCAGCTGCATGGATAGTGGCACAGTTTGATGGCGCGGCGTCTCGAACAAATCGAACTTGGTTGGCGTTGCCCCGGTCGCCATGCGACCATCACGAGGTGACGCACAACTGGAAACCAGAAGAGCTTTCACGAACGCTCGACCGCGATTCAACTCAACGTCGCTTCGTTATTCCATTGTTCGTTATTTGGCGAAAAATTAAATTTAAAAAACCCTCCATCGGTTAGATTGCACTAACGAACAACGATGTCGAAGGGATCTCTTCGCTGTGGCTTGCGCGTCCGCAGGCGCGAAAGCCAAATGGAAGGCCCGATCTATACCCGTTTCGATTTCACTTCTGATTCCTCTTGATTTTAGTTTAGGCTTTCGATTGACTGAGTGACCAAGCTGGAAAGCGAATGTCTCGTTTCCAAATAAGTCTGTCCAGGACGTTGGGGCTCTGAGGAGGAACCTTTCTCTCTATCGATCTTGCTCGCAGGTTTCTCGTACGGGTATGGGGAATAACGGCTATTATCACTGATTTGGCCGAGGGTCCGGCAGCTGAGGTCCGACTAGCGAGCAACCAAGCGTTACATAGCCGGTCCAAGGGTAGGAAGACGTTAGCTCCAGCCTTTGTTAAAACGAATGACGAGGGTTTCTCATTGAGGGGCCCGGAGATGCGTCGGTCGCCGGAGGGATCATCTCGCACGTTCGCGGAGTCACGTAACATCGCGATGTGTTATCCAAACGTGCTACAGCCCTTTACGTAACGGCGAACGTCACAGACCAGACCATCCGGACGACACTTTTCACTGTCGACTCTGCGCAAACGTTCGCGTGCTGGAATGGTTCGATGTAATATAAGAAATAGCTTTGGACTCAAAGGAATCGTGGAGAAAAGATCGATAACCCATTGGAAAGAGCAGAGTCTCCGTGAGGTAAAATAATTATCCGAGTGCTCTGAAACATGTCGGATAATTGACGAAGGAAGAAACTGTTTCCACTTCCTTGGGAATTCTGGTTCAATGACACCAATTAGCATCAATTCCGTCCGGGGAATCTTCTCTCCCTGCCCCGGTTCTCGTGCCCGACGACGACGTCAAAGGGTTGCCGGTTGAAACGTCGGCTGGCAGACCGAGCAAAAGCTCGAGAAACGATTGACCCGAACGGTTGACCCGACTGTGCCTACCGCCGCAGTGGCACCGGTCGATCCTGACGAAGGGTCGCCGTCAGACGAAACGCTGACGGCCAGTAGCTTCGCGAAGGGGTTTCGAAGTTATCCCCACCGCCCTTCGTACGGTTGGTCCTCGTGGCCCAGAAAAAAAGAAACCCCACCAAGAAAGTGCTGAGACGTCGATTAATTTTTATTGTCAGGGTCACGGGGCGAGGCGGAGGGCGAGACTGCGGAGTCGAGTCGGTGATAGAGATGAGGGAGGACGAGAGCGAGGAGGAAGGGAAAAAAAGAACGGGGGTAAAAGCAGAGAGCCGAGGAGAGAGAATATAACGCATCGACGGGCTTGACCATCGAGTAGACCAAGAGGAGCTATCACGACTTCCACTCGAGGAGGACAATGGCTGACTATAACCATCAGGGCCCATCCGTTCCGAACTACCACAGCGACGAAGGTACTTCAGATCGCTCCTTCAACTCGCTCACTCCTCCACTCAGTGCGGGGGTTCTTCTTTCTCTCGCTGGTAGACTTATACGTTATACAACGCGTGCACGGGTTCTCATGAGAAAAGTGACCTCAGGAATTTATTAGCGGGCTCCAAATATTTCTGCCGTCCCGTGTGTATAGCTATAGGCTCTAGGTCGTAGGCTATAGACTTGCCTGAGAACAATTCGTCTCTCGTCCAACCGGAATTCACCGCGATCCATGCCGAAGAACACCTTGCCTCATTCACTCCAGGACAATCCTTAATTATCAGAGGTTTTGCCGTCTGATCCGCGTTCCAGAAAATGTCGGGATTAACTCGTCGAATAGACTCGATTGTCATATTCGCTCGCGATATAATGACACCGATATATATGCTGATACGGGTGTTGATGCACCGACAGAAAAAAATGATAAAGGCTTGACTCGCACATAAATTTCATTGATTTAAATAAATATTTATTTCATCAGAAACTGTGAAATAAATGATTTTTCTGGGTGTGACGATTTATTTTTCTTTACTTTTTTTAATACACATATGCAATGGGAGGATAAACGAGCATGGTTAAATGAATATACTTTCATATAATTTATGACTTAAGAAAAATTCGGAGAAATGTTTTCCGAATGAACATAGTATTGTCATAGAATGTTTAGTGCTATCGCGTAGTATGCCAGAGGATCGAGGAAGAATCTGCAGAAATTCGCAGCAAGCGCATTTGCTACACTTTAAGGAGCACGGTTGAACGTCTAACTAGGTGAAATAATTGGAACCGTTCAACGAGCCGGTATTGAAAGTTCGTGCAACTTTTCTTTCCAACCGCACCCCTTTTTCTTCTATCGTGCCGTTCCTATACCCTCCCTCGAGACTCCATGCGTATATACCATCGTCCACCCACCAACCCGATCGCCCAATTTAACAACTTCCTTTCTCACCCTTTTTTCTCTTTGATTTTTTACCCCCCTCTCCAACTCCGTTCCCGTTCTTTCGTCGAAAATCGCCTCTCAGAGCCCTTCGCGAGGATCCATGTAGCCATCGGTCCTCACCCTCGTTTGCCCTTCTCCACTTTTACCTCCCCTCGCGCCTCCAAAGCGTCCGCTTCTTTACCATGGTCGTCAATTATTACATCAGAGAAGTTTTATACCGATTTTTTTTTTAATCCACTTCTGCGAGAAGGGTCGCCATTTTTCGAACAAGAAAAAAAGAAACGATGGATGGAGGAAAAAAACACTCTCAAACTCATTAACCTTCTTTTTCAATTCCGTCTCCAGTCGTTTCTAAATAATAATAATCAATTTATGAATTCACAATGAATGTAAATACTAATTTAATGACGCTAAGTTAATGTTAATAACCCTTTGATTTGTGTTATTTTGAAACGCATTCCCATAATACTCTATGGAACAAACAGTAATAGTGGGAAAGGAGCTTGCCAAGGCAACGTCACTTCGAAACCTCGGCATCTCGGTGTGCGCTTCGGCGTAGGATAGCTCGTAACTGTCGGACCCTCCATTTCTCAAGACAGCCAATCCAGCTTCTGGTCGGGACGAGAGAAGGATTCGCTGGAGCGGAGTGAACCAGTGGCGGAGTAAAAGAACTAAGAGCCAAGACGGGCAAGCGGCCGTATGTGAAACGTAATAAAATTCTCGTGCGGTATCCCAGAGTTGCACGGGCGATGCGCCGCGGGAGAATGACGTCGCTGGGGGGTTTCGCCGAGGTGTGCCACCACCGCAGCAGCCACCACCGCCGGTGCTGCTGGCCGGCAACATCAAGAATCCTACCGCTCGCAATGGAAATAAAATCTACGAAGAGGGAAAGCCGATTCGTTCGCTTGCCAGCGTGAAATAAATACGCCTCAAGGTATATTCGGTGGATATGGCCTGCATATACGGCACCCACTCTCGCTGATATTGCACAGGGACGTAAAACAGCGCGTGTTTTTAAATCGAGTGCAAATATAAATTGTGAAAAAAATACGAAATAAAATAACAAAAGATAATGGTATCGCTGCGGATGACGGTATGATCGTCAAGAGAGCCGGCTGCAGATGATTTTCGTCAATCTTGTTCGCAATGAAGTCGATGCTTCGTTTATCTCGAATAGACAGATCGATTACCAATCAGTATTTCTAATCGATCGTCGCCGATCGTCGTTGATCGTCGACATTACCATGGGTATGGAAGTGTCGACGACGAGAATTATTAACAGCCGCACGAATGAGGATACCACCATGGTAATTTATTAATCGCAAACGTCAGTGTCCTCTCGATCACGGCACGAGGTTCCCGAGCGGCGCGCATAGACGCGGTGCGTTTACTCTTCGCTGTCTGCGTTCCCCTGGAGGGTGAAGATAATTCGCGAACGTGATCGAGGGTCGAGACGATCGTGCGATGTATCTATGCTGTATCTTGTGTCGAGACCAACGAGACACCCCCCAGATAAGGTGCGATAAGGTCGTTCCACGGCGCGGAGATATCGTATCGCGCGTTGAACCCCCGACGACGAGCAGCTGGCCAAGAAGAAATTAATTAAGCCGTGGCGATGTTCCTGGTTTTATTACAAGATCTCTTCGCACCCTACATACATGCCTCTCGCGATATTGGTAGCAGCAGCAGCATAAGCGGAACGTATCCGAGTGCACAATATAGTGTTTTCACAATTTCAACCACTACCAACCCCGAGGCGGCGCGGGTCAACGTTCCCCGCACGGCTGCGGAGCTCCGGCTGGGTGGAGTCAAGCCGAATTAGAGTGGGAGACACTGCCAGTGTCGCCATCTCTACCGAGGTTTCCTGGCCAGCGCCTCGATAGCGCACGCCTGGCGTAAATTTACGAGCAAGCCGACATCAATCGAGGCACAACGAGTTTTGCCAATTTGGTACTGTACAGTGCCTGCCCAGTTTTCCTACACAGGCCACACTGGCAATAGAGTACATTGAATTTAGGCGTTCACTGACAAATTTCTACACGGATTTGGTGATGTATACATTACCAAATCCGTCCCTTGCACCGCACCTTGGAGGTACCCTTTATACCAACCCGAAGCTCCTGTCGGCCATTCCCTCTGGTGCCGGATGCTGTAGATAGCGTATCCGCTCATTCTCTCTCTCTCTACGTCTCACAGACACACACACGTTTCACCTCTCTCTTCTCTCCTTCCTGCCGTACTACCGGCTTCAAGACGGATATACGCGTGTGACCCAGCGTACCGAGAGGACCCACAATCTACACATTTCAATGACAATAACAAGGATCTCGAGGCTGTTCCATAGCCCTACGAGTTTACGTAGGAGACACGTACAGAGCTTCCTTCCAGCCTCTCTACGGGTGAATTGCGTAACTTTCTCACCGGCTAATATCTGGCTTTTGGCGATCGGTATTTAGAGCCGAATAAAAGACGCCGCTGACAATCTGATTGGCACTATTTACACTGAGAGAACAATCTCATAGAAATTACCATAAATCTGTTAAAAAACCTACATAGATCCTGGCAAACTTTCGTATTAAACTTAACACATTCTGCTAGAATAAAAAAAAATTTAGTCCACGGAATTCGTAGCCAGATACACAAAATTTTGTCAACCCGTCTTCTGGAAAAAATTACCATGTGGGTTGGTTAAAAATTGCTATTGGCCTCGTGAAAATGTCGTATATCGCCAATGGTTGCGCTGGTGTGCCATGCTTTCTGGTCGAAATTTACTATATGACTTCATAATTTTTCCGAGATCCTTCTCTCTCAGTAAGGATGTGATACTTAAGATTTTTGCGAAAAATCCACATCGTCCTAAATTGTGCAAAAATGTTAGTCTGTTTAACAGCGACCTTCAGAGACATCATCGTTGTTTTTCCTGAGCACAGGTTGTTCGAAAGAGCAGACTTCATAATCATCTGGAATTAAATTGAACCGTTGGATGTCAGCAAATTTTTGCACCAACACGCACCGCTCCATCTCAGCGTGCCGAGTGATATTCACAAAATTGTTCCTGTCGAATTGGATTGCGTTATCACCACGATGATTACTAACGTTGTCAAACTATTCGCACCTCGCCAGTAGGACGACCGTAGTGCAACCCGTGAAAAATCAACGAGACTGTCCGGTCCGGTAACTGCTTCGCAATCCAGCGATCGAAAGGCGGGAGGGGTTGAATTATTTTTTTTATTTCTTTTTGTTTCCAGATACTCGAGGGCGATCTCCCACGGGTGTAGAGGGCTCCGACTCGACTGGCGAACGATCAATTTTCACCGGCTGACCATTCATCGGCCGCGATCGCTGACGTGTGAGTGAACAGAACGAAAGAGTGGACCCCGGAGCGACAGAGTAAGGTAACCCACGCCAAGTCAGCTCGTGCAGTTCATTTTTCCTCGCCACTCGGCATAGTCCTCTGGAGACTCACGCCAATCGGTGATTATTATTTTCACCATCAATTCACGGAATCCTCGACAAGGTCCGGATTATACCGTAGTTACTGTCGGAGCCGAGAGATTGAATCGTCTGGGAATCGAGAACGGAATAAAAAAAAATGGCCGTCGCGATCTATGTAATTCAAGCGTGACAAACAAGAAAATCCGAAATGCAAATGAGAAAAGAATTATGTAATGAGAAAGTTAAATAGTATTGATTTTACGTCGGAGATAAATTTTTTTCCTACAGTAGTCGAAATGAAAGTAAGAATTTAAGTTTACAAAATGTGCCGGACAGTTCCAATCAGCGCAGAACATAAGTCACAAAAAAAAATGTGCCATTGGTGAAGAACAGAGCATTTCTTCTTTGACCGTAGAATTATTTTCTCGGCGCGGCCCGTAAATCCAGTAATATTTGATCGAAATAAGAAAACCCTTCGCGGATACAGCTGCGGCGGATGTTGAGAGCGGTCCCCGATCCAATCTACGGGCTTATCGAAACTAGTGATTAAAATGAGAGGGTGAGCGGTTTTCCGCTTGATCGATCGATCGGAAGGCCAGGCGGCAAAGGGTGGTCGCCGCGAGGGTCGCGGAGAGATGGTTGACCGAGGAGAAGTCGAAGTCTATTATCAAACGGTGAAGTTGAAAGAGAGAGAAGAGTCTATACTCTCGTTTCGAGCTTGGGAGAACGTAGATAACACTTCTTACCCGCGGGACGCCCCCTCTCACACGACCCCAATCTCAAGTCAGATATTGTTCGGAGAGCTTCGAAAGCTCAAAAGGACACCCGAATAAGGCGTTGCCTTCTTCGAGAGCCACCCCACTACCGATTCGAAGTATTATTCCGACCTCGTATGTATTGTGCCCGATCTCCGCTCTAGCTATTGAAACGTTCCGTAATTTTTGTACCGCGAGCCGCGAAACTCCGCACAAGCGATCGAGTTACCTCGAGGTTTGGAGGACGAGAAAATTGGATCGTTGAAATTTATATTCTACATAACTAGACGGAAATCATGATCTCTTGCGAGGCACACACCTCGCAAGAAATGTCCAGGTTTTCATATGATTGAAGATGTTCGACACGAAATTATTTTTTTCGAAATGGCTCGCCTGATAGGGCAAGTGGAAAAAATATGAAGACATTGATTTGTATTGTTAGATCGCAGTCCGCGAATGCTTCCGTGTATCTTCCGCGCTTAAAACGTCCTCGGAGCGCAGTTTGCTCTGTGATTAATTCAACGTCCGTCTTGGGTTAAATGCATAACACTGAATATTGTAACTCAGGTGAAAAGTGGTGGAAGTGGGAACGGAAGGGCTGCGACTCTCGGAAGGTTCGAAGGTAGTGTATGTTCGTGTTGACCTCGTTCAATGGTATACGTTCTGTGTATCATGCAGCGAACGCGAGCGACGGGAACCTTGACAGTATAGTTACGAAATAAGTGACAAGTTTGTGCACCGCCACGGATCGTCGGTTCACTTATGCAAGGTGGACCGGTCCAAATTGCTTTGCGGGAGCGCCAGTGTGGAACCTGAAGTTACGGTAACCTCTGATACCTCTTCGTTCCAACCTAACATGCCAAGGATTTATACCGCGCAAGGTGGAAACTCCTAGAAAGCTCGGCGTCTCCGTCCAGGGGCTCTGCCACTTGCTCACTCAGCCCTGTCTGAAACTACTCTTAGTGTAAAGCCCAAACCGCCGAGAGTCAAGTTTTACTCTTGGAAAATCTTTTCCAAGTGAGCCAGGAAGCAATAGCTTCGCGAATCTGGAGAATTTTTATTCTGATGACATTTAGATAAATTTTATTTTATATTTATATTAGATTTTTATTATATTTATTTGTATTTATATTTTATTATTATATTATTTTTTAAATTTGTATTATATTTTATTATACGAAGAAGTTCTGGGCAATCGGCTATGGCTGGTGGTTAAGGCCCATTCTCCTCGTCAGCGTTGAATCAACTTTATAATGTTGACTTCCGGTGCGTAATGTCTGCAAACTTATGACCGGTTTTCACGGGTCTGCGTCATGCTAATGACGTCACACTCCGTCACAGTGAGCAACATCGGCTGGTCGTAGCTCGGCGAAAAGTTTTCTCAGACTCAACGTCAATAACCGTAGAGTCTATTTTTAATGTAAAACTCGCAGCGGAGTACGTCCTGCAGCGTGCCGAAGGAAATTGGAAGGAGGTACGAAAGTGATGGAGCGAGTGAGCGAGTGAGCGAGACTTAATAGCTTTGATATTAACTTCGAAATATTATTAACTCCCAAGGGAGTTGAGGGAGGCAGGCAGGTTGAATGAAGTTTTAGGATCGTTTGAGAAAATCTGGTGCAGTATAATCGTAACGCTCGAAAGCGTAAAGGAGATTTATACCGGCACAAGAGAAAGAGGTGGAAAGAGAGAATATTAAAACGCCGGAGTAAATAGGTTCCCTCGAAGCCCGTGCCCCTTCGGTGGTACCTAATACTTTCCGCTCATTCGACATAACACCCTGATACCGTAAAAAGCGCCCCAACACTTGCCGCAGTCTCTGCACCAGAACGAAACTTCGTAACGCAGCGGGTCTTTATAGTTTTCCTGCAATTGATTTGCAAGCGAGCAATAACAAAGTGCCAGGCTTGAAGGCCATGTGATTGAAGTATACGGGCGAAAAAACTGCACCGAACACTCCACCGGCCCAGTGGCTGGAAATGTGATTAATCGAAAAAGAAAGTTTACCAACGGCGGAAAGCGCACCTGAATAAACGCCCACTTCGTTTCGCCTTTTCACGAATGGCGTAAATGCATTTTTTTTAACATTACTAGGTAAACTTAGGTTTCTTGAAGAAAAAAAGACCAGCCATCGCTGTTGTGCGAATGGTTCTCGTCCAATTAAAAATATTACCGACATGAAAATCAGTCGTGCATGAACAGAGACGATGAACCATTCTCTTGCCGATCGACACGGTTCAACCGGCTTTGGTTCCATATAAAAATGATAATCCACTCCGCAGCGCAATCGGTGATTGGAGATTGAATTACGTTCTTTTCTTTAGTATATCATGATAGATAAGATTCAAATTATGAAATTACCAAAGGACAGTTCCAAGACGCAGTAATGGCAGTGTCGGCAGATAACTTCTTCCTTAAGGTTTCTTCCGTGCTTACGGGTCGAGTTTAGCAAAGGGAGCCAGCAGTGTGCAACGAAGTAATCGGAGCTTCGCGTCTATGGAACGGAATACTTTTCTCATCCCAGTTACGCTGGTGCGCTCCCGGCTTTCGATTATTGCAGCTCCCTGTACATTCGAGCCGCAGATGCATCTTGAACTGTCCTCGAGAAAAAAAAAATCTTCGACGTTATCCGTAGTGTGTATTACGCGAGCGCGCCACGGCTTGCATCGTCGCAAACTGCTCTACAATAATATATCTCGGCAAAGTACTCCGTATCTGGCACAATCAGCCTGAGCTTTGCGCCGGTCGGAAGTCTCGCGACAAAAGCACGAGTTTTTGAAAGAGACGTCAGCGGAGATTCCGTGAAGCGTCCACTTTTGCCCCCTTTATTCGACGACGACTTCACCGCGGCGTTGTTGCCTCTGCGTAGTCGTCGTCTTGACTTTCGTCCTCTTATCCAGCTCTTTCTCGAGACGCCCACTTGTCGTTACAAGGTAGAAATCCGATGCTATGGACGGTGAATCGGTATACACGTAGAATGAGAATCCGCAGAAGTGAAAAGGATTTTCAAACCCCTGGAAAACGAGCTGCGCCGGATCTTACTCGACATCAGCTACGTGCATGAATCGTTTGCGAACGCTATATTAATTTTTATCTATTTTCCGTACGCTTTCCATTTTCATTATTTGTATTTTCTTGTGGACGATTTTTTTTACTACCGCGGATTCGATGGTACGACACAGAGTGCTAAAAGTTGTTTTGTGGTCGTTCAGCATCGAAGAGGTGGGTTACATCTCAACTTCAACATTTTCCGTATTTATCAAACCGCAGCCGCCTCCTCCACCTCCTCCTCCATTACCGCGCCGCCACGATCTTTGCCTTGCCGCACGGGCGAAGCGTGGGTGTCGTTAGTCATGTGACAGATCCTGGCACGTGACGAACCGAGCGATCATTAATCCTCGATTTCGTGACGGAATAACTTCTGTCCTCGCGCGTTCGTCGCTCATTTGAACGCCATTTCCACGGCATGGAAACCTCCTCTCTTTTTGATGGTTAAGAAGCCAATTTCCGGGAATACCCGTACCGAAGTCGAGGGTCAAAAGTTTCGACGTCACTTACGAAAATCTTGAATTTCTCGTTGAACGAACAATTCGATAAATTAGAAAGATTTCGAAGAATCGAAATGATCTCATTACTTCTCGATCGGTCGCGAAGAGCTAAAGCTCTTCAATGTGATGAAAGATCCGAGGATGTTCGAGGCAGAGGGAAAGCTCAGCCGATTTCCGAAAGCACGCCAGGTCAATACTTGTTCTCCGCTTGCTCTCGTGTTGAGGGGCGATACCCCGTTCACCTGTGCCTTCCAGGCCATCCCTCAAGAATAAAAATCGGCCGGCGTGATGAATTGACCGATGGTCCAAGCGCGGTCAGCGCGGACATTTTTAAGACCCTTGGCTTTGGAGTCTGAAACGGGCGGACCGTCGTCCCGCGATAACTCGACCGGCATTGACCGATTCGCTTAACGCATTTTTTTTTTATAGCACCTGCCAAAAATGCCCTGTGGATTCGGCGTCATTAGGTATATTGACTCTCCGGGTGAACTTCTCATGACGGTTTGATCCACTGGGAATTGAGATGACTCTCGATTTATCTTGTAAAATTGGGGATTTCTTAATATCCCAGGCTCGCCACGCCTCAGAGCCGAGCGAGCTCTCACCCGGATGATCCGGAAATTATTGAGGAAAGTGCGCACTCGGCGGAATTTCTTTGCTCGATCCTCGGGGAATGATAACGAAAGACATTGCCTCGTTGGATAGAATACGACGGTGAAAGGTAGTACCGAGCAAACGTCGAAGAAACGATAGAACGGTAAGTATAAGAGATGCGAGAAATGGATACGAAAATCTTGAAGAAAGAAAGGAACCGTAACGGGAGCAATGCGAGAAATAAGGACGGAAGGTGGACCCTAGTGGAGATTAGGAACGTCCTGACGCGCAAAAGTTTGTTCCTCGAGCGGCCGACTTATCTGACGTGGAGCGATGGGAAATTTGAAAAACGTCGGGGGCGCTTCCTGGAGTACAGCTAAAGATGAAGAAGGATGGAGACGCTGTGATAGAGGGTGGTAAGTGCCGCGAGGGCTGCCCCGAATAAGAAAGAGGGTAGTTTGCTTCTCGAGCAAGCCGTGCGACGATTGAAGGAAAGATTCTCGCTGTCCTTCGATATCATTCTCAGCACCCGATTTCTTTTAATGCTCGCTATGGCACTAGATTGATTCAGAACTTATCCCTCGAAAGGGCCATATTGTTATTATAATCATTCATATATCACAACGCTGCTAGGGAGTGTCTGGGAACATAAAGGGAAAGTTGTTAACCGGTCGCACCCTCGTCTTCGCTACCCAGATGGGATACAACGGAAAATTGCTGGCTCCACACTGGCTGACGTACGGCCGTCGTAGGCAGCCAGAGCGAAGTCGACGATCTTCGGAGCACCAATAAGCACTGGATAATGTTACTACGCTACTCCTTGGCATAGTAAACAAGCATTCAAGCATTTTTCGCCCAGAAGTAACCTACTTCCTGTATGACGTCACTTCCGGTTGAAAGATGAGATTTTCAAACCGGAAATGACGTTACCGAGAAGATTTGTTATTTTTCGCTGGATTGTATCTCGAATGCAGCCAGTGGCGGAGGCCTGTGAATTAAGGACCACAGGGAAGTGTGTTTTGAGTGGCCCAGAGAAGAGTCGTGGTCTTCGAATGATATTCGCAGCCCATGAATCTACGGAATGGAGCGCAGATGCCAATATTCTGTATTCGTACATCCGATCGTTACCGATTCTGGGCGAATTGGCCAAGAAGAAGTTAATCGGGACTACGGTATCCCTTCGAGAGGTCGAGAACGAGTACGCGAGCGAGTATAGCGAGTACGGGCAGAAAGCTTGTGGGGGTTAAATGGCGGAGGAGGTGTTACCGGTCTGTCTAGCCTTCCGAAATGACTGTTTCAATTGGTTTGCATCCCCAAGGGATTGTCTCGTGGAACAAGCGTCCACGAGGAGCAGTGGGCGAGAGCGTGCGCGAGGGTTTGCTGCCACAACTACGACCACCGCTACCATCCCCGACCTCTCGGTTCCCTCGGCCACCCTTGCACATGGCTTGCTCGGGCTGCGTGCAAGCTCACCCTTCTCACCTCAGCTCGCCTCCGCATCCAACTCCCGTTCCCGTATGGTAACTATGGGTAGCACACCGGACCGCAATCTGCATTCCGTTACCTAATTGTCGTAACACGCGGAGGATATGTATGTAGATATATGTGTTTACGGTCCAATGCACATAGGGGTCGGATAAGTGGCGACCGGAAGGGCTACCTCTCCGTATAGCCGCCTCGCGATCCCTGGGCCCGATAACTCCGAGAGGGATACTCTCTCACCACTGCCACCACCGCACATCCACCCAACATCGCAATACCACCAGCAACGCGACGACCCCCCCATCTCCAGCCACCTACCGACTTCAAGTCTACAGCTTGCTCTTCTTCCTTCCTCTCTTATCCCCCATCGTCCAGTTTAGCTTTACACAGTATCTACAATATGCATTACTCGCGCTCAAATTAGCAGAGAAAAATTCGTGGCCCTGGAATGAGGGATGCACAGCGTCTGTTTCGAAATCGGTGATCATCCTTAATAAGAAAAAATGAATAACCCGATGATAAATCTAGATAACGCGGTAGTTCGATTCTCAGAGATTGATGACAGTCCTGACGAGATAGGTACTCTTCCAAGCAAGTTTCTTGTTGCAGGACGTATAACATCATTTAAGAGAATATGAAGAATGAAAGGCCTATCGGCGGAGAAACTGACAGTTGATTAGTCGAGTGTCAAACCATGGACCGCCATGAATCACTTGTGATGGAATTTTCAATTTGTTCTCTACAGATAATCTTTCCGTGCGACAGCCCGGTTCCGCCAGATATGGATATGCCAGTCTCACAATCCCCATGCGTCCCGACATCCGATAAATACATACATAACACATGAATCTGATGCGTGCATCATCGTCACGTTGTTTCGTGTGTCACGGTTGGACGGCCTCTTGCGTCTCTGCTGTGTCCACCACTCCGTGTGGTTCACCCCCCCCTCTCGGTCGAGCTCACGCCGCGCTTCACCCCGCATGCTTCCTAATCTCCTCTTCGCCCCGTCCCTCAGCATCCCTCAGCAGCCCTCCTCTGTCACGCCTCAAACTGCAGCTGCTAACCGTGCCATACTGCGAGAACTCCTAGAAGCCTAATGCCGTAATGGATGGTGTGGCAAATTGATAGTTGCCCACTGTACAAATAGCAATATAACAGAGCTACGATCCAGGGTAGGGGTATGACGTTATACCTCGTCTGGTGTACGAATAGAGGCGACTGTCACCGGAAACCGAGAGCGCAAGAGCCTGATTCCAGGCTTTGGGAACCCTTATACGCAAAGCGTACGTATGAACCGCACACAACGACCGACGGACCAGTCACCAGGAAACGCGCCAAGTGTCGACAGCGAACGGTGAGTTAAAGGGATTGAATGGATGGCGAGTATCGTCGAAACCAAAGTGATGATGTACCACAATATGTTCGCCTCGAATGCTAACCCTTCCTATGATGGCCCTTGCGTTGGGTCATGTCGGACCGTCCTTTCAGCAGATTTCCTAAGCCTCCAGCGTTGATTGTTGTTTGAGCACTTTGAACCTCGCCCCTGACAACTCTACCGGACCCTAATACTCCTGTGCTGTCGCCGCTGCAGGCATAGTGCCACACAGCCCATGTAATGAACGGGGGCTGCCAGGATCGCCCCGCATTACGTTGCGCCGGATCATGTTGCACCGGGTTTGGGGTAAACTACTGGTTTATCGTCCATTTCACTCTCCATCGAGTACCGTTCGTTACCGCAGGACTGCAACGTGTTTCCCAGCTTTAATTTTCTACTCGATGAACACTCAACCACTCGACGGACCAGCCGACCGAAATCATTGAAGTGGGTAGCTCCTTTTTCATTTCCCATTGCGTGGCTGCCTGCCGATGAGTGACTCGACGGAAACGTCGATGGACCACATCTTTACGTACATGCACTGTGATCAAACAGTGGTGCTGAAAACGAAATTCAGTTCAGGTCAGAAACAAATACGTATAATTCTCCCAAAATCCAACTTTACGCGTTTCGGAACGTTGCCGATTGATAGCTTTGTTTCGCAGATGAAACCCTTTATTTAGCTCCCATTCTGAACACGAACGCCCGTAGTATACTGTTTCAATGGAAGAACAATATGGCACATTGTGATATAGGAACTTTGTTCGAGTGGAATAATGGAGTAAATAACCCTTGAAGATTTCATTACAGTGAAATACCGATTGTGCCATTATTGTTCGAGCACAGTCCCGTAATGAAACGAGACAGGAATAAAGTAAAAACAATGATACATAAAAACGATAGACGCCGTACGAGGTAAGCGATAGAGCAGGCTAAGGTACAGCCGGAGGAATAGTATCGCGAAGAGTTTGGTGGAAGACGCGGAAACCCATAAAGGCAGCACGAGCGTCAACCTTGGCGATTCTACGAGGAAAGTGTAAGGGTCGGGACAGAGGATGGTCCATTGCTAAAAAGTTTGCAGTGTTATAGCGAGCTTCGATCTCTGCTTCGCGAGTGGCGAAGTGTGCAACGGGTTGGAGAGGTTGGAGGGACGAAAAAAAAATGTATATATATATATATCCGAACGACCTCACCAGAGCTCCGGCTCCGTGAGCCCGTACGGCGACCTGGCGATTTTTATTTCGCGAACTTCGAAACGATCCAGGGAACGCGCAATCTTATCGATAGGATCGGCACGAGCGTCGTGATACTTGCGGAAGGAAGGAAGTTAGAAAAGGGGATACAAAGTCGGTGAAGAGAGAAAGAGAGAAAGAGAGAAAGAGAGAGAGAGAGAGAGAGAGAGAGAGAGAGAGAGAGAGAGAGAGAGAGAGAGAGAGAGAGAGAGGGAGAGAGGGCTGGAAAACGCGAGGGATGAAAGTAGGACACGACGAGAGGTGCAGGCATAACGGTCGGTGCAGGACACGTGGCGTGGAAAAAAAATCACGCGATTCCGTTGAGAAGCCAGACGTGAGGTTAGGCGCGGCTTGAAACAATTTAAGTTTGATCCGTGATTGCTGTCCCAAGTTCAAACAACCCTTTTTTTCCTTCCTCTTAATACACGGGTTGAAGTCACGCCAACCTGGAGCAAAACTAAACGAGCGTTGTAACAACTCCTTGCAGAATATACCGAACTCTTAAAACATGACTACAGTTGAACTCTAACTATAGTGACCTCTGGAATTTCTTTATTTTATGTAATTTGCACGACAATTGTGACACATTTTCAGTTTCATACGACGTTAAAGCCACGGCAATGTGATAATAAAATAATTCGCACGGCATCTTGAAATGTTGACTTCAAAATATAACGTCCATGAGAGAAATGCCGAGTGAACTTCCTGAGATGTCTACCGCGAGAATTCCAATAACTTTTTTGCATCGGTGTCATTACATTTGCGAAGGTAGAAACTGCCGGATTGCAAAGTCACCGGAAAAAGTGACTGAAGGACGCTTTCTCCATTCGCGAAGGTATTGCACCGGCAATATCGAGCAACATCTGATTGACGATGTCTTCCGTACTCTGCACAATAAAACACGAAAGTATGAAGAGGGCTCATTCTTCGAGTTATTCCGTGTCCCTCATTCGAGGCAAATCTTACTCTGTCGAACCGTTTCTTTCTTTATTGAGATATTCGCCGATCGAAGGCGAAACGAACGATAGGAGGAATGCGAAGGAGAGGCAACGAGGATTCAGGGAACAGGGAAACTCCTTAATCGAAACGGTCGATAGCCGATATTCTCCCGTCCTACCACGGAAAGATAATGAAGTACCTCATTGGAATCTTTTCCAAGCGGGTATGGGATTCGACCGCCGTTGTAACTTGTGGCGATACGGGGGATGCAGAGGTGGTGAAGAAGAGTGTATGGAGAGGGGTAGTGCATATCTATAACTGCGCGTCGGCACGATGCTCCGAGAGTCTACTTGGACTGCGGAGGCGGCGGTGGCGCTACATTGGCTTTTACGGCCAAAGTCCCATCATCGTAAAGCGTTTCTGGTGGTGGGCTCCCCTGGTTCTCCAATTCTATGTGAGAGGGGGCCACGCCAGCATTTACTACTGTTCGCCCCTTCGTCCGTCCGCTCGTTGGTCGAACTCCTGGTTTCGGGCGAACTCTCTGGCGTAGCCCATCTTCCTTGGGAGGTCCATTGCTCGGCCGTTTTGCTGAACTCGTCTCCGGCTTTGTCCCACCGAGTCTACCCCCTGTCATTTATTCACCCTTGTCCCGTCGCCGCCCCTCCAAGCCTCGCCCTACCAAAGTAAATTCCAATACATTCGGATGCGACCAAAATAGGAACATTGCTGACGCTTGAGAAGCCAAGCCGGCAACGACGAGATTTGAATGTCTCGCTACCACGGCTGCACCGCCGCTCGACGCGAATTGGCGAGAATGCCGAGGGAAGGACGCAGACGGGAGCGAAGGTGCAGCCGTGGAGGAAGGACGACGAGGGATGGCACGAAAACGACCGGGAGCGACGGAAATGTAGTCGGAGAATGCGAGAGCAAGTTTGGCGATCGCCGAAGCGTTGCGACGAAGAGGGCTCGAAGAGAAACAGGTTGACGATATAAACGGTAGTTGCGCGATTGACGGATCTGCACGATGACCGGAAGCAGAGTTGTCCCAGCAAAGCATAAGGTGAGTTTGTCACGGTAAAAAAAATCCAATTTTATTGGGACAAACGGGGCACTAAAGTTCAATGTATTACCTCATCTTTCCACATTCTCCGTTTTCCTACGTTCGTGACCCGTTCACTTTTGTGTTTCAAAGATATTCAAACTCCCCCGGTCGTTCGGTTTCCCAACCGCTCGACACCTATCGCCGGGGCTGTACAGGACCTTCGCTGGTGTGCTAAACGGGAACAACAAGGAATCGAGGTGCTTCGCCTCGCGACGGGGATATCGTTGGAGAATGCGAGAGCTAGTTTGACGATCGGCGTAGCTTTGCGACCTCCATTAAAGAGGACCGTGAGAAATACGATTGACGATGGAAATGGGGGTTGCGTGATTGACGGATCTACACCATGACCGCTAGCAGAGTTGTCCCATTGAAGCGCATAAGATGAGCCTGGCATCGTTAAAAAAATTCAAACATATTGGGATAAACGGAGCACTAAAGTGCAATGCATTACCTCATCTTTCCACATTCTCCTTTTTCCTACGTCCGTGACCCGTTCACTTTTGTGTTTCAAAGATTTTCAGCTCGGTCGTTCGATTTCTCAACCCCTCGACATCTACAGCCAGGGCTGTACAGGCTCTTCGCTGGTGCGGTAAACGCGAAGAGCAAAGAATCGAGGTGGTTCGCCACATTGCTATTTCCCCCAGTTAGGTAGCAAACGTGGAAAAAGTAGGAGAGCGACCGGGTGAAGTGATGATGCATACCTCTATCCGTAGAAGGGAGGGAGATATAGTTCCGGTGGTTGGGGAACGGACTACCGGAGAATTTATGTCTCCATTCGAGCGTGAGAGAAGGGTGAGCTGAAGGAGATGGAAGAAAGCAAGAGGTGCCGCGACCGGGTGGACGATGAAGCGCGAGAGTATATTACGTAAGTGTAACAGACACCCTTGTCACGGCTCACGAGAGCGAGCTTGCAAGCACCATTCCCCGCAAGAATATAACGGTGACCTGGCGCTGCGGGCGTAACGGGGAAACCCTTATTCTCGTGTGTACTTGGCACATTCGCGCACGCATTCTGTGAAAGCTCGCAGCCGAGAGATACGACACGAATGAAACCGAAGATGCCGTTAAAAGCCTGGCGACGTTACCCGCATAGCGCCTAGGTAGGCATACACACGGATACGCCTATTATACGAGGAGTGTGTACGGTACGGTATAGCATATTAGACTATAGTTTACATACAGTCAATATTTCGATACGTTTAAAATGTCGAATTGCACGACGCATCTCTCGAATTTTTTTCCCCCGTATCTCTTTTGCGTTTCACACACTCGTAAGAAACATGCGGTTGAACCAACCACAGATTCCGGCAGGGACGTTCAGATAAATATTTTGTTGGTACAGCTAAAAGATTGGTTGGTTCAACAATTTTTTTTTTTATTATTTCAACAGAATATTTTTGAGGTATTAAAATATTTTGCGCGTCCAACTAAATATTTATTTGAACGTCCCTGCCCAAATCTTTGGTTGATTCAACCGTATTTTTTTGTAAGCGCACGAATGTTTGTATTGATTTGTTTTTTGTCTCTGCGTTTACAATTTTTGTATCACAAGAGCAACAATATTCAAGTCTTGTGAGGTTGGTCTTTTTTGTCAACACGATAGAAGCAGTTACCTCGGAATACATTTTAGTCTCCAGTTGCAAGAAGTAGTTGAAACGGGTACAGTTAACTTTAACGAAGTTATACTGTATCATATATTTATACGTTATAAAGAGTCGACGTATATAAACGCTCTTATATACGTAGACTGTGTTACTACCCTCGTTCACATACGCAATGTATGAGTTTACCACCCTACCACTGGGACCACATTCCAGGATCGCAAGGACGCCGTAGGATATCTTGCGACCAAGTTAATTCACACACCCCCGCGGCACTTCTTTTTCGTACTTTCCTTCTCCTCGCCCCCCCCGCCCCTCCCCTTCGTCTCGTCTCTCATTCTTCTTTTTCCACCACTTGCGCCGTAGTTTACGCGACCGACCGGCGAGAGTCCTATAAACGTTTGCTCGACGCGCCCCAGGGCAGCGAGATAAAAAAAAATAAAAAAAACGCGCGTGGAACACGCTACGCGGCGACAGAAACGCCAGACAATGAAAAAAAGCATGAAACAAAAAAACATGAATAGAAGTTACAAAAGTGAAAGCGATAAAGAAAACGAATGCACGGTTCGTTTCGCGCCTCTCCACATTTGTTCGAATCAATTTTCGTCTCGCTAATGAATTGTCACGGAACAAAAAAAAAATCCATTATCCCATACGTTTGTGTAAATAAATTTTCGACGAGCAGGGATCATCGGGGTAACGCGTCCGGAGTGTTAATCTTTCTCTTATTCCCACGTTGATTCCAGTGGCAGGAACGTTTCATTAGCTTCCATTGGTTCCCACGACGTTATCCAAATTTCCCCAGTGACAAGAGTGACGATGGTGCCATTGGTCTGCGGATGTGGACATCACCAGAGGTTTATACATACATATACCCCCCTGGTCGCGACACGATTCCAGCTTCCCACTCTTTCTCTGATATCAGGGGGTTTGACTGTATTGAAGTCCGTGCCGGTGGGGAACGGCGTACCCGAAGAGCCTCCATTGCATCGTCGTTATTTCCTCCGATTTTCCGGTCTAGCATGGAGCCTCCGATAAGCCTCGAAGTAATCAAGTTCTGCTGGCAACTGCCTACGACATCGTATACCGAGGACCGATTGTAATCCTTGCTACGCCACGAGCACCACCACTACCAGCAGCAGCGCAGCATCGGCCCTCTTCCCGGCATCCTCTTCAGCCCGTAGCGCAGCGCCGAGAGAGCGCACCGACCCTCGCTCCGCTGCCACCCTTTGCCGACCACCCTGCTCCACCCCTTCCCACCCCCCCCGCGGGCTCTCGAGCGTCGGCCATATTGAAACGGAAACACAGAGAGGCCGCTGACAGCAGAGATTAGAGAATTACTGCGAGCCAATAACCGTTAAAGAGAACGACCGACAGTGTGCGCAGTGATGATGCTATGCCACCATCGTTGCCACAGCCACCCCCAGTCTCGATGTTACCTCTCACCCTCGACACCCTCCAAACGGCAGGGTTCCGACACCGCAAGCTGGCTTTAAACTGCCCTCTGATATTAAACACCGTATTGCTTGGACCGCACCGACGTAAGCGCGAATCCGTAACGCCCCGGACCTCACGGGCGCCATGGGGATGTATATACATTGACCTTAGCCCCTGGTACGCACTCCTCTCACGCACACAGATATTCACGCGGACTCTTACATATGTACTAATGTGGGACAGTATTAGTGCCGGCCGAAATACCATTCGCTGCATGGTCTGCTGAGCCGCTCACACCCTTTGAGCCGGTTGCAACCCCCAGACACTCGCCAGACACTGGCTCGGCCGACTGCATGATTAGACCGCCAAAGTGCATGCTTAAAGGGACGTTCAGGTCAGACTCGCAATCTTCCGCACCGTTCGGCAAAACTAAATACCTACTTTTCAACATGTTTTCGTACCGGAAAAAAAGTTTTTCAAGGCTTTCTATATTATTCAACTGGAAAAGTAACAAATTTTTTCTCTGCATAATATTCTCATCTTAAATTAATTATATATCGATTTAATATTAACTTAATTGTATCAATAATGATAACAATGTAATATACAGTGGTAGGCAATTGAAGTGGAACATGATATTTTTTGCCAGTTTTGGTAAAGGTTGGACCCGTTCACATATACTTACGCCAAAATCAGCTTGTTCCACTTCAATTGCCTACTACTGTATATTTAATTTAAAAAAATCTAATTCGCGGAAATTGTCATTTTAATCCTTAGCTAATACTACGATGTATTTTATTAGTCGACGTACATACCCGGTGAGTATGGTGGTCGATGAAACGTAATAATCACCACCTATTGTATACGTTTATTAATGTCCAGATTTTCTACTTTTCCGATTTCTCCTTTATGCCTTCTTCTCGTTCGATGTTGCAAAGCCATAGGAGAGCTTGGCAGAGGCTGCGCGCAGGTAAACCTGTAACAGTCCGATATTAAGCAGCGTATTGCACCGGCTACAAACGCGCGGCCTTGTTAGCGAGCTGATATTCCAAGCATCGCGAGCAAGTAGTGAACTCATGAGCTCTCGGTGTAGCTTTACCCGTGTGGAACATGAACACCATGTGAATACTATACAATAGAGCCTCTAAATACTCGCTAAAGTCTCCCTTACCACGCTCCATTGTAATTCAACCCCCACCGCTTCCCCCTTCTCGCAAACATACTATATAATGTGTACATAGGAGTCAGCGCTCGAATATGTTTATATAGCATAAGTATACGTAACACGAAGCTTGAATATTTGGCAAACGTTCTAGCGCGGTTCACTCACGGCGTGTTTCTCCCGATTTCCAGATGGGAAGTTCGGAGTCCCACCGGCGTAAATAAATCGCGGCATGAAATGAAAATGATTGTGCGAATTAAATACGAATTTCATAGATTTCACTATTTTGTGTAAATATCGCGTGAACTTATTTCGACATTTATTCGCCTCTAAGTTTTGTTAGCAACAAACGAATTTTTGTTCTTCTTCGCCGCACGTCTGGCATAATATTTGATACGGGAGCTCCGGTAATAAATGTTTGTAAATATTAGTTTTGGCCATTCCCATAAATAACTCTTAAAAGACCGCGAGGCATTAAGAGCGGCCATTGCCGCTAGCCCTGTTAAAGTAATGTTGTAAATTACTTTTATTTATCGTTAAAAAATAACACCCTGACGATGCTCAGTGTTACGATCTCTCGGGACATGATTCACTGTAAGTCCAATAACTTTGATGACTCATTCGCCGCAGTAAAAACAATTGCACCGAGTTTCCTTCCTTGATCTTACTGGCCGCTCCGCAAATACTGCCATTGCAAGCTATTTTACCAGATCTGGATCTTCGTCCCAGCTACTGGTGCGCAGCGCGAAAGCTAGCTCTTATCGACTGCTCTTTTCTTCTTGCCTAATTAAAGGGGGTGAGGGTCAAAGACCCAACGCTAGTTAAACTTCGTCTCCACTGTCCTCTTCTCCCTGTTTGTTTTTTGTTTAGTCGTTAGCAAAATTCGTGCCCGCAGTCCCGGCGTAGACTTTTTCCGCTCGATCAACCGGGATTAACCCCGGGAGTGATCCGCTCGAACGATATAGCAGTTTTCAGGCTGCACTCAGTTTATACAGGCACTTCGCTCCGAGCTCCGTCCTAAGGGCAACGACGAGGGCCTCTACGTGTCTCGTCGCCGTTTTAAAAGTAGATCTGAGATATTGGCTTCTTACAAGCAAGGATTCTCCTTAGGGTTAACTCTCGCCGTCAACCCCCGGGCCGGCTCCCGTGCGCACACACGTGTGCTGGAGAAACGGGTTATTTCACGGAGATAACGATACAACGAAGGAAAGAGAGAGAAGCGAGTAAAGCTGGCTGGAGACGAAAAAAAAAACCTGGAGAGAAAGAGTACGGAGAGGCGAAATTCCCAGAAGCGAGCGAGGTTTCCAGTAAGTGGGTGGAGAGAGCGCGAGGTCGGAGACACGGGTGAGGGGCGAGAAAACGACCAGGGTTGGTAAGTGCTTCACTGTTACTCCACGTGAGAATTTTATCCTTCTCCCGAGCTTGCAATCGATTGGCCGCCATACAATTCTTTAACGAGCTTAACTTCCCTCCAAGCTTCATCCCTCGTTTTCTCTACAACCCCCAAGCCCCGTTCCCACCCCGTTCTTTCACCCTCGGTTTCCTCAACCCGAGAACGGACTTCGCCGGTGGCCTCCTCCTTCCAACCCCCGTACTCGATCGAGCTTCGAGCGATCTATCTATATGTACTCAGTCCGGTCTACATCCGGCCTTTCCCAAACCCGCGTCTTTCGAACAAGCCCATGGGACGCGAAACTTTCCAATAATGCGAAAGTAGTTAGCGATTTTCATGCGACCGCACGGATATACAGCTATACCCGGTATTCCTGGCGGATACTTTATAATATTGCGGAGCACAGAGTGCAGAATCCTGTGAATGTTGTATAGAGTCGGCGAAAAAGAATATCCACTATGGCGACAGCTAAAAAATGCGGGGGCGTAGCCCGCGTCATTTAACGAGTAAAGTTATGTGGGTTAAGCCCGGCTCTCATTTGGAAGTCGATGTGACGATTCGCAAAAAAAAATGTATTAGATAATTCATTGTCATTATTTTGTGACTGGTTTTCCGCCGACAATTTTCGTGTCAAACTTCTGTGACAATTGAGTGAGAGGAGGCGTGAAATTACGGAACGAATGTACGGTATAAAAAATTCTCGAACTAGGATTCGCGTCACTGTCCAAAAGAGGCTCTAACTAAATTGACCCACTGGCCCTCCGCAGTATATTGTGCACCGGGCCATTGTTGCGCAATACGAAAAGTTCAAAGCGTATTCAATTTAATTTGGATTCAATTTTAACGCAGCAACCGCTTCGTAAGTAGCCGTGGTCACCAGCACGGTCATAATATAATTGAATCAGTTATAGTCAGGAAAATTAAAAATTGCATTCGATTACAGTCCCGCAAGTGGATTATCCCCTTGAAGTACAATGTTGCTCGAAGGCAACTTTTCGAAGTTAAGAAATTAAAATTGCTTTGCGAGATATGGCAGAAAAAATTAAACATACGAAACATGGAAATACGAGGTACTTAATTATCATTCATCGTGCTCTTAAGGAGACTGGAGTGCTTCACATTAAATTAGTGCTACATTTTTAAAGTCGTTTTTGCAAACTTTTACGCATCCATTGATTATAGTGGATAGTTACTTGTATTATAGCAGATGTCCTTAACCAAAAAAAAAACATTGATTGCCATGGATTTACAAAAATATTAACTGGTTTGTACTAAATTTTTTGTTGGAATACGTTGCAGTTAATTAAAAAAGAAGAAAAAAAATTTCGTCAAAAAATTGCAAGACTGTATGAGCTTAGCCGGCTAATATAGCTTGGCCGGCTATAACGGATTAGCCGGCTAAAATAGTTGAGCCGATTAAGACGAATTAGTCGGCCAAACTGTAAAATCCATTAACCGGATAAGATATTTTAGTCGGCTAGGCCGGCCTATCTGTACAGCCCTAGTGAAAACTGCCCCACTTCGGAGGATCAGCGCACCGCTGACGGAGGTGCCTTCAAAATCGAATCGTGCCAATCAATGTAAGGTACAATGAAGTCGCATATCCTTGTTCCAGTGCGACCTCGAACTTGGACGGGAGCGACGATGACTAAAAAAAAAGACAACTAATATTTGACAATTTAAAAAATATATATATATCGTTACCAAGCGCATGGAT
This sequence comes from Stenichneumon culpator, assembly GCA_964017025.1. NCBI lineage: Eukaryota > Metazoa > Arthropoda > Insecta > Hymenoptera > Ichneumonidae > Stenichneumon > Stenichneumon culpator. Next base: position 12,721,226 of record OZ024780.1, on the reverse strand, counting down.
CATTAATTAATAACAAATATTTTTACTCCGTCATCGAGTCTCCGTGCGCGTATAGATTACAGTCACCGTCGCTGTCGTCGCTGTTGCCTCTGGAGGATTTACCGAAAAATCGTTAATTTGCAATAATACTGCGTCTCGTGGTATCGACACTCCGTACACACGTACATTCGATATTCAATCTCGATGTGGGAGCCCACCTCCGAGCACTGGATGCGGTGCCGATACTGCGGAAATCTTCGGAAATAGATCGTGCGTCAACGGCTTATTGACCCCATTAATAATTCTTAACGTCCCCGGGAAGTTTATCGTACAAATTCACCGCTACGGTTGAGACTTCGCAACGTAGCAGAAACGATTCTCATAACGCTCGATAAAGTTTAACGGACTATTCAGTCGCGGAACGATGTACGAGAATTAAACAAAAAAAACAACAACAATAAAAAAAAATTATGGCGAAGAAATAACAAGGGTTCGAATTCGACTGTGGGGAAGTTGCGGAAAGCGATAATGAGATCGAACTGGATAACGTTGCCGATGGTGCTCTCCTCTGGGGTGTACATAATATGCACCGTACAGATAAAGTACGAAGGTTCGAGGCCGAGATAGGAGAGTTCAGGGAACTCACCACCGGAAACTACGACGGACTCGACCGAGACGAACTATTTCCCTTTCGAGGTGGTCGCTCGACCGGGAGGCGAGAGAACTCGGGGAGTTGAATGGCGTGTATTGCAAATCGCACGATACCGTTATACATGATAAATACATATGTACTTAACGGTATACCCGAACGGGTGATTCCCGTCGTGTACATAAATATACTCGCCCACTCTGCATAGAGTGGTGTACGTAGTGGAAGAGTACATGTCGACGAGACCTAGACGACGATCGAGAATAGAGCGGAGGGGTGGGCTTGCGAGTGGAGTGCCGGGAGGAGGAAAGTGGACAGAAGAGAAGTACCTCCATCGTGCGGTCAGGGCGGAGTGAACGGGACAGAAATTGAACGCGGCGGAGGAGTCGCGCCCGCGTAGATAGGGAAAAGATAAAACACATGTGCTTTATTTGAAAATGGTATAAGAGTCGAGGATATCAGAGAATCGGGGGGGTATCAGTATTCAGGCAAAGAGCAGAACAGTCGATGCTTTATAAACTAAGAAAAATCACGCATGACGGCGCGAGGTGGAAAATTGTATATTCGTCGGTAGAACGGATCAATATATATTATATAATCATGACATTGTCTGGCTGCATGTTAAAAAAGTTGTGAATTTAATGCACCGGGCTGCAAGTTTTTTATGCAAAAACTGATGTGTTAAAATGAATGTACAATTGTGACGAAAAATTAAAAGTAAAGTATTTCTAAAGTTTTTAATATACCGATTTATGCATAAAAACTTCCACTACCAGTACATCGAACTTCATATATATTACAGTGTACCTTATAAATGGAGTCAACTTGCATTTTTGTGCAATTCCTCATTTCTCACATTTATCCTCGGAGTACCCGAAGTGCATACCGGGAAGTGAAAAATCCTCGCGCCTGCGTGCTGCTACTAAACCCCGGATAGCGTTTAGCCTCCTCTTAATGTCGATCTTGGATGCGAAGCTCTACTAAATGATTCGATCCGATAGGCTGTCTTCGGCTGATGGAAACCCAATGTCGCATTAGGAATCATGTGGCCGTTGTTCCTAGATATATACATATACCAATAGTACATATCTTATATATACTATTGTATGCTTATATATATACATATATATATACACACACACATATATATAGCGTATGCTAATATTCCCTGAGGTGAAACCGTATTATCGTAGCGATGGTAAGGGGATCATCGTGAGAGCATTGCTGGTTTGGTGGTAAATGGCTATGGGGTCACCGGGGAATATCTCGTAGTTACGGACAGTCGTGGGACGAGCGAGGGAGTGAGATCAACCGCGGAGGAGACACGCAGACGGTACTGCGCTCTCTGATCGGTTAATAATGTTACCAGAGACGAGAGACCGTCAGAGAAGCTCCGCGAGCTTCGATCCCGTGTCCCGATCCAGAGCCGATTGGGGCTAAAATCGATCTACCATCCGCGGCATCAAAACCATGCCGAACTGTTTTAATTACTGATAAAGATACCACCGATTTAATGGCGTCGGTATCAAAACAAAAAACAATAACCATCGCATCTAGAATCACATCCAATCCCATTACGATTTTCCATCGAGCGATCGTTAAACAATTTTGCAAATACCGTTTCACGATACGCAAAATTTCTCTTTGTCAAACACAGATAACGTGCATACACGGCCGCGTTCGCCATGACAGCAGCGTATTTCGTGCCACGGTATAATCACTGATCGGGTATTCCGCATAAACCACAAATATCATTAGTACTAACGACCGAAACGTCGCTCGTGTATAGTTCCAGTTGAAAATAGTAATGGCGATGGTTTTGCTTTTCGGTGCCGGTCGTATCGGTTCTTTTTTTTTCGTTACCCTGCTCACTCAAACGCGGTCGTTAAGTAATCAGAACGAGTAAACAATTAGTCACGCTGATTTCGTTATGGGGAATGAATGAAAAAGAGAAGGCAGATGTGGAGAGCGGTGCATCGAGGGGCGCGCGATCACACGCTGCAGAATGCCAAATAGATATCGAAACCAGCAACGCAATGTGCCGGCGGAGTGGGTGTGTGGGTATTGACGCTCGGTACTGGTCTCCATAGAGGAAGCCATGAGAGAGGCATTTACCGAGCGATTCACAATAACTCTTACTCTCGTCCATCGATTTACCTCACGGACTTTAGTAACGAGCTATCAAGCGATCTGAAGCCTCTTTGGAAAGTTATTGTGTTCTCGAACGGGGCAGACCGACAGACATAAACAGGATAAGGCTTATTTTTAATCCTAGGACATGTAAAACATGATTCCAGACCGTAATCGGATAATCCATATTTCTTTTATTACAGCACTTTCTCTACTCAGGTACTTCGTGCACTAAGAAAAAAAAGATTGGATTAACAAAAAATCTTCGTGGCACACGCTCAAAGCTGTTATTTGTTCGGTACGAATACAGCATTGTTTTGATGAACGATTATTTGCTTCAACCGATTCAAAATTTGATTGGCAGGTGTGAAAATGTTTGCTTCAATCGATTCGACATTGTGTGACCAATTTACTTCTTTCTTTTTTTAGATTAATTTTTTTTTTTCCCCACTGATTGGCAGGTGTGAAAATGTTTCTGAACAACCCTGTACACAAGCCGACTTCAGTCCGATGCACTGCAGCGCACCCGACGGTACTAAAATCGTCGAATGTTGAATTTCAGAACGGCTACAGTGGAGGTTACGCAGCTCTGTACAGTGATGCACTGCTGTTTAGATATTATTTAGCAGTAAATCGCGCGAGTCTGGGGTCCAGGCATGAACGGGGGTTTGGTTCGGTTGACGGTCGGAGGGTGTAACGCTGACGCAGCAACACGCTAAAGGCGGAACCACGTCGGTACAGCGAGCTCGACTCACTCTACTTTCGTTTCATCTCTGTCCGTCGCTATGCTACCAGCATCAGATGCTGAGCCTGGCTGGTGAGCATTTCTCCACAGGCAACAGTGGTACTGCGCTGCTTCTGCCCTGCCATGCTATCCCGGTGCCGTTTCCGGTGCCCACGGATCGCGGCCAGGCAGCATTCTGAAACCACCCCTATGCAACCTCCGATGCTCTATCGAAGTCCCGCTCCCCCTGTCTCTGTTACCGTGTCCCATACAGTATGAGGCAATTCCCTGCAACAGACGGAGAACATCTCTGCAGCCCTCCAGCGAGCTCCGAACGGACCGGTACCAGACCAGGCCAGAGCGGCATCAGTAGAAACGGCAGTGCCGGTAGGTGAAGTACGGCTATTTCGCTGAAACGGCGCCTCGATGGATTTCGACCGATCCACCGACTGGATTTCATCCGATGCGCTCCATGGGATTCACCTCCGCGTTCCTCACGTCCCGTTTCTCTATATCAATCTGCAACCCAACTCATCCGTTTCTCGGATTACCATCGCCAGACTATCCTACTTTGTTTCTACTTCGACTTCGGAACCAAACGACCCATTCACCTTGGACCTTCGATTTTTTTTTCTGTCCACCGCACTTGCTGCTTTTTAATAATGACCAGCTGTATTCATTTTCATTTTCGTTGTCCACGACATCTTTTTGGCATAGGAATTTTTCATTGGACCAATTCAGGTTTATTCATAATACCAAGAAAAATTAAGATTCGTATCCTGGCTTTTTGTACTTTTGGCGATTCCACTGTCGGTGGATCTGTCCGGTTGACAAATAACGTTCAGCAAAACGAAGGAGCCAAGAAGACACGCATGGAATCATCTCGTTTCGACGAGGAAGTCGCGCGGAGAAGATAACAAAAGGAAATTTGTGTACAAGAGAGTATTCCCAAGTCCTCCCATACGTACTCGTCTCATTAGTCCGACTGGATTTTCTTGCTGAGCAGACGCAGCGTACCAGAGCGACGAGGGCAATACAACAATTCCCGGGATGCACCCTTGCGGCCGCCGCCCAACCACCTTCCTCATCCTCGCCTCACCCCTCGTTCATTCCGTACTATAGTTAGTACACGCTGAGCCTGTCACCCCGTGAATGTCTCGAGCTTCTAATTACGGGACAAAACACTTACCGTGGATCAAGGCGGGGCAGCTGGGGAACGATAGAACTGTATACATGTATATACATAGAACGGGAACAGGACGACGCTGAGAGAGGTATAAAGCTCGGGGCAACGACAACAAGGGGCCGCCCGATCCGAGAGTGGGATGAAATATACAACGCAGATACCAATATAGAGCTCTCCTCTGGCCATCAGTTTCGTCGTGCGATTCACGATAATTGGAACTACCTACGGGAAAATTGAACGATACGCCATGCTCGAGCGTTCGGTGGACGAATTAAATAACGATTTCGTTATATAGACGGATCAGTCGGCGCACGAGTTTTTCTGCCTCCATTATCGGCGGTGATAGCTCTTGCTTTTTTTTTACGATTCCATTTGCACTTTTTCGGCAATCTTATCTGGGCTCACAGCGGCAGTTGAAGTCCTGCGAATTCAACTGCCGTTGCATTGGTAATTCAAGACGCGCTTATAATTGTTGGGCTTATAATCGAAGAGCTTTCGAGATCGACAGATAGAAAAATAAAAAATTATTCAAGAACTATTTCGATTCCCGCGGTCGAAAATTTTTTGGACACCCTGTGAGCGAGCGTAGTCGCGACGAGGAGGGATGAGGACGCGGAGCTCTTGGAAACGGTTTCACGTATCGCCTCGCTCGGCGATGTCACCGTGAAACGAAGCCGGGGGGAGGAAAGGACGATCGACCAATTGGGTTACAATGGTGATTATTCATCGGATATCCTTATATCACGGGGTGGGGAAGCGTGCGGGCGTTAGTATCTTTCAGGAATAGCGAGCCTCGAAGGATATTTCTCCCCATAGCCGAACGTCGCGAAGGAGAGAAGACTGAAGAGGAGGAGGACGGGGTGTCGGATGGCTCGTTCGTAACATTAGATAAATACATATAGCACCCTTCTGGCGTCGTGCAGCGCTAGCATAAAATATCGATTCGAGGGGTTTTGCCATAGTAATACGTCCTCTTCGTTTTCCTCCTCCTCGAACCGCTTGGACAATAACGATTTCACTATCTCTCTCTTGCTCTCTCGCGCCCGCTGGAGAGGTCGAAAAGGAGACGATCGAGAAAGAGAAGAGTAAAAAGGGGATGGCTTCGTGCCATCCCTCATCTCTTTCAAGAATATCTCTTTTATCCCCCACACATTTTGAGCAAGAAACTCGTAACATTTTTCCCGCTCAATGTCATGCCACGGCGTCGACGAATATTATACAATATCGACGTCCTTCCACCGTTTCTGAAATTGCGCGAGGATCATGTGAATTGTGTGGGGCTGAATAAACTCATATCTATATAGTATATTTTTAGACTTTTTGAAGACTATGCTCGGGTAAAAACAGTAAGGACAAAAATTGAGAAAAACTTATTAATGTTCGTTATTTCATAACACTGTTAAAAAAATTGTTAACTTAATGTACCGGATTGGAAGTTTTTGTGCATAAACTGGTACACTAAATTTAATGTTCAATTGTGATGAAATGTCAATGGACTTTTACAGTGAACTTAAAGTAAATTAGTTCTTAAGTTTTTAATGTACTATACGTTAAATTTTCGTCATAATTGTACATTAAATTTCATACGAATTTTTTTTACAGTGTAAGCTCCTTAATTTTGATAAAAGAAAACAGTAGCGGATGGTGCTGTGTGACCAATTTACTTCTTTCTTTTTTTAGATTAATTATTTTTTTTTAGCTATGCAACATTAGCCCCATTTATCTTATCCAAAGGTATATCGTACATGATACATGATCGAAATTATAGTGCAATTGTGGGAACGTTAACCGGAGCACAAATAGATCAAGTGGTTAGGGGGATCGAGGGAATCCGGGGAGATAGAGGGTTAGTACAGGAACGAGAGCACAGTGCTACATCACTTTGTAATCGAAAACGAGATTTTAATCGGTGTGCCAGCCCCGTGCAGGTGTTATCCCCGTTATTCATCCATTTTGTACGTATATTTCCCGGGGAATTGTACGAATTACGATGCAATGCTAATTTTCTGTCTCTATGCTAACCCATTTTTAATGCCGAACCGAGCGAGCGCGTCCCTCGTGTCGCTGGCTCGATTTTAACGCGTACGTGCCGCAGTACGTTTGAGCTCTCTTCCTGCTGGTTGGACGATAACATTTAAATGTGTTCAATTAAGCTATCCGCGGTTCCGATGTATCGATTCGATTGTTGAAAAAATAAATAAATTTAAAAAAATGAAAAAGGCGGCCACGGCTCTGTCGACGATAAAACCGGGTATACGGCGGCCGAACGAACAACCGTCCATTGTAATATTATCGGCCTTTTCTTTTGACTCTCTGATTCTCTGACCCTCTCCCCGGATTATCTACATCTGTTGTTCGCTCGACCAATTTTTGTGGAAACCACGGGCTTGCGCCTGATTCTTATCAGCCCGCTCAGAATATAAAGTGGACGATGTGGAAGATTAAGGAGAAGTAGAAACAAAAACTTCAAATGCGAAATGAGAAAAGAAATATCTGAGAAAAGAGAAGAAAAAAAATTGCTGATGATATACAAGCGGTAATTTAATATCAAGCACTGTTTCAAAATATTAAGCAGTATTTTTTTTAGTCATTATAATTAAAATTTTAATATCGGACCGTCATTGGAACAATTTCTGATGATTCTTTTAATTCAAGGAAATTACCGGAACTTTTTTCTCCTCTCGGTACTTGAAAGCATGAGCCTGACCTGTATGCAACAACTACCGTTATGTATGGTAATGTATCGTAATGCATCGCGAAAGTAGGTTAAAACTGATATCGTTGACAAGAAAAAAAATTGCGATGAAAAACTTTCCAGACTGATTCGCGGCCCATCGCTATCTCCCGGGATCTTGAAAATCCGGCCATCCGTATATAACCCCGAAGAATTTTTGTACGAGGGGCTGCGGCGGGTCGAAGCCGGAGGGTGAGTCTCCATCGCGTCGAGGCGGGAGATAAACGCTCAAGAATATTCCTTGGATGATCAGCACGCTCGCTACGTTATCTCGCCACATTCTCGTAATTCCTGACTGCGTTAAAACATTGGAATTTTTAAACGATCCCCAACTCTATCTCTTGATTACTAAAAAGTCAGAAAAAACTTTCCCGACCGCGCAACAGTCACGGCTTGAGAACTTTTTTTTTTATAATTTGAAATTATGTGACACTCGTTAATTTTTTTTTTCCTTTTTTTTCTTCTTTTTTTCCACATTTTCCAGGGACGTCAACGACTCGCACCGAGTGTATTAAAACAATTATATTCGTGATGCATTTATTGCGAGAATATATCCGTAAATCGGAACTAATTGGAACGTGCTCGAGCACCCTTTTCCCATCCAATTTGCAAAATATCAATCAAATTCAGCTGATTGGGTCGTGAACGTATTCAATATTCATCTGCACCAGCGACGAATAATATACAACGTGTGAGCATTGCACACGACTATACATTTATATCGTGGTATGCAGAGAGTCGCAGTTTCATGGGAGGACGATTTTCTTTCGTTATCGATAATACCGAAGGATCGTCTAGACCGGTTAATAATTTATCGTTCCGCCCAGCGAGAATGATAAATTGAAATATCACGAGGTACATCGCACTCAACAATTTGAAGTAAATGCCGATTTTCAAAGAAATGTTATGCACAAAATCCATTGAAATCGCGGGTCTATACTTACACTTAAATTCACACTACGTTAGTTGGTGAAATATTAAAATATGGAAATTTAATCTTGCATTTTATTTACTCCGAGCATTTTTTTTTCTCGAACTTAATTTTTTTTTAAATATGATCTGATATCGCGAGGTTGCGAGTCCGTGTAACAGCCAGGTGAGAAAAAAAAATCCCATAGACAAACGGGAAAAAAATCGAGTGAAAGACTTAGAGCAATCGAGGAGAGGATAAAAGGTCTCTCGAAGCAGAGATAAAAGTCCCGTGGGAATGTGTCGGGCTAGCGCTCGAGGATACGGCACGTTCTTAAGAGCACAGCGCAGAGAGCAGTGAGACAGAGGCATGAACGAGGAGACAGCGATGAGGACGATGGTCGTGCGGATAACGACTCTGAAAATAATTATGTCTCGCTTCCCAGAGATTATAGAAATCCATTCACGTCTCGGCTTTATATTAGCGAAATGTCCTTGCTCTACCGTGTGGTGGAAACGGCATACTATTCGTTGGCTTTACTACTATCGTTACAGGGTGTATCAAAAATGGTGACAGGCCTTTTCTACACCCACTTCTATTAATTAATATTTTTTTTTTATTACCAAATTACATAAAGGATGTGATGTCGCGATTGGTAAGAAGACTACTATTTCCATCTTGACAATTAGCCCGCAAAATGAATAATACATAGAGTACTAAAAAACGAAAAATTCGAGGCTTCATCAAGCCAGGCTGCGATTTCAGATCGATATCACGAATCAATCAGACAATCAGAGATTAGACAATAAATAAACAAAATTTGAGGTCCGAACTCTGCGAGAGTTCGCCATGCTGTAGAAAGAAGGAGACCCTTCGGACATTAGAGTAACGCGAAGGTATACAATTTTTGATTGCAGTGATTATAGTTTTTCTACACGAAGAACATTACCCTCTAACGAGTAAGATTATTAATTTTGGTAGATCCTGTAGCATGTCCGGGCACACTTTCACGGCGAGGTGAGGGTGAAAGGAGGAGAGAAAGCGTGTCCCGGGAAACTAGAGAAGAACGTTTGCCAGGATCGGGAGAAGGGCCGTGGGTGAGATTGCGAGTGAGAAAGTACGGGGCGCAGTGAAGAATCCGGAGTAAAACGAAGGAAGGGTGAACGAGGAGGGAAGCCATAGCGCTGGAAAGAAAAATAAATGAGCAACGAAACTCGAGAGGATCGAGAAACGTTCGACTTGTCTTCTTGGTCTCGTTTTACCCGAGGAAGGAGCGCGCGTGAGCAGCCTCGGGTTATGACTCTCGGTACCGGTTATGTTGAAATAGAGGTGGAACCAGTGTATTTCTCGATAATTTCAAATATTTATCGGTTAATGCGCCCGAGGGTGAAAAATGGGGCGAAGGTGAATTCCCACGTAGGTTTTGCCGATCGAACGGAAGCGACAAACGGTTCGGGACGGTGTCGGTGTAACGACTGCCGATTCCCCAACTCATGGCCAATGTCCTTTCAAACAAAATGTCATTTTACCGATCCAAATTTTTTTCCCCATTACGAGATGGTTACTTGCATCATTGTTAAGAAATTTAATTATTTTATTAAATCGGCAAATTATTATTATATTGGCATAAAATTTGGAATGTTCTACTTATTTGAAATTACCCTTGGCGAGCTTCCGGCAAGAATGTGCTACTGGAATAAATTGATAAATAGTTTCCGGGCAACGGGAATGCTGCAATATGTCCCGCTAGGAGCGTAGGTTTTAGCAGAAACTGCAGTGGCGCTTATCGAAGAGAGTATGAAAAGGTTGTTACTAAATTGGAGCAGTATATTAAATTTTATTGGCTATGTTCGTGCATATTCTTGGATTATCACGCTTCCCGGAACCCGGCAACGGAGTTTATTATTGCTATCGGGGATGCTCGAACGCCCATGCTGAAAAATTATTGTAATTTCCAAAGGAATTTTATCATTTTTGCCGTCAGAAAATTGTTCGAAATTGCCAACGATCGATGGATAACGAATTTTTTAGTGAACTGCAGGTCGCTCTTGCGAAAGAATTTGCCGACGACTCTGACAGTGGAACATGATGCACGTCACGAGAGAGCTACTGAAATATGAGACTCAAAAATATCGTGTGCCTAGGCGACCATGCGATATGCAAGCCCCCTCCTCGTTTTCGTTCGCCAGAAGCTTTGAAGCCGATCACGTATTTGAAATGTCGCTCGTCAAAATTCCATCGAGCGCCGAGCATACCGCACAATGCGATGGCGCACTGCCTCTAGCGCGATGAACATTGCACAATGCCATGCGCTTTGTTTCCGCGTAAAACAACCAAAATGTATAGGATATTTCGAGCCTAAAATTCGAATGACGGCGCAAAAAACTCGTTGATGCGTGACATGGGCGGAGGATTAAAAAATAAAAAATATGTCCGAATACGCGGTACATTTTTTTAAAAATCGCGTGTGGAACCGAGTAGAAAAATAATTGCACGTGACGTGCAAATATTTCCAACATTCTATTGAAATTTTTTTAAAATCGGGATGTTTGAGAAGGAGCGAGTTATTTCTCATAATAGGATATTGACTGCCAGTCACGGCAGGACGGTAGCTTCATCAAATACTTAATCGGAATATCGGTTTAGTGCGATACCCCCGGGTTAGAGAGTCTATGAAAATTGCTCGGACACAACGCGCCGGTGCATCGGAAGAAGCAAGAGAGTACTCGGTGTGCCCGAGGCAAAATTGTTCTTCATCGATATAACATACCATGTTTTCTCGTAGACGAGCTGTGCATAGTTTTCGAACTCGCGGGATCCACTCTCGCGGCGGCTTTAAATTTTTTTTCTTTCACCACATTTTTCAATTGTTAATTATTATAATTACTCGAAGCCTCGATGCGAGCTCATGTCGGGTTTCGGAATCTATGAAAATTTCTCCCATGGAACAGGTCGGTGCATCCGACGAAGGAAAAATTCTTCTCCATCGATATAACATACGGTGTTCTCTCGTAGACGAGCTCTATAAAGTTTTCGAACTTGTGGAAGCCGCTTTCGCGATAACTTTTTATTTGAAAAAACATTTTTTATTACATTTTTCAATTTTTAAATTATAATTACTCGAAGCCTCGATGCGAGCTCGCGTGCCCGACTTATTTAGCTCGGTATTCGAAAAATTTAATCGGAAAAAAAGTAAATTCTCATCTGCGACCGAACATTATCGCGTAGGCACGCTCGAGACTCTCCGACGTCGTACATCCTTCCGGGCAAGAGGCCGAGCGATGCAGAATCCACCGGGAAATTCTCGACCTAGCGCGCGTTCACTTAAACACTCAAGTCTGGAGTACAGCCGGCGGATGTGCTACAAAGTAATCAAATTTCCGGGTCAAAGGGGCGTGCGGCGATGCTATTACCTTACACCGGCTCACCCTCTCGCTTTCTCACTGCCAGGCACTCTCTGTATCTCCCTCTCTCTCGGTTGTTCGCAACTTCGCTCGATATGCACCGCCCTGAGCGATCACTGGCCTCGTCCCAAGCTCACCCGATTCTGGGCCCGATGGAATTTTCACAGGGCGCCAAGAAGAACCCGCGAACAGGATAGATATAGGGGGATGATAAAAGAGAATAAAGATACTTTTTGAATCGTAAGCCACGATTTATTCTACTTTGTTATTTATTTTTACCTCTTTTACATAACTAATGAGTGGCAGGAAGGAAGAGAAACTGGGAAGATTGAACCTGAAGGCTAGTCATAAATTAATGTCTAATTTGCATGATGAAGCATAACATTAATATATTTATTCTTATTTAAATATTTACGTCGACCGCCGACGGGAAAATAAAATGTTCCCTTTAAAGCGATAGTACGACGAAAGTTGTTGTATATCGCATGATAAAAAAAGTTACAAAAAACGCCATCGATTTTTTTGTAAATACAGTAGCGCTATTACTGATTTTCACGGCTTTCCGAATTACGCAAGTCAGACTAGCTGGCGAACGTCGTACATGCAAGAGCATGCGATATAAAAAGGACTGCCACAAGTCGTCATCGTAAGTTGTCAGAGTGCCGAATGACGAAGGCGACGGACGTGCCTAATTGGATCCAAAGCGCGCTCTCAGTGCTAATGATCACACTTCGCCCCCCAAGGCAATCTAGCGCAAATGGTTTTCACATTGCCAACTTCGATTAAGTTTGTGCCGCTACGCGTTAACGAGCCGATTCCAGTTTGCCCTGTGTTTCAGAACCTACGGTATCCTTTTTCTCGACTCGTGGAATTCGTGCGTCGAGGAACACACGAATGATTGCTGCTCAGTAATCATCAGTAATTATCGTACTCAGTTTCTCGGTGATAAGGCAACGGGTCGATACGCCGGATTCGTTACACATTGAAAAAGGGTAATGACCAAGCGGAACAGCTTCGTTTCTTCTTGTTCTTTATTTGACGATGGGATTGACACTGCTGGACGTGGATCGGTGCTCGTCCCGAAGGAGACGTGTGTTCGCCTAGACTAGGATTGCTGAGGGGATTGTTAGGAGTGCCGGGCGAGCTTCGCCGAGAAAGAATAAGCGAGAACCTAGGAGTGTCGAAGCAAAGTGTTCGGGGCGAGGGAGGAGGGTTGTATCGGGAAGGAAGACGTACAAGACAGGCAGCAGCGGTAACAGAAGAAGACGCAGAAGAAATAAAGTAAGAAAGAACGAAGGAAAGAAGCGGTATAGGTAACTTAACAATGAAGCTTTCTTTACGCGCTCGGCGAAGCTCGAATTTTCTTCTTCTTCGGAGTCTGGAAGAAACTGGTAGCCGAGGGTCCCGAGCCCGAAGCAGCGAGCAGCTTTCGGGGGGCAATCGAGCGTAAATCCACGCCCAACAATAATGATGTACACTCGCTCGCTCGTTCTGTTTGTGTGTTCTCCGAGTATTGACTGTACCGAAGTGCGCATGGTGCTGCTCATTGCTGCGAACGAGTCGGCCGAGCTGCGCGGATAAAGGGATGTAAGGGGGGAAAAAAGCGAATGGCCGGATAGAGAATATCGTTACCTCGCAATTCCCTCGTCAGCTACACGGTTACATTGTGGGAAATGTTTGACCGACGATCAATCGTTGTACAAGACAGCTTAGATGTACAGTCTAATTCCCGTAGAATTTTTCGCTAACCAGTAAACTCTTTGAGTTTAACATTCAACAATATAGTTTCTAATCATTCGTGATAAGGTTTTTTTTTTAGTCCGACGAATTCATCGTGCTTTGGAGCTATCGAGTTTCACTCGTTTGCAAGACGTTCGAGGTTTCTGGCAAAATACAATTGATTTTATGTCAGCATGAAATTGAAAGGGTGGTCAGCTACTGCTAGTTTCGACTTACTCTCAGAACGCAATAACGATTTTCTATAAGTGATAGACTAATTAATGGAGCGAATAAAGGCTCGTTTGGCCTGGATAGGCTAACGCATTTGAAGCCAACCATTTCTGCAAGTTGCAAATAAATCAAGAAAATTAAATCACTCCATTAACTGCCAAAGTTTGTGTCTACAAAACGCGATACGAATACTGGCATCCGTAAAATGTATTTCCGTGTAAAATACATTTTACCGGCTGGAAAAGATGTAAAAGTTAATTAAAGCAAAACTTCGAAATCAGCCTGTGTACAGCGTTCCCCGCTCGTTTGAAGCTGCAGGCAAATATTTCGCCGCTGCTTCGACCGGTAGCAACAAATTGTAATAATGATAATAATAATTTATTTGTTTATTTATGGATGTATGACGGGCAAGGCCCGATTACAGTAGATTGTAATAATAATACCATGCAAGACCATTATGTACAAGTGCGAAGTTTTTGGTGCGCGAGCCTTATCGTTCAACTGTTAAGGCCGATCCGATGACGGCAGAAGCGGGTGCAGGCTGAATTGAGATTCTGATCGAGAATATAATCCATGATAGCAAAGTGCTGTTGGAAGGCCTGTTGGGCGACAGGGAGAGAATGAGGGGTGGCTGCGCTCGCACAGCGATGATGACGACGACGACGACGACGACGCCGACGCCGACGACGATGCCGACGAGACGGCGGTAGCAGGAACGGCGGGTTTCGCTGGGATCTCAGCCCCGAAAGCCCGTTAGGGGTTGGCTATTAGTTTGACGTAATGACGTCATTAACCAGTGAGAGCAGATCTCGTGATCGGTACCGGTAAGGGGGGGTTGAGGGGAACGAGAAGGCGAGAGGATATTAGTGCCAAGCGCCATCTTCAAGGTTTCATCCTTTACTACCGTCTTGGTGGTGGCTCATACCCACCTCCTGTCCTACAACTTACCCCCGCCGGAAGTGGTAGCGGCAGCAATGGACGAGCAAGTGGGCTTTCTCAAGCGTAACACCACCAGCCCCGTGTAAGCATCAACACCTCGCCGCCCCTCACCCGCATTGCGCCGAGTAATCGAGCGCAGGTATGCACGCCTTGAAAACATCGTTCAACCTCTCCACATGCCAACAGCTTTAACGCCCTTCAGCCCTGCCATTTCTTTTAAATTCTGGCGCGCTAGTCATTAAATTTTGCAATCACACCGTAAACTCGCTCGAGCTTCTGAGCCAGTCTTCCGCGAGACATCTTAGCGAAATTCTATGATATAATAGCGTTGGATACGTGACGTAGGAGAGAATACGAGAAGAAGCTGAAGAAGAAGAAAGGTGGGAAACCGTGATAAGGAGATTGTTAAAGGAGATCCGGAATTCGATATGTTGGGGTGAAAGAAAACTGGGGTTACTTGACGTTAGTTATATCGTTTGGCATTTCGAATCCGACTCGATTACTGGGTCAGGCGAATACCGACTTCAGCCCCGCCCCAGTACGAGAACCGTGACAACTGACGCAATCCCGAAGATGTGCCGATAGTCAAGTCTCACCTGACATCGGTAGACGAAAATAGGCCATTATGTTTCGGTGCTCAACTCGCGGAACAGCAATAAGGGAAAAGTTTCAGGTACCGAGCGAATTGGCAAATGTGTCGTGATCGTTTTTGGACAGGGATGAGCAGCTGCAGCGATTGCAATAACCTCTCGGGCACTACGGTCGACGTTTCAACCCCGAATTCATACCACTTCGGTTGAATCTGACGAGATACACAGCGGCCAACAGTTCCATACGTATACCGAATATTCTGTTCAAGCGTCTCTTTTGGCTGTACTTGTATATCGTACATACTATACTATATAGCAATAGCCGCGTCTGCAGTGGACCCAACGTATAGTCGAGCTTTGATTCTCACGTCAGCTCGGCATGCCCCCTGGCACAGTCCAGTGTAACGTGGTGAAATATGGCAGTTCAAGCGCGAAACACGCCGAGTGACCAACGGTGACGCCAATCGCCGTTGCCACCATCGTACCGTGCCAGAATATCGACACATCTGCACCATCACCTCACCGCTATCGCCATCCCCTGACAGGGCGACGATCGGGCTCCGGGTATATACGCCAGTTCCTGCGAGGACGTTCAGCCTCAATGAACCATCGTAGTGACGTAGACAAAATGAATCGTCGGAAATGTTCACTCTAATCAAGATTGTGATTAATTACTATGGGAATTGGAAATTCATTAGTTACCTAGCGGTGATTCGATGGTATTTTCAACTGTCAACCACCGGACGAAACAGCTGGCAAGATACGGGAGTTGTTTTCTTTCGGTTGATGACACCCGAAACTTGGGATTCCTTGAGTGACCGCATTCGGTAAAAACTTCGATAAATTGCGGGGCACAGCGGCCTAAAGGGGTGGCTAAAATTGTTGAAAAATAATGCCTTGTCATTCATTAGAGTTGTCGCGCTCCCTAGATATTGGGGGGAAAGCATCACCAAAGCATACTAAAAGGGTTAAAGAGTATTCCATTCGTTCGCTGAATTACTAACGACGCGGGAAAAGAGACCCGTGGCATTTGATTGACAATTCGCATAGGGGTTTCACGGGAGGATCGACTGCATCAGAGCTCACAAGGATCAGGGAGTCGCTATGGATAACCAGGGCAAAAAAAAGCACTGTTGGGAGCTTCGGACGGTCGGTGAACGCGGAGAGTCGGACACCCCGATCGTGCGAAATAGGCGGGTCCCACTACTTGCTGGAAGTTCATAACCCAGGCACATCGGTGGACCGGGAAAGAAGGAGAGACAGAGTGAGGTTGTCGGGTGTGAGTACGTGGACGCGATGGCCAAAGGAACGGAGGGCGAGCGACGGGATTTATTTTCCGGACCGCTGGAGGTCGTCATTCGAACGGACGGACACCACTGGAATCCCTTAACGGCGTGGCTCGGTCATTCCCAATGGCGAAGAGAAACTACGTTCCGGCTACCTCACGTACGCGGATATCGGTAGAGGCAGAGAGAAAGAGAGAGACTCTTCCTCGCTCCAACCCTCTCGCACTTCCGTGTCCACGCTGCCTACCTGCTACAGACAATCGGAGTTCCAAGCATCCGAGTTAAGATTTAGGCCTCCGATGACCGCTCCTTCTACATCAAACGACTAAAAACAATCTTCGGAGTTCCGGAATTGAGGCAGAAGGCTGGCCTTCCGGATCTAGGGCGAATGGATAATCAGCGTTTCAACTCGAGCGGTTTGTGAAATCCTTTGAACCCGCGTCCCTCCTACAACAGTTTCCCCTTCTATGATACTAAGAAAACACCTTCATAGTAGGATTCTATTTTCTTTCGCGCTCTGCCGATTGCCGAACGATACACTGACAGCCAAGCCCCATAAAAGAACGTATCTGTCTGTGTATTCTGGGTCGCTGCATCGTCTTCGCGTCCAGCAGAGGAAACACGTACCAGATAAGTACACTTACCCGGGGCAAAAAAGTGTGTATAGCAAAGCCGTACCCGATACTGCTACGGGGAATTTAAACACACACATGCACACAAGCCCGGGCTCTCGATCGACTACCGGTCCGCCGAGGGTTTGCATTCGATTTTCCTGCTCGCGAGGTCCGAGGAGAGCACGGAGAAGCTCTTCCCGTTCTTTCGGTCTTCATCTTCGTCGTCCTTCGCTCGTGTATCGCCCTACGACCCCTCTCTCCTCAAAGAGACCTGGGGCGATGCAAGCCACGGCCCCGTCGTCTTCGACGCTACAGGTGGCCGGTTTAAAGCTCTTGATTTACGGTCGACCTCACCTCTACCTTCTCCCTCACCGCTAGTTTAAAGTTCAACTGTACCGTACGGGTAAACAGCAGGCTTCGCAAGGTTGCCGGGCCTCTCGGCAGACCAGCGAACCGAAGACCCGGACGGAAGATCCATCGGCCCGAGGCACATCCGAAGCTCTCGGTCCAAGGTGGACAAATAATATTGTGTCAAACAAAAATTAGGAAAAAAAAATCAAGCAAATAGATGTCAACGCGCTGTCCGACAACATACTGAGAGAAGGATCTAGTAAATATGACTATATCGCTTGAGAGAGATTGCCATAGCACATAGTAGTTCGGAACTACGACACCAGCTATGATTGAAAGTACCGGATTTCAAAGGATTTTCCGTAGATATTAGGTGAAAATTCTTGGAAAATCTTGGACTTTCGTATGTTATGGTAATTTTTCTTAGATGACCGGTAGTTCTTACTGTATCCTTCTCTCAGTGCACCCGCTCGTCAATACTAAAGTGATCAAGTCCTTACTTTACCATATATGAATTATTCAACATTGACCCTAGAAATCACATATTCGTCCAGTGGACACGGCGGGTTTCGCTTCCGGAGCCTGTAATCTTTGTACCATTCGCTACATCGGCAATGGCATTTCACGAGCGTCCTGACATATCAATTTCACTACAAACAAGCCAACAATCGTCATTACAGTCGATACAGATGTCAACGCGCTGTGCGACAACACCCACTCGACAATACTAAAGTGATTTCTTCAAGCTGTTACTTCACTTCAAATGAATTGAATGAATTATCCAACATCAGCCCTAGGAACCACATATGCGCCCTGTGGACCTGGAGTGTATCGTTTGCGGAGTCTGTAATCTGTGTACCATTCGCAATATCGCCAAAGGCATTTCACAAGCTCGTTGCAAACACCCTGCGGTACCAATTTCAATACAAAGAGATCAACAACCACTACCACCGTCGAAACAACATCACGACACAGACTATGGTGCAATATCTTTGTCGTTCCAGATTTCACGGGGGCAGAGCTGATTAGTATAAGAAGCTTAACGAATGAGTGAAAACCGAAAGAGTAGATTCGAGTCTGGCGGATTCGTCGGAGGAGGGAAATTCAGTCGCAACCGCATGGCGTTCGTTTTTCATCGTCGCTCCGGGCGCAGTTGCGGCCCTTTCGCGAGCAAAACCGTACTTCGCAGCGCGAGTGGCGGGCGAAAAGCATGTCTCTCCAAAAGCTTCGAAATAACGGTCGAGCGAAACGGAACTCAACTGGCGGCTGAACGGCAACGATACCGGGCCAAAGAGAGAGAGCTGGGCAGGAAAAGCAAAACACGAACGGGCTGAGAGGGCAGAAAAGCTAGGACCGTGTTGCGCACAGGTATAAGGATCGAGAGAAGATCGTGAGCCGGACCTCGTTGTCCCGGCAGACGTCGTTGTTCACGTCGTAGTCATATCTGCCGTGGAGAGCAGTGGCATCACGCGAATAAGAAACCAGCGGGAGCTTCCTGAGACGTCGTGAGAGAATACGCCTGGAGCGCGTCAGCACGGGGTGTCGAGTAGCGAATGCCGCCCTTGATGTGCCCGCGTGGAACGAACGCTTCTCGCACGGAAGCGTGACGACGACGACGACGGAGACGATTCGACGGTATCCGTTAGGGATTTCCTTAGCTGATCCGGAAAATCCGTATCTACTTTGCATTCAACGACACAGCCTCGAATATATTCCGTAGTGTCGTGAGAGCTTCTATGTTCTCTGGAACACACTCGTTTCTCGTTTTCCATCGATTTACCCGATTTTTTTTTTCTTTCATTTTTTTTTTTTTATTTTTTTTTTCCGGTCGCTTGGTTTATTTTACATTCACGTTTTATCTTCGAAGGTTGAAAACGTGGTGCGTTTCGATATATTTGCGTTACACGGGAAATCGCGCAATAGAATGAAGCAAATAAAATTTTAAAAAACCAAACAAACAAACGAAAAAAAATAAAAGAAAAGTTCAAACGGCAATTACCCGACGAAGCTGGGCGGATATTATTTGTTCAGTGACTCCGTACGAAATTGTTCAAATTAATTTGAACTTTCCGGGCGGAATAAAAATGAGTGAGGAGAGCCAATCTTTTTTCGGATCGTTTTGAATTTCCGGCAGCGGTGCGTGTACGCTGGCGCGTATCGAACACCGCCCCTGTGGAACACTCGCGTATTTGTGCCGTTTAAATATCCTCAAGCTCTGACGCTGGACCGTGTTTGCACAATAGTTTCGACGAGTTTAAAACGAAATTTAATAATATAGAGTGTGCTAGAGAGTGTGCAGGGGCTTGCACGGCCGAGCCCGTGCAATCCGCAGTGGTACCGGGCATTGGTTCTCTGCACGCGAATCGGGAGAACCAACGCCCGGTGTCAATCGAAATATGTCCGAAGGAATTGTCATACAGTGCTGTAAAATTACCGTCATTTTATCCTTGGATCACGTGACCATCCCATGACGTCATTTTCGTTTTACTACCATTTTCTACGTAAAATGACCATCATTTTTATTCACGTATTATTACATAACCAGCGTGACGTGAACGCCTATATAGATGTAAAATGACGGTCATTTTTTCCGTCACAAAATTTTTCATTGCACGATGACAATGTATACATCTATATATGGTTGTACATTTTTTATTTTCCGGCCATCGACATCGTCATGTTGTACAATCAGACAATAAATATGGAATAAATTTTAAAAACTGAACTTTCAACCCTTATTTTATGGGATTTCTGGAAAAAGCCGTATGCGCATGCGCGTGGATGATCGTCAATTCCGCATTCGACATATGACGGTCTTCTGACAGTCACGTTATGGCTTTACATCGTGGCCAGTAGGATGCACGGTGCATCCTACTGGTCGATTTTTTGTTAGCGTGACAAACTCGACAAATCCCCAGTTGGATCCGCGCTGGTGAATTTCAAAGTTCCGCTTCAATACAATCGTGTATACGCTCCGATCACTCGCGCACCATTATTTCATGACCCACCGGAGGTTGTAAAGTAATATAGCTCGTTATTATTACATCCAAAATTATGGCGGTTTTACGGGTAAAAACACGGGAAAGCGAAGTAGTGGAATAAACGTCAACGCCGCTACGACGCTCCGAATAACACGCGGAAAGGTTGGCGGACGGAGGGGTGAGGGGAGAAGGGTTGACTGGAATTATTTTCCCTGGTCTAACGATCGAGTGCGAAGCCAAAGACTAATGTCGAAGCTGGCATTAATCCAAATCGAAGAAATACATAGCTGCGATCCATCTCTAATTCTCTTTCTCTTCGGTATTCTATTCCTGTGGAACGGTGTCTCCTGCACCCGCGAGGGGGTGGGGGTAGTGATATCCAAGAGCTAGCGCCCGTTTACTTTAAAAACCCCGAGCTTTCGACCCCATATAAATTTATCGCCGTCGTCACGCGTACTGCGAGTCGAGAGGCGCGAAGTTATTCGCTTTCCGCTCGTCTGGATCCATGAATCTCTCTATCGATCGTCCTAACAGATCAATGCCTCCAACAGCCCTGCTCTTCTCGCGCTGCTATCTCCCAGATAAGTGCGTGCGCCGTGATTCCTTCACAAGATTTTACATCGGATATAAAAAAAAAAAATTGTTTGTTTTTTTTTCCTTTACGATACGATAAAAAAATAGTTTCTTTATTTTTTCTGTCCTCCTTCCCTACGCACTTTATTTCGCTCGAAGGAACGAAGCGAAATCTGTCGTCTCCTTTGGCTTCCGTGTCAACACCACTTTCCTCACGTCCCTCCTTCAGGGAGGGGTGAGCTCTTCTTATTTCATTCTTCTATTTCTCTTTTTTACCGCACCGGGGTTTTCCTCCCCGGCCACCTTTTGTACATAGCTTAAGGCGACGCGCGGAGGTTACTTTGAAAGTAAGAATGACAATATTGCGATGTCGCGCAACGGGGTAAAAATGGAGGAACGAAAAATAAAAAGGAAAAATAAAGGAGAAACGAAAGAGAGGAAAAAGGAATAGAGGAAAGAGGGCGACGTCGACGGTGGAGGAAGGAAATGAGCGAGGCAAAGCGAGCAGGAAAATGTGAACTAAGAAGAAACGAGGCGGGATCGTATATATGTTAGCTAGACGTCGCGTCGGGCATTCATCGTCCGCCACATCCCTGTCGGCGTCCGGTTATAAATTGGCGCGCATCAGGTAGTCATGAAAGCGGGTCGTCATGTACACGCACGCTGGATATTTCTTTTTTTATTTTATATTTCACTCCGGAAAATCTCGTGCTTTCACTCTAGTTCGCAAATCGTGACTAAGTTTGTCCTCTTGAAACATCGGATGTGTATTTCAACATGAAGTTGCGCGAAGAGTGAAGATTGAAGCACGAATGACTCTACCCAGATGAGATTCAAACACCGGTCTCCATCTACGGAACTGCACTCGTTGCCGAGGGTCTTAAAATAACGGTAATACGTCACTTCCGCTCGAAAAATGAGATTTTTAACCCAGATGTGGCGGTGGAACGAAGTTTTTAAAAATTTTCTGCGTGACGTCCTGCATAGAAAAAAGTTGCATGAAGAAGTGTATTAAATTGAGTATAGATGGAATATGGATAAAAGTACGAGAAAGAATATTGTGTGGAGTAATCCGTATATGGGTATTGTTCAGTTCCCTGGTTAATCCCATACACTTTTCCAGACTCTTTGCCAGCCATCGTGTACAACCTGGAAAAATTCCTGTTGTACGCGGTTGATTCGAAAGCATCTGGAAAAGAGTATGGGATTGATTGCACGAACATTTTTGAGGTCGTACGCGATGGCTGGCAAAGAGTCTGGAAAAGTTTGTAGGATGAATCTGGGAACTGAACAAAACCGATATTCAGATTATACTTTACTCAATTTTCTTTCCGATACCGTTTCCAATATTCCATCCATACTCAATTTAATACACTTTCCCATACGACTTTTTTCTATACGGGATCACTTCCGGTTTAAACGTGAGTCTCAAATTCGCACATTCACTATCTTATTTTTCATACGTTTTTTAAAGATTTTCTCGAAATCCAAAATCAATTGGCATCGACAGTCCGAGGCGTAAAAATTTCTCTCGTCCACTACCGAGCGACCTCGGACGCGAGAGGCGGGCAGTGCTGGAAACAAATTAACGTCGTTAATTATCCGATCCGAGGAACAAGAGGCTCCGGCGGCGACACGCGGAGGACGAAAGAGATCGGAATGAGAGCGGTGGACGAAAGACCGACGAGCCGCCGGTAGGAAAATAGAAAGGAGCGCAATTTATATTCCTTCTGATAGCGGGCTGAGCTGAGAAACTGCTTGACTGGCAAGATAGCGCTGGCTCAAGCCAATTACATTCACTTGCTCCCTCTTCTTGCTCTCGCTCCTCTTTAGCTGGAGCTGTCCTTTTTACCTAAGCCCGACGTTGGAACCGCGCTCCCTCTCTAACTCCCTCCTTGCTCCACTCGTTACAGCCACCGCTGCACGTCCCTCTCTTTTACCACCTTCATTCTCTCTCAGTCCTCTTCCTTCCAGTGGAATCTTCCAATTTCTGTCTCCATTGGATACGACGATGCTTTCTTTCCCTCACCCCTTCGTTCACCAACCTTTTTTTTTTCTTCTCTCGCTTGTGTCTGACCCTCGTGCCAGAGACACTCTTTTCCTCTCGCCTTCCCTCCGCCGATGTTCAAGCTCCTATCTCAATTTTTCGTCCTCCTCTTCCTCAATCTTGCCTCTTTTGTTTCTCACCCTCCGTACAAGACACACCGTTTGCTTCTGTTCCTCTCTTACGCACCTCTTAAACTTCCATGCCATCTTCCTCCTCCGACTCCTCCGCCGGCCTTCGTAAAGTATACACCTGCAGACTAGTGGGATGTCCTTCTTCGCGTCGTCGTCGTTGGCTCGTCGTCACTCTCGACGTCTAAGGGTCCTCGAGCAACTTTTTATCGCACTCGGCCCGAGCCCTCCCAACACTGACGGACTCCCTCGTTGCGAACAGGCAATACAATGTCACGAGATTCTCACTCACTTCGGCAACCCGCTGTCCCGCTGTCCCGCTGAACGTGTAATCACTGCCTGTCTCGTTCGATATGGCTCGTAGACCTCGAGATGAACGAGAAAATAAAATAAAATACATTCTCGCGTACATTTAAATTTTATTGCAGGAAGAAGCAAATTTGTAGCACTTTTATTCCCTTCGAGAAAAAATCTCGGAGATAAAATACCCAAGAATAAAAGTCAAACGAAAATTTATTAAAAATCGTGAAAATCGAAGTTTTGCCTCTCTGACTTTGTATATGAGTTTTGATTTTAGAACACGTGGGTCGGATTTTTCTACAAGCTCAACAATTTTCCTAAGTTAATGAGATTTTTTTCCAATCAAGGAATTTCGATTTGACAAACGTTTTCCTCACTGACCAAGAACCCAAAATGAGGATGGTGTGCACAGTCACTTCGGCAATCTGGTAACTCTCGAGCTGTCCCTGAAACGTCTAATCACTGGCTGCGTCATTCGATATGGCTCGTAGAACTCATGATGCAGGTACAAGAAAATAAAATAAAATACATTCTCGCGTGCACTTAAATTTTATTGTACGAAGAATTAAATTTATAGCCCTTTAATTCCCCTCGACAGAAAATCGCAGCGAAACAATACTGAAGAATAAAATTCGAAAGAAAGTTTATTTAAAAAATCGCGAAAATCGGTGTTTTACCTCCCTAGCAATTTATATGAGTTTTGATTTTGGAACATGTGGCTTGGATTCTTCGACAATCACAATACATAACATTTTCCCAAATTGATAAGAATTGCGAATGAAAAAAAAAAAACCAAGAATTGAAAGTTCACCCAAATTTTCGTCACTGACCGCAAAGATGGTATGCACAGCGCGAACGAAAGGCAAAGCAGTGTTTTTCTTTGTTGGCGATAAACATCGGAAAATTAATTAAAAGCGAAATCGGCCAAGCGCATCCAATATCGAGAAGCTATTCCCGAGGAAACCACTTCGACTTCGTTGCTCTCGTTCGAGCGTTGTGCTCGCAATTCCTCCGGCACCTATACCCGGTTCGCTTCACCCTGGCCCAAGAGCTACGACGTTACCGTTGCGGCTAGCGGTAATAAATTTTCCAAACTCGTTACCCGCGCACCCCCCCCCCCCCCTCCCCACCCACTCCCCTCCCTCTCGTCCAGACCCGCGAAACACTCGGAAATAATTACCGATTGTTCGCGAAGTGGGAACACCCGCTTGTGGAAACTCTTCTCGGTCCTCACCGGCCTCCGGCGAGGCTTCTTTCTCCCAACGAAACTCACTCCGTTGATTCGATGATCTCGGTACGTTCGAGTGGATCTCTTAATTAAAACCCGCAGTTCCCAACGCGATTCTCGTTATGAACGGTTTTCATATTTTTTACACAATTTTTCCGATAATAAATAAATATACTTAACAAACCAACTCGAATTTCGCTCGATCGTCAAGTGCGTGGCAAACTCGCTGTTCATCGCATACTTTCCGGAGAGTAAAAATATTTAATTGGATGTCACAACTCCACCAAGATATCGATGAAGGGGCGATTTGTTATCATAAGTCTTTCTAGATAGAAAGGTATCAAACTCGAGGATAATCAGGTAATTGAATGGAAACTTTCCAGAAACAGAACAATTTCAGTAAGAGCTCGAAGGCACCGGAAAACCGGGATGTCAATGATGGCAAGAGTTTTCCGTTGAATTGGTCTCGATTCCAGTATATACTTGCATTGCGTATGTTTTGTTGTTGGGCACGGAACATGCCTCATCCACCATGGTAAGAGTCTTTGCTTCTTAGTCCTCTTCGTAATCTGGCTGGCTCTGCACAAAGACGGAAATTTCATTTCCGAAGTGGACCCGAATACGTTCGCTGGTTAGTAAATTTCTGATTTTGGCAAACTTTCTTGTTTATTCGTAACAAGCTCCGGGAATAACAGAGCGGCTCTAAGTGGCAGAAGGAAATTCACGAAAGTCCTCGGGACATGGAAGAGTAGGAAGAGTAGGAGTAGTTATAGGTACGAAGGCAGGAAAGGCACGGAGAATGACGGAGAAAGCCCTATCGGCCGTGCTGAATCAAGTTTGCATGGAATTTAGGGCCGTCCCGACGGTATGTCGCTGTCTCACTTCTCTCATTGTACGCTCATGCACATTTTACTTCGTTACTTTGTCCAATGGGGTAGGGTAGGGGGGGGGGGGTGATGGTGTAAATACCTCTGCGAGTTTCAAAGTAAGTTTGTGTGTAGAGTAAAAGTGTTGAATAGGGACCACCTCGGATAGTGCGGCAAGTGGACCGTTGGCGACGTTCGCCACTTTCACCCAATGTAATTCTTCGTTAAAAAGAAGGGTGGCTGTTGCAGTGAATTCGTAAATTTCGTCGAATCTCTTCCGGCATGACGGGAAGAAGTTTCGGCGAAGTAAAAATTATTCTCTCGCTATCTGATAAGCCTTTGGCTGCGTTTGTCCTGGCAAACAGTCGGCGCGGAGTCGAACGGAAATATCTGAAATTTCTATCGTTTATAAAGGGGAACAGGCAAGAATTCCCAGGTCGTCGTTTTGTCTGTGAGTTTGAGGGAACTGCGTCGAATGGAAGAACAATCGGGTGCAATGGGAAGCGGGCGTTCCTCGCGACGGGTTGAGTTACCGCAGCCCGTGAAGAAACGCGGTAACCCGTTTTCGAATAGCACCAGAGTACCGTAGCGATCTATGTAGCAAAGAGCAAAATTCGACGCGTGGAGAGCGGAGAACATTAGAATTTCAAATCAACATCATCGGCCGCTTTGCAGGGTTCTTTGGTTCCTCCGTCTCAACCGAGCCACGCGGGGGTCTTGGCGTGCGGTTGGATAAGAAGCGGAAAAAACTAACGGGCTGAGAAAGGTGAGAGAGACGAGACAGTACAGCAGCGGCGAAAGAATCCAACGGATAAAAGAAAGAAAAATGCGTTCAGATGCAATCGAACGAATAAAAAAAGGAACTGTAGTCTCTCAACGCGAAGCAGGAAAAACGAGTGAATGCGGAAGAACGACTCGTTTAAACTGCGTTACGAAGTTATTCAAATATGTTGCAGAACCACCTCCTCTTTGTATTACGTGCGCCTTTCATCTGTGAAAAAAAAAACAACCCGTGGGCTGTGTTCGTAAAAATGGTAGCATTAATATGTTCGCTCTAAATGAAATCCATTCGACGCAATTCTTGCTTTATCCGCTTTCCCACGCTGCCCGTTCTCTTCCCCTGTATAATTCCCATTTCGGTTTTATAATTCCTAACGCCCGAGCCAGGCACCCCAGATATATGCTTCACTGTCCGACTTATTCACTCGGCCAATTATTGATCTATCGACTAGTCCCTGCTGCTGGCTGCGCTCCGAACCCTCGCACTACGCAATTTGGTCACGTGGAAAGTGTACCCCATCAAGTTCCATCTACTCCCTTTGACCTTACTCGAGATCCATCAACAGCAGCCGCATAACGCACTCTGGCTCTCTGGCTATCGTTCGATTATCCCTCTGGCGGGAGTGTACTATCTCGGCAAGCTCAGCCATCAAATGGATTCGGGAGTACGCAAAAGTCGAATCAATCGACCTCGTTCAAAGGTCCGTATGTGCGGTAGAACTGCGGTCGGAATGTTGGCTCATAATAATCATAATCCAACTGAAAATTCCACCTCCAATCGCACGAACTCTTTACTTAACTAAGACTCGTAAAACTATGGTCACTGATGTAATCAGACTTTGAAGAAATTAGGTCAAAACCGCTTTCAGAAAAACATAAATGTCAACGCACCGACAGCGATAGGTGCGCGGTTGGTGTGTGGCTCTGGCGGTCCCGAAAGTCAAGCAGCACCACTCGCGGTCACTAGTTGGATGGGTGACCGCCTAGCCACGCGCTGGCTGGCGTATCGAATCGTGGAGCGGGAGGTAATTTTCTCGGAGATTGGTGATTACCCTGTAGGAACACTAATCTCTGGGGAAAGAGCCGTCTGTGTATGGCCAGGTTTTCCGCAGTTTCCCTGTGCCCTTGTGCGAATGCGACACAGTAAGGGGGTAAGTCGGCTTCGGACGCAATTTAGGTGGGGTTGAGGGGGGGGGGGGGGGGGTAAAAGGCGAGAGCCGTACCGAGAGGAATTACAAATAAAAATGTCAACGCAAAATGGGGCATCCAAAAATTATCGGAAAGTTGAGTTTGCCCGCACTGTCCCGTTTTGCCCCATTGCCCCATTTTGCCCCGCTCTCCCCTGCCACGAGCGGTATACTATCGTGCACTATCTCGCCACGCTCAGCGGTCAAATGGATTCGGGAATACGCAAAAGTCGGATCAATCGACCTCGTTCCAAGGTTCGTATGCGCTGTAGAACCGCGGTCGGATTGCTGAAAATTCGGAGTGGCGAAAATTCCAACTCTAATCGCACGAAATTTTAATTTAAATAAAATTGCAAAGCTATGATTATCGCTCTAATCAGAATTTAAAGAAATTAATTGAAAATCGCTTTCAGAAAGAAAAAAAACATTTTTGTCTACACTCTATCGTTACGCATTTGATACGCAGAAATTGAAGATACGTGACCCTAAGCGGCGCCTTGTTGCCAGTGATATAAAAAAAGGGGCGATAGTCGCCAGAAGAGATCAGTTTCGTATCGATGATTTCACGTTTGGTCCATTATGCCAAGACTGGTATAGCGTCGGCTTTAGTGTCGTGCGTGACGACAAGCTCCGATAACCACGGACATTTTCGTCCTCTTTCGGCAATAATAATGGAACCTGGACGCAAGGGGACCGAGGACGAAGAAGAAGAAGAAAAAAAGATCCGTGAAACGATGTCGTTCGGCTGTAACATTCCCGGGCTTATCCTTCGCTACGACTGTATCGCTGCCCACTTCTGTGGTCTTTTGATGCTGCGTCTTATACTTATCGTCGTTACTCAGTCTCCTTTACTATGCTCCTGTACACAAGGGTCAGCGGGGATTGGAAAAAGATCGAAATAAATATCTCGATTTCTCTGAACCGAAGCGAAATCGAAAGCGCCTGTCTAGGGGGGAGGATACGTCTGGCGTGAACGACGCTCGACCCTCGGCCTGGCTGATGCTCTTGTTCAAGACCATAAAGACACCGTAGCCATTGCCCAAAGCGATAACCAATGAAATCTTACGGACAGGGTGGGAGAATTCAAGAATCCAAAAATCCAAAATAGTATATTATCCTTCAAGGGGGAGAGATGCGCGATTTTTCGCCCGGTGTGAAGTTAGCTGCCGGAGCGAAGGGCGGGTAGAAATCGCACGGCGGTGCAAATCCGCTCCCATGTAGCAAACGATGTAGCTAAATACATATGCGTCATGGACATATCCTTAACCGTCCGTGCACAGTACTGTAATCGGGAACTTCAAATTCAACTGCAATCTTTTTCTTTTTAATTCGCACCTCGAAAAAAAAGTTACGTATTTACATCAGATACGCAGCCTTCGTACGGGGTCGGGGGAAAAATTTTTGTTTGTGCTCGCCCAAAAATTTGGTCCGTTATGCGAGGCTGTCAGCGGCCTCTCAGCGGTGCTTATACCCGTATCTGGCGCACATTCAAACAGTGCGTGTATAACAGAAAAAAAGTGAGATAGAGGAGCAGGATTTCGGGGTAACGTTTACATTGGTATTCAACGACCGCGATTGAACTGTGAACTTCGAGGGTTTGGGGAAGGGCCGGGAGAGGGGCTGGAATTTCGCATCCCGCTGATACCGATCATACGCGGCAAGTATGAGCGGGGGAACGCCGAGGGCGAGGAGAACTCATCAAAACTAAATCCAGGATCCGATGCGGCCACGCAAGCTCGTAGACACCCGGACTCTGTATCCAGGCCCGCTATACCGATGCGAGAATATCCGTTGAAAAAATACGAATATATTTTATATCGCTTCCACAGCCGGCGGAGTCGTAGCGACGGAGCAAAAAAAAAATATGGGAGACGCCCGAGGAGCAATTTTTATTTCCCAAATATCGTACAATTTTTCTTTTTTCTTTCTTTTTACATTGCAATATTGATACGAGAATTTTTTTTAACCCTCTGCGGAACGGAGCGCTCGGATCGGTACGAGAACGGGCTGATCGGTCAAAAATGTTTGATACGGACGGTACGAATATCGTTTCAGTCACCGTGTCTGATCACGGTTTATTCGATTTGAAAGAAAAATAAAATAAAAAATTGTGCTCAAAAACTCGCCAACCATACGGTAAATACTTGAACAATTTTTTTTATCCCTATTCACTGATGAATTGTTGAAACCGCCGTGAGAATAACAAAAATAATAATCAAACTACGAGTATGGGAAAGCCGACTTTTTGTATGACCACGCGGCATCGTTTTATCTCGATCCGTTAGAATCTCGTTCGCCCTATGCGCTTTCGGTGAAATGGCTTTGTCGCGCGATAGAAGGGCGTCACCGAGTTTTACTTATAAGTTAGACGGATTTTTAATTTCGGCTCGGCGCAATATCACGTGGTTATCGATGCGGAAATGCGGATATATCGGTGGATAGCCGCGAACTGGGCTAGCTCATTCGACGTACCGGTGCCGAGCGTCGCCCGCAGGCCGGAATGGTAGTGCACCGGTTCCTCGTTCCCTCTCGCGACATCGCGAAATTGCGTTTTATCCTGTGATACGATCATAGGATTCGAGAATTTTGCTCGAGGAATTCCAATTAGTGGCGACGGCCCAGCGTACTGCCCGTCTCCCCCCCCCCACCCCCCACCCCCACCCTCGACCGCCCCACCCCTCACCCCCACATCGCCATGTGCGCAGCCCCATCAGCTGATGGCCGGGCTTAAAATCGCTATGAACGAGGACACACTCTCCGCAAGGGCTGCTACTTCGAATCCAGAAGCGGATTGCAGTTCCAGACCCACCGAAGCGCTTATTCGGCTGATCGATTTCCACGGGCGGCCGTTCGATGATCGAAAGCACGACCGCCTCGCATCCCTTCCATTCCCACATGTTGGCATGGACAAGGAATAGAACGATGAACCAGTTCTTGCTGGCTAAGAGAACGATCCTGGACGGCCATTGGCACATCCCGACTCGACGCGATTCGCGTGGCGAGATCCCCAGCCGGAGGAACAATCACTGTAGTGTTTCCCCCGAGGTATGCGCGTGGAACCGGGTTCCGACCCTTTTAGAGGATGATGGACTACATCGGAGACGTATATCTCCGATATGGATCCGCATATAGAGCCCTATAAATCCAATATAGGTTTGTAGGTTTATAGGTAAGCTATTACTCCCTTCGCCCTTCGTTCAACTCCACGAAGATATAGTGTATGGCAGCATACAGGTAAGTCGATGATCCTCTTATGCCGGAGTGGTCGGTCTGTAGTCCGCGGTACTCAATTACCAGAGTCCATATCAACGAGCTCATCGACAACATTTATATCATTCTATTGCGCAGTAACGTCATTACGCTCTTCGTCGCCGGCACGGATGTACGGAGCTTTGATAGCGACCCACAAATTCGGATATATTTTGTAATTCGACTTAAAAGATCGAAAATCGAAAAAGCAGCGAAGTGGGGCTTACGTTGTGAATTTGGAACATTGATCGAATGGGATTTGATCGTCGTCGTCCTGTCGTGAATTATCGATGCTGTATCGTATTCGATACGCAAGATCCACGATCGCACACGTGCAGCGCGCCGCGATGTACTATTTGCTTTGGGAACGTTTGTCGCATGCGAGAAATGAGATGCCATCTCACGGTTGGTCGCATTGTGCGACCAACCGTGATTGCGCGAACAAACATCCAAGCCAACAAACAAATCCACCGTTTCCAAAATATATATGACGTAATATAAGATAATGATGAGATATATATAAGATAATGGTCTAAGGAAACGTTTATATTTTATAGTTGGGCCAATAATCACCAATGATAATAGCAAACATAATTATATTTTCACTAAGTAAATATATTTCAACAACAACTATACCTATATACGTTCCTTTAGAAAATTACTCCGATTAGTATAAATAACTATATGTTCGTTTCAGTGCATAAACAAGTGGCTTTATTTTACAGTGGAATCGACCATGGTAGTTCCGTTGGATAAGGTTGGTCTTATTAAAACCTATACATCAACAATGTATCGTATCGATCGCCGATTAATTATTACCAATATGTCGCCCCGTATTGGCATATACAATGGGTCAGCGACTCCCTTGGCGGGTTCAGTGCACAGAATCTCTTTTCGCTCTGATGCGTACCCACAATGAAGGAGAGTGACAGAAACATACTAATACATCGGCGTAGAGAAATCCACTTTTCCCCCTTGCCGAGCTCGTCTGAAACGAAATTCATGAGATATTCACATATGAAACGCTGGTGGATGCATCAATATACACGTGCTGCATACGAGGGTGCGGCACAGGTTCGCGCTGCGTGCGGTGCCTGTGGTGTTAGAGGGAAAGAGGACTACCGTTCTCGAGAATCCGTGACGGGAATAAAAATAAATGTCTGCTCGGATCTATAGAAAATTCGACGGTACCAAAGCCACCTCTGGTCTCTCGCCACATGCAGTCACTGCCGCACCGATGTTCGGGATAAATATTATCTCGCTATCGATGACCGATGCCCACGAGCTCTCAATAGGGCTATCCGAATGTGGGTGCGTTGCATAAATCCATAATGAACAGCACTGGTCACGTGTGAAAAAATAAGAGAAGAGTCTAATGAATATGCAAAACAAAAAGTGACAAAACCAACGAACAGCAGAACCGTTACTGGTGTCTCAGTTGAAAGTTGGCGACAGTCGAGTTTCTGAGATTTGCCAAGCCGTCTCAAGATAACACAATCCCACGGTGCGATAACTTAATTTCTCTAACAGTGATTTCAAAAACCCATTATCCATAAACCACTGCATTTCGGTAACTCGTACGTGAATTTTTTTAATTTGCCGCACGTTTTTTAAATTTTTTCCTAGAAAAAGTTTTTATTATTCATTTCCCTTACAGTGATACCGGAAATGGAAAATTGATTTTTACTGACAATAACTTAATCCATAGCACTCGGTACCAGTGGCATTCACTGCACTTGTAAATATGCGAAATATACGCGAAGAACCTTTGACGGAAACAGCGACATCTCTGTAGGGCCAGTCCTACGTTCGCAGCCTTCGATCGTCATAGCAACTACAACACCACTCTGTCGGTAACCCCTCGCGAGCCCTTGGAGCGTATCCGCGAACGTCACAAGATCCCGCGGATAGGGAGTGAGACAGCTGACAAGTGAGAGCCTTGGTTTTCCCACCCACGACTTCGTTACGTATTCATAAATGGAACGCACTCGGAATAGACGGTGAGAACGTACTGAACACGCGGAATTCGTAATGCGAATGCTGTTGCTCGTGTGGAGGAGCTTTCACCCTGATGGGACTTCGTTGCGGTGGTGGCGGTTGGGCTTTTGTACATCCCCATGATTCTGTCTGTCCGGATGTCTGTCTTTCTGCATATTATATAAGAGACCATCTGTATATGCGTTTCTATGCGTGCCTACATCAATTTAAGTATAAGCGTATATGCGTGCTGAATGCCGGAGGAGTGTCGAAGAGAGGGAGAACGAGGTCGTTCGAGCAAAGGACGAACGGAGAACTGGGGTAGAGCGTTAGGGGTAAGTAGAATGGGCATGCGTTGGGCAGGGTTGCACGTGAGCGTGCAACTATCCCCGGGATGGCATGATGGTTGGTGGCTTCGTTAGCTCCAGTTTGTATCTACATCAGTCAATACTCCCCCCGCCAGCTCGAAACCCGCCGTATCCGCGCTCTCGTACAATTCCGATATTATGTATGTGAATTGCGAGACGTACAGAAGGATCAGAGTACATAAAGGCACGCACATGCACCTACCGGGACATCGATAGGCACGTATGACGGGGGTACAGACGTCGATATGATAGACGCGACGCTGTACGCGTCGACGGGATCGATATACATCTGGGGCTCGTTACCGGATCCTGATATCACATGCCACACTATAGGCAATAAGATATGTTGGTCGCTTGCAATAGCTCGATATAACGTTCTGGGAATAGGCGGCTTGCATACGGAGGTTCTTTGATGAAGATTCGTGCTCCGGATTTGCTAATTGTTTACCTACTCTTGATCTCTCGAATCGTGTTCGCTTATCGCACGTACTAAGACGCACAGAGATCGATCCATAGGCTGCGTAGGGATTGGAATATTAGCATTGGCATGTCTGTACGTATGTCAGACGTCTATCGATTCGCATGCGCGGCAAAACATGTCAACGTACGAACGGACCGAAGCTCCGGGTGAGATGGTGGTTCGCACAGACGGTGGAATATTAATGCAATAGCTTGGCTTGACCAAATCGCTTTCCGTATGTAGTCGAGATAGTGTGTGACCTGCTGGACGAACGGTAAATATGGATGAGTCGGATCCACTGTGTATTCCTCTACGGTGCTCATCCATTAGTATTCTCTTTCTGTTCAAAGCCCGTTTGGTCCATCCTCTTTGAGGAGAGCTTCTCACATCGAGAACTTTCGTGGGGATGAGATTTACCGGTTTTTCCTCGATACGCATTCGGCATGCAAAGGGATGCTTGACAGAGGCAGTGCAACTGCGTTTGTCAAGTGTTGCCCTGCGGATCGTCGGTGATCGTGAACTACACGTCGCGACTATAACGAGGCCCGCTTGTCTCGTATTGTTCGTTGTTGACTTCCAAGTTCTTTGCTGAATGAAACACGTTGTTTCGATGTCTCTCTGGCCTGCAGTTCTGCAAACATGGGTTCTCATCAAATTTTGCACATACAAACTTCGCTCATGCTAGTTCCATCTCATTTTATCCATCAGTCTGCTCAGAACATTTTCCTCGTAACAACGTCGGTAGGATTCCGCCGTACCCGGAAAAACGGCACGGCGCTGACTCCACACGGCCTGCAGTACCGCAAAACAATCTATCAAATTTCGTGTAGCAGATCGGCGGTGATCCTGAACTTGATGTCGTCACTATAATGAGGTTCATTTGCCTCGTTGTGTTGTTCGTTATTGGCTTCCAGGTTTGTTGTACGCTGAACATTTGCGTTAACCGAGGAGTTAAAACGCATTTCGATGTCCATCTGGCCTATAGTTTGGCAGGCATCGGTTCTTATCGCCAACGGAAACGGCTGGCTGTATTTCTCGATGATCCGAGTACCCAACGACCGAAATGTTTCTCCACGCGTCGCCATTGCAAAACCACACACCGATACATAGCCGGATCGGCTTGCAGCGGATGTAGATGAACGCGCTGCACGCTGCGGACAGCGGAACATCCACGACATGACGTTTGCATCAGAGAAGTGCGTTGTGCGTCTAGTTGTCGAGTTCCAACCGAGCAGCAACGGCTACAGAGCCAACGCCAGCTGTACAATATCGCGCGCAAGTGAGCTGGCCGGCGTTTGCGAACAGCGGACTAACTCACCGCGCGGCGGCTCTACCATAGCTGCGTGTACATATGTAAGGACACGTGTAAACCAGCCGACCGCGAGAGGCATCGATCCTCGGGACTACACAGCTGTATCAGCCAACAGCGGCATCGGCGAGTGACGCATTGTCGGGAAGTTAATCAAATCGTTTTCGACGATTTATCAGCGCAGACATCGTCGGACGTAACGTCATAGTAACGCGCAAACGTGAGGGCGAGCGCGAAGAACTCCCATCGTCAATGGGAGAGCGATGGGAATTCAGAGTTCGATTTCGCAGCGAAATCCACATAAAGTGGATTGGGTACCATCCAAAACGAATGGCCACTTTTTCTCAGAATAACACATAAGACGATCACTCATCTTTTGCCGAGAAACGTACCATGCCGTTCATTAGTGCCTCGGCGATCCCAATAGAGCTGCTACGGGGGTGGCAGTTTTTTCGAGATCATTCGCTATTCTTTCCCGTGCCACCCTCGCGACTCCAGATAGAGCAAAAATTGCGAGTAAAGAAAATTATTCCGTTTCTTATTATTGTTTTTCTACTATTTGCACAGTTCGATTGACTTTTCGATACACCGGTCCGAGATTTCCAGGACTTCAAGATCACACGGCACAGGGCTAGAGGATATCGCAGTACGCTTCAAAAGTCGGGGCACGCCGGGTCCTCGAGGTGAATTATCGAGGAACACTTCACTGCATATTATTCTTCGATATCCGCTCCTGAGACCAAGTTTTTCCGAGGTCTTTCGTTCGACCGTTCGCGGGGGGCAAAAAAGTTCATAGGGTGAAAAAAAAGCGGAGAGAGAAGCGAAGGTGGCACGTTCAAGTGGACGAGAAAAGGAACGAAACGGCGATAGAGAGGGTAGATTCGCCGCGCGAGATATTCTCCATCCGCCCGCGAAAATAGAGGTAACAATCCTCCCTTCCATTCGTTCCGGAAAGTGGGCGGGATTAAGCCGCAAGTGGGCTTTATATCCTCGCTAATTCAGTTAATATCGCATCGTTATCATACCCGGAGGGCGAGGCACCCAGTCCTCCTGTTATCCGGCCCGCTATTCCCCACCCTCTCCCTTTACTTGTGCACATCTCCACACGTATGTTCTCCCGGCTCTCATCCCCCCATTACCGTAGGTTCACTGTACTGTGTACTCGGGTGTCTCCCTGTGTGCGTTTCCGGGACACAGTCATTTTCGTTACGTGCGTGCCTTCGTGCCGGTATGCGTTTACCTCGTGTTGCTCTCTGTCGCCGGCTCTGCATCCACATGGCGTACGTAGCTCGTGTGCAAGCTCATATAGCCAACGTGTAATGTGGAATCTCCATCCGCGCACAGTTATGTGTGCGTACAGCCGGAGTCTGTGCCTGGGAATGTGCCGATGTAAGTTATTTACAAACTGTCGTCGACTCGCGACACACAACATTCGCCTACGGCTAGTTGCCATACACTTTAACGACATTCCCAGACCCATCATCGTCCTGGCGACTCGCTTTCTGGAACGCACTGGCGCAAAGCTCTTCGCAACGGCGGCAGACTTGCGAAGAGATCTGCGAGTTGGTCGAAAAATTAAAAATGTACACAGAAATTAAATTTTATTTAACGTAACGATGGAATAGACTGATTGTGTCTGTCGAAGAAGAACGCCGATATTTAACTGCTCTGAGCGAAGGGTCTAGTAAATATGACTGTATCGCTTGAGGAATATTACCATATTAGTAGTAGTAGGGAATAGGGCGCCACCTATGGTAGGAAGTATCGGATTTATAAGAATTTTTCGTAGATATTATGCTAAAAATTCTTGAAAAATCTGAGACTTTCCGTCGTAGGTGGCGCTCTAGTGCCCTACTAATATATACATGCTATGGTATTTTTTTTTTTTTTTTAGATGATCGATAGTTTTTACTAGATCCTTCTCGCAGTGTGCAAGAGAGAGTTTTGCATACTAAGGGCGTTTCATGGATTTAATTACACGGATAAACGACGGTCCGACGTCCGAACTGTGCGTGTAAAAAATATGCGAGCCGCGCGAGCCTGAAATGAATCTGCGCTGCTCTTCAACCGGAGCTTGTTACGGTGACGCACAGAGAGTGACTAAGAACCAAAAAAAAAAATCCGTGAAATATAAAGATGGGTACATCCATGCCAACCCCCTGGCCGAGGTTTTACGGTGGCTAGTTGGTAGCCCGCTCACGTTTTCCTCGTGCAGCGTTGGGTGGTGCCGTTTATGGATTCTACTCGTCTCTTTTATTCTTCAGCTTATTCATTTATACGCTTCGGCTTTGATATTTTCCCCCGGCCGTCCGTCGTCTCCTTCGAGCAGTGACTTTTATTTCGCTACCTTCGATGCTAATTACCGCAGGTTCCTCATTCGCCGGTCTCACGCAAAGGGAGCCGGGGATTATTTCGCGCGAAGTAAGCCATCGCTTAAGCACCGTGTATTCTTCTCCTCCGTTCGCTTTGACGAACCGTCGGGCGGACAAGAGCGTCTTGCGTCTCCTCGCCGATAAATTCATGAGAACAAACACAAAAAAAATGAGTAAAAAAAAACACAAGAGTTGCGATCCGGCGATAAAAAAGAGGATCTCATTCGCGGCTTGGCTCGGGAGTAGCCTCTGATGTAATCCTGCATTCCAAACACAGCTTTATGTACCAGCACGGGATCCAGCGGTGAGAAGTGCTAGAGCGCCGAACCGAAAACTCTGGCGGAAAAAGTGTGAGCGAGGCGAGCAAAAAAAAAGGAGGGTCGGTGGCCCGCGGCGGTTTCATGATTCTTGATTCGCCTGGATGCTGTGTGCTCGTGGGTGTAAAGTAACCGAGGGACAAACTAAAAAAAAGGGGGGGAAAAGAAAGAAGAAAAAAAAAATGGAAAGCCAAGAGCTTGAAAAAGCAGAGGAGGAGGAGGGAGCGACGAGTCAGCGTTGGGTAATTCGTTGAAACGTCGAGGCTTGCCACCCCCCCTCTCGGTACCGGCAACAAACCCGGGCAGTCAGGTGTTATTTTTCATAGGCAGCGCTTTGTATGGTCCAAACCAGTCCGTAGGGGTATGCTTGCCCACCCACTTTTACTCTTCCCGGTAGCTTTTCGCTCTGCTTTCTCTGCGCCGAGCACACGCGCGCGCGCAGGTACAGATCCGGTTGACCAGCCGTGCACGCTTGGCATTTGTCATCCGAGATTCCTTTGTTCCGGCGCGAAACAAACGCGGCAAGCGAGCCTGCAGTGCATATATATCTCGTTCTCTTGTCTTTCTGCGCGCAGCTTCACCGGAAGTTTTCGGTGAAATTGGCTCGTGGGCCGCTGTCGCGGACAAGCAATCGTGCTGCGACCCGGTCAGCTTCGAGGAAAAACCGAAGGTGGTATCCCGGGCCTCCTGGTCTACAGCGCTCGCGTTGTTTCCATTCCAACTAGAAACTCGCGATACTGCTGGCAACCCTTTACTCCGCCCGCGAACGCGACTACCTGGGCTCCCGCGGTGCCCGCACTCGTGCCATCCTGGCGCCCGTTTGTGCCGTGCAAAATCGCACTCTTCACACGCTCTTGCAAACTTTGTACACGCTGGTTCCATCCCACTTTACCGAGCTGCCCGTTTCGAACATTTCCCTCGTAGCCACCCAGGCGGAATTCTGCCGATGCTGGAAAAACGGCACGGCGCTGGCTCCGCACTGGCCGCCGCACGCCGAAACGTCATATCGGTCGTTCTCCGACCGGCGTACGTAACCAGAGCGACGCCGGTCTTCCGCGCGTCATATCGGAAATACGTTACTTCTGGTTTGAAAATCTCATTCTTCGACCAGAAGTGACACCCTACCGCAAAATGAGATTTTCGAATTGTAAGCGACGTATGTTTCCGCTAGAACGTCACTTCGGCTCGAAAAATGAGATTTTCAAACCGGAAATGACGCATTTGTGGATTGACATCACTTTTGGCCGAAAAATTAGATATTCAAACCGGAAGCAACGTGTTTCTGGTATGAAGTCACTTCCCCTCGACAGACGAGATTATCAAACCGGAAGTGACGCATTTCCGACGTGACGTCACTTCCGGCCGAAAAATGAGATTATCGAACCGGAAGTGACGTATTTCCGATATTCCGTCACTTCCGGTTGAAAAATGAGATGCCCAAACCGGAAGTGACGTATTTCCGGTATGAGCGGAAGCACTTCTCGCCTCTAACGTTTTTTCTCTCGTTCCCGCATTCTACGATATTTCGCACGTGTTCTACCACACAATTATGCCTTTACCCACATGTAACGCTTTGTGGATGCGATACCTATCCGAGAAATTCTAGTTGGTACTGCTGCTATTGCTGCACGATAATACCAGCAGCAACCTAGTACGGATACGCTTTTGCGAACATAAGCTATCACGTGCAATAATTTCGACAAAGATTAAAAAAAAACTGGCGAGAGCTAACGAAATCTCTGCTACTTGATCCACATGAGTTTCGCTCAATTTCGGAGCCCTCGCCACTTTGATTCGCCTGGAATATCAGAATTCTTGGTATTACTCGGTCCCAGTCTTACGGCGTTTCGTATCGAGCATCGCGAATGTTTTCTTCTTTTTTTTTTACCTTAGAAATGCATTCGCAGGAAGGAGGTCGGGACGATGGTGCGCGTCGAAATGAAGTATACAAGCTCTCGAGTAATCGGAAGCATGGGTCTCTCGACTTCGCGCCTCGTCGGATGCCAAGTCTATCAAACGTCGCCCGAAGCAAGGGAGGACTGTGACCGACGACGCCGCCGACTCGATTGCCGCGTCTCCCAACCCCAACGAGATTCGACCTTCGTCACGAAACCCAACGACTACGACTACCGCGAGGTATGTACGACGAGTACAACGTCGTCGTCGTCGCCGAGGACGACGACGACGTCATTCGTTCCGATAACATCGTAACGGATGTCTAGGGGTATTTATATACCCACAGGCTGTCGAGCGAGAAGAATAGTCGCATTATTCCCGCGGAATGTCAATGTGCCCCCGCCCCCCCCCCCCCCCCCGCCCCCCAATCCGCGCTGCCATGCCAACCCTCCGACCTTTTCACGACAACGGTTATCCGACGGTTTTCCCAAGTTTTCTATTCTTCACTCCTCGCGGACACGTTCGAACTTCATCGGGTGAACCGGTATGTGTTCCGTAGATTAAAGAATTTTTCACCGTCCCGCTTATATTTATTATACGAGGTTGAATAACTTCTCCGTGGGAAATAAGATTAATCGAACCGTTATGTAAACTGATTTATTCGAGATAGAAAAGCTTTATTTTTTTTTAATTTCAACGTCGAGACACATTTTCATCGTTTGGACTTTGTTGATGTGATGCTTGGTAGCGCGTCTGGCTATATTCGGTCGCAAGAGGAGAGTTTTTTTT
Source organism: Stenichneumon culpator (assembly GCA_964017025.1). Taxonomy (NCBI): domain Eukaryota; kingdom Metazoa; phylum Arthropoda; class Insecta; order Hymenoptera; family Ichneumonidae; genus Stenichneumon; species Stenichneumon culpator. The sequence continues at coordinate 12,680,953 of OZ024780.1, read as the reverse complement.
TATATTGTACAGTAGAACCCCGAGTAATCGAAATCCCGGTTAATCCGAACTGGACAGGGAAAGTATGTAAGTCAATAATGGCTAATGATACAACTTTATTTTGACTAGTTGCAATGACATTTGGTACAACTTGCACTTAATTGTTAAATAGTGCGAACTAGAATGTAAAGTCTTTGGATATTTTTTTTTCATTGATAGTACGTAAGCTAGGATTTTTTTTATTACGTACTCAGTGACTTTGGTTCGCTCCGCGCATTAAAAAAAACCTGGGAAGACGCACGGTTAATCCGCCTCCCGGTTAATCCGAGCCCGGTTAATCGGACTTCTACTGTACCTATATATTTCAGTTATTATAATTCCGTAATTCGCGAGGGCGGAAGGACGGCGATAAAGACGGGCAGAGCACTCGGAGGTCTCTCAAATTCATATGTAACACCGCGACGAAAGAAGCCGGAGGTCCCCTGAATTTATTTTGCCGTCTTGGCCTTTCCCAAAATCCCGTCCGTGCCAGAGCCGTCGGCGCTTTTAGACTCGCCACTCCCGACTTCCTTTCATGTTACACGAAAGTTAATTGCATTTTTACAAAATTCTGTTGATTCGTCCCGTGCTTTGATATTCTCCTTCACACCATTCCGCAGTGTTCCGCGACGTGCAACCCCGAAGTTTCCCTTTCGAACACGAAAATCATTGTTCTGTACACATTTTTTCGAGTGTATGTGCAGCTTGGATTGCTCAGTTAACACATTCTAATTAGCGAATGCGCAGCTCAAAAATTTTCCGCCTCCCAACAGTGTTGTACTGTGTCGTACCGCCTCGAAGTTTTCCTTTCGAACACGAAAATCATTGTTCTTTGCACGTTTCTCTTACAGCTGAACCTCCAATTAAGTTTCTCTTACAGCTTACATTCCAATTAACGAAGAAGTCCGTGACGGATCTCACGGATTCGTAAATGCGAATGAAAGATACAGAGCTCGCGTTTCGCCGAAAGAAATACCGTGTACAGCGAAGGAAAGAAAATAAGTTTAAGCATAACGACTCTGTATGGATTAAAGATCAGTTCAGTCCTTTAATGATCGCTCTGCGGAACACGATGACTGTAATAATGAACGCCCTTCTTAACAGAACTCACGACAGACTTCCGCTTTCCCACGGTTCGTCAAGTTCTCGTCAGAAGAATTTCCGTCGACTCATGCTTCTGGAATAATGGAACAGATGTATTGAAATGTCATTCGAGAACATCAATTTTCATCTACGATATAAAAACGGAGTTCGCGCTCGATTGTTATTTCACTGCCATTCTAGAAGTCAATAATTTTCAGCTTGGAGGAAACAAGAGGGCTAAGACCGAGTAGGAATACGTTCGCCGAAGAAACATACGCAGGACAGAGGGATCGCGTGTCGGGAGTTGTTTAAATTGGCGAATACGTCCAATCAAATAAATCTTCGCCAGAAAGGACGGTGTGCGATTGCGTGAATGAAGAGTCGAGAGAAACGAAGAAGAAATACAAGAGGATGCTCTCGAATGGCGCCACTTCGAGACTAACGAGTTATCCGATATCCGTACATGGATCTAGGGGCTGATGCCGTTGGCACTGCTGCTCTTGTCGTTCATATCCTAGATTCAACGAGTTCCGTGTTGCACGCTTGCAGCCAGACAAACAACACGTTTCGGCTGGGCAACGCGGGGGCGGAAGTGCTCATTTTCAATGGATTCGGCTCCGATGCAGTCAAACGAAATAAATATATATTTAATTTTGAAAAAATATTTATATATCCCGAATCTAATAATTATCGATTGAATCGTTTCAATCGTAAAATTTTCGAACAAAGATTTCAACGATTGATAATTTCTTGACGAGTAAGCTGCGAAATATACATTTATGAGTGGAGATTTTTGTTAACTTATAATTATAACTTCTCGATGACTTTCATTTCTGTAGCCAGACAAACAAGGAAGCTTCGGTTAGGCAACGCGGGAGCGAAAGTGCCCATTCTCGATGGATGCGGCCAGATGCACTCGAACAAAATATGAATATTTAATATATATATATATATATATATATATATATATATATTTTTTTTTTTTTTTTTTGTCAACTTCACTTTACAAAGAATTCAGCGAGGCAGATCGTTGTCGTCGTCGTCGTGCTTCTCGCCGGAACTTTGTTTAAGTTCGGAGAGGTCGACAACGATAACGTTAAGCCATCCCGGAGAATCCTTAGTCAGTGGCCCTCGTCGACCCCGTCACAAGCCCTCTCGTTCCTCCCACACCCCGGAACGATAAGCTTTGTCCGCGTTTCGTCCTCCCTCGCCGCTCGTCACCAATATTTCTCATTAACGATCAAATGCCTGAGAGATACGGTGCAAAGTATTTTTCCAAACTTTGCTTCTACACTATTGTCCCCGTTTTTCCATTCTCGTCGGATAATAACTACGATATCCTCATTGTTTAATTTTATTCTGACAAAACGGAAGGAAGCATTCGGTGTTTAACTTGTGTTCTCCCGCAACCTCGATTGTCTCTTCCGAAAATCAAACCGTCGACATTTTCCTGCCTCAAAAGGTATAAAAACCCAACGAAGTGTCGCGATGAAGAAAAAACTGCACGAGTGTACCGACAAAATGGAAAATGAAAGGCGAGCACAAAGAGTAGCGCGGCGAGCGCCGAGGGAGTCGTTCCGACGAAGGTTGCACGGCGCCCAACCCTCGCGAAAATAATAGCCAACGGATGCGTGCTCCTGTTGTTCCATTTTCGTTTATCCACATTTCCCCTCTTTTTCTTCTTTCCGTTTCTCTCCGTCTCCATTTCGTTTTTCTCCACGTCTCCATTTTCTAGCCGGAAAAAAACATACGTCTTTGTTCCATCGTATGTCGAAAAAGCGACTTAAAAAAAAAAAAAAAATCTAAATCTCGATGCTCTGGCATGTCGATTTTTTTCGTAAGGAAAACGAGCCTGCGACGATAGTTTGTAAAAAGTACCATTGTCCGGATGCGCACATGCGGATGCAGCGAGAGAACGGTCGCGAAGATTCCGTCACAGGGGGGAGGTGTAGTGCACCTCACAGGAAATCGGAGCTTAATCGGATCGAAGATTTAATTTCCGTCTCGGTCAGCTCGATGAGCCCCGCAGGGTGTGTGCCAGTTACGGCCCAGTGTCGGCACCGCTGCCTCGTCGGTAAGTAAATGTTCTCTCGCCGGTTAGTTGCAAGCGACGAGAGTCTCTTCGCGAGCAAGATGGCAGCCATGGTGGAAACCTCCCCCGGTTTCCATGGTGGAGGGAGCGAGGTGAGCGATGACCCTCTCCCGCTAGCCGGAAGCCTTGGAAAGGCCCGGGGCCGTGGTTTCCGCTACGGGGAATACACTCGGACGGAGGGCAAACATCGAGCCATACATCCTCGGCGTCTCACCGCCGTCCTTAACCCGGTTCCCCTTAATTCCATTAGTTTTGAGACGTAACACGTGGGAAATCGAGGAGGCACCGGTCCCGGCGCGCCGCAGCTGATCTTCCGCCTCCGGGCAACCACCGCGATTCCTGCCTCGCTCCTTCGTACGACTTCGTTTCTCTCCTTGGCTCGGTTTGCTCGACGGCGAGGACTGGGCTTCGAATCCCACGAGAGTGAAATCTCGTTCCCGGGCAACGGATGAGAAATCTTTGCTGGGTTCGAGCGTCTCGACGAGTTCTCCAGGAGCGAACGAAGCTCCAGGATGGGTACGTGTCAGCGAGAAGACAATTCCGCCATCAACGATGCGGTATCGATCGTTTCGCTTCGTGCGTCGCGCGCGCAAAGATTCGGAGTTATCTCCGACCTCGACGAGAAGTTTTCCCGCTAAACATTTTTTTCAAGAGTCCAAAGATGTCACTTTAGCAAAGTGAAGATGTTCGTCACTTTGCTAAAAAAATAAATAAAAAATGATGGACATACTCGGTTATCCGAAAGCTTTTTCGGATCGCAGTTCTACAAGGGACTACGTAGGTTTGTACACACATCGAGACCTTGCGCATCGGTCACGATTCCTTCGTGACTCTCGAGCAGCGGAGATCGTCAGCGGAGATTCCCCGCAGAGTAGATTCCCGCGCAGACGCACATGCAGTCGTTAAAATCCGCCGTTCGGGAAGCGAATCGTACCCGGTGGAGTTAAATTAGTGAAATAAATTTAACCCCCGAAACGATGAAAAGCTGAACAATCGGTTGTACCACTCGAATCTAGGTGGAGGAGAGAAAGTGGTTCTGGCTGGAGCTGCTACTGCGGTCACGTAGTAGATTCCTTGGTGTGCGTGGCTCCGAGAACCTCCGTGGCTCCACCGAGAGTGGAAGCCCTTTCCATCAACCCGCCGTCTCTTCCCTCCGTCGGCGAGCCACAGCACCAGCGGCAGCAGTAACAACAGCCGAAGCACACGATGCTCGAAACGTTGGAGGCAGATGCGCTAAATAGCCCGCGGGGAAAGCAAAGCTTGGCTGTGCGGTGCTGCTGGTTTCCACACCGTCGTGTCTTCGGAGCCGAGCGGACCCCTCGAATGTACGTAGCAGCAGGAGCGTGTTGCCTCCGCTCCGAGCGCGTTATGGCTGCGATATCGGGGTGGAACGGTGAAGCTAAGGGATGAAACAGAACCCGCCGAACAGTCAGCCACTACCTACTCTCGAATGTATGGAAGAAGGGTACAATATAGGAGCAAAGCGGGAAGGAAAGTAAATGGCAAGAAAAATGAATGTGTCCGGGTGTGTACAGTGGTTTGGGACGGGAGAGGAAATTCATTGCGTCGGATAAATCATCGTGAGATACGGGGCCTTTTATTGTCTGCATCGAAATTAGATAGCGGAAGGAGTTCACGAGCGTCCGGATGGCGGTACGGCTGCCGCTTTGGGGATGCGAGTCGGACATGGGTGAGCATGGTCAGCTGGAGTTAATCCGTTGTTGGTCGCAACTTCAATAACGGTACGGTTATATGAGTCGTGCGAGACCAAAGATTTGTACAGTTCATATGTAAAACGTATGTTGTATTCTACAGCGTGTGTGTACTCGAAAGGTAATTGTGCTTGGTACTTGAGATCGTTAACAACAGTACTTACGCACTTCAAGCACTACTCGGCTTTCGGCAAGAATGGCTGAGTAAATAAACTAAAAAAAAATGACTCTCACGAATCGTGGCGCAGAGTTTTACTATGGAGGTCCAGAGGGTCTTCCTCCGACGCGCAAAGATTAGTGGACTGTAGATGACGTTTACCGGTTGGTGCACCGTACAACTTCGAGATCCTTTGGAAGAACAACAAGGTTGGTTCATCGTTAACCCCTCGCGTTTGCAACTGCACCCTCGGTTCGCCTCGCTCGCTCGACTAATAAGCCTTTCCTGCGACTCTTTTCTAGATTAATCGTTCGCTCGCAACGGTCCGGGCAAGTTTCCGCCGCGATACGAAAATATGATTCTCGGTTATTACGACAGTGCGGAAGCATGAAAATCGTTCCCGTGTGTGCATTGGACGCTGGGATACGTATTACGTGCACGTATTATGGTGAACCGTGCTGCTGTAGAAGTTGCCGCCGCTGCGGGAACGAGCTTCCGGCTGATGGTGCGGCTGCTGCTTGGCGCTGGTCCCCGACGAAATTACGAACATCGTACGGAATCTACTGGCCGTGTCCGACTCCCGGTGGTCGTATCTACTGTTCACCACGGCGAGCAATCCTACCTCTGTACCTCGTCCTCTCAGCCCCGGCACACGAGCCCGCGAGCTCGCCGACCATTTCACGAGAGGGACGCGATGGCTGGCTCGTCTGTGTCGCGGCCACTGCAGCTGCAGCTGGTTCTATTGCAGCCTCTACGAACGAAGGACAGACGCGGTTCGCCGCCCTCGCTGAGCCGCACGCTCTCTCACGGAATCTACTGGCCGTGTCTGACCCATGCGGGCTGTACCTACTTGCCGCGTACCTACTACCCGCTCTACGTACCTTGTAACAGCGTTACCCAACTCTGATTGCCACTTCTACGCTTGCTCTCTCGCTCTACGTGCCTTTAATTACTCACTGATTTTCCAACATTTTATTGCGCCTTTGGGTACCCCGGGCGAAATAGACGGCGGACAAAGGGACGACGTGTGTTTGTACTTCGAATCTGCGCGTACGAGTGGTCCAGCTGTATCACGTATTGTACTACTACTACCATTACTGTACTGTATTTGTTGTACGGAAATAATATCTAAAAGGCGAAGATTTGTGCACTCGTAACTTCCTTTGTAATTTCTTGTCAGACGGTAAAATTAGTTTTTCAAAGTACATTTTTTCATTCCCATGTGAAATACCAATGTTATTATTACACATACGTTGCGACGGTGTTACTCAACTCTGATTGCCACTTCTCGGCGGCTCTCTTGCTCTTCGTGTCTTTAATTACTCACTGATTTTCCAACATTTTATTGCGCCTTTGGGTACCCCGGGCGAAATAGACGGCGGACAAAGGGACGACGTGTGTTTGTACTTCGAATCTGCGCGTACGAGTGGTCCAGCTGCATCACGTATTGTACTACTACTACCATTACTGTACTGTATTTGTTGTACGAAAATAATATCTAAAAGGCGAAGATTTGTGCACTCGTAATTCCTTTGTAATTTCTTGTCAGACGGTAAAATTAGTTTTTCAAAGTACATTTTTTCATTCCCATGTGAAATACCAATGTTATTATTACACATACGTTGTGACGGTGTTACTCAACTCTGATTGCCACTTCTCGGCGGCTCTCTTGCTCTTCGTGTCTTTAATTACTCACTGATTTTCCAACATTTTATTGCGCCTTTGGGTACCCCGGGCGAAATAGACGGCGGACAAAGGGTGTGTGTACACTTTGAATCTGCGCATACGACTGGTCCAACTGTGTCGTGTATTATACATGTACATTGGTTGTGCAAAAGTAAGGCAGTCCATCGTTTCTCTACAAACCAATTCTACACATGCCTAGTTCGATCCAACACAAACCCGATCCTATTACACGTATGTAGAATCGCTTTATGGAGAATCGGTGGGCCGCCCGAAAATAATATCTGAACGACAAAGATCGCGTCTCATCGAAAATTTGCGGACATTATTTTCTTTTTAATATATGTATATTTTTTTTTTAAGTTGGAAATTGAAATTTTCATATGGCTTTCTCATAATGTTCCTTTTTTCGCGAAGCTTCCTCTATGAGGAAGCCAATAACACAGAAAATTCTTTCTCATAGAAGAAGCTCCGCGAAAAAAGGAACATTATGTGAAAGCCATATAAAAATTTTAATTTGCAAGCTTTATGAGGAAGCAATATGAAAATTTCAATTTTCATTCGTACGGGAAATATTAATGATAACCAAAATTCTTCGGTACAACGAGAAAGTAAGTGGTATCGGTTTAACGCTGTCTGCACGCCGCTCCGCCATCGATCGTGAGTAATTAGCAAATCTCCTCTTAACTGCGTTGCCGACGGATGCGGGTAACGTTACCTCCATTAACACCCGTATTTATTATTGATAGTTCTCATTTTCACTCAATTATGTAACTTTCACCGAGTTCCATTTTAACAATTGTGAAAGTTAACCGGACGATAAGGACCGTAAATTTCATCGGCGAAGGTGATAAGTTCCGTCGGTAATTGCGAAGTCCGTTCGAATCGCTTTCCGACGAAATTATACAGCGGTCAATATCGCGCATTGAAATTTGCTCGAGTCTGACCAATGCGGGCTTTACCCACTACAGCCTCGTTTCGCGCATCGATTGTCCGGCTCTGTGGCATTATATCGCTCCGGTTTCCACGAAAATCGTTCCACGGCACGAAACCGAACGATAGATCACGTTCTCGCGGTGTTAACTTTTATCCTGCGAAAACCCTCGTCGACGTCGTGGACTAAGGGTGCAAGAGCGTTCGCTTTATATCAACCCATTACGCGTAAGTAAAATCGATGGGTCATTAATTCTTCAAAAACACCCCTCCCGGGCTCGTCGTGGCTTGGCGATGGATAAACGCTCAGCGGAGGGCCTCGGGTCGTCGACGGTTCGATTAATCAATCAAAAGTCGAATTCGCGACCCCTCAATTCATTCGTGCGGGGTGCAGACGGACAGATAAAATACATAGTGTATCGTCATTGCCGCCACGCCCTTTTCCCTCCCCCGCGCTTATCTCAGGCTTATCAACCAGAGAATATCGACCGCGTGTACTCGATACTGCGTCTGCGAGTTCTCCACGCGCTGCCCGATAAGATAAGTAAATCGTGGAACGTCGAACCAGTAAAGTGGTTTTTTCCCTTAATATTTTTATCAAAGTTTCCGTATTAAAGAGTCGAAGCCAGCGGACGAGAGAAGAGAGTAAAAGTAATAAAATCTTCTTTTATTTTTTTTTTTAATCAGCCTCGTTCTGCTCTTGTTGCTGCGGGATTGCGGCGACGAACGCGCGCTTGGAATAAAAATAAATGAAAAAAAAAACCGGCAAAATCAACTGAAAGTAAAGTTACGGGTAGCGAAGAAGATTAGTTGTTTTAGTTGTTTCAGGTTTGCTCTGTTCGCCGGAGAAACGAGCGTGATGTAAAGAAACGACGACGACGACGAGTACGACGACGGGTAGAGGAATGAACGATGGCCATAGGCGACGCGGGTTCCCTTGCATCATAATTTATGCGATCATAGATGTAATCGCGCCTGAATATTCACAACTACGCGGCAACTTTATAATTACCAAGTAAATTACCTGGTGGCGAGGTCCGCGCGCCTACACAGCCACTCTACCACGTTAGTCGCGACTACGAGAGCCGGCGCGAACGCGGTGTGTAACTACTACCTTTTGCCTCGAGTAGGAAGCCAAAACGTTTTTGCACCCGACCGAGAGCACGGACGGCCCGCCAACCCCTTCACGGTTATACCTACGACCCCTCGGAAGGGCGAAGAGCGGAGCCCGCTGAAACCCACCCTCCCGCTCCATCTCCGGACCGGCTCCGTTTTACCCCTCCAGGTGAAACCGAATTTATTGAAAATTAAGGCCGATTTTATCGTCCGGAAAGTTTCCAATTTTCCACGGTCCACGCGGGCCCGCGCGAGAGGGCCTCGTTCTCACCGTCATCGGAATCGGCGACTTCACCGTCCAAAGAATTTCCACGACTCTGTATATAGCGAAAGATCCTCCGGGCAAAACTTTAATCCTTTCTAACCGGAACGCTTCGTCGCTTTTTTTAGCTCGTTTCCTGCCTTCCATTCGAGGCTCGATTTACCGATCCAGAGAAACACTCGGACTAAGTTTTATCACTGATCGTGCAAACATTGTTATTTTCTTAATGATTTTTTTTGTAATCCTTTGCGCAGTACTTTCATACAGTTTCAACTTTATTGCGGGTAAAGTTAAAATCCTGTGTCCTCTGGTTTGAAATCCCCAAGCACACATCTCGTCTATGAATCCTCCCTTTCCTGTGTGGGGCTGTACAGATAGGCCGGCTTAGCCGGTCGAAATATCTTATCCAGCTAATGGATTTTACAGTTTGGCCGGCTAAGCCGTCTTAGCCGGTTAATTCGTTTTAGCCGGCCAAGCTATATTAGCCGGCTAAGCTAATACAGTATTGGAATTTTTTGATGAATTTTTATATATATATTTTTTTTCTAATGTTACCTGCAACGTATTCCGAAGTATTCTCGCCCGCTGAACATGAATCCGCTGGCCTTTTTCGCCTAAAGTACAATGCGACATTGAGGGGCTCGATTTTATGCACGAAAAATCGTATTTTTGGGATAAAAATGGAAAATATTGGGTTGGGACTAGAATAATTGTTATATTCGTGATCAGCGGGAACAAATACATCGAATATAACATTGAAACAAAAAAAAATCGAATTAACAACGATTTTTCAATGTTTGAGCCACTTTTGAAAAAACGTCGATTATCGTGATTTTCAAACGTCGATATCTCGGCTCCCAATCGAGTTAGGGAAAATCCGAGGTGCCCATCGTCTTCTACGGAAAAAAATACACAATACAGGCCCTTGCCCGAAGTTTTAGAATCGTTTTATCGTCCCGTTTGAGAACGTTGAAAAACGCAAAAAATTGACTCTGAAGGGGTAATCTTAGAATTTCTTGATTCCAAGGCTTGACGGAATATTTTTTTTATCTGTCACATATTTCGACGTATTTTTTCCCGCTGAACACGAATCCGCCGGCCTTTTTGGACTAAAGTACAATGCGACATTAAAGAGCTCGATTTTACGCACAAAATTATGCACGATTTTATGTATTTGGCCGCCTAAAATAGCTTGGCCGGCTAAAACGGATTAGCCGGCCAAAATAGTTTAGCCGGCTAAGACGGCCAAACTACAAAATCCATTAGCCGGATAAGATATTTTAGCCGACTAGACCGGCCTATCTGTACAGCCCCATTACTATGTTTCCGACGGTTCGCGACAGTTCAATTCGTCGCAGGTGTGCAGTTCCCGTTTCTTACGATAAGAAAATCATATAAGATAAAAAAAAGTTAGTTGGGGCATTGTACGGGAGTCGAACAGCCGGTGCAACTTTGATTCGTGACTCTCGATCGTGGGGTGCGCAGTGCCTATCTACAGTGCGGTCGTAGATGAAGTTGTGAACTTGTACACGCGGGCTGTCCCCTTTCATGCTCGGGGGTGGCTGGCGCGCATACGTACTTCCGGTTCACGTGTATTCCGCTCGTCGACTTCCGGAATGTCGTCTGCACCCCTCCCTGCAGCTGCAATTGCAATTTCTCGTTTCCCGCATCCCGCCGCACACACGCACACACGCACACACACACACGCACACACACACACACACACACACACATACACGAGACAATGCCTCGCCGACTTTCCCAAAGTTCTTGCGGGCCAAGGCGTCGGAGGTTCCGCACTTCTCGCCGAGTCCTTCATCGCAGCAGGAGACGCGTCGAGTAAACCAAAAGCGAAATGCAACTGCGCTCCGACCGAACATGTCGGGCACGTTGGGGCTCTCTTGTTCGAGCAACCCGGCGGTGCGATATTCCATAGTGCCTAAAGTTATTAGTTGCGAGTGTGAGGGAGATAATAATTGTAAAACTCGGACAACACGTACATGCTTTTCCGTGTCGAGGGGCCCGGAAAAGCATGAAAACTGGAGAGGAGGCAGGCAAAACATCAGAGTTTGTTTAACGATGTATAAACTTTCCCGCGGAACTATGGTAAACGAAGTTACTTATATTTTCACTATCGAGGACATCTGCTGAACAGAGAATTATAGCCGGAGCGACTAATTTATTCTATGTTAATGGCATTCGATAGACATATACATTTTTTTTTTTATGCATCCATTGGTCAATTTTTTTTCTACATCGTGTCGATAACAGCCCGCCGACGCTGCCAACGGGAAGCGAAGTTACTCGCCATCCGAGTTCGTTATTCTATCAAAAGTTACAAATTTGTGGCAACGTGAGAAGAGAAATTTAAGAATTTTCGTGGCGGAGAACATTCAACCTAGTACGTCGTTCTTCAGTCGGGAAAGCGGTTTCATGTATGAAATGTCATGTCGGGGAATACGAAACGAACCATCCAGTTCGTCATTGTATAAAAACCTATAAACTTCTGGCAGCGTGTGTAGACATATTTACGAATTTTCATACCAAAGACCATCCAAGGTAATATGTTGTTCTTCACTCGGAAAAGCGGTTTCACATATGAACCAGTATGCAGGGCAATGTGAAACCTTGCGAAAACTCAGCTGCAAGCGGATAATTTCCACGTTACCTTGGAGACAATGGAGTCTAAACTCAATCTCGCGACTATTCACGGAATTCTGAATAATGAATGAAACAACGTCGCCCGACATGGTCAAACGTTTAGCGGTGTGTCGAGTGCTTCGCGTTTTCGTACCGTTGTTCGGGATTAGCAAGAACGGTTGTAAGAGTCGCGGTAGCGAGTGTATTGTATTAAAAGTTCGAAATTTGTGGCAGCGTGAGAAGCGAAAATTAAGAATTTTCATAACAAAAAACAGCGACGGTAATGCGTTGCTTTTCACTCGGAAAAGCGGTTTCGCGTATGAACCAGTATGCAGGGGAATGTGAGACCTTCCGAAAGCTCGGTTGCAACTGGATAATTTCCACGTTACATTGGGGAGAAAGGCCGACTAAACTAAATCTCGCGAGTATTCACAGAATTCTGAATAATTAATTAAACACTGTCGGCCGACATGGTTAAGCGTTTAGCGGTATGTCGAGGGCCTCCTTCGCGTTTTCGTACCTTCGGTCGGAATTGGAAGGACGCTTAAGAGTCGCGGTAACGAGTTTCCGCAGGAGGAACGAGAGACCGTCGACCACGAAGTCGACTTTCGAAAAGCGGATCAATTCGTCGATTATATCTGTGTACCGTGCCTATCTGCCTACTTCGCCCACACACCGGATACCCGCGCCGTTTTAACGCTTTGGGTTAAGCTCGGCGGGGCTTTCGAATATTCGTAAATCTCGACTATATACGAGCCCCGGCGAATTGCCGGATAAAAAAAACTCGCTATATCGTCCACTCCAGTTCCTCTTTTACGACCGCGGTCTCCTCAACCGTCTATCTCTCTGCTGTACCTTTTCAGCTCTGGGGCTCATCTGGAGGGTTTCCTAGATGGAAAATTTCTTCGTTGCTGTAACGCATTCTTTTTTTTTTTTTTTTTTTTTTTTTTTTTTTTTTTTTTTTAATGCGAATTTACGTCGTTGACACAGTACCTAATAAAATCTTATCGTATTCTGGTAACAAAAAATTCATTTAAAAATATGAATTATGATTACGAGTTACGTCTCGAGTTATTCGGAATATGCTGGTCTATATAATGTTGCCTTCGATTCTGTTTTTTTTTTTTTTTTTTTAGAATAGATATTGGTTGCTTCCAGATCCTTTGACCAAAGCCTGGCCGCTACCACCCAAGGATCCGTATTTCCCACATGCCACCTCATATATAACACTGATCCTCCGTCGCTCTACTTATTCCTCTATCTGTTCGCTAGCACCGAGTTTTCTAGGCCGCGATTTTACGACGGGACTTTACGACTCGCGAGTGAGTTGACCCGTTCTCCTCTCGCGCCTCTCGGCCCGAACTCGGCTTCTCCGACTTTATTATACAAGCTTCGGGTGATGAAAATAAAACCTCGATAAACTCACGATGTTCTCACAGCGGTAGCAGTCAAGTTTGAAGATACTTTGTAGCTCGATAAGAAAAAACGGAAATAAAAATCGTGGCACTCGGATCATTGCGGATCATTTTCAGATTTTTTCGAAGGTAGGGTAAATATGAAAGTTTATGTAAGTTACCTCGGATCCACTCTTTTGGTGCCAACTTTTTGTTTTCACTGGATAGAGTCGGAGACGCATAAGGATCGTTTCAACTTTAACGCCACGTTCGTATAACCTTCGCTATAATCGCCTACCTAAAACTTTTTAACGCTCTCTCCTCCTTCTATCCCGTACTTTTATACGATGATACTTATTTCTTTTTAAAAATATTTTTTATTTTTTTTAATCCATCCGTAATACCTACATATCAGAGGCACGTGCTATACGCTCGTATAATGCGAAACGCTTCAACGTTCCGCTCAACCGTACACCCACTGCTCTCTTCGTCTGCTCCTTTTTCTCAAGTTCGACTGAGCGCGCCAGCGAGCGAAGTGAGGACAGAGAGAGGGAACTTCGCTTAATTTCCCACGGTGATTACACCCCCGAGGTAACGATCGGTACGAGGCGAGACCGTTAATTACGCCCGACGATGCGATGAGCCGCAGCAAAATATCGTTTACTCGTACGCGCGTATCAACGGTATGCTTTACAACCTCATGAGGTCTTTCGAGGATCGTGTCGCGAAAGAGACAAAAAAAAATAACAACAAAAATAAATGTCGAAATGAAATACATTGCCGGGACATTCATTTGCGTCGAGTCCGGAAAACAATACCTGTGATGGGGTTCGGACAACAATTATTTTCATTCGGTATGTATGCAATTAATCTAGAGTGTAAAATCTCTAAATTCATTGAAATAAATATGTTTGACGACAAAACGGATAAACAGTTAAACAGTTAAACAGTTAAACAGTTAAACAGTTAAACAGTTAAACAGTTAAACAGTTAAACAGTTAAACAGTTAAACAGTTAAACAGTTAAACAGTTAAACAGTTAAACAGTTAAACAGTTAAACAGTTAAACAGTTAAACAGTTAAACAGTTAAACAGTTAAACAGTTAAACAGTTAAACAGTTAAACAGTTAAACAGTTAAACAGTTAAACAGTTAAACAGTTAAACAGTTAAACAGTTAAACAGTTAAACAGTTAAACAGTTAAACAGTTAAACAGTTAAACAGTTAAACAGTTAAACAGTTAAACAGTTAAACAGTTAAACAGTCAAACAGTCAAACAGTCAAACAGTCAAACAGTCAAACAGTTAAACAGTCAAACAGTCAAACAGTTAAACAGTTAAACAGTTAAACAGTTAAACAGTTAAACAGTTAAACAGTTAAACAGTTAAACAGTTAAACAGTTAAACAGTTAAACAGTTAAACAGTTAAACAGTTAAACAGTTAAACAGTTAAACAGTTAAACAGTTAAACAGTTAAACAGTTAAACAGTTAAACAGTTAAACAGTTAAACAGTTAAACAGTTAAACAGTTAAACAGTTAAACAGTTAAACAGTTAAACAGTTAAACAGTTAAACAGTTAAACAGTTAAACAGTTAAACAGTTAAACAGTTAAACAGTTAAACAGTTAAACAGTTAAACAGTTAAACAGTTAAACAGTTAAACAGTTAAACAGTTAAACAGTTAAACAGTTAAACAGTTAAACAGTTAAACAATTAAACAGTTAACAGTTACGGCAACATTTTTCTCCGGATCAAACCGCGGTATCTTCTTTTAATCACAATACGAATTTGTACAATGCATCGTTTTTCTGTGCCTTCGAAGATATTGTAACTTTAAGGTTCTTCGATTTCTTTTTTTTTTCGATATCATTTTGTTAAGAAACGGACAGTTTAAAGCTCGACGACTGGATCGTGCCTTTGCGAAAGCTTCCACGAGCTTGCAAGCCGATGGAGAAAAATAATGTGTGGAAAAACATGCATCGTACTTGGGAGGGGGGAGGTTTCGATTCGATGGGCGACGGACGGGTTTTCGATAGCGTATCGGTTCTGAAATTAAAGGAAAGCGTTGGTTCGGGAGCCCAGAAGCGACGGATGAAGGCGCCCGAAGAAAATCGACCCCAGAGGCGAATGGCTCTGAATTTGCTGCACGATATCTGTACGAGAAGACCGGCCACCGTGAGCCCAATTTCGAAAAAATATACGCTCGGTAAGATATCACGACTGGCGTACCTTTTTGAAGCGACTTTCTCATGCAAAATCTTTTCCTCTCTTATATTCACGAGAGCTATCAGCAATGGTAATACCTTCCGGTTTTCCCATCAGCATGCCTCAATTTCCTGCCCAGTTGTAGAACAGAGACGCGGAGAAGTCCCGGGCGAAGTTCAAACGTCGACAGCTTGGGGAATTTCTAATGAAGGAAATGCTCACGTAGTATGTAAACCGGGAATATTCAGAGAGATATGAAAGCTCCGAAGGATAGTTTGGTGAAACTAATGCGATTTTAGGGGTCGCTCCCGGAAGTACGTGACGTTGTTCGCATTTATCCAAAACGCGGCCTTGTCTATTTCGTGAAAATCATTGTCATCGGGTTTCTTGAATCGGTTAAACAAAATTTCGTACTAGGCTGAAAGCGCGAACTTAATTTTACCGCATTGAGACCTGACACCTGCCTAGATTTTTTAATAAATTAATTTATTCTGATCACATATTTTATTATTTTCAAATTTATCATATATTTTATCATTTTTTAATTTTTATCAGAGTAGAACATTTCAATATATCGACTCTCCGAAACGCATGGACTCGTTCGGACCCTATTTGTGCAACCAAAGATCTAGCGCTCTGTCGCGGATTCCCGTCGATGTTCGAAACTCCTTCATTAACGGACGATTAATCGATCCACCCTTGAAATTTAAATTCTTTTTTTGTGTCAAATAAATTACCCGCCGATTTATCGCTTTTAATAGAATTTTCAGGCCGAAGATGCCAGCCGGAGTATTGCGAGCGATTGCGAATGCACGACACCCTCGCGGCTCGTTTCCGTTTCCCCACTATGTTCGTTTCTGCACGTCGACCGGCGCGACTCCTATCTTCGGTTCTCTCGCTCGTTCCGCCCGTAAAGTAATCGCACCCGACGCTTCTTCTTCGTCGTTGTTCCCCTCCATCGGACCGCCTCGATGTCCGATAGTGGGACAAGAACGAGGCGTGGGAGCGAGGGAGGCTTTCGAGGGACGGACAAAGGGGAGAGAGAGGGTCCAGGGCAGGAAGAGTAAAAGAACGTTCGGACTAATTGTCCGACGCACCGTTCGATCACCTGTCACACGGAATCCAATAGTCGGCCGGCCGAGTTCGAGTTAACTCTGTACCTTCGGCTCGCTCGTTCGCTTCGACGACGGGAGACAGCGCGAAAAGCTCTCCGCCCGGGCGTCACCGGGGTATCAGGAACAACCGTCGAACAGTTTCGCCAGCGAATAACTCAGCGTGTTAAAGAGGAACAAATACAAAAAACAAAAGTTTTGCGAACAAAAGAAAAATGTGCCGGGCGTAGGGGGTGACAAAAGCGGAAAGTGATTAGAAGCGCGGGGAGACGGAAGAACGAAAGCAGAGAAGCACATTATTTTTCGAACATTCTTTAGTGCTTTTTTGGTTTTTTTTTTTTTTTTGACCAAACATCGAACGATGGCCAGGTACGTAAAAGCGTCTCGAAATTATCTGCCGAAAGGGTTATTCGAAGTAACTCCGAAGAGAAAGAACTTTTACAGATTGCTGATTGAAAGCTTTTTTTAATTCTTTTTGTAGTTTTTTAGAAAAAATTTTCGGTCACTTCTTCGGAAAAGGAGATAACCGATTTTTGACTGCATTTCCGGTGTCGCGCTTTAAGATTGCTCTAAATGTAGTCGGTTTTGTTCCAAAAGCCCGATAAAGAAAATTCGATTTAATTCGATTCGATCCTTGACTCTGCGCAACTTTATCCTTTCATTTTTCAGCAGAAAAAATGTCCTTCTGATTTGTCTCTGCTCGTTTCTTCTGACCTGCTGCAAGTCCGACAGGGATACTAATGTCACCGACAGGCTGACCACTTACCAAGACGAATGGGTCGTTCGGGTCGAGGGTGGACCCCAGGTCGCTTCTCTTCTCGCTCTACAGTCCGGTTACAGGAATCTCGGTCTGGTACGTATAAAAAAAACGCGATACAAGAGGCGAACTATCATCTCAAAAATTATCCTCGCTGGAGGAAAAAAAACACCCGAGCTATCAAACAAACAAGAACTTTTCTTCTTCGTAATTTTTTTTTTTCATTTTTATTTTACTGCAAATTCCATTCCAGTTCATCGAAACTAATAATAAGTTATCCAAGAGAGCTTTGGTAAAGAGTGAAGTAGGAACGGGGAGGCGAAATTGTGGAGTTTCCGAGGCCGCCTCGCTGTCCACACGTGCGCGATGTCCCGATAAACTCGGCAAGAATATAACTCTGTCAACAGGGTCCGGGTTGAACTCTCGGGGGGTGGCGAAACGGTCGGGACGCGAGGGAACGCCGGGGGCAGGGCTAGCGGGCAGGGAGAGATGCGATTAAAACTTGAACAACTTCTTAATAACTTAGTCACTTTGTAACGCCCAATTCCAGCTGAACTTTGGGATAGCCGCGGTGCGCGGGGGCCTTGGTCGTGGTTATATCCTAACTATGTGTACCAAACTATATAGCGTATGTACGTATATATGCCTCACGGTTAACGGCAAGTTTCAGTCTTCAGGGCGAGCATCGCGGGAGCGATGGACGTATATAGTTATAGATAGATCAAGCTTCGGAACAATCAAGCTGAATCGATTCTTCCGTCGGGTCATTCCCGTTCGGTTGTGAAGTATAACGCAACTCGGCGATAAGCGATACTTCCATTTCCTGCCGGCCCTATTTTTAATTTTCTTTTACTAATTCTTTCTTTCATACACTGTAAAAATTTTTTTTTTCGAAAATCAATTCCAAATTTCGTTCCATAGCGTTACCATTGTACCGTAAAATTTGTATTTCTCATGAAAATGTTTGTAAATTTCAAGCAAAAGATTTGTAATTTTAATATCTGGTGTTTTTCCTTTAGAAGCAAAGTAAATTAATGTTTAATTGATGTAAGTCATGTTGGCAAATTTCAAGTTCAAGTATATTAAATTCAGAATTTATTTTTACAGTGTAGCCTCGTAGAAAGCATACTACCAAAACTTAATTTTCGCAATTCTCTGTGTAATAGCAGATGTAGGGGAAAGTGGGGCAAAAGGCAATTTACCAATCGTTTTTGGATGCCCCATTTTGCCCCATCGATGTAGCCGGAATTTCTACCCCGTTTTGCTCCACTGTGCCGTCGAAAAATTATTGGAAAATTGTGGTCTGCTCCAGTGTCCCATTTTGCCCCGCTCTCCCCTATACAGTTACAGACAGATAAGCTTCCGAACAATCAAACCGGATCGATTCTTCCGTCGCGTCATTCCCGTCCACTCATGAATAAATCGGCCATAAACGATACTTCCATTTCCTTCCCCCTCTATTTGTAATTTTTAAATATTTTTTTTCGTCATAACCTCGTAGGAAGCGCAATACCAAAATTTCATTGAAAACCATTTCATTTTCGCGATTCCCGTTCGATTCCCGTTTCCGACAAAAGAATGAAAGCGCCGCGATCGAAACTACCGTGGCCGGCAATGCATTGCGCTCCGGACCAAACGAGAAAGTGTCGTACAAGCTTTATCGCGGCGACACGACCGGTATGCCGTTGCCTGAATTATTATAGTGGCGCGACAGCGCGCGGCTCGTTTCCACTAGTCGGCCCGACGACGTCATTGGATGTCGCAGCGATCCGCTTGCACGTGCGGAGACCAAGAGCGAACAGCGCGACCGAGGAAGATAATCCGATAAGAGTCAATATATTTTCAAGTGTTCGCCAAACATACCGGAAATAAGCTCGCGGCGCATATGCCGAGTCGGTGGGGGCGAGAATGTCTATACTTGGGAAGGCCCCGGTACGAGTATCTGGATGACGTACGACGACAGTGGTCTCTGTTGCCTCGGATCCACCGTTTCACACGCTCGAAAAGTACGGAGGCAAGCAAAAACATGGACGGAAAGTACGCGAAACGAAACGAGCTTATATTTCTTTTACCTCCCATTCCTCCAGGGACGGAGAACCGTGTTTTCTCTCGGCTTTTTAACGATCCCCGCGCTGCAGCGACGCGGCTCCCGGGTTCCAGAGAAGAGGAAGGCGCGAAGCAAAGAACGGGGGAAAGATGGTATAGGAAACAATTATTTTTATTTTATTTTTATTTTTTCCCTCGAGGGGTGAGGAAATAGAGCGGAAGATTCTGTGTGCGGAGGGCGCGAAAAAGGTGAATCTAGGGAAACAATAATACGACGAAGGTGGAGAGATGGAAAGCGGAACCGTCGCGGTGGAAGGATCTCTCGGATCAGGCTTCCGTCACGAAACGCAGCTTCCTCGAAGTCTGTACGGTCTCGGTGGCTCGGTATTATACACACGGATGCCGGGGAAACTGTATTATCGGTGGTTTCTCGTATATCGACAACTGGACTGTGAAACACGTTGAACCTGAAGGAACGGAAGAATTGGCGCGGTTTTCACCCGGGTAGGATTTTCGAGCGCCTTAACAGGACCTGATAAGACATGCACGGTAAAAAAAGGTTTATACTCTTTACAACAACTTATTGTCGACAAACAATTTTTTAATGGTTAATCCTTCGATCGCACGATCTTAGGCTTCTAGTTTTACAACGGAAAGTACAATCTAAAATTGTTGATAACACGGGAAATAAAAGGAAAAGTTCATACATTCAAGCCTGAACAAACGAGTTCGTCACTTATTTGACAAAATTACTTTTACGAAACTTAGTATTCCGATTTTACGAAATCGTTTTTTACTGTGTGTCGGGACTTTGTTCGGGATTTGCCGCATGAAAATGTATACTATAAGGCAGTGATTGGCCACTTTGTCACACAGTAAGCTGTACACCCTGTTAAGGATAAAATAACAGCAGGGTTGAGAAGAAAGAGCTCCGGAAATGGAATAGAGTTGTCTTTTTTTGCCGTTTGTTTTGCACGACCCTCAAACCTCGGTACGTACGTGATATTTAAAGTAGCCGGAGGCTCGTATTTAGCGGTAATAAAGCCTACGAGGGCAGAGCACGAAGAACAGAGGATTAAACGCGTACAATGATGAAACGACAACGGAGAAAAGTAGCACGCCGAGAGACCACGTCGGGACGAGCGGACGAATGAACGGAAGAGCGCTTTTTATCTCTCACGACAGGAATGGCCTTTGTTGAGAATTACAAATAAAAAAAAAATATATATATACTCGGTTAAAGTAAGAAAAATAAAGAGTAAAAATAAATAAAGTGTCCGAAGTTCCGCGAATAATTTGTTTTTCAAATCGTCCTCAAGATTTACGAGAGAAGAACTTCAGCGAGATAAAATATTCTGGAAAAATCGACATCCCCCTGGATTTTACTTTCCCACCCTTCGCAAAAAAACAAAATTAATTTTGTTTTCCTCTCCTAATTTATTTATTTAATTCATAATAAACGTGCGAAGCCCATTTCCTCGGCAGTAGATAAAACCTATTCGCCAAAAACCAAGAGCGCAATTAACAGAATAAAACAAAACAACAGAAACCATAACAGCTAGAAATAACTTGACCAATATAAAGCAAAAATAACCGCAACTGAAGATCCAAAAAAAGGCAAAATAAATAAAACTAAATAAATTACAATCTGGAGGAAAAAGAGACGAATTTTCAGAGATGGACGATTCTTCTATTGCGAACAGAGGTCATAACGATGGGGAGAGATAAAAAACAAGAATAATAAATAAACAGTAGGTTTGTGTCTGAGGTGATTCGTGACCGCTTTCGAATTGAAGCGGGGCTCGTGGGAGCTTTCGAAGAAACGGGACGCGACCGGCGAGGAGTGCTGAGATGGGAATTCGGTGTACAATAGTCGTGAGCAGCGGCCTGCCTTGGTACGTTAACGATGCGGACCTTAACCGGCTTTGCAATTCTCCACGAACGGGAGAAACCAGAGGAAACAGAGACGACTGCATGCCCGATGCGCGGAGAAACGACGAAGACGGGGCAGGCCATGGGGCAAGACAGCTAGGAACGTCGGACTCTCCCGTCGGCTTGTTCGCGATTATCGTGTACATCCTAGCGTTGCGTCCAGAGCGTGAACATGAAATTTCTCTATCTCTTCCTCACTACCTTCATCATCACCCCTGGCGTCTCTTCCTCCTCGCGAGCTTTGCATTTCCCTGCGCCTCATTCCCAAAAGCACAAGCGCAGCGGCACATAATTACTTCGTACAGTGGCACCTCTCGCAGTTGTTCTTGCCCGGTTTATCGAAGCTCCGATCCGCCGGACAGGAGGCCGATGTTATCACTGGGAAAACAAAAAAATTAACGAACAGGCGATGACTTCGTCTCCCGAAGTGAAACGAACGCGGTGCAAGGAAATTTAGAGACTAAAGAAAATTAAAATGCTACCCGTTTCTTCAGATTGGATAAACCGGATAGGGGCTTGTTTGAGTACCTAAATCAGGCGGTATTATAATCGTGATCTAAATTTTTTTTTAATTCATTATGTCGCAAATCGGGGAAAAAAGCTTTGAATAGTAATTGGCGACAGAAAAAACTTGAAAAAACTTTTTTCAAGTTTTTTTAAATCACTGGGAAAAAGTAACGAACCGGCGATGACTTTTCTCCCGAATTGAAATAAAGGTGGTGCAAAGAGATTTAAAGAATGAAGAAAACTAAAACGCTATGCGGTTCTTCAGATTGGAAAGACCGGATAGGGACTTCCTAGAGTACCTAAAACAGGCGGTACTAAAATGGTGTCCTAATTTTTTTTTTAATGGATTATGTCGCTAATCGGGAAAAAACGTCTTTACGGTGTTATTAAAGTGTGAAAATAAGCTTTTTTCGAGGTAATGCTTGCTCGGAGCTAACAGACTTTGCGCCAACTGTGGAACTTCCAAACTTCCGACATTGAAAGTCGAAAGCTTTTTTCAGTTTTCAAATAGGGCTTTTTTTCCTGGTTTCCGGCGGAGCTGCGTGAGACAGCTACGAGATTCTCCACTGTAGGTTGTTACAGTGGACGATACTACGTAACAGCCGTACCAGTACCTACTACGGTATTAACGGTATGGCCAGCATGCTCGCACTTGCGAGCGCGGAAGCTCTGCTCTTCTATGGCAAAGAACAAATTTTGGTTAGTTAACCGTAGCGGTTTCGACGGGGGGGGGGGGGAAAGCCGTCCGTATTAGGTAGGTCCGCGACCTCACCTTTCTCTACTTCCTCCTCTCATGAAACTATGTGTGTAAACGATGTGGAGCACCGGTCCCACAGTCCCGGGGGACTCAACTGGCGCGTTGCAATTCAACGCGAGCGAGAGAAACGCGGAACTTCGCCGACGGGCTTTCGAGCTTCGCTCTCGACGCGCGCACCTCCGCTTCTTCCCTTTTTTGGTTCTGCTCCATCGTAATCGCTGGAACCGTCGGTTTTGCCGTCGACACTCTCCTCGCTGTTGCGATTATCGTTACATCGCGACGAAACGAGACGCTAAACTGCAACGACGAAAGCTCGAAACTCGCACTGGCGTTAAACCCGTTTGGCACCCCCCGAGCCGTTTCCTCGACCAACTGTAGATTATTCGGATTGGACAACTTTTTTTTTCAAGTCTTCTCTCAACCTCAATGATCAATCACGAGGATGACGTAATGTTTATCACCTTTTGTCTTGTATTATATGATATAAAATACATATAAAATATCTTAGATGTATATACATTATATATAAGATATAAAGTCTTTAATATATCTATATAATAATATAGTTCATGTCGACTAAACACTCGCATAGATACTCACACAGATACCGCGAGCACGCAAAACGCGCGAGCCAACATAGCCGCTAGTGGACGTAAGAAATAAAGTTCCAAGTATATACAAGATATAATGTCTTAAATATGTATAAGATATAATGGTCTTCGAAATTATATAAATTGAAAGATGATATAAGGTATGCGCTTTATCACCTTATATCTTGTATATATTTTAGAACCTTGTTTACCCCAATTTTCAGGAATCCAGAAAACTCATCGTCCGCTGTGAAGGTTTCTTGTCTGTTTATTCGTTTAATGTCTTTCGTTAATTTCCGACTGAAGCTTGCGAACCCGGTGGGCTTACCGTGTATTCGTTGAGAGACACGAAGCGAATGCACGAGTCGCGCAATTACGCCAGCAGAGTATATCTCGAGCAACCCCCATGCGCTTCGTTCCAGCATTCCATCCGTCCACTATTCGCATGTCCAAGCTTCATCCCCCTGACCGTCGAACATCCCCCATGGTGTTTTGCCATTGTGCCATCGGTCCGTACAGAGAACAGCGTGCAATGGTCAACAGTGATGCATGCGTATCGGAGGTGTGGCAGCAGAAGTCCGACCATCGGGAGAGCTCGCAGTCGACCCGCGCGCCTCCGGAGAGAGCATGCGAGGCTGACACAGAAAGTGGATGCGGAATCTCTGCAACTGCAGCCCGGGACCGTGACTGGGCCGGGTGACTGTGCTTCTGGTTTCGCTGTTCGACCCAAGCCCTCTCTGTGGTCAGACCGCAATCCACGTTGCGCAATGCGTGTCCTTTCCGAGAGCGTATATTTCGCCCGACGCGTAATTATTTCATATAATTAAGCTGCCTCGAGGGACCGAGGGAGTGGATGCGAGAAATTCCGGAAGGGAATGTGGAGAACGCGAGGAGAAAGCGCCAAGGCACGAGAATTAGTTATTCTAACTGGATAAAGTTTAACGTCTCATTTTCGAAACGTTATTTGCGAGAGAAACACTTTCGAAATGTTCAACCGGAGGGGAAATGCGACGGGCTAAATCAGAGGGGAAATACCGATAATCACTTCGTGGAAAGGGTGCAAGTTATCATGGTTTTTTTTTGCGCCGAACATTAAATGTCGATTCTACTTTCGATGTGTGCGGCGGATTTGAGAACGTTCAGACCGGAGAGCCGAGTTCCGTTATCGCAGATATGGTGCTTTGAGAAAACGCAAACTATGAGGGAAAAAAGAGTTCGGAACGATTGATTCAAAAATCAAAAGCTTCGATTGTAATTTCTATTCCGGTTTCTAGTCATTGCGGATTCGAGACGAGAATTGCGAAAAGGGCACGAGATGAGTCCGGGTCGGTTCTAATTGGAACTGAGTTTCATTCGCGAACTTCGACGCATCTTGAATTAAAATGCAAATAAAAGGAAAGACAAGACCAATCGTCCAAATTAACTCCTCTTTCAAACTGAGATTAATCGATTTTGTTTTATCGTCGGGAGTTAACTGGAGTGACGAGTTGAGTATCGAGATAGGCGCATAAAACAGTCTCCCGGTGAGTCTCTCTCCGCAAGAAACCATCGCCCACTCCCCGCCCGTCTATTATCGATGAATCCTCCTCGCTGGAAATTCTAATTATCGCTTCGATACGATTGCGATTAAGGTATCCGGAGCGGTAGCCGAGTAATTAGTATCCCGCAGTGTACGGACTCGGAGAAAACCCTGAGATAAACCAATCGGAGCGGAGAGTGTAAGAAGACCGAGAGGCTCCGAGATACGAAGACAGTCGAAGGGAGTAAGAAAGATGTAGAGAAGATCACGAGGAGGACGGGCGGGAGGGTGGAAAGCGCGAACGTAAAGTCAGCAAGGTAAAGAAGTATCTAGTAAAAAAAAAGAAGGCTGCGGGTGGACAGATATAGGCGTTAGGCTTTTCATTGGAGACTGACGACGCCCGCGGGGGCTTACGGGAAGGCGGGATTACGCGAGAGACAGTTGGAAATCCGATCAAAACAAATGGACTGCGAAAATAACCTCCCCGCCTCTCCGCGATCGCCCACCCGGTTCACCCTTGCTGCTTCCAATCTCACCCTGCGACGCATTTGCTCTTCGCTCCTCGTCCTCCCGGCGCGAACCCCCGCCGGCGTCTCTCCATTTCCTCGTCCCCACGGCGAAGAGCCCCATAGTCCCCGTGGACCTGCCAGCTATGAAGACACAATCTGAATACCGATAAGACGGATCGTTCGCTGATCGCCAAGCAATGACTGCGCCCCGTCGAGGATCTCTCCCGACGACTGAGCACCGCGTTGCTTTGACTCACACGTCGATTACGCCCCGAAGCTCTGCCCGGATCCTCCCCGTTCATCCGTCAGCTACTCCTACTCTTCTTCTTGCCTTTTCCCACTTGGGGGATTCCCCGTTCTCCCTGCATCTTCAGAACCTCCCCGAAACCAACCGTGCTCCTCCTCATTGTCACGTCGCGGGATGAATTAGAATTTGAGAAGTCACGCTCGTAGGATTCAGACAGCTTGAGGGGGGTGTTCGTAAGTGTTCCGTGACTCCTGGATCTCGAATGGCACGGAAGAAGATCAGTGCTGAGACTGATCGAGGAAGAAGTGGAGCAAAGATCTTTGGACAGACGCTCGTTTGTCTTGGGCTCTGTTTTTCGGATATAACATTTTTAATATGATGTCTTCTTATCGAGCGTAATTTTAATTACAGGTTCATTATGTAGCGGAGAGCGAGGCAAAATGGGACGGTGGGGCAGAACGGCACGGTAGCGCAAAACGCAAGTTTCCAGTTAATTTTTGGATGCCCTATTTTGCCTCATCGACACATCCGGATTTTCTGCCTCGTTTTGCCTCACTGCTCCATTTTGCCTCGCTCTTCCCCACCCACGTTACCCATTATGCGTTCAGTCGAAAACGCTCGCTTGTCTTGGGCACATTGATTCGAATATAAATATATCATTTGGTTTTATCGAATATAATTTTAATGACCTGTGCATTCCGTATCCATAGATATTATGCGCTTATTCTATATAAACGACGTCGAACGCTACGTAGCCAATTAAAAAGGATGAAAAAAAAAATGTTAATAAGTATGTGTGTAGCGTAGTGGATCACTCGATAGCGTGGTTCTCACGAGTGAAAAAGTCATGGCAGTTAAATCGACGATTTAATGTGAAACTGGAGGGTAGAAGCGCAGACAAATACGCGCCTCCGACTTCGAACCATAAATATGAATCCAGCGGTGATGGTCGAAAAATACGTGACCGAAAAGCGATTCGAAGAGCGCTCGTTTGACCTCAACTCTCTTTTTTTCAAATATGTAATATAATATAAATAAAATATTTTTTCATCGAGCATAATTTTAATTACCGGTCCAATATTTATATACCCACGGGTATTACGCGCTCAGTCTACAAAAACGACACATCGGATGCGAATTAAAAACGATAAACATTTTTTTTTAAATATCTCTATAACGTAGCGGACACTCAATCGCGGAAATATCACAGTAAAAAAAAGTTTACACTCATGCCACAAACGTCCACAATTTTTTATTTGTTAACTTTCCGATCGCACCATTCGGCTCCAGTTCTGCAAACAAAGTACGAACTAAAATTGTTAATGGCACGGGAAAAAAACAGGTTTGTATAAGTCTGAACAAACGACTTTAGCACTTATTCAACAAAATTATTTTTACGAAAATTCGTACTCCGATTTTACAAAATGATTTTTTACTGTGCACGAGTGGAAAAAAAAACGATGGTTAAATCGGCGATTTAATGAGTGAAGCGTGGAAGCGTAAATAAACACGCGTCTCCGACGACGGACCATAAATATGAATCAGTGGTGACGGTTGAAAATTACGTTATCGAAAAGCGATTCGATTTCCTTAATCCAGACACCTGCGATGGTGTGGAGGTTGTATAGCGAACGATGGGCACCTATGTGAGTAAATATGTGATCCACGTGAGCGCACATAGCGGCGGCAGCCACGGGGGTGCCGTTTCCAACAATCCCGGCGCGAAGTGACGGGAAGCTTGACGCGTGCGTCAGACAAATCTCGTTGCACACGGAACAGCCCTCTCGCGTTCGCCCCACGTCGCATACTGTACATCCACTGGCACACCTTCGCGCGTAACGTGACTCCTAACCCATCGCCGGATCACTCTGCTGACTCTGGCGAGACGTGCTATCACACCCACGAGACAAATCTCCAGACCGATTGAAGTCCTCACCGGCATTCGTAGAAGGATGCTGAATCATTGGTCGAAATCATTGTCACACATAGATATACGCACGAATAATCAATTTATAATATAACAAAGGACGTTTTAGAATACCGCCGGCTCCAACAATGCACTTCGACTCGCATCTCTGTTAAATTTTACAAACAAAAATAATCAGAACGGTCAATAACGATAAGAACTTTGTAAAAAAAAATTGTATAATATTTTTTAATACAAATAGAGATGTATTTAAAAAGTAGAGAACAACGGATATCACGAATAAAAATTCAAGTAACATTAGCATATTTTTTATTGTTTCAAATTTTATTTTATTCGTACAAACGGGAAAAGCCCTCTAAACTTAAATGATTAGTAATAATTTGCTGATATAGCCGGTTGATTGGTTAGAATAAGTAATTTTTTAGTAATCTTGTAACGCCGTTTGGAGCCATTTTTTATACGATTCAAAAATACTATATTATATATATATATATATATATATATATATATATATATATATACACACATCTCTAAATTGCTTTACTGGAAATTGATCTTCCGTACGAGGTGAAACTAAAACCAGCGAGTGTCAATGTTTCGAGTGACGTTGGTGCCAGTAACCAGGAGCAGCCGGGATGATTCGATCGAGTGAATAAGGAGGTAGATAAGCCGGTGGAAAGATGAGCAGACAGTGGAGATAGTTGGGCGGGCCACGTGGATCCCGTTACGTAAATATAGCCACGAAGAGCTCCGAATTATCCACCAGGTGGTCTCTTTTCCCCTTTCCTCGCCGCTCGGGCCGCGCTCCGGCCCGGCTCCCGAAGGGGGTCGGCCCGGTCGCCGGTCACCGATCCTCCCCGTATACCATATCCCGGATGCCTTACAAAAACCATACGGCGCTTGGCCGCACGTGGCCCTCACGACCGCAGGGTCTCTCCGTAATAACGATAGCTTCGTCCATGAACCCCGAGCACGCTTATAATGTGACTTCTGGATGGATATGCGGGGAGATTCACGCGCCCACGCCACCAACTGCCCTCCCGTGCTATCCTGATACGAGCTTCCCCCTCGGGGAGACCCAAAATTTGGGGTTTTCGATGATTTTTCTACTCGCAAGCCTCGCACGCTCGTTCACCCAACTTAGCACCCTATGAACAGATCGCGTGCTCGACTGCTCTTTTGTACGGCCTTCCTACGACAATGCGCCTAATTGGAAGCCATTTTTTCATATAAAATACCCTCAATAAAATAAATGCCCCCACAAGTCACCCGATTTTCGGCTCCATTTTGAGATACATTAGTTGTAAAAAAAAGTTGGTTACATTTTGCTTGCATTACGGTCCATAAATAATTGATATGACTGCTAATAGGGGTGGACCGTATTAACCCACTTTCACCATTCGTCGGAAAAAACGAACATAAAGTCCGTAAATTTCTCTCCATTAATCTCGAGGCCACCCTCATCGAGGATTATATTTCCCCGGAGGGTGAAGTTGATGCGATCACGAAACGTTAAGGTCATGGGGTTCAAAGGCACGTATCTGTGCGGAGTTTCGTATACAGCTTTTGTACGGAATTTCTGCGACAATGGGCCCAATTGGAAGACATTTTTTTCATATTAAGGACCCGACAAAAGGCACTCTATTTTCAGGTCTATTTTCCAGATACGTTAGTGGAAAAAAAATCGTTACGGTAGCGGGTAAAAGTGATCAATACGAGCCCGTCCATAAATAATTGATTTACCTGTTAACAAGGGTGGGTATGACCATCTATAGTAGAACCTCATTAACCCACTTTCACCATCTATAGTAGAACCTCGATCGTCCGAACTCTCAATTATCCGAACCTCGATCATCCGAACCCTCAATTATCCGAACCATGACTTCGTTTATCCGAACGCTCGGTTATCCACACGTTAGCCCGAAACATTGTACATCGTTGCTCGCCGCGGACAAGATCCGCTCTCGTCTTCAAGCATCTTGAGGCGGGCTTTTCCTCTTCCAGAGTCAATCGACTTGCACACTGGCTTTCCCGAACAGTTTTAACCCCTCCAGAAGCGTCGGAAAGCGCGCATCAGGGACTAGTTTCGATACCAATTTTTTTGAATCGCCTTACATACGTAGTTCACACTTCGAGATTTCGTTGCTCGAAAGATCGGAAATGACTAATTGATGACTTTATTTCACAGAACACTTCAAATAAGACTTCAATGTTGGAATATTGTTGAAAATATGTTTGAAAGTTTAATATATACTGTTATTTCATTTATATATACTTTATTTATATAGGTGTTAAAATACCGTAAAAATATTGCGTTCCGATTATCCAAATTTTTTGCTATCCGAACTAGACCGGGTCCGGACGGGTGTGCATAATCGAGGTTCTACTGTATAGAAAAAAACGACCATAAAGTCACTACATTTCTCTCCATTAATTCGAGTCCACCCTCATCAAGGATTCTATTTCCCCGGAGGGCGAAGTTGATTGCGATCACGAAACGTTAAAGGTGGGGTTCGAGGACACGTATTAGTGCGGAGTTTTTGTACTGAGTTTCTCCAACAATGCGCCTAATTAGAAGCCATTTTTTAACATTAAAGGACCCTCACAAAAAGCACCCGATTTTCGGGTCCATTTTTGAGGTAAGTTTGGTGTAAAAAAATTAGTTGCAGCGTCCGATAGAAGTGATGAATACGTGTCGGTCCACAAATAATTTATTTACCTATGAATAGGGGTGGTCCATATTAACCCGCTCTTACCATCTACAGAAAAAAAAGCGAACACAAAGTCACTAAATTTCTCTCCATTAATCTCGGGTCAACCCTCATAGAGAATTCTATTTCCCCGGAATGTGGAGTTGATGTGATCACGAAACGTTAAAGGTCATGGGGTTCAAGGACACGTATTTGTGGCACAAGGACGACCATCAGCGTCGTCGAAAGATGGGAAACTTTAGACGCGTCAAAGCCCTCACTTCGCACACCGAGGTACATACACGTGTTTCTTGGTCCCTGAGAAAATGTTGGAGCTTCGTTTGAACCGTCATTTCCGGTATTCAGATTATCTGGGCGGACCAGCAGCGGATCTTCGAGCGTCACAAGCGGGACCACGTTACGGTGGATATGCCTGATTCGGAGAAGCCGCTCGTGAGGGAAAAACGTCTGCTGGAGTCTGCGAAACCCAACCCGAAGGCGCGAGTCGGCAAGCGTGACCGGAAATGGGACCAAGGGGAGGAGACAGAAATTTCGACGATGTTCAACGACGAGCTCTGGGACCAAGAATGGTATCTGGTAAAATGGATTTGTCTTAAAACAAAACATTAAATATCAATTTAAAAAGTGATCAATCGATTATTGGTTCGACTCTCGGGGGTGGAACTTTCAACCCTGTTGTCGTGGTTGAGAGATACCCCGTGCGACATCTGCGGTGTTTTTCCTGCGAAAATTCAAGCACCCACTCTCTGTTATCCTGTGATTCAAGCAAGACACCCGAACTACCAAGGATCTCCCGAAGCTCGACCTTAACGTGCTTCCCCTTTATCGACTCGGGGTAACCGGACGTGGCGTAAGGGTCGCCGTACTGGACGATGGTCTCGAGCATACCCACGAGGATCTTCGTACCAACTACGTGAGTTCGAACCGAATAAATTATCACTCGGAGAATTTCCGTCGTGAATTATTAACATTTCGAACGACTATGCAATTTTTGTAATTCCCCAATGATTCTTAAATAAACGGATTTTTTTAATTTTTATTTTAAAGGATCCGGAGATAAGCTACGATGTCAACGGAGGGGACGACGATCCACTTCCTCGCTACGAGCTCACAGGTATTTTTCTGAACTACATGTAACGGAATACATCGATGTGCATAGAAATAGAATAGTGTTGTTTTATTCGTGTCCAGAGGCAAGCCCTCTACGCAAATAGCACGAAATATTTTGAAAACATTTAAGAAATATTTTCAATCTTTCAAATATTTCGAAGGTCTTCTGTAATATATGGAAGTCATATTTTGAAGTATTCTATCAAAATGTTCCAACGAAACATTCTGAAATAGTTAAGAAATATACTTAATCTTCGGGTAAGCACACTGTGCCCAAAAACATACAACGACAGCTGACAAACAAAATGTCGCAACAGAAAGTTTAACAATGAAAAGTAGCAAATCATAAACATAAAATTAAACTATATTACAACCATAATTGAACTGAAGTAACAAAGAATGAAAATAATGAAATCATGCAATAATGAATCCATTGCTAAGTATCTAAGTAATTTTATTTCATGTGCATATCAGGCTCCTTTTTTTTGCATTTTAACACTTGAAAAAGCTGACATTTTTTAAAACGCTTAAAAAAAAGCCAGACTTGAAAAAGAGAACAATTACTTCTAAAGAAACGTAAAATCAAGAGTTCGAAAGATCAAGCGGCATTCCATCGCCAAGTTCGAGTCGCTGCTACTTCGTTGATTAAGCTGAAGGTTTAATCGAATCGTCAGTTACACAGTTCGCTTTTCCCAGCAGTTACTTCCGGTTCGAAACGGAGTATGATATCCGCGATAACTCGCGAGTAAACTTTTAACACCCCCCGAGAGGAAAGTCGTGGCTTACGTAGCGTTACACGCTAAATTGTGAGGAAAACTCAGCTCAGCCGAGGGGTTTAGTAATACACAAGAGGCGAGCCTGCCAAACTAAACCGCAGGCTATAATACGCTCAACATGGGGTGGGTCGAACGACCGAAGCTATTCCGAACTCTCGGGCCCTGACTCGTGAAATTGGCCGGAGGCTCGATGAGCCCCAAACTTTGTGACCGTCTCATAGTCGTCTTACGAGATTATTTTTTTTCAAATTCTAAGATAATTTTTTTTATTATTCACCCTCAAGGGAGCGAAGGATACACAAGTTTAAAATCCAACGATTTTGACCCGACTTGACCTGATCCCCTTAAAGTATTCTGAAATATCTAAGACCCTTCCTATGAAATACGAAAAAATTGCTCCTCCCCTCTTAGGCAAGTGATTCTTGACTTTGAGGGTCTAATAATAATAATAATAATGGATTTATTATGCGATAGGACCAGAGGTCCAGTAGGCACAAATTGCCGGAGCACATATGATGTACACACACAAGACGTGCGCTGTCTACATAGGCAATAAATACATAGAACAATCGTAACAAAATCGTAAATCCTAAATTATAACGACAACAAATATCAATTATAAACGGGTCTACGGGTGTTCCCCGCGGACATTGCACAGTAAAAAAAGTTTGTACTTTCTCCAAAAACTTATTGTCCAGAAACGTCCACAATTTTGTATTCGTTAATTTTCCGATCGGACCATCTGGCTCCAGTTTTAAAAACAAAAGTACAAACTAAAGTTGTTAATGACACCGGAAATAAAGGGACAGGTTTGTATATTCAAACCTAAACAAACGAGTTTGTCACTCATTTAAGAAAATTATTTTTACGAAACTTCGAACTCCGATTTTACGAAATTATTTTTTACTGCGTGTGGTTTCACAGACTCCTGATTAAAAAATCACTGTCAAATAGGAAACATTCCGACGCCCCTCTTATTCAAGCGATTCTTGACCTCGAGGATCCACAGGTGTTCCACGAGGACCTTGGGGTATGACGGACCCCAGGTTAAAAGTCACTGTTTTATACGCGAAATATCGCCCTTCCCTTCCCCGTACTGTATTCATTTTTATGAAGTATTATATTTTTTAAGGGATGAACGGTCACGGCACGAGATGCGCGGGCGAAATAGCGATGGAAGCGAACAACCGGAAGTGCGGCGTTGGGCTGGCCTTCGAGGCCGCTATCGGAGGCATCAAGCTCCTCGACGGCATCGTCAACGACCGGGTCGAGGGTGAGGCCCTCGGTTACAAACAGGACCTCGTCGATATTTACACGGCGTCCTGGGGACCAGCGGACGATGGACAAAGTTTGGAGGCACCGGGCAGGCTCGCAGCCGAAGCACTGAAGCGCGGTATCGCTGAGGTTCGTTGACCCCGCTCTTTTTTTACCGACGGGGCTTTTTCCTCCGTCGCTCCTCACCCTCGACCCTTGCCGTTCCACTCTACCTAACCGAATTGCAATATCCGGAGTTTATCGCAGAAAGTCTTTCAGAGCCTTCTCCTATCTTCGAGACCTTCCTCGTATCGGTTACATTTGTATGGTACAACAACTTGCGGTGTGCGGTTCATTATTATTATTATTTTTTTTTTTTCTAAATCCATCTGGTGATTGAGATGAATGAATCGATTGAATGAAAGCATGTAACTTGTGTTCCCGAGTCCGAAATTATTGTTATAGGGCAGAGGCGGCAAAGGAAACATCTACGTTTGGGCTTCCGGAAACGGAGGCTCGAAACACGACGATTGCGGATGCGATGGATACGTGGGAAGCGTTTACACGATCGCGGTCGGTTCCGCGAGTCAAACCGGCAAATTCCCATGGTACGGCGAAAAATGTTCGGCTACACTGGCGACTACGTACAGCAGCGGAGCTTATCAGGATCAGATGATAGTACGTAGAATCAACGGCGATAATTATTATTATCATTATTAGTGCTTAGAGAATTTAAGTTTATCTATCGATTTTACGTTTAATTTTGTTTCTTAGAAAATGATATACACTAAGGAGATACCATAATGAATTTTGTCCGAAGGGCTTTAAGGGCTCAACGAATTTTTATTGAATATCTAAAAATTTGTGCGGATGAGACAGCCATTTTTTAATATTCTTTAATTCTACTAGCTTCGCTGAATATACGGCATAATATAATTCACCAAAATTTGAAATTGCCAAATCGGAAAAAAGAAATAGCATGAAACGTTAAATATGTAGCAATTACGTTGGAAATTTTACAAAGGTTTGCGTAATAAAAAAAAATCACTACAGTATCTCTTTAAACGAAAACTTTGCTATTCACGTTTTTGCCCCGTTCATTTTTTTCATTCTTTCAGGCTACAACGGATCTGAGGAACAAGTGCACGACTCGTCACACCGGAACTTCCGCCTCGGCCCCGCTCGCCGCCGGTATATTTGCTCTGGCGCTCCAAGTAAAGTAAGCGCTCAAAGGAAAAGCGTGCGAAAAGCTCAAGTGGGCGCGACAGAGAAAATCCCGGTGACTCGAGCAAGAAAACTAAGATTACTTTTCATCCCCGAGCACCGGCTCGTACCGTCTCGAGGGGCGGTGGCAAGCGAGCGATGGTAGTTGCTTTTCGATTTCGCGAAGCAACTACCATCCCTACAACGCTATCTTCCAACCCGTTTCTTACTGCCTCGAGCAGTTTCCTTATACACCGTTGTACACGGCATACAAACGAATTACTTCGGACGGGCTTATTTCACGCTTTGACGAAACTTCGTTCAATTAAATCGTATAATTAGTCGACTCATTCGTATATCCGATTCTCCGTTTTTTTGTCTTTTCTACCAAGCAAAGAGCTCACCTGGAGGGACGTTCAGCATCTGGTCGTGTACACCTCCGAGTATAGCCCGCTGAGGTACGCACTCTTTTTCGTTTTTTTTGTTCAACTTGGTAAAAAAATTAATACATTAAACTGTGTGTAGACATGATCTTTGATCTTTCCTATTGAATTATTTATAAAATCTACGCATTTTTAACTTTATGACATTTTTTTTATTCTGCCAATTATCAGTTTCGTAATATGATTATCTATTTATTTTTGTTCGGCAGTGTCTATGAATATTTACAAAGCGACAGTCCACAAAAATGCGAAACTGCGGGCAAATTTTAATTATTTAATTTTTTTTTTATTAAAAGCAGGAATACGTCAAATAAATTGAATAAATAAAACAAATTATTATTATTACGACCCAATTAATCGTGTTTCACGCAGAGACAATCCGGGCTGGTTCCAAAATTCGGCGGGCTTTTGGTTCAATTCGCGGTTCGGTTTCGGGCTGATGAATGCCCACGCTCTGGTAACCGCCGCCCTAAACTGGACCGCCGTACCTGAGGGGAGAGTTTGCCATACAAAACCGTTGCCCATGTGAGTATTCGCGCGAATATATACTGTTGACGTACGTGAGCAGGCTACTGGGTAGAATAAATGGAACCCTCGATTGAATACCTCGCGTCGATGGTTCTGCATCAAGCTATTTTGCGATCGTATTTTGCCACCCCATTTACAGCGATTTCGCGGTGCTTCGATTGCTGGAAATTCGATGTTTCACGCGAACCAAGTAGTTCGTTGATAAACATTGGTTCTTTTTATCAGTTCATGGAAACTTTGTTTCAAAAATATTTTTTCACTCCTTCAAAATAATTCGACAAGTTCTTTTTTTCCCCTCTCACGTGTGGCAATTCTCCTGCTTGTAAAAGTAGTCGATACGCTACCGCTAATCGCATCCTTTATCTTCCACAATTTTTCATTATTTTCGTAGATTGCACAGAAGCCTCACCTACGGAGACACGGTAATCGTGAGTTTCGATGTCGACGGATGCACCGTCGAAGACGGGAGGGAGTTATCTTTTTTGGAGCACGTTCAAATCGAGACGAGCATAGAGTACACACGTCGCGGTGCGCTCCAGATGCGTCTGACTTCACCTTCGGGTAAAGTTTTCTACCACTTTTCTTCCTCTTGTGTCTTCCATTTAATTCGATCCATTATTTTTCCCCGCATTATTTCCTCTTTTATTGTATATGATTTCTTGCTCGAGGGAGTATAAATCCTTCCACAGAATCCGCATGGCGAGATTTGGTACTTGCATGCGCTTGGGCAAATCGATATTTTCCTTTCACGATATTTCGTTATATTCTTCACTCCTGCATTGGTATTTTTTCGAAGGCACCGGCATCCAAATACTGAATCCAAGGAAACTGGACGACTCGAGCGAAGGCTTCGCGAAGTGGAGATTCATGTCGGTCGCCACCTGGGGCGAGGATCCTCGCGGAACTTGGCTCCTGGAGATATCCGACCTGGCAAGTCTCAATCGAGAATTAGTTGCGAGTGATAATTTAACGTGTGCCGAGGCGTAAAGTTCGAAGTGGCCCAAGTTCGCGATGACAAGCTCGACGGTGCTGCGTCGATATAGTAGTTTGATGGAACAGCATCGATCCATGCGGGACGAACTCGTAACGAATTTCCGGTGCTGCTCTCGCGAGTTTCCGGTATGGCCCTCTTGATACTATACGCCTGTACGCCGGTATAAGATTCATTCGCGAACTTGGTAGTTCTCAAGTCCTCGATACACTCTGTTTAACGAAGCACTAAAATCGCTTAACTCCGAGCTTTTCAACCATGCATCCACGCAGGTGGGACCTGAAAGCAACAACGGCACTATAGAGGACATGACACTCATTCTTCACGGTACCTACGAGTCACCCCGTTACCGCGAAGATGGACCAAGAACATACAACGACGAGTACAACAGAATACGGAAGATGGTAATACGTCCCCACGCTCTCGTGGCCTAGTAATATTTCATGTCTACTTAATAATAATGTACAAAACCGCTCTAATACGTATGACTTGAAGATATCTGCACGA
Organism: Stenichneumon culpator; assembly: GCA_964017025.1. Lineage (NCBI taxonomy): Eukaryota > Metazoa > Arthropoda > Insecta > Hymenoptera > Ichneumonidae > Stenichneumon > Stenichneumon culpator. The sequence goes on along the minus strand of OZ024780.1, from coordinate 12,644,235 downwards.
GACTACATTTCATCGAGTTATAACGGCTGTGTTTTGCATCGCACAAACTTCACTCGTGGGAGTTCACTTGGAAAATAACATTTGCGCAATGAACCATTTTTTTCTTCTTCCTAGAGTAGTGCATTGACGGAGACTTGCCAAGCATCACATTTGATATCATGCAAATATCTTCAGGGTCAGTAAGACGTCACTTACGGAAAAATAAGAATTTCAAACCGGAAGTAACGTTTTTCCGGTATGACGACACTTCCGGCCGAAAGTTGCGATTTTCAGATCCGAAGAGAGGTATTTCCGATAAATCTTCGGAAATCTAAATTTCCTATTTCTAAAGTCCATAGTCGATAGCCAGGGCGCGAAAAGCCCGAGCCACAAGAATCTGCTAGTATTGTCAATAAAGTGTTCTGAAATGCACCATCGCGCATTTGCAGAATGATCTCAAACCACCCGGCGAAGTCGATCAAAGCGACGATTGGAAGACGACGGAGAACGAAGAACTCGACGGTATCCTTGGAATGAAGTGGCTGGCACGTTTGCTACTCAGTTAAACCTTGCATGTACGAATTTCGGAACTTCGGTCGACAAATCATAGTCAAGTAAATGTTAAAATCCGAAAAGAATGCACATTATTCATGTTTTTCTTTCTTTTAATTTTTTCATCGTATAGAAGTTTGGCCACGTCACTCGTTTCAGGCACAGTTCAATGTAACATTGTATCCGGATCACGGGATTATCAACTTTGATCGTTACGTAACTAAACAAGAAATAATGATAATGAAATGTTCTCTGCTGTAAAGACGGTGGTTTCGTGTTGTTTTAATAAATTCTCGGTCTGTTTTGTAAATAAAAGGGAAAGCCGGCTGGCTGTATGTAAAGAAATAAAACAAAAATACTACACGATTACACCCTCCTATGTTCATTATTTACGATTACACCCTCCTATGCGTGATTTTACCACGTGGCTGCTCCCGTATCGACCGCAAGGGCGAGTCGCGCGAGAGGTACCAGGGCTGACTACCGTCAGTAGCGCATCGCTCCTCGTGCACTCTGGAAGCGTTAAACTTCTTTATCACTCGTCAAAATGAAAAATACAAAAGCTCTGCGATCAGTCACACATGAAAAATGAGATTTCACGTGGATTAAACTGCTTCTTATTCAGTTGTTCGACGAGTCGAATAGGCTTACGTATAATACGGTATCTTGCCTGTATCGGTACTGGCAAAATGAGGTTCCCTCACGCGCTCCGATGTCGGCGATCCACGGTTCCGGTTGCCTCGTCTCGCCCCTCGGAAGGACGGAAAAATTGAGTCGCCCGACTCTCGCGCTCCCATACGATCGGTGAATTTGCCCGGTCCTCCCTCTTCGGTAAATCACGAGTCTCGACGTCGACTTCCACCTGATGGACGTTAGTACCCTCGCCCGTTAATACCTCGATCGTCGAACGACCCGACCAATAATCGTAATTATACCGTTTTCGAGGGAACCGGATCTCTGCTTTTGTTTCTTAGACTCCTGCTGATAGTCTCGACCTGGTGAGGTTCCAGATTCATTTCCATCAGTGTCACGAGCACGTCCCTCTCGGTGATAAATAGCTCGGGATTCGCGTCCACCAGTACCACCGTGTTCTTTCCTGTGTTTGATTTCCGAGACTGTCGGCGGGTCTCGTCGAACACAGTCGAATCCTCGCCGACGCCCCGAATTTTGTCCACGATCTTATCGCGGTCGAGTATTTTCGGAGGTGTCGGTGGTTTGTTCGGCGAAAGGTCAGCGAATTTTCCCGTGGCGACGAATCGCTCGACGTCACCCTCCTCCTCGTCTCCCGAACTTTCCGTCGCCAGGTTCAGCGAAATCCTCAGCCGATAAATCTCCGCTTGCATCTTGTCCTTGTACCCCGAAAGGTGATCGTTTTAAGGCCTCTTTAATCGACTTTGATCGACAAATGTACTAATCGCCCGGAAGATATCTGCACGAGACTAAATTTCGACAGCTTGTAACGACTGTGTTTGCATCGCACAAATCTCGCTCCGAGAAGTTCACTTAGAGATAAAAATTCTGCAAACGAGCCTTTTCTTTCTTCCTAAAACAGCGCATTGACAGAGACTTGCCAAAGATGAAATTTGATGTTGTGCAGATATCTTCAGGGTCATATGTACACTATTGTTCATGAATACCTGGGTGTCCTGGATATCAATATCGAGCGTCCAGCAAGACATCCAGTCTTACTAGATGGACTTTATTTGTTTGCTTATTAACGGATTTCTCCGTAACTAATTATCAAAATACAAATGTATCTTATTTACCTTTATATTTCTATAAAAAAAAAAACTAAAAAACAATTATGGTATTCCTGTCTTCTCTTAACTAAGCTCAGTCAGTATTGAATTTTTAATTTACTAATCATATGCAAATATCATCTCCAATGCTCCATTCTGGAAAATGGTAAAAGTTTGCCCAGTGAACCCCAGCCTCAAGTATATCTTACCCAGGCGGACTAGACACACAAGTACAACATATTAATGGTGAAATGTATTCTTGTGAAAGAGCAGTGCCAGTGCATTTCTCAAGACGGATTGAGGGACCCTGCTAGGATATCTTGCTTGATATCTTTGACCCCGTTAAGACATAGAGTAAGACATGCAGCAAGATAGAGAAATCAGGAAAAACAGGCTTTCATGAACAGCAGTGTACGATATACCTTTACAAAATACTCACTCTCGCCAATAAGCCAGAATTTATACGCAAATGCTTGTCGAATATCGCCTGTAACTCTTGGTCCGTGTATAACCCGTTGATCATGATTTCCTGTGTTATGTCATAAACGAACTTGGCATACTTGGCTTCCTCCGCTTGTCTTTCTTGTCTGTCGGAATAAACATTATCCTGTGCGTCTACGCTTCCTGGAGAGTCCCTGCGAGTCAGAGGACTCTCACAGGTCGCAGCTTCCTGCGAACCGTTCTCCGTGTCCGTGTTGTCGCGGGACTCGTGTCGTCTATCATAGGAAAAGCACGGCTCGGCGCTGCTCAGCCGAGTTCGATCTGGTGAACTTTGTGAATCAATCCGCCTCCTGCGGACCATTTTGGCAGACACTACTTCTCGCTCTCTGCGACCTTGACGACGAGAAGCATCGCTTTTTCGTGACGATTCTCCATTGTCCCTCGAGCGGCAGCCGCAGCTGCTTTCGAAACTCATTCTCAGAAGGTCCTGCGAGTGAAAAATGATTTATTATAGCGGATAGAGACGAGGGCTTGGGGAAGAATTATTACAAGAGCGCCTGACAATGGGGTTATATTTCGTGTCGCGGGCCAGTCCGTCGATTATGTTTCGACGGGCTTGGAGAATTTTGTCCGCGGAAGTGGAGCGACAGGGACATGTCCAGCCCGGTCGAGGCTGACGCTGCCGACGCTGCTTGCTTCGATCTCTCGCGTACTTCTCGTTCCTCGAGTCGACGACGCTCAGAGCCAAGAGAAGACGGCGCAGATGAGCGCTCATGTGATTGTACGCCGTCAACTGTTGAAAATAACTCTGTCCCGTCTGGTTGTAGACTGACAAAGCATTATTCGCACCACGTTTCCCGGCTATCTTTCCCGTCGACACTGACCATTTTTATACGTACCGGAACTCTTTCGGCAAACATTGTCGTTGTCAAATGATGTCATTGCCGTGCCGATTATTCCTAATGATCTTGCGGAATTGTTTTCTGGATTATAACAATGTTATATGCGCGATCGGTCGAAACGGCGGTGAATTGTTGGGTTATTTTAAATTTATCAATAACACAGTCAAACAACACAGTCGGCCACGATAATCGAACGATACACGGTGAATATGTACGAATATGTACTTTGTTTGATAGTCCGTTGCCAAGCAACGGCCGGCTTGCCGGGTAACACATGTTATCTTCACCTATGAGTGAACCGAGTGAACGAGCTCCGCGTCCACTGCGCATGCGCATGCGGCAGCCATCTTGAATTGTATCCATGAGCATTTTTTTGAACTCACGCACGCATTTTGCCCGTGCATTGTCAAGTAGCAATTTTCCAGATGTTACGAAAAAGGTGTTCGTTGGTTGACTTATGACCGCCAAAATGTTATTCGTAAGCTATCGCATGTCTCAAAGTCAACTGTCGGACATACGATAGCTTATGGGTAACATTTTGGCGGTCATAAAATTATCAAAAACTGCTACTTTTGGGTTGCGCACAATTTCTATTGGTAATATAAATTATGCATATTTTCCATTTTGCAAAGGAATTTCTGTTATTACAGAGATGGAGGAACCAGAGCATTCATGTCGGCGGACCAACAGTCATACTAATCGCCTTACACTCGTAACGGTTTACGATTATAGCTTATCTACAGTTGTATGAAAAGACGAAACAATGGGAATGATTATAAATACTACATTATTATTATTATCATCGTTATCATATTATCATCATTATTATTGTTATTATAATAATAATTATTATTAGTAGCGACACTAATTGAATTGGATTAGTCGAAAATAAATAAATTTATACGCATTTTATCGTAAGATCTCAGAGGCTTATAAGAAAAGCCTCCTCGTGAGTCGGATCGCTAACGTACGATACCCTGACTGCAATCGTATTTAACGTATGTACAAATTGTGCGATGGTTATAACACCTCGCCATCTGTGCAAACCCGTAGCTGCTACGTGGAGTGGATGAATCACAGTTACGATAATAGATGTGCGAACGCAGATGAAGCCGCGAATTGACTAAAGTATCACGGACGTTTGACGTTTTACAAACGTCGACGAAATTTTTAAGAAGTTTTTTTCATCGCAAGAAAGATTATATATTACAAGAATGGTCGATGTGGGATGTTTGATGATTAAAGTATTCACGCGATTAGAAGCTCATCGGCTCCGTGACATTCGGTCTTCGGCTCCGCGCTAACATTGCACTGCTGTTTTCTGTCTTCCTTCTCCGAGCCGGAAATAACGTACACCGGTTGGTTGTCGCACGCTAGGAATCGTTTATCCGTTTTCACCAGTGACTTTGGAGAATACTTGATGCCGAAGCTTTTTCGATAGATTATCGACAGGATCGCGAGAATGCTGAGAACGAAGGCGCTGGCCGAGATAATAACGACGGTTGCAGTCCGATAAGAGGAAAAAGTTCCTAGTCGCTCAAGAATCTTTTTCTGCTCCAGCGCTATAATCTGAATCGCGATGTCGGTGGCCGGCGCGGCTCTGTGGATGAACCGTGAGGTGGTAACATCCGGGGCGAATCCGAGCAAAGCGAAATTGCGGTTCCTGGCGAGTTCCTCGAGATGAAACGCAACGTCGACCTTGTTCGGCCCGATTATTTCGAATTCGAGGATCGCCGCGTCCCGATCTATCCGCACTGCAATATCGTCCTTCACGCCGGCGCCGATGTCACGCAGTAAGTTCTCGGCTTCATTGGCGAACCGTTCCATGTCCCGTTCGAGCAAATGCCCGGGAAATCGTAGCGTGACTTGGACGGCCTCGACGGGAGTCGGAGCTGCAATGGACAAACGGGGGGGATTAATCGATGCACGAAACGAATTATCGATCGAATGTATAATTTTTCCAACGCATGCACGAGAAGGGCTACTTCTCGTGCCTGCCAGGAATGCCGTAACCCACATAGCACGGAATATATTGAAATCATTTGAGAAATATTTTCAATCATTGAAATCTTACGAAATGTTTCTAAAATATACTACAATTATATTTTGAAATATATCACATCTGAAATATTGCTATTTCATGTTTAACCGAATGTTTCCATGTTTAAGCGGGTGTGTATATTCGAATACTCGATGTATTCTTCCACATTTCGCTGAAATGTAAAAAAAAACATTTAAGTGAAACATTTCACAAATATCTTTTCATATTGATAACATATTTTTAATATTACAAGAAAATATTATTGAACCCTTTCAAAAATATTTCCGTGCAATGTGAGATGCAGCTCGTGCAACCCGCTTCACAACCCGCGTATAATCTTCGCTTTACCGCACTCGTATCGCAATGTACTATTACTCACGACAGACTCTCGTCCCAGGGCTGAAGGGTTCAGTTCCGGCGACTTGATTGCCGGCCTCGTCGACGCACCAGCAAGAATCCCCGGCGCATTGAGTCGGTTCGAATCGACCATCCGGATCGCAATTCGCAGTCGGCACGTTGACCTTATTGCGCATAGCTTGGCAGCGAGTGACCGACGTACTCTTCGTCTCGGCGACACCCGTAGCGGATCGATCGTCGAGATTTTCCTCGATGGCGTTTGCAGCGGGAATATCGGAGTCGATCGGTTCAGTGAGCGGTCCTCTGCCTCCTCGGGCTTGTCTCGCGTTGCACTTGGGCTCTTTGTCGCGGACGTGAGAACCTTTCAAAGCGTTGCCCTTCCGATCGACGCACCAGCAGACTCCCACGTGCTCGAGACACTGGACCGGCTCCCAGTCACCGTTCTCCGGCTTGCACCTCGGCAGGAAGGAGGGTAGTCCGAGGCGTTTGGCTGTCTTCAGATATCTCTCACGTTGCTGCTCGCAGACCGTCAGCACCGGACAGACAGTGTCGCAGACCAATTTGCTGGCGAAATCGTTGTGGCCCGTCGAGCATTGTCCCGATTGTTGACGACGGCATTCGTTCGATAAAGGATCGAAGTACCATCGTTCGGTAGAATTTCCGGGACGACCCATCTGTGGATCGCACTCGACCGAACGAGCGGCCTCAAAGCAAACCTCCCGGGGCTTCGGACAGCAGACCGCGTACTCGTCGAACGGCGAGAGTTGACACTTGTGGCTCGACGGGCAGTGATGGCCGTGAGGGCCGCAGATGGCCGTAGCGCCGTCCTGAGTCACGAGGGGCAATCCGTTCGGGCATGGATTCTCCTTCTTTGGGAGGCAGACCGGCACCGGTGGACACGGCGGTGAGCTGCATGCAACCTCAATCATCCGACAGGATTCGTTCTCCGCGCGGCAGCTCATCGTTTTGCAAGGATCCCTGCAGACGCACGCTGGACAACTGGTCGCGGGGTCGAGCTCGAAACCATGCGGGCAATTCAGGTCGCAATCGAGTGTCGGACAGGTCTGAGGAGTGCCGCATTGCGGGGCGAGGCCCTCGACTATTCTCGTACCGGGAGCCTCGCGACCCTCGGCGTCGACGCACCAGCACATGCCAGCATGACACTGGATCGGCATAAAAGTTCCGTCCTCCTCGCACCTCGGTATGTAGATTCTTCTCGCCGGTTCGCCCGACTCGCGTGCGGCGTGTTCGGCGACCGCACGAGCGTGCTGGCACGCCGTCGCCACCACCGGCGCGACGCACTCGGTGCCGCATCCGGTCGAGCAGCATTTCCTCTCGTCCGGACAATCCTGGTCGGTGGTGCAACGTACGTCGCAGCTCGACGAGCTCGCCACGAGATACGGACATTGTCCGGCTTTTACGGGAATGCACGCCGGCACCGGCGGACAGTAGTTCACGTCGGCACCGCAGTTTACGTCGACCATCGTACAGGCTCCGCGCGATTCGCAGCTCACTCCTCTGCACGGATCCCGACATTTGCACAGCTCGCAGCCTGCTGCATCGAGCTCACGTCCGTAGGGACATTTCAGCTCGCAGGTCTCTCCGAGCGAGCACATCCTCGCCAGCGAACGGACACGCTCGCATTCATCCATCGTCAGATTTCCTTCTCCAGCGGCTAGTCGAACCCCGTGCTCGTTAACGCAAGTGCAGTTGTCGCCCTGGCACTGAAGAGGCTTCCACCTACCGTCCGCTTGGCAAATCGGCGACGGCAGGGCCAGGGTCATGCCGTCACGGGTTCCCTCCATGCGATCGTTGAAATCTCTCAGATACTCGCACACTTGAATGATGAAATATTACAAAATTATTATTATCTTTTTTTAATAAACAAAAAAGATTATAGATAGGATGAATTTGCACTGATAAACAAAATTGTACATTTAATGCACGGGACTGAAATTACTAAAGTAAATTATTGGTTTTAGAGTACTTGTATGGTAAATCAATGTTAATTATTAAAAGTCAAGTGTTTGTAAAGTTTTTAATATACCGTACGTTAATTTTACAACAGAATTGTACTTGGAATGTAATAGACCAGTTTATGCATAAAAACTTCCAGTGCCGGTACATTAAATTTGCAAAAAAAAAAATTGAAATTTTGGGATTTAAGTGGAAAATATTGAACTGCGAGTAAAATAATTGTTATATTCGTGATCAGCGGGAAAAAATACGTGGAATGTAACTTTGAAACAAAAAAATCGATTGAATAACGATTTTTCACTTTTTGAGCCACTTTTGGAAAAACGTCGATTTTCGTGATTTTTAAAGGCCGATATCTCGGCTCCCAATGGAGCTATGGAAAATCCGGGGTGCCCATTGTGTTCTACGAGAAAAAATACACAAGATAAGGTCTCGTCCGAAGTTTTGGAGGCGTTTCATCGTGCTATTTGAGGACGTTGAAAAACCCGAAAAATGGACTCGAAAGGGGTAGCTTTAGAATTTTTTGACGACATTTTTTTTTCTTTTTTTTAAACGATCCGCCACGTATTTCGACGTATTTTTCCCCCCTGAACACAAATCCGCTGGCCTTTTTGGCCTAAAGTGCAAACTTTACAAATAGTTTATTAAAAATAAACTATTACCAAAGTTTTTAATACATTGTACAAATTTTCCGTCAGAATTGTACATGGAATTTAATATACGAGTTTATGCATAAAATCTTCCAGCACCGTTACATTAAATTTCATACGAATTTCTTTCCTGTGTAAAAAAAAACTTACTCGTCGGTATCTGAGCGATGGTCAAAGATGGGAGGACCGGACAGCACACCGAACGAGCGGCGTCCGGCACGAGGGTGCACTCGTGATCGGGTGGGCATTGATTGTCTTGATCGGGACTGTCGCCACCCTCCTTGGCCGCGGTGTCGTTCCTCGAGGTGCAAGTCACTGCATTTCCGGTCTCGTCAGTCAGCGGTGCGCCGGAAGCACACGGACTCCGGTAGATCTTCTTTGGTGCACACCGCGGCCGCGACGGGCAGAGAAAATCGGGACAATCGTTCTCGCGTTCCACGATGCACTCTTCCCCCGTGGGACAGGGGTATCTGTGAGAACGATATTCGATTATAATACTCTTCAAGACTGGAATGACGTCGCGAACATTCGCTACAAACGCACCCTTGGCAAGGATCATCGCACTCGCAGGTCGGACAGCCGTGATTGTCGAGCTTGAAACCATACTGGCAGAGCTGAGCGCACTCGAGCGGCTCACCGCAAGACGAATCTCCCAGGGATCTCCCAGATGGCCGGTTGCCCGTTGGTCGACACTCGACTCGATCGGCCGGTCCCATCGAGCCGGACAGTTTCGATCCGTCCGAGTCGACGCACCAGCAAACTAGGCCATTCCTGGAGCATTGACGGTGCTCGTACGAACCATCTGAATCAAACATCAAGTTTGCTCTTATCGATATCTTACACTGTAAAAATACATTGTAAATTCAATGTATTAGGACTTGAAATTACATTACTTACATTAATTGCAGATTAATGTACTTTTTTTGTAAAATAAAAATACCAGATTTTAAAGTTACAAATCTTTTGCCTGAAATTTACAAAAGTTGTCGTAAAAGTAAAAATTTGACTGTAAAATTGCAACGCACATGTGTTTCAAATTTCAGAAGGAGTTTATGTAAAAAAAAGCTTCCAGTACCGTTTATTAATTTTCAAAATAATTTTTTTTTCAGTGTACGCTGTTAAAAAAAGTTGTAAAGTATTGAATTTACATTGGTACAGGATTGTAAGTTTTCATGCAAAACTGGCACATTAAATTGAATGCACAATCATCATGAAATATTCATAGCCTTTTAGAGTCAATTTAAAGTACTTTTACAGAAAAAAATTGCAGTAAATTATTTAAAGTAAAGTAGTTTGTGCATATCAACTTCCAGTACTGCTACATTAAATTTAATACGAATTACTTTACAGTATAGGTATTAAAAAGTATATATATATATCTCACCTTCAGCGCACTGAGGCACGTAGCCTCGACCCTGTCTCTCGGAGATAGTCAATAGCTCGGTGAGCATTCGATTTCGCCTGCAGGCGCTCAGTCCAACCGGAAATCTGCACACTCCCGAGCCACATTTATCGCTGGAGCAACACTTCTGCGCTCCGGGACATTCCAAATCGTGGTCGCAGGTTTGACCGCAGGAGCGAGAATCGTCTATCGGGCAAGTGCCCAGTTTCTTGAGCCGCAAGCTCGATGGGCAGCAGACGCCGTACTCCTGGGCCGGTTGGACGTGGCATTTGTACATCGGTGGGCAGGATGGTTTGCCGGGCGTGTTGCCGCAGAGGAGGGGTCTCGGCGAGTCGCTGATCTGGAGAGGCTCTCCGGCCGGACATATCGTGGCGAAGGACTTGGCTCTTCGGCAGGTCGGTATCAACGGGCAAGGCTCCCGGGTGCATCGGGACTCGATCAGCTCGCACGAATGCCCGCCCGGGCAGACTACTCCTTGGCATGGATCCTTGCACTCGCATTTTCGACAACCCGTCGTTCGATCGATCTGTGAGTGCACATTAGTACACATATCGTATTATTATTAGTTCGGATAAATTTATGCACAAACTGTTTGTCGCGTCTCTATCGAAAACACACCTATGATATATAAAAAATATATTTTATACGGTACGTAGAATATATTTCTGCGAATATACGGTAATTTATAGGTGCCATGTAAATGCGCGCGCGCAACCGCGTGTATCGTATTATTAAGAAAACATGCGGATAAATCGATGCAAAAAAATGTTTTTCGCCTGTCTATCGAAAACATACCTATGACATATACAAAATACATATTATACGACCCATAGAATACGTTTCTGCAAATATACAGCAATTTATATGAGCGATATATCAATAATATAAAAACATCGAATTTAATATATTTTCAATATAATTTTTGCATATATTTTATTGATTTACTTAAATGATAGTATATGTCCCGACGGGATAGCAATCTCATGTTCGGTCTCCCTGCTGCTAATTGCTTGCACTGTATCAGTTATACACGACTTTACTCCTGTGGTTTCGCGATTTCTTATAATTTCGTTAAATGCATTATGTTTTTGACCATTGTCTTGTAATTGGGTGCAAAATCGCAGTAAATAAATAAACAAATAAATAAATAAATAAATACATGTTCCTTGTGGAACTCACTTGAAATCCGAGTGGGCAGAACATCCTGCACGAGTGGGCCGGACAGTCACGAGGATTGTCGCAATCGATCTCGGATATATCGGCCACCCGAGTGCCCGGTATCTCCGCTCCTGAGTCGTCGACGCACCAGCAGCTCCCGCTCGAGTCGCACTGCGTTCTCTCGAACTCGCCTGTTACGTTGTCGCATCGCGGAACGAATTCGACGATGATGCCATTGGGGCCCAGGGCCCTCGACCTTCTCGTTGCGGCGAGCGCGAGGTGTTCGCAACCGGTCAACTGGCCGGTCACGCATCGCCGACCGCAGGCGGTCCTGCAGCATTTCTCGGTTATGCTCGAGCACTCGAAGTCATTCTCGCAGCCGGGCGATCTGGACGGGCACACGTTTTCCTCCTCCAACGCCGGACATCTTCCTCCACCTTTTACTCCCGTCGGCTCTGCTGAACAAAAATATAGACTGTGTATATTTTTCGTACTCTCCACGCCGGCTTTACCAACGGTAACAAGAAATTTATAAAAACACGGGAGAGCGGGTAACGGGATCTCGCATCCTACTGCCACACTTGGCAAACGACTCTCGTATCGTGTATAGCAGCGCTGCAGCGTCCAATCATCGTGGATCCTTCAAAGAGGCCTTTTATTTTTCACACGGGAATTAAACATTACGCACTTTGGAAATAAAAAAATTGATGAAATATTAAGAAATTTGTAAAACATGGCAGAGAAGGTAACGGTATCTCGCATTCTGCTGCCACACTTGGCGAACGACTCTCGTATCGTGTATAGCTTGGTACACCGCTCGTTGGAGCGTCCGATCATCGTGGATCCTCCCAAACCGGTTTTTATTTTTCGCATGGAAATTAAAAAATATGTCCTTCGGAGATATATAGAAGTGTGCGGTTAGTGATGTAATAATCCACGCCCTCCCCTTCCTCCCAACGGGTTTGGTGGTAGAGAAACGGTTTGTCTCACTCTTTTTTTAACATGGTCTTGAAATACTACTGTGTCTCTTGATGTTTCTCTTTGCTAAATGTTCTTTACGATTTATCGTTTCCGCGTTTATTGAAACCCTACGCTTAGTTGATGTACGGCGCCTGAATCCGTTTCCACTTCGATTCTACGAATGGCAAGTAACAAGTAATAATCCCCTCCCTCGCCACCCCGAAGGACTGGTGATAGAGACAATGTCTCTTTCTGTTTAATTTTCTTTACGATTTGTAGCTTTCGCGATCAAATCCATCGTAGTTAACGTGAGGTGGCCGAATCCATTTTCATTTCAATTTTACAAATAAAAAGTAATAAGTAATTACCCCCCCCCCCCCCCCTCCGCGGATTAGTGGCAGAGACAATGTTTCTGTTTGTTAAATTTTCTTTACGTTTTATCTTTTTGGCGGTTCAACGCTTCGCTTCGTTAATGTACAGTGGCTAAATCCGTTTCCACTTCGATTTTAGAAACGAAAAGATTCGAAAGGTCAAAAGCGTGAATTCGCGTTAAATTTCGATGGGATTATTAATTTTTTAAAAATAGCCGTTCCCATTTATAAGCATATAACTGTACCTGAAACGATCGATGAGGACAATAGAAGGATGAACAGGAAGTGGGTGAACGCAGCCCACACAATGGTGCAGGCGATCCCCTTCTTGCACGAATCACCGCGCATCCTCGGCGCATCAAGTGCTAGTTCCAAGTTTCTCTACACCTGCAATCGTACAATAATCCAGTAATAGTACAACAGCGAATGGATCCGAATGAGTCGCACGATCTTTTGCATGTAGGTCGTTTATTTCCGCGGGGGTTTCTTCCGGGTCACTCGATGAGCGCCGAACTTTCTATTGTGTCATACGGAGCCGGGCTCCGTTCAAGCGGTATTTCCGCATTCGCGATTCGTCATCGAACCGGATTTTCAACTCATTACAGTTCATCACTGCGTCTACTTTGATTCTCGTTAAAAAATAAATAAATTAAACAAAGACGCTTTGCGAAAATGACGATTGGCAACAAGTGTGACTGAGAGAAAGTATTTAATGTCGTCGCGGAATGTGTCGAGAAAAAAATGTATCGACTGACTTAAACAGAATTACCGCTGCAATAACGTTTCGGGTAGACAATTTTTCTTCGCCAACTTTCTCCGTTTAGAAAACTTTCATTTTAGTTTTATTCATTTTTTTCTCGCGTCGCTCGAAAAACTTACCGTTTTATCGTATTCCAAAGTCACGATATTACGTTTTGCACCCGCGAGCCTTAAGATCTGTGGGTATACTTAATTAACGCACTAGTTTTAGGGCCGGCGTAATGGGTATACGTCGAAGAGGCTCGAATGACGGTCGAGAACTGATCGTGCTGCTGCGCCTAAGAGCGTGAGTCGAACCCAGAGCGGGCTCGCGTGCGATGACCCCCTTCTTTCGATTTCTCTCATACCGCTCGGAGAGCTCGGACATACAGCGCATAGCGTGCCGGTGTGGTAAGTGGCTGTGGAGGGGCACACCAATTTCACGTTCGATCAGGTCGGCGCCACCTTTGGTATGGCCCATTCCTCGTTATTCCTCGGGGGCTGTTGGACGCAACTGCCGTCGACAGACCACCTGTTGCACGCACGCCTTCCGGCCCAACATTTTCATCTCCGTAGTTATTAATCGAATAGTCGCCCGGCATCGGGGAACGCCGCTGTATGCCAATATGTGCTCGTAGCTCGAGAGGTCAAACACTGAAAACGTACGTCTGGTGTGCAAAACGCGTTCGGTACAGTCCGGCAAAGAGTACAGTCCCAGCCAATCTCCGAGTCGACACAAGGAAAGTCCCCGTGACCGACATTCCCATGTATATATAGGTGTATACTGCACTCATACCGTATAACCTTTCTTCCTGATGGTGCCGAGTCCCTCGCGGATGTTCCACTGGCAGTCGTGAGCGGCTGGGTCAGGCGGATCTTGGCTTATCCGGTTCCCGCGGATAATCGATCTTTGTACGACATTCCTGCGCCCAATTCGCTAAGAAAAATTTCGTACAGTCTCGAGTCACTGCACGGGTGGAGGAGAACAAAATAAAGAGGCTGTTTTGCAAATGGAGTCCGACGATCGATAAACAATTCTGGCTCGATAAACGGCCAGGCGAGATTGGCCGTGTACGAGCCGAGGAAAATGTAATTAGCGTTGATTGCAATTACTGGCGGTCGCTGGAGCGTGCAGACCGGCGGGAGCACACACCGTTTTCGGTTGATAATCGAACACGCCGAAAATGCAACCCACACATCGCTGCGGGAGCTTCCTAATCATTCCGTTCTATCCAATACTGAGCATGGACTATATTTAGCACGAAATATTTTGAAATCATTTTAGAAGTATTTTTAATCTTTCAAATTTTGAGAAGTATTTCTAAGATATATAAAAATAATATTTTGCAATATTCCGCCAAAATATTCCAAGGAAACGTGTCTTAAATAATTCAGAAACATACTTAATTTTTCAACGCGCCTGAAATATTTCTGGAACATAACGATAAAATATTTTGAAATATTTTTTAACTTAATGTTTCACCGAAATATTTCCACTACTGTTCTGTCCTTATATCGGTTTGTATATGCAATTTGGATTGGTGATTCAATCTTTCACATTTCGCTGAAATGTTGAAAAAACATTTAAGCGAGACCTTTCAACAATATTTCCGTGCTGTGTGGGTACAGTATATTATCGACATCGGTATATCGGTATAGACACCGAAAATCTGACAATTTTCCAAAGTCTGCCAATTCTCCAGGGAAAGACAATTTTCTTTTTCCCCGGCGGACCACAAGTTCAAAACGGCATTCAGTGTAGTTTTTCTTACCGGAGCCGATATTTCACGTCACTTTAAGGCGATGTGGAACACCCTCCCACCCACTTGCCCCGTGCTCAGTTGGTAACAAAAGCTGGAATGCATGCCCTTTTGAGACCGCGGAACCCCGAGCAAAATGAAAATTGTCTTTCCCTCCGTTTGCCGATTTACCAGAGGAAGACAATTTGCTTTTTCGTCGACGGACTGCGGTCTGAAAACGGCGTGCAAGTACAGCTTTTTTTACCGACGGCGGTATTTCACATCACCTTAAAACCATCTGAAATACCTCCCCTCCCATCCGTTTCGGGCTCAATCGGTATCAAAAACTGTGATCAACTTTTTTGACGGGTTCTCGTATGTACGGTCAAAAGAAAAGTCACACCGAACGCGGATATCATCTCGGCTTTCGATGAGACTTTTATTTTGCTCGTGAATGCCAGGAGCCGTGAGACGAATTGATTACAGTTTTTATTACCGACCGCGATATTGCACATGCTCTTTAGGCGAGGTGAAACGGACTCAGTCAGTAACAAAAACTGTACTGACTGCCGTTCGGAGATGGTAGACATTTCGCAGAAAAAAAGTATTAGCCAATGTAGAATTGAATACCGCGTCCGATCATACTTCGCTCTGTCCCAAATGTTAACCATTTTTACATCGCACTGATTCAAAAAATGCTACTATCGCCTTCCACACATACGTCACGTGATACATGTTTCAACTCAGCTCGAGGTGAAGTGAAACACGTTCTCTGTCGCTCTCTCGCGCTTCACCGTGAGATCAATGGCGCTATCTCTCTCACACTCCTGGCTCCGTCACGTGACTTTCACTTCACATTAACAAAACACCTACATCTCTTCTCCCCACTGAACACCCTCGACGTTTGTCGAAGCAGCCAATGAGGAATCGTCGTCGTTGTCGAGAGGGGGGAGACAGCGCAGCCTCACATTGGCTCTACGCTATAGACATAAAATACAGTTGGTACGTTCCACGTAGTACAAATATAATGAACTCTTAACAGAATACAATAAAGTAAAATAACATATGACCGGATTACTGGTAGATTGAAAAAGTTTTGTCAATTGATTTGTCGAAAAAAAAATAACAAAAAAATG
The DNA here is from genome assembly GCA_964017025.1 of Stenichneumon culpator. Classification (NCBI taxonomy): domain Eukaryota; kingdom Metazoa; phylum Arthropoda; class Insecta; order Hymenoptera; family Ichneumonidae; genus Stenichneumon; species Stenichneumon culpator. The sequence goes on along the minus strand of OZ024780.1, from coordinate 12,628,093 downwards.
GTATCAGTTTTGAATACGGTTGATACCGGCCACGAGGACATGATTCACGATGCCGAAATGGATTATTATGGATTGAGGTTAGCAACCTGTTCGAGTGACAACTCGGTAAAGATATTCGATTTGAAGAACGGCTCGCAGAGTCTGGTGGCCGATTTGAAGGGACACGTCGGTCCGGTGTGGCAGATCGCCTGGGCGCATCCAAAGTACGGCAATCTCTTGGCGTCGTGCAGTTACGACAGGTAAGCGGTGCGACGAGTCAATCGCTAACGTCTCGTCGTGCAGTTACGACAGGTAAGCGGTACGACGAGCCGATCGGTAACGCTTCGTCCCTCCATAAACGTTCGATGCTTTTCAGAAAAGTAATTATCTGGAAGGAACTCGGCGAATGGACAAAAATTTACGAGCACACGAGTCACGATTCGTCGGTGAACTCGGTGGCCTGGGCGCCCCACGAGTACGGCCTGATTTTGGCATGCGGCAGCTCGGACGGCTCGGTCTCGATCCTGATCAACAACGGAGACACATGGGACATCCGAAAGATCCCGAACGCTCACACCATTGGCTGCAACGCCGTAAGCTGGTGTCCCGCGATCGAGAGCGGCCTCGACAGCAGCGGACAGAATGAGAGAAGCAGTCCCGTTAAGAGGCTCGCGACCGGAGGCTGCGACAATCTCGTCAAAATTTGGAGGGAGGACGGAGACAGATGGGTGGAGGAGAACAAACTGGAAGCTCACAGCGACTGGGTACGCCGTATTAGAGAGAAAACACTGACCCTGGAGATACCCGCATGACCTTGAGGTTCATTGTTGGCGAATCTTTGTCAATGCACTGCGCTAGGAATAAATAAAAATTTGTTCACTTGTAGAATTTTTCTCTCTAAGTGAACTTCCATGTGCGAAGTTTATGCAATGCAAAGCACAGCTGTTGTAACTCGATGAAGTTTAGTCTCGTGCAAATATCTTCAGGGTCATAGAAAACGTTGTTCATGAGATCACTTAGATTAGCTTAGATTGGACGAGCATGAAATAAAAAGTAATAACAAAAAATTACAGGTGAGGGACGTCGCGTGGGCACCTGCGGTTGGTCCGCCGCGTGCAGCTCTGGCCTCCTGCTCTCAGGACAGACGCGTTGTGGTATGGACGTCGAGCGATTACGCGAGCTGGACGCCCAACGTTCTCAACGTCTTTGACGACGTCATCTGGAATGTGAGCTGGTCGCTGACGGGAGGTATTCTGGCGATCAGCGGCGGCGATAACAAGGTCTCCCTGTGGCGAGAAAATTCTGAGGGTCAATGGGCTTGTATATCGGAATTGAATAAGGGCCAGGGAAATCTAAACAATACCGACCAGCGCGCCCTCTAGAACGCGCTTGTGTCTCTCCGACGCAATTCCCTCCTTCTCGTTTTATTTGAATAAAATAATTTATATTCCAAGATTATATAAGGAAATAAATCAAGTTTATTTGTATGTACTCGAGAGATCTTTACAGTGAAAATTGGGATTGGACGATGTTAGTCTTGAGTATAGAGAGATGCGGTGAAAACTATATCTCTCTTTATCGCGGTTGAAGCTTCTTCCATTTTCTCCTTCAAGACCGTTTCACCGATTCTCATCGCGGCCGTTTTAACGTCTCTGAGTGTATCGTTCAGTTGTTGTATGCATCGGACTATCAGGCCCTCCTGAACGTCCGTCAGTTCCATTATCTTGGCGAAAGACTCGGCTCGAGCCCACTCGTACACAACTTCGACGAGTCCAAAATTCAACGGTTCAACCGGCTCGACTCCGTACTTAAGCTCCATCGCCTCAATTTCGCTTCGCACTGCGTCCATCGTTTCGCAACCCTGAGAGTGCATCCGTAATTAATCGATGAATCATCAGATATACCATTCACGGTAAATTCATAAATACCTCTTTGAGGAGAGGAAGTTGCGGTAGCACGTTCTCTCCGCCGCGTTGATACACCATCGCCGAGAGTAACGCAGCTATTTCCGCTGGTTGCAGATTCGTCAACAAGTTTCTATAAACGAGTTCTGTTATGAGAAGCTCGTGTCTCCCCATGTCGAGCGCGACACGACCCTTCAGGGTAACTGAAAAAATAGGTATTCAATCGTTATTGTGTAAAAATCGTTGTCCGGAAAGTCGCCCATCATCGTTTTTTTTTACCTCTGTCGTCCGTGTCTATGTAACCCAGGTCTTTGAGTATATTGACGCGGTTCACGTACTCAGGATAGAGCGCCAGACCCTCAGCGCTCAATTTCAACCGAAGGTCCGCCCTCTTTCGTTCCAACTCGTTTCGCGAGAAAACTTGCTGAAATTGTTCCTCAAAGTCGGAAATTTGGGTGCAATTGAATTCGGTTAGTCTCTCAATCAGATGATACATATACTTCAGTCTGGTAAGCATATCCGGATTGTTGAGTGTCAACTGGACGTAGGGCAAAAGTATTTTGGGATTCCTATGCGCCAGCAAAGACAGCGAGAGGAGTTCCTGAATGGCCCACAGACACGTCGGGCTCGGCGGATCGTTCCTGAAATGAATTCAACAGCTATACTTCTGCGAATTAAATATTAAGTTCCTGGTCGCGAACACCCACCGGAATCGATCCATCTGTCGTTTCTCACAGTCTTTCAGTACCAGACTGCAGTCCAGCTTTATCTGGCAACTCGTTATTTCGAGAATGCTCGTCGACGGTATATGCAAGAAGAGGTGAGGCGGTACGCCGCCTCCCTCCGGCACGAACAGTTCCCTCTTCGTGAGTGCTATCATCTCGTACCATCTTTCAGATTTTTCGTCGTCGTCCTCCCATTTGTCGATAGTCTCGGCTCGATTGTTATCGATTATCAAAACCTTGTATTCCTTCTGATGATTCTTCTCGACGATGCCGAGTAACAGGGCGAGCTTGTTGTAGTGCTGACGATGCGATATGAGCAACACTCGACCATCCGTCAGACTCTTGACAGCATTCCGCGTACCGAGCAAGTGACCCCTGATTTCCTTTCGTTCCTCGAGATATTGAATCGCTATGTTGCAGAACGCCGACAATTCCTTGTGATACTCGTTCAACGGTGGCAAACTCGCCAGTATCGATTCGACATTTTCCAGCTCAGATTTGAAAGTCTTCGCACCGCTTGCCAATTTCATCTCCTTGAACGACTTTCGCATCATATCCTCGACGCTCACGGATTCGCTGACGCGCCTCAGATTCAGAACCATGGCGTACGTGATCTTGAAGTGCGATTCGAGATTCTCCGGCTGACCGCACATCATCGCTTTCAAATCCATGAAGTGGGGCACCTCGGTTTTGCACATAATCATGACTGTCCCCGTAGCATCGTGCCCACGACGGCCCGCACGACCCGCCATTTGAATGTACTCGGTCGGGAGCAGACTTCGAAATTGGCGACCGTCGTATTTTCTTACCGAATCGAAGACGACCGTTCGTGCCGGCATGTTTATGCCCATGGCAAAAGTTTCCGTCGCGAATAACAACTATGAAACAAACGATTGTCATTGAAGCTTTTGTTAAGACGACAAGTTACTATTGGTACGATAAATTACGAAGATGTGGCCCACCGCACGCAAGTCGGTGCAACGAATTTAACCATTCACAATCGACTCGAGGGTGCAGCTGTCGCAAATGGTACTCGGCCTCCGGCATAAAACCACAGGGAAGAAATAATTTTACGATTGCTCACCTTGACGACTCCATTCTGAAACAGCAACTCTATAATCTCTTTGAGAATTGGCAGTATACCGCTGTGATGAACTCCTATACCGCGCAGAAGCAACGTTTCCATTCGTTTTATTTGCGGTAACTCGCGGTCGGGTTCGTTGAGACGCTTGATACAACGTTTGAAGAAACTTCGAACGTGACCCTTCTCCGACTCCGTCGTAAGATTCACGCCGATCAGAGCGTCGGCGTTACCGTCGCATCGATTTCGCGATAATGTAAAGACGACAACCGGTAGATTTTCCTGGGAACGTCGAATAAATATATTTTGTCCTCCATCTCCCGATTCGGCATATTGTTAGTTTACCTTTTCTTTGAGATGACCTATAAAAGCCTCCCACATGGTTTTCTCCTGTTTCGGAGTGAGGTGAGGGCGCCGCGCGTTCTGTTTGTCCTTTGCCCCGCCTCTCTGATTCACCTTGGGATCCTCGCGGCCAGATTTTTTACTCGGCTGATCTTTCAGAGTCTTGGCTATGTACCAACTGCGCGATCGATTCGGTTTAATTTTGTAACAAACTGAAATCTTATCACGGACCTGTAACATCAAATCTTCAAACGTACTTGTCCAATAAAAATTGTCCCTCGGCGTTGAGCAGCAGCACACGATCGTTTCTGGTCTTGCCGTCGGTGCCGAGATAGAGATAATGCTCCAGTGGAACGGGCCGCTTCAGTGTACTGATCACGTACATCTTGCGCTTTTTTATTCCGCCCACCCAGTTTGCGAAAATCAGAGGATTCGGCACGGTGGCAGACAACATGACGATGTTGACGGTCGACGGGAGTAAAATTACAATTTCCTCCCAAACGTGCCCGCGCTGCCGAAGAAAGAACGTTTAGTCGTCAACGCCGCACTTTTCCCCAGTCGCTCACTTACGTTCTCGTCATTTATGTAGTGCACTTCATCGAATATCACATACTCGAGATCGCGCAATATCTCGGAGGCATTGTAGAGCATCGTTTGGAGAATTTCTGTCGTCATTATGAGGCAGGAGGCTGTTTGATTGATTTGCATGTCGCCGGTTATCAGACCGATGCTGTCGAAAGCCTTGTTTCGCTTGAAGTCCCGATATTTCTGATTCGAGAGAGCTTTAATCGGCGATGTGTAGATTACCCTGACGACAATAAAGATTGATTAACCGTGGTGTCCAGTTAAACGTTCGTTCGAAATTCAAGGACGATTCCCAGGACATCTCCAGGTTGTTTTGAAACCTTTATAAAAAATGAAAATATGCACATAGCGCGGGATGCACGAAATAGCGTTTAGTTCGATAACCGTTCTCGTTTACGTTGAAATCGGTTCAGAAAAATAAACTTCTCACTATGCACGAATGTATATATGTATCTCAGGGAAACTGAGAGACACATTTCTTTAGGATGGTCGATAGCAATATACATTTTGAAACAAGCTTACATTAGCTGGAAAATAAAAAAATTCAAGGACATTGGATAAAATTAAAGGACATTCTAGGACTTTTTCAACGACATGCGAAATTCGAGGACAATTCCAGGACTTGAAGGAATTCAAGGACCGCTGAACACCATGTTAGCGATCGGTATAAAATTGATACGAGACCGAGGGTGAACTTTTTTACCTTGTCATGTGTCTCTGACTCAAGGCTATAGCGTACTCCGCAACGGTCGTCTTTCCCGCGGAGGTGTGCGCGGCAACGAAGACGTTGCAGCCTTCTTCGAGTTTGATTATCGCCTGTTTCTGAAAGGTGTCCAACTCGTATTCGAAGGTGATAGCGGGCTTGGGAACCCTCTTGTCGAAATCGACAACGGGCACGGACACGTCGAGTTGTTCGGCCCACTCGGCGTGCATATTTTTCGAGGGTTTCTCGGTTAATTTCAAAATCGGCATGCTCCAAGATTCCATTGGCAATTCCTCGACGTCACCCAATTTCGACAATTCCGGATCGTCCGGTACTTGTGGCACGGTCTCGTCCGCGGCGGTTTCCGTCGTTACCGACCATAGGCCCAGCTGATTCTCCTCGTCGTGCACCATAGCCATCAGATTGACCTTGTCGACATTTCCTACCGCCAACTTCGGCTTCGTTTCGCCGATTTTTCGGTCGTTTATCTTTTTCGGAGTACAATTGTCTCTCTTAAATTCTATTCCCTGTCTGAACCCTTTGGCCAGTGTTCTGAGCTTCTTCTCAAAGTCTAGGTCGTCGGACGATATACTTTTTGATATATCGGGCTCGTCGAATCCTCCAGGCCAGAATGGAAAATTACTGGAGTTGCCTGTTGCGAGTAATGCAAGAAAATATCAGAACCAGGCAAATACCCAAAGTACTTGAATTACGTATTCAAGTAGCAAGTACTCAAAGTACCGAGCACCAGATAGTTCTTGTGTACCAACATAACGAATACCGACAGAACTTAATAGCTCAAGTTCTGACTACTGGAGACCGACTTAATACTTGATACTTCAGTACGTACTTCAAGTACTTAGTGTATTTGCCCAGCTCGGGAAAATATTAATAATAATAATTATTATTTAAAGCATTTAAGTTTCCACTTTTTGTGCAGAAATTCAATGGGATGAATGGAGAACCCGACCTTGTACACCGTCGCTAGGTGGACCGGGAGCTCTGCTCATGGACATGGAATTTCTGGCTGTCTCTCCAGCGCCTTGTAAAGTGTCCTCCCTCATGTTAGTTATACGTCCCGTTACAGGATCTCTATCGAACTTAAGAGTCGTCCCGACCGGAGAAAGATCGAATTCTATCAGTGCTAGAATGTCGGTTTCTCTCGGCCAGTACGACTGAACGTTTTCAACTTGATGAATAGGCAACCTCTCCGGGCATTCGATGTACTCCCGTAATTCATCTTGTATTTCTGAAAATACCGGTGGCGGCCCGAAAGGTAGCTGCAAACAATGTCTCTTTTCATTAATTCTCAACCGTTTAGCCTGAAACAATCGTTGCTTCAATAATTACCTCCACCATAGACATCCTGTCCGTTGTTTCCATATTCTTCACAACAATAATACTCGCTGTATGCCTAAAACATCTCCGGCTTTAGCGGCGAAATCGCAGCTGGTTGCCCCCTTGTCGGAGGGAGCAGGAGGAAGACGAAAGACAATATCCGCCTCCCTCGCTCTCCCATTGACAGTCGGTGTAACGCACGATCGCGCCGCCAGAGGTCGAAGTGTAGTCTTTTTTTTTTAAGTCAGGGCGCTGCCCGCGGGAGCCGTTAAGCGTCACAACACAAAACATTTTGAAATGAAAAACCGTTGTCCGTAAATTGAAGGCACATGCGATTAGGAAATTAACACACGATGAGCAACCTGGGTAACGTGATGCGTGAAATATTTACGAACGTTCAGTTCAACAAAACATCGCACCAGGGGAATGAGAAAAAATTGCGAAAGCTCTATGAACAAGTAAGTAAACCGAGTTGAAACAATAACAAAACAACTAACGAATGCAACCTCGCTGAATCGGAGCATGAAATTTTTTTTTCCAGCAAAACTTTGACTCGTTCAGCCAGATGTTCATCTCGTGCCTGGTAATTCCCCTTACGAAAGGCGACAGGAATCCCAACGTCGAAAACGTGCTCGAATTCGCGGCAAAGTTTGCGGTTAACCTTCAATCAGCGGGCGATGAGGACGAGAGTAGCGAACAAACGTGCACGTTTTTGAGGTTCCTCTTCGATTTTCTTTTGTCGCATCACAACGCCAAGGACCAGGCGGTCAGATTTCGTATATGTCACTTTCTCAACATGCTCCTTAATTTCATGGGCGAAGATGCGTTTCTTGACGACAATCTCTGTGACAAGATAACAGAAACCATGATGGAGCGTCTCATGGACAGATCGGCGAAAGTTCGAGCCCAGGCGGTATTCGCTCTGCACAGGTTGCAGGAACCTACAGACGACAATTGTCGTGTTATCAAAATGTACATATTTCATTTATGCAAAGATCCAAACAGCGAAGTCCGGAAGGCTGTCCTTGCCAGTATGGGGAAAAATAAGAAAACCCTCCAAGCTGCCCTGACGAGAACCAGAGACGTCAACGAGTTTGTGCGCAAGATGGCGTACCAATTTATCAGCAAGGTCACGGTGAGGTCGTTGACCATAAAGCACAGAGAAGGATTACTTAACAGTGGCCTTAAAGACAAATCCAGTGTCGTTCGACGAGCCGTTGAGGAGACTCTTCTGCCTTCCTGGTTACATCACTTTGAAGGGGATTACACTAAATTGTTGAGGGCTCTCGATGCTGAGATCGCTACGGACACTGCGATTTTAGCCTTAAATGCCCTGATGAAGTGAGTATTTTGTTATTTTTTGCATCCATTCTCTCTAAATTCTCAATTTCTGTGACAGTTAAACAATTTAATAATATGCTGGACTCACGTATGTTCACGGGATAATCAGTTGCTAACACATGCAGATTTAATGAGTGTTACATTTTTCTTCTGTAAATTTTAATATAATGATAATAATAATATTCTTGGTAATGATTATTAAATATCCATACTGATTTGTTGAAGACGCGCAGAATTGACGAAACTGATGGAACAGCTACCCGTCGATTCGGAGACGAAGCTCATTCCTCTGGATAAACTTACCAGCGAGATTGTTTTGTATTGGCGTTGCCTCGTCGAGCATCTTTATCGGGAATCTTGCACGGAGCAAGTCGACGAGTGCATTCCAGAATTGTCGAAATTTTGCGCGTACATTCGTACATTCATGAAGATCATGAACACGGAAGAGAACGACCACGGCGACCTGGCGGAGCAACAATTCATTCTTTGTCAATTGTTCGAGATGGCAAAATCTTACGATCTTGGCGACGAAATTGGACGAAAAAATTTGTCGGAGCTCATGATCGATACCCTGATGATAGATACTTGTTCGGAAAAATTGACCGTATGTATAGTGAAATATTTCGAAACCGTCGTTCCTAACGTCGACACCAGACTGCAGAGTCTCGTCGGTGTTATCAGCGAAATACGAATGCCGACACAACAGTCTCAAGTAACGGCTCCACCGTCGGAGAAGGATGAGCATACAAAAAAGCTCGAGGTTGGTTTAATTGTCTAGTCGAGCTGCTTTTCCCATTTAAAAAAAAAAAAAAAAAAAAAAAAAACGAAGTAAAATTTAATTGCACTTATGAATTGCATTACAGATCGCAAGGCTCAGGGTGAAATTGAATGAGATTCAGGAGGAAGAGTACGATGCTATACGGAACAGAGATTTTTTGAAAGCACAAACTTTGAAAGAACAAATAGAAGCGATGAAAAACGAACTCGACGAAATGTCTAGTCATACTGTGGCGATGGATCTCGATCAAGTTTCCGAGGAAAAGAACGATTACAACACCATGGTGAAGTGTCTCACAATAATGTACAACATGACTTGTGCCAAATCCGTAACGACACTCACGTCGACCCTGAGAAGTCTCTTGGGAAATCTCGTTTTGCCGAGTCTCGAAGTATGTAACAATATCGATCAACAAATATTTTAATTTTTTTTTAATTTCATTTATTTGACGGATTTTTTCTTTACAATCAGAATATAATATATAGTAAATGCTACATATTAGAGCTCCAGGGTAACGGGTTATAAAACTTGAAGAAGTTAAAAACACATGAGACTTGCTTCAACAAACATTTTTTAGTACTGATTTATCGTTTTTGCATTATTTTCAGCATGACAACACAGCGGTGTACATACTCACTCTGAAAGCTCTCGCCGTCTGTTGTCTGTTGGATGAAGAATTAGCCAAGGAACATATTATGATGTATTTTTATCAATTTTCATTGGAGCAACAGTGCCTGGATATTTGGGTCGTATCGCTTCAAGTGATCTTCGATCTGCTCCTCCATTACGGTCTCGAAACGTTCGGCATTGTACAGAACGACGACAGAACAGATTTTCCGGAGGACAGAACCAACAAGAGCGCAACTTTGCGATCGGACGGTAATCCCGATGGCAACAACGATTTCGTTAAAATTGTCATAGGTCTGCTCGATAACCGGGTGAGTATCGAATGTCCGTTAATGGAAACCGACTGTCCTACCGTTTTATATTAGAGCCCGTTATATGTTTATATTTTTCTTTAGGAGGAAAAATTACGAACTATCGCCACGGAGGGTTTGTGCAAATTGTTACTCCACGGAAGAATAAGCGGACCACATATTCTCTCGCGACTTATTATTTTGCTGCACAATCCCATCAGCCAGGACGACGTTTACCTGCGCCAGTGTCTGTGCAGTTTCTTCAAGGTATTCGTCTCTCGCGTACCGGACAGCTCAGAGATGCTTGAACAAGCATTTTTACCAACACTAAAAACGTTGGCGAACGCACCGGAGGCGAGTCCGCTCCAGGCTATCACAGCGCACCACGTTGCGGAATTCATAATCGGCCTGACCAGCAGTAGGAATCACAAGCCCGGCTCCGAATCCTACACAGTTCACAATAACTTGGCTCTGGCGATTCTTGCCGAATCTCTCGATTATAACAGCGAAATCGACCCGGAGACCCTGCTCAAGTCTTTAAAGTATTTGGATATTCGCTTCGAGGACAACGTACTCAAGGATAACGTGCGAGAAGCTGCCGATAAAATTATCGAATCTGTGAGTCGTTGAAAAATTTGTTTTTCTTTAATCCTTGCATCAACCAGACAATGTTAATTTTTTACACGATTGTACATGACTCGGTTCTGTTCAGATGGACGAGAGCGACAAGCGGCTCATCAAGTACGTTCAACAGTTCAAGAGCAAGTTCGATAACGTAAACGAGGAAACAGCAGAATCAGGACCAAACACAACAGAACCAGGATCAAACGCAACAAAATCAGATGGAAACACAGCAAAATCAGGAGGAACATCTTAGCGACGAGGGGGCTGAACAATAGATTTATCAAACGCATTTATATGATTTTTAAGAATTAGTTTTTTTATATTTTGAAAACAAATTGTTTTGTTTCCTTCTCATCCGCGGGCCGGCGTGGAGGGGGACGGGGGGAGGGGGTTGTACAGTTCAACTCACCAAACAGCCGACAGGGATCGCTAACGTTTGTTTATATCAGTATATGTCGTGCGCCTTTCGTGTCGCATCGACAGGTCGATTATTTTAATTATTAAAAAAATGGAGCAATTGTCAAAGCCACAGATCATCAGTCACATTGAGAAATCTGTCGATTATTCACTCTTCGATGCCAAATGGATACCGTGCAGCGCGAAGTTCGTGGTTATGGGCTCGAGACCTCGTGGTTCCGGCATAATACAGATCTACGAGGTTTCGAGCGGTGAGCTCAAACTCGTCAAGGACATCGAGCGCTCGAGTCCGGTAAAGTGCGGAACTTTCAAGGCGTCGAGACTGCGAGACCGATATTTGGCCACCGGCGATTTCAAGGTCGGCCTCATTGGTATAATACGAATTTAAACGATTCTATACGAATGTTACGAGGTTTTCCGGAAATGTTATTTTTAGGGAAGACTAAATATTTATAATCTGGAGGATCCCTCGATAGCGGTGTATTCGGTGAGTGCCCACAATGAGATAATAAATGCGATCGACGGGGTTGCGGGCGACAGCGTGGGTCGCGGACCGCCGGAGATCGTGACGGGCTCGAGGGACGGCAGCGTCAAGGTCTGGGATCCACGGGAGAAATCGCGCCCGGTCGCGATAATGGAGCCGAAGTCCGGAGAGACCCGCAGGGACTGCTGGAGCGTGGCGTTCGGCAATTCTTACAATTCCGAGGAGAGAATCGTCGCCGCGGGTTACGATAACGGAGACGTGAAAATGTTCGATCTCAGAGCCATGTCTGTGCGATGGGAGTGCAACCTCAAGAATGGAGTGTGCTCCCTAGAGTTCGATAGAAAAGATATTACAATGAACAAGCTCGTGGCGACGACCCTCGAGTCGAAATTTTATGTATTCGATTTGCGCACGCAACATCCGGACAAGGGATTTGCATATTTGACCGAGACGGTAAGCCGTTAGATTTTCTTCTCGGTTGTCATGTTCGCCTTTCGAGGATGGCTAAGTTTTCTTGAATTCCGCAGGCACACAAATCGACGATCTGGGTCGTCCGACATTTGCCCCAAAATCGGGAGATATTCGTAACTTGCGGTGGCGGAGGCTCGCTGTGCCTCTGGAAGTAGTAAGCATTTGTGGATAGTTAATCCCGATCGTAAGATAGATCGAAATACAAATTTCTCGTTTTTCATTCAGTAACTATCCGGAAAAAAGACGATCGCCGGGCGCCGATGGAATAGACGAGGGCGTTATGGGAAGCGTAAGTCTGCTTCAGCACAGCAATATTTCGACCCAACCAGTGAGTTCGTTGGATTGGAGTCCGGACAAGCAAGGCCTGGCCGTTTGCACCTCCTTCGATCAGTGTTTACGCGTCATTATCACGACGAAGCTAAACACGTACTGATCGCTAGTTCAATTTTGTATTATCGATTAAATAAAAGACTATACGGGTAACCAACGAGACTATACGGGTATTAATACGAGGGACAATGTATTTGTGGGTACGGTCCTGAACCGATGAGTTCCCCGTTTCCCCGCTAGTCGCGCACACAGTTCATCGATAAATCTCAAAATGGCTGGTGTGCTCTTCGAGGATATTTTCAACGTAAAAGACATCGATCCGGAGGGAAAGAAGTTTGATCGAGGTGAGTCCGACAGATATATCACGTTCCCGTATGCTCCGACACCAATTCGTTGTTCGAATAATCGCGACCGGGCCTCGTCACGAAAACCTCTCGATTTCGAACTGATTGCGTCGTTCCTCGTTGCCGGCAACGGGTTACCCTTCGCTACCGGAAAGCACATGGCATGACAGCCAGTTGGCGGCAACAGTCCAACATCGGACATATTATCGATACGTACCTTTAACTATACCGCTCGATAATTCTTAAATAAGTGAGCGCCGACGATAAACGGTAGTGAACAAACGAATTCTTCACGCTGTAAAAAAGCGTTATCGTTCGGAACTACTGCATAAAAATTGGCTCGTCGCTATTAACCGTCTCTCTCATCGACTAACAGTCGGGTCTCGACACTTGCGGTGCGTCACGAGAGTAGCTGCATTAAAGCCCCGAAGCGAACGGCGGAACAGTGCCTTCCTTTATCCCGAGTTACCTTGACCTTTGGATACGAAGCCACGGAAAGATGAAGCCTCGATGCGCGCCACCGGTATCTCTCACATACCGTAGTTTAAAAAAATCAATCGGAATTCACCTTCCGTACCGATAAATCTTTCGTTAAGACTCATTAGTATCGCTCTAGCGCCCATGTTTGATTATTATTATTCTCCACCAATCGTGGTGGGTTCCTGCTACACGATAGTCGAGCCGAACGAGATTCTCGTCACTGTTTACGTATTCGTGGACGAGAAACAATTACGCAAGGAGTGCCGCAGGTCGGCCGTTTTTGAAGTATCTTATCTCGATGCTTCGTTGCACGTTTATCGTGCGATTAAATAAATAAATGAATCAATTATAGCTTTCTTTCTCTCTCTCCTCCGTCGAGCATCTCATTATCGGTTTTCCTTAACGCAAACCCCCGTCCCTGTAATGCTTGGCCGAACAGTACGCATTACGGCTGTCGGAGTTGGCCCGTCGAAAGCTCGGCACGGATCGGTGCCGGAATCGAGCGCAGTAGACAAGAAGTGCTTCTGCGACGGATTGCTATGGGTTTGCCGCGGCCGGTCGATCCAGCAATGTCCGCGCAGCTGCACCGGCATTGGCCCCTAGCACTAGGCACTGGGCACTTGTGTCGGTGGCGGATGCAACGCTGAGAACCGCTCGCGTAATATGACGCTGTTGAGTCTACGGACGGAGGGGCGCCACAGGAGTGACACGGTCAAGGTCAGCTGCGTTTTCAAGGTCGCTACCGGCAGAGATGTCATCTCGAGGGAGTTCTCACTTCCAGTATCATCAATTTCAATATTCTTTTCTGTTGTCTATACCTATACTGCCCACTCGCAAATTATTCCGCGTATAAGTTTCGAACAAACTTTGTTTCTTTTCCTTCTCCAATCGTCCCGGTAATTAGAGAAAATTAGCGATTCTAAAACCGAGCTCTCGAATCTCGTTTAAAGATGGTTCGTGAACGTTTTCTTCGACGATACAATAGTATTAGGCAACTACCGGGTGTATCCGGGTATACGATTTGTTTGAAGTTAGTTTTGCATGAAACGAAATATTCTAAGATATGAATAGAAGAGAGGAGTTACCATAAAAATAAAATAAAATTGAATTAAATAAAAAATGAAAAAGAGAGGTGCCTCGTCACACGCAAGTCCCACGGGAAGTGTTATAAACTTGAACAAGTCGTAAACTGAAGTATTTTTAACTTTTTCAACTTTTCTAAATTGTTACTCTGGTGCTCTTATATTTAGGGTTTATTATATATTAATATTTTGATTGTAAAGGAGAAATCTGTGAAATACATTAAATTTTTAAAAAGGCATTAACGTAGATAGAGCGCCACAGGCGATACAGGGCCATTGGAGCTTTCGATGGGCACTATAAATTTCGGGTTTAAAAAAATTCAATGAGACGAAAGGCCACACCGATTGGAGAATAATTCAAGTGTACGATGCAATGATAACTGAGTATCGCCGAGCTATCTGAGCCCCCCCTCTTGATATTGTATAGAAAGTAAAGTAAAGTGGGGCCGTTGCGAGTCGCGAAGCCAGCTTTGGATCTTCTCAGTTTGGCCTTGGTGTTGCTAGGCGCGAGAGCCGCTGTCAGTGCCAAGGCAGCCAGGCCAAGCAGTAAGCAGCAGCTGGCTCGGACGCGGATTTTTTAGCAGCGAGCGGGTGAGTCGCGCGGGACTATCTTCTTGGTTCATCGGTTTTCACCTTAACTCTGGTATCGTCAATAATCTGTCCTCATCTCACGAAAGATGCTCGTCCCCATTGAGACAACTGCTATGGAGCGTTTTTAGTTCTATGGCCGATGCGGTAAACTTTCATTTATTTTTTTCGTATGTACTAAATTCGTTTTCTACACAGTTCCTATATTTAAAGAAACATATATATAGCATATCATTTGCAATTTTTATAGCCGCTGTTGGAGACCGTACAAGAAATAGTATATAGAGTATAATGCAGAGGAAAGCGGTAGAGAGAAAGCAATTCATCAGTTGGAGACAGGAGCGATGAAGATAAATTACCAATCAAGCGTTCTGTCGCAGCGCAACGTAGAAAAATAAATAGTCCCGATAACGTTCTTATCCGTTGAATTAATGCAATTTCTATTTTAGTTTCAAGTTAATCTCCAACTGCAAAATATATCGTAAAACAAAACCAAGTCGTTTTTCTAAACAGTACCTACCGTTTTTACAAAATTATATATAGCATTTCATTTCTAATTTTTATAGCCGCTGTTGGGGAACCTAAAATGAAATAGTATACAGTAGATTGCGGACGAGAACGGTAGAGAGAAAGCAACTCATCAGCTGGAAACAGCAGCGATGAAAATAAATAACCAAACAAGTGTTTCGTTGCTGCTGCCCAACACAGGGAAATAAATAGCCGCGATAACGTTCTTATCTGTCGAATGAATTTTTTTTTTTTTAGTTTCAAGTAAATCACAAATTGTAACGATTATCGTTGTCGACGATTGTAAATGGCGCATTTCCCAATCGGCACGATTTCGCAGGGATGTTAGTCTCCCCTGCGACAGATATATCCGAGCGAGTAAACGAGTGCGTCCGATCGTCGCGACTACGGTCCCAGATACCCGAGATAAGAATGAATTGTCGTTAGGTGCTGTGCGCCGACCTCGAATAACATTACGCAAGTTACACAATTTTTTTTTGTTTGCAACGAGGCACACTGCATGTGAATTTTTCGATATCAGATAACGATAATGGGATCATTTTTTTTACATAAAAAAAATGTTTAAACGATATCGCATCGTAGAACCTAAAAAGGTTTGTGTAATTGGAGGAGGGAGGGGGGGGGGGGGGGAGAAATGATAATATTAGTAGGTACCCAGTTCGTCCAGTGCCGGCTAGGTGACTCGAGTATTGCGAGGAGTCCGTGTACACGCTTCGCTTCTTCTTCCAAGGTCAAGGTTTTCCACCCCTCGCTCGCTCCGGCTGGATTGCCGGGAACTGGCCGGGTAACCGCTGTGCGCCACTCTGACTATATACCGGGCGACCTTCCCCCTCCCCGTTGCCCACAGTCGAGCTCGGGCTACGACGGTTAGACGAGTTTCGTCCGGGGTTGTTCGGGCCTGTTCGTGTGCACGAGCAGCAGCGAGATATAGATAGATAGGAGGGAGAGAGAATGCGTGGGCGTTCGAGAAAGGGTTGCCGACTGACTCTGCGCTCGAGCCGCTCGTCGGCCGTGGCCAACTCGGGGGGATGGCTGCAGGTATTATTCGAGTAGTCGTCGGGGCTGCGGCTTGGAACCAGTGCCTAGTTATCTATAGCGGGTGCCAGCCAACGGCTCGATCGATACCGGATAACGGCGTCACTGCGCATAGCTGTTGGCAACTCCTTGCTCATACACGACCGTCATACCCCCGTTCACTCCCCTCTCCGCCGTCCATTGGCTCTTGCTCTCTTGCTCTCGTCAATCCTCTCCCTCTACACTCCCCTCGATTGTCCTCGATTATTTCGTGGGAAGCTAGATGACAACAAAAAATAATAATAGAAAAAAGTAAACATGGGAGATAAAAAAAAAACATCGAACGCTTTAGGTTTAGTTTAGATTGATTAACAATTTTTTATAATATCCTCGTTTGAAACTCTTGAACCTATATCGGTTGTTTTGTTCTTCTTTAGCCCTTTTTTTCTAAAATAAAAAACATCGATGGCGTCAAATGCAGTCCAGATTACATCAATCGATTATTTACTATTTCTTTAGTCCAGACGAGACCAATCGGTTATTTACTCTTTCTATTGCCTTTTTCTTTGAGTGAAATTAAAAACATCGAATGCATTGAATACAGTCGAGTGCAGATGAGGAATTTTTATAATATCTTTGTTTAAACTCTCGAACCTATATCGGCTGTTTCGTCATTTGGTTTTTTAACAATTAAACGTAACAACCAGTTCGTTGATCGAGATGTGCATTAAAGAAAGGGAGTAAGGAAGTTATAATTGCAGGAAGTTCACGGGAGCGCAGTGAAAATAGATTATCAATCTATCGGACGAGACAATTTGGCAGACATGGGTACGATATCCGGTCCTTCGGGCCGGGTGGAGATTGCATTACTATCCCCGCTGAGGGTTGGTACAGCGGCGCGCATCGTGACCCGAGCGTCGCGCGTTGCGTGGGCGCGCGCGGATGAGAGCGAGGACGACGGAGGAGGAAAAGTGGTGGGGATGAAAAGGCGCGGGGATTCGACGAGTCCCGACGCAAAGGACTCGGGGGCCGATCCGGACTCTTGTGTCAAAGGCCGCGACGACGTTGCTCCAGTCGCAACCTGTCGTCCATCCTCCGCATCGCTCCTCCGTTTTAGAACCGTCCGGTTTACCGTAAGAGGAACACGGCGGAAGATACGCGAAAGTTTATTTCAAAAACGTCTCTATGGAGATGCATCGAACGGGTGCCGTTTCCCATCGTCGAGCAACGAAAAGAGGCACGGAGAGAGGAGAAAGAGAGAGATCGTCGCTGAAGGTAGTTTTCACTCGTTCAAGGTCACCGCTGCGCGCGTGCTCCGCGGAACTCAGTCGCAGCCGGGGTAGCCGCGCGCGCTCGACAACCGTCAACGCACACAAACCTTGTGACCCGGAGAATCATTTTCTTTTTCTCCGCTTTTGTTCGATAAATTGGCCCGAGAAAAAAAATCGAATGAACAAAAATTAAATTTTGCGAATCGAGAAGGGCGATCGGATTTGTCGGATGTTCGATTAGTGCCAGTTAAACTTGAGGTAAATAATAACGGTTGTAGAAAAGAGGAGAGGGAAGAGGGGGTGCAATACAAAAGTGTCAATATTGCGAGTATGAGCTAGTTACTTATCCCGGTGCGACGAGATAAATGCCATAAGAGTCTCTGGTACTGGCTATAGGAGTGTTATAACATTGATAGCGTTTTTCATATAATCGAATCGCGATGGGCGGAGGGAGCTCCGATCGATTCGACTCTGGGTCGACCAACTAGTCCACGGTATCTCTGCTCGGCCAGTTTATATACTTGTGGCGCGGTACTGGACTGTGGATGCGAAACAACGTCGTATCCCTCGCGTCGACGCCGCGAATTTTCTTTACCAATCGATATATCGTGTCGGCGCTTATCTGGTATTTATCTGAAAACTATTTATCTCACGGTTTCGCCCGTTTCATTTAAAAACAATAAAAAACATATTAAAAAATACGATCTTATACATCGACGAACGAGATTATTTCGGAACTTACACGGAAGTAAAGGCCCTTTTCGCTGGCGCTGCTCCTCGACATTGATCGGCCTACGAATACAGAGCGCTTTCTTTTTCGCCCCTGTCAGCATGTAGGCACGCTCTTTTCTCAATTTTGCGATCCTTACCGTCCACTAACGTATCGCAGACGCGATCATTATTTATTACGTTTTTTAAGGTTCGCTAGTCAGTTGGCATGTATCTAAATTACCATTGTGTTGTTTCTGTAACAGTGAGCCGGCTGCACTGCGAATCCGAGTCCTTCAAGATGGACCTTATTCTCGACATCAACAGCTGGCTGTATCCCATGGAACTCGGTGAGTCTGACGTCCATAGTATTACGTCTAAAAAATATTGGCACGAACGTTAACGTGTATCGTGTAACGTTACTGTGTGTTAGAGGATTTAGGACTCAGAAAACGAAATAAACGAATCTATCCATCTATCTCCGTAGATCCATTAAAGCGACGAAAACCATAAACATAAATTTATCGATATAATAGGAAGTATCGACTTCTCCAACGGCACGAATAAACGGATTTACGACTCCACCGAGCATATTGTCGTGTGTATTTCGTTTCCGTGGAAAACGACAAACATCCGGGATTTCCCGTTACTCCGTCGTCGTAGCGGAAACGGAAATATCGTCATTTGAAAATACTGATAATCGTCACTTTTGCCAAACATGGTTCCTGGAATGATTTATCGAGATGATAGAAAGTATCGACTTAAATAGACCGGATAATTTTTTTGGGACTCCTGGAATGCCACGAATGTACGTTTTTGCGACTCCATCGAGCATACTATTGCGTGTATTTAGTTTCCTTCGTACTTGGCCTGTGGCATGAAACCAAACTTAAGGAGGAAGAAGATGATTTCGTTTCCGTGGAAAACGGCGAACATCCGGGTTTTCCCATTGCTCCGTTACAGCGTCGTAGCGGAAGCGGAAATATCGTTCGAAAATATCTAAAATCGCGACTCTTACCAAACATGGTCCCCGGGAAAATGTATCAACATAATAGAAAGTATCGCATTAAATGGATGGGATAATTTTTTCGAGATTCCTTCGAAAACACCTAAAATCGTGACTCTTGCCAAGCCTGGAACAAGCTTTCGTGGCTCGGTGTTTCAAGTCTAAGGTTCGATGTACATTTTTCTTTCCAGCTGATCATAAATTCATCGCTCATTCTAATTCTAGATAGATATTCGAGACGAATATCAGCCCCTCGAACGTATGACGATCTTATTTTTCATGTTTACTATTATACATCATATAAAAATTATATACACATTATATAAAAGGAAACACACTCGTTTTAAGTACTCCAACATTAAAATCTATAATTTTTTTTACGAAAACAACTTCCTCGATGAGGAAGCAAAAAAATTTTTTAAACGTTCCGGAGCTCCGACGCTCCTTGCAAATTCGTCAGCTAAATTCCCGCTACACTCCACCGCGATAAATTCTAATTTGCGACACAGCTAGTGGCGCCGGTCGATCGTTCGACGTGCGCACTTTGGAGTTTGGGTCTTCGCGGCTTGACATAAAAAAAAAAAAAAACAAAAAAAAAACCACCTGTTCTACCCAGCACTCGGGCTAACTGAACCGAGATCCTCGATTCCTTACGAGGTGTGCCATTAGCCAATCTCACGAGCTCAACGAGATATCAAGGTCACGGTCACGAGAACGTCCGATATCTTATTGAGCCGACGTGCCACGTAATTGTTAAACTCGGGCCTCCGCGGAGCCTCGAGAATAGCCATCGGAGCATGTTATATTCGGGAGCGTTGGAAAAGTTGAAAAGTTTACGTGTAAAATATTTGCTCTCCGGGTATCGGGGCGCTGAGAGAGTCGGATCGCGGGCTGTTGCGTTCCCTCTGCTTTGGGTCTCTCGAACGAGCGGGCGGTTGGGCGGGTTGGGAGGGGGAGGGGCGGGGAGGCGGGGTGGCTGTAGCGGGCAGGAGAGGGGAGGAGAGGCTTCGTATCATCTCTCGCCTCCATCGAAGCCACGGGCAACGGCGAAGGTTACAGATGCGCGTTGGCGGTAGTGGCGCGACATAGAACATAGGCAGAGCACAGGGAAGGCAGTGCGCGCGCGGATCGTAGCTGTATTGACGCGTGGCGTTCAGGCTTGCGCGAGGTGACGCAATAGCAGTGTTTCCCCCCTCCCCCGCTACCGCGGCGAACTCCCGCCGAACTGCCATCGAGAGGTTTCCTCTCGCCCCTCCGAGCCCGAGCTCCATCCACGGAGGGTCTTTCTCTCTCTCTCTCTGTATCTGTCGCTCTTTCTCTTTCGCTCTCTCTATCCATCTCTCTCCCCGCCGCCCCTTTGCCAAGCCGGCGATGCCCCCTCTCGCTCGGCGGACCTCCTCCATGAGCGGGCCGCTGCTGTCCCTCCTCCCGCTACCGCAAGTTCAATGCCAAGGTCAGAGCTGGCACGACTGGCTGTCGGCCGCGGGACTCGCTCCGGGTCGCCCGAGAACGCGATCGCGCTCCTCCCTCGTACGTATACATCAAGTTTATCGGGATTTTTCTTCCTTCCTTCCGTCAATCCTCGGCCGTTCTCTCGGGGCCGTGCTCGCTCGGTTCCTCGCCATGCTCCGGTGGCTCATTCCGCTTCCGCATCGTTCGCGTTTCGCGCGACGCTCGCCTCGGCCACCTCGAATTACCGTCAACATAGACGGCGGCCCGCGCGTCACACTACGACGTTCGGTAACTTCCGTTTTACATCTGAAACTCGATCATCGTTGATTTTGCATGTACTTGCGTCGCGAACGATTGTCGCAATGCGATTTCTACCAGTGTGAGCGCAGTGAAATATTTCGTATTTTTATTTTAAAGAAAAATTCTTAATTTTATTTTTTTCGAGCCCGTCGCACGGGCGATATTATCGAGGAGCGCGAGCCAGGCTGGCTGACGATTCCTCTTACGTTTACGACGCCAAAGCTCGGTCCGCCTCGAGGACACTCGGCTCCTCTCGCGCTTTTCGCTCGGTCCGGCACGTCGCAGATTTTCGCTAATGCGCGCGTCATTCTCGGCCACCACACAACGCGACAGCTGCAACGAAGGTGACAAGCCAGCCGGGATCCAGCGGCGGACGTTTTATTCTTGCGCAATTCACAACACAAGCTCCGTCGACGCTCGATCGTATTTCCGTGTGAGTATTTATCTGTCTATCTCTCAAAGATAATTCCTTCGGTTCGTCAATAAATTCCGTTCTATAAGCAATTCCAATATACATATTTATATAATTTTATAAATATATAATTTTTTTTTCACCCTTTTAAAAATTATTTCCGCATCAACGATATTCGAGCGCCGGCTTGTTTGGAAACTCGAGACGGGTTTATTGCGTCCAACGATTTCCGCGATGCGTCATCGACTTATTGACGGGAAAAGCTTCGTTTCGCGGCTTGCCGAAACCAAACTCTCCGAACCGATTGCCGATGGAATATTTCTTTATTTTCATTTGTTTTAAGAATTCTTCCGGTTAAACGCGCTCCCCCTGTATGAGTAAAGTCCCGAGTGGTTGCTCTTTTGCCGTCAAGGTCGTGCCGCTCTTTAAATCGAATAGGCCAAGTGGATCGATAGCTCGATGTCGACGCCGTTGCCGCGCTGCCCGCACCGGCGCTCCAGCACTCGGGCATCATTTACTTCTACCAGGCTTGCATTCCCGTATCATTCTCGGTTCGAAATTCTCCATTCGAACCTCGGAGATGACTTTTTTTGTCATTATCCAACGCTAAATAAATTTATTATCCCCCCAAAATTGTCCATGCATAGTTTTTCCCTGGACGAGTTAATCAATCGAACGAACCGGTGAGGCTCAATTCTTACATCACGGAAAGAGCTGATCTCGTGCGCAATTGTAATCGAGAAATACGAAAGAGCGGCCATTTTGGGGTCTCTGGGTCGCGCAACTGCGTAATTCGCATTCTCTCGCCGCCACCTCACCCCTGCGAACGGCTAACATGGACGGACGGTTATTATCGATCGATTTTTGTTCTAACTGTCACGCTGGTCTGACTGGATCGGGGGACTTGAAAAAAAAATTACATTAAATTTATTTTCCTTTATACGCGACCGTGTTAAATCCCTTTTACAGGATTTTTCGAACGCAGTCGTTACTCGTCCGGATCGAGAATTTGTTGCTTGCACTCGTTTCGCGCTGGCAACACTGTCCTCGAGAATCGACGGATAAATGGAAAAATAAAATTATGAAATAAAAAATGAAAACGACGTTGCCTGTACGAGGAAGCGAAAGTAAAAATTAAAATTAAAAAATTAAAAAATAAAAATTACGAATCATTTCTTACTCGAACTGTTTGAAACGACAGTAGATGTTTAACCGTGTGGGTGGGCCTGCGCCGGTTTATTGTTGCAGGTGACAAATTTCGTCTGGTTCTCGCTACGACCTTGAGAGAGGATGGTTATCCGGACGGGGGCGACTGGACCGCGATCGAGCAGGAGGGAGGCTCCAGAGCGGATAGTTTCGAGTACGTTATGTCCGGGAAGGTTTATCGGATCGAGGGTGACGAGGCGAGCAACGAGCCCAGCAGTAGACTGTGAGTCTGATAATTCACATTATACAATTATTGTGTTCGTAATATGTTACGTTCGGTTTACGAATCCGTTTATGTCGGGTCGTCGAATTATCTCGTCCGTTCGATAATGCAGCGTTCCATACGTGTCCCTCGAGCAGAAGAGATTTATTTATCGTTATTTTCAATAATTCAACACCGAATATCTTGGGCGCCGTACGTTGATAAAAAAAAATTTGCGCGTGAAGCGAGTCGCGAAGAGCCGCTATTCGACTTTCGACGGGCGCCTCGGCCGATCCGCGAATTCCGAGCTTTCCGTCGAGCGTTCAACGGTTTTCCCTCGTTTAACGAGATGGCAGCACGTTCCCCGAATGCCCGAGCTCTTTGACGGGCGAGCACGATGCCAAACGCCGAGAGCGCTATTGCCATTGTTTTCGTTTTTTTTTTTTTCTTCGAACCGGCGAAATAACGAACGAAACTATAAAGGGGCCCCAGCTGGCGCGGCCTCCGGGACGACGACACTTGGAACAGGAGAGCGATCGATAAACGAAACGAGACAATAAATAAACTGCCGAGGCCTGGAATTGGAACTCTCGGTGAACAGGGAGCCACTCTGCGTTCACTCGGTAGGTAATGAAGCGAGTGAACACAGCTGGTGGTATCTCAGTTTTCTGAGGGCGATCGCTACTTGTCCGTTGCGACAGTCAAACACGGAGTTGTTTGACCGTTGGTCAGTCGCGTGACTTTGCGCCTCGCGCTCCCGACCGTCCCGCCATCGATCCTGGACGAAACTCTCGTCGACGACGTTGGAGCCCGTCGTTCGCTGAATTCTTACGAGACGACGTTATCGTTGTAAAACATACCTCGATCGCACTTGTCGTGTACGGTGCCGGAAGAGGATCTGGAACTTTATCGGGTTGCGCTTTCAGCTGAGCAATCATTGATCGTCGACCGGCCGACGCGTGGAACATTGTCGGCACGTACAACAGTGGCAGCAGCAGCAGCGCTAATTATTGCCCATTTGTCGTTTTGCTTTTTTTTTTAGCATTTTGGTTTTTTTTTTTAACTTGACAATCATCGTGTTTCCATTGGAGTGGAGAGTAAAATGAATAGGCGGAAGTGTTCATAGTTTTGTTTCCTCTTTTATTTGTTTTCGTAATTTTTTTTTATTATTATTTTTTTTTATCGCTACTAAACGAACGCTCCCATAACTGATTACGATGAGATTGAGGCCGAGCGCCTGAGAGGTTGCGCCGCCGGCCAACTCCTCCGACCGATCGGTTGACCATCAACCCTACCTTAAAAATTCACCCCCGTTACCGCCCCCTCGGAAGGGATCGATACCCAAACACAACCTTCCCAGGCGGTAACGACTGACCCATGCAAACGTTGTCCGTCCCAACAGCAACACCGTCTTCTCCCCGCCACTAGCACGCAACCCACGCGCCTTGACGCAATTGTTCCGGCATAATGATGCGGCAGATCTGACATTTAGCGGGGCACCCCTTTCGCCCTCCCAGGCAACCGGGATTCTTCGCTCCCGTTTTGCCGTTTACACTTTTCAATTAGCCGAGTGGCAATAAAAAAAAATAAAATAAAAAAAAAGTTGAGCCAACAAGGTCACGACTGAAAATAGCTCGAACATCTTCCTCGGCTCTTTTAATAATCGAGGCACAGAGGTGCGAGGTCCTGGATGGCCTATGGCCCGTCATCGTGCAACTACATCCCAGGAGTGACCCAGTTTACTTGGCACGGCGCGCGCGCGCAACACCCCCCCCCCCCCCCCCCCCCGCCGCAATACACGCACACGCCCACGCACACAGAAACCTACGTCACCCTGGCTATGAGCCGCCAGGTCGTCACCGTCGGAGTGGGGGACGGAGAGGGGGCTGGACTGTGTGGACCTTCTCGAGCTGGAGTTCTAGAGCCAGGTGATCCCTCCAGGAAGCAGGGATAGCATCGCGAGGCTCACTGCAGAAAGTGGGTCATGCACAAGCGCCCCCCCCCCCCCCCGCCCGCAACCCCTCGCGGAATCTACCCCTTTCCGCGCAACTTATAATCCCTACAATAATTCACCCATGGGCGCGCATCCGATCGACGAGCACCGTGTAAGCGAGTCGATGACGAATAGCGATGATTTTTTTTTTTTTTACAAATTGAAACAGTCAGTCGGTAACAAACAGTGTAGTTAATTTTTTGTTTTTTTTTAATGGTATGAAACATTTTTAAAAATCGGGAAATTGAAAAATGGAATTTATCTCTCCGGCGCTAAAGTTTCGCTTGGCCTTAAGTGAGCTCTCCGGCGTTTGTATCCGCATCGTATGGCATTTGACAGACAGTGGGAATTTTTAAAACGAATTGAAACATACTCCGTGGGTATCGAAAACTAATGAATTTTTTTTTTCGATATTGAGAATTTAAAACAAGAGAAAGAATTGTTCGCATTGAGGAGAAAAGTTTATTGAAAAATCGTAGCAATCTCTGTGACACTAACAGCTGTTTCGCTTCGCCTTAAGTACTCTCTCCAGCATTTGCATCAGCGACGTTTTCCGAATGCGCATCTTATCGGATTTAACGGGCAGTGAGAATTTTTTAAACGAATCGCAACATGCTCAGTCGCTATCGAAAACGAATGATTTTTTTTTTTTTTTCAATGGTATGAATAAAAATTAAAATTACGAAATTTCGTACCATTAAACAAGAAAAGTTCATTGCAAAAATAGCAGCTGTATCTTTGGCGCTAACAGCCGTTTCGCTTCACCTCACGTGCTTTCTCGGGCATTTGTATCAGCGGCGCTCCTTGAGTCCTCGTATGGGATTCCCGTGAGAATATCAGTGAGGGAATCGATCATGGTCGGCGGGAAGATGACGATGCGGAGGAATCGACGCTGCGATAGTATTGATCCAAGTATTTTTATACGAGCTCTCGGGGCTCTCGTTTGCGGGAGGGCGGAACTAGCCCACCTACAAATGTACTTACGCAATCAGCGTGTCCCCACTTTTGCAACGGCGGTGATTACGAATGCGAGCGCGGCCATTACGATTGCGCTTCTGCGAACGAGAGCGTCACCGAAGCGAGCCGGCCGAAGTACACGGAGATGTTGTTAACGCGCTAGCGAGGCGGAGAATCGGAAATCTCGCCTCTGCACCTGTGGACGAGTTTGTCTACAGTTTTTCAAAAACTTGTTCGCACGGGAAAAGCACGCACGTGCTGCGATAGGACCAGATCGAAATCCGTCGCTCACAACCCTTTGACTGTTTCGTTACATCCCACATTCAACGAATTCCAGTCGCAGTTAAGCCTTCCGCCAAGTCCATTCGCACAGTTTCGTACAGCCCAAAAAAAAGTAATGAAAAAAATATATATTGGCTCGTTTAAAATATGAAATTTTAACTAAACTTAATTTAGCCCGATGATGGTGGCTCGGTAGAAATTGAAACAATATTGATCGAAGCTCGTTATGGCGGGTGAAAATCTACCCACTTATCGGGAAGAGAAGCGTCGTACCAATAAATACGGCAAATCGATTGAAATGCCGACGATTGATTGTAGGTTTATTATATTATCCGAAGGATGGCTCAGAACCGGGAGGGTTTCGCTAAGTTCCATACCTCCCAGTCAAAAATATAAAGTAATTGAAAAAAAAAATCTTGTTTCATTTACAATACAAAATTTGAACAAAATCTAATTTTATAAAGTGATGCGTGTCTCGATCGGAATTAATCAAAGCTTGTGAAGGCGGATAAAAATTGCATCGACCCACCTATCGGGAAGGGGCGCGTCATAACAATAAATACGGTACATCGATCAAAGTGTCGACGCTTAATTATGCGATTACTATATTTTATCTCGAAGATGGCTCGGAGCCGGGAGGGAGTGTCCGATCTGGTTATAATCCACACGTGGCAAAGTCGTCTGACGAAAACTAGAAGTATAGAGGGTACGGTTCCTCTCGCGTTATGCAACGCCACAACTTATTTTCGGCTCGCCCGACCGCTCACTCTCTCGCACCCAGCTTGGATTAACTGCTCTAGATTACAACTTTGAACCATCTTTCGCTCGGTCCAGCTCCGTGTCCTAGCTTGTTGCTCATTTTTTTTTTGTTGTCCCCGCTTCGGTCAATTCCAAAGCGCGGTATTTATCGGTTTTTTTTTTCTCAGAGAATACCGAGCAAGGACGCATGCGCATCGTTGCCGGTTCACTTGTATCGTCACGCAGGCTGGTTGCGCAATATCAGATCGACCGTCCGATACCAACGCTCCGATAGCCGCAAGAATATCGCAGACCGATGACGTAAAGTAGTAAACGAGAAAAAAGAATAGAAAAAAAAATAAAAATTAAAAAATGTATTCTTGCGTTTTTCGTTATCTCTGGTGTTGGACGGGCAGTTAATGAGCGACTCTCATTTACGCCTTATCATAATGTTGCAACTCGATTTTTTTTCTGAATAAATTTATTTACAATTGTTGACAATTGTAAATAAATAAATTTAATAGTTACAATTATTTGCAGTAATATACAATATTTATAATTACAATTTGGCGATTTATTGTTATCAATAAGCCATTTATGATTATGAATAGGTGAATTATAATTATAAATGCGCGAATTGTGATTATAAATAGCCAATTTATAAATGTAAGTCGCCGTGCAACCGCTCGAATCGATGAGGCTTTTTATTACCACAATATTTTTTTAAAGCACTGCTTCAATACGGTTCCGTTGGTACACGATCCCGAGGCAATGAGTGCGCGGTAAAATAGGCTAGGCGGCTTCGCAAGCCCGCGGTTTACCTTCGTGCGGAGCGGTCGCAATTGGATCTTAGAAGCTAGCTGGCCGAGTAGCCGGGAGTTCTGGCGTGGGCTCTCGGTCGTGGTGTTCGACACTTGGCAAGAGTATTCCTAGGCCAATGCGGTTGTGTAATATGCTTACACAGTATGCAACGGCCTCGCTGGCTGGCCAGCCAGCGAGACTGGTCGGGCTTACGCCTCTGTTTCCACGCATCATCGTTCGCCCTGCTCGGGATCCTCGTCGTTGACTACATCGTCGTAGTACGCACGAGAACGCTCTAGTCGACGTTAGTGTGCTGATCGTAAACGAGCGACAAGCGCCGCTGGCTGGCTTACTCGCGCCGTTCTCATAACTTCACTTAGTATCCCTCTCGTTCTCGGATCGATACGCGTTCGGCTCTGCGCTTAACTCACGTTTCTACTATAAGCATAATTCCTCGAGTGTCTCTCCGCCGTGATCAACCGACGTTTTGTCATTTTTATTTTTCCACTTTAATTTCGGTGAATCCTTATAAAATCGCGTTTGTACGACGATTTGTTGTTCTCTCCCCCCTCCCCGCTTCGTTACTCAGTCTCTGTCGATCCCCGTTCACCACACCGCAAATAATTGTTACGTGATATCGGAACGTATAGTGAGCCATCGGTCGAGACATTTTTTTTTCTTTCTTTCCCGTCGTTCCTTTGCATCGGAGTTGCTGAGGCATCGGTTATTTCGATCCCCGTGTATTATTGTATAAAAATAATAGAAACAGTTGTTGAGAATATAATTGAAAGAGCACGAATTCCGTGACAAAGGCAGGTGTCCCATAGCCTTCTGTCGTCACAGTCGGTCGTCGAGGATCGTGGTTTCCCGACGGCTTTCGGTTCGCGCGCGCGCGTGCGCGGTAAGCAGCGCCATCGACCGTCCAGTTCCGTAGGCATCCGCGAAAGGAACGAAAAGGAGAGAGCGGCGGGAGAGTGATCGGCGCTCCCGGTACACGAGACGAGTGAGACACGCCAGTGGTGTATTGTTATTCCTTGTCACGAGTAAGCAACAACACGAGTTCTCGTGCGCTCGTTCGTCCGGTTAATTGCTGCTGAAACTCGTATGTATCGTTTACGCATGCGCGTACAAACACCACGTGACTCCTAGCGAATTCGCGGCCTTCTGGCTGGCGGACGTCTTGACGAGAGTCTCCTACAGCTGACTGGCTTGAGTCGTCTCGCGTACCGCACGCCTCTCCGCCTCGATTCAACGGAACAGCTGATCGAACTCGCTTTTACCCGATCTCCTGCCGGCCCGCCCGTCGTCGTTAGTTGACGCTGTCACCGCCGCCGGCGCTCTTGACGCTACCGCCACAGCCCCGCAGCGAGCCTCTCGCAGAAACTCATCAATTGTACACACGCTATGATATCCGATATCTGTCGTGTCATCGGTACTCGACACGCACACAGCCCCCGAGACATTTCTGCTCTTATGCCCGCATTGCAAAACCCCCCCACCTACACCGCCCGAAAAAAAAAAAAAAAAAAAAATTGTGAAAAAAATAAAATGCAAAAAATCTCGAGTGGAATATACATTGACGAGATAAATAAAGAGATATAATAACGGCAGTTGGGGCTCGTGCCAGATGCGCGTTTACACGGGCCCTGAATACTGTAAATGCACTATCTGGTACGACATCTCTTCTGTCACGATCGCCACAGTATTACGTCTACCCGATAACCCGCATCGTCCAGACTTGGAGGTAGATTCGAATGGGAGGGGGAGGTTGCGGAGGGAAGGGGGGAAATTAACGGACAGACTGCTTACCTATCCTCCCGTCCACCCACAGACAGATCCATCCGTTCGTTACGCATCGTTTATCTTCGCTATTATTGTATTTGTTAGAATTTTTTCTTTTACGACCGCTCGAACAAGCAAGACGAGTATTGCAGACCACGAAGTAATCAGCTGGGAACGGAAACCGGCGGGAGGAGGGGTTTACACGCTGGTACGTCCGGTTCCAAATGGCACGCAAAAGAATTTCGGTGATCGAATTTTTAGGAATCCATGCATCACCGATTATCCGCAATGGATACTGAACAAAAATAATTTCGAACTGCCACTGTCGGCAGACGACGATGATCGAATCGCCGATACGACGAACATGTTTGGAGGTCGATAATGGACCACGGTACATTACGTCATTGTGTAATGAAAATAAAGTCCGTACGAAATGTTTCAATAGTTTTATTAATCCCCCCCCCCTTTTAACTATAAAGCTTATAGAGCTCCACTGTCATTGGCTGTTACTGTAAAGTTGCTCATTAAATATATTAAAAAAAGAAAATATCAACTATAGTTATACAAGTTTAGACATAGTTACAAAAAAATCAACTGTAGCTATCAACTGTAGTCATCAACTATAGTCATTAATTATAGTTATCAACTATAGTCATCAACTATAGTCATCAACTATAGTTATCAACTATAGTCATCAACTATAGTTATCTACTATAGTTATCAACTATCGTTATCAACTATAGTTATCAACTATAGTTATCTACTATAGTTAGCAACTACAGTTATGAAATATAGAATCATGATTATTATTCGTAGACGAATGATATCGCTAATGCAGTCTTGGCATTTGAATGATTCCGAATATAAAGTATCCTTCGCTAGGATCCGATTGAAATCCGTTGTGCGAGTCGGGCCAACACCGAATCGAATAGCGGAGAGGGGGTGGGAGGTGAACATTTTTGGCGACGGCTGCTGGCAGGTAAAGAGGGGTCGGTTCCGAGGTGACCGTGTCTCGTCGTACAATCGATCGACGGAGCGGCAGAGAACGTTTGGCAAACTGTCGTTAGACTCCGATTGAAGGGCTCCTTGTGTTAAGTTCCTTTTGTAGGACAGCCGCAATAACCTGAGGATTATCGTAACGATATAAACACGGAGAGAAAAGCAGCGGCTCGTGAACTGGATCGAACGACTCTGTCGAGTCATCTCGGCCGAGTATTTCTTCGGTCCCGCAGCGACCGGCGTGCTGGCAGTGTGGTTAGCTGGTTGTGTGCTTCACGTTTTACACGACCGCTATCGACACTGCATTTACGACGGTTGCAGATCCACAACGAAGAGCCCTGCAATCTGCGATACATCTTTATCGCCTTCGTCCATCGAAATTCTTCGTTTAGTTTTCTACCTAGCTGCTGTTTTTTTCCCCCCCTCGATTATTGTCGCACTGTGCGCCACTTGGCGCAACGTTAAAGCGCATGCGCGTGTGTATGTTTCTCTGTATTAACTTCTTTTTTTTCATAACACTAGCCTCGTTTTCTCGTTGCAGATCGGCGTACGTGTCGTTCGGAGGTTTGCTCATGAGACTGCAGGGCGATGCCAACAATCTGCACGGCTTCGAAATAGATCAACACATGTATCTGCTAATGAAGAAACTAGCGTTCTAGGCTCGACGCCTGCTCGGGATTATTATCGGGACTGCGTTACCGCGACGAGTCCGGACCGAGTTTTTACGAACTTGGCACTTCGAGCTCGGGAACTCCGGATCGAATGAACGTTGCCTCTTTTTTTTTTTTTTTACTTTTTTTTTAATTTTAATTACTCGACCAGCCGCGAGTAACGGATTACGAGGAGGGCAGCCCGAGATCGACGAAGAACAGAGAGCTGCGTATACTGCGTACACAACTCGCGGGACGTTTACGAGGGTGAATCTTGGTGGGGGAGCGCTCAAGGTCGAGCGTTACAGTGTAACGATGAGGACGGCCGTGCGCACGGTCAATCCGGCCGATTGATCGACCGCTCTTACATGGACACCGAGTAAACAGGGTCGCCACTGAAGCCACTGCCAATAATTAAGCTGAGTCGCATTTCCGTTTTGGACGAATGCCAAATCGACTAATAAACGTATTTTTACAACAAAAAAAATATATATGTATATATAATTTCCTTGTTTCCGTGTTTACCTCTTTAACAGCCTTCGTACGAATTCCATCGGTACTGTAATCATCGTAATGCTATTTCAACGATTCCTCGTTAGGGACGAGGGGAACGACTCGGTGCACCCGATGCCGCGGTGCAGTCAAGCCTGCCCGCCTGCCTGACTGACTCTAAATAGGAAGCCAGCCTGAAAATAGGCGCCAGGCACACCGCCGACCAGACAAGATTTAATGCTACACGAACGGAATGGTACAAAATTTATCGAACGTCATCCTGCATTAAAGTTTTCAACGGTAATTATAAATTACATAATAGTGTCTCTGATGACCGCGAGAGGGAACACGCTAAGCGTGGAAACGTGCGAGCGCTGGAAGTGGTTAAAGGCGCGTATTTATTTTCGCCGCTTGTCCGCGACTTCGATTAATTACTGGTAAAAAAAAGGGGGGAAAAGAATCATCGCATCTGTTCGTTCCGTTGACGCGCGTTATGCACGCATGAGCTGCTAGGGCGAGGCGCGACACGGAGGTGGCCGGCTCTCCGGTCGCCCAAAGGGATGGGGGGGGGGGTCACGAACGAGCTAATTTACGTAATTAAACTCGTGGCACTTGTCTGACCTTGTACGATTGAACGCAAAGCGTATAGCTATGCAAGTACCTAGATAGTTCGTCGTGTATACTGCGGCGGCTCGGACTTCTCTACTACCGGAATATTCGCACTCTGGCCAAGACACTCTTGGCCGTCCGACGCATGCGCATCACAGGCTCGAAGATGGCCGCCTCGTCAGCCACCGCTGCAGCGTTGCACAACGACGAGCGACTTAATAAGCGACTGATCCCAAATAGATTTTCTCCAATGACATATAATTTTGCTCTTATCTATGCACGGTCTACTCGTTGCGCAACGCATCTGTCATGCGGCGACGGATTCCAGAACTAAGCGCGGGCTACGTCGCCTCGCCGAATGCCTCGGTCGATCCGGACAGATTCAGCCATCTTTCGATTACAGACGAACGACTGGAATTTTTTATACGCACAATTCGTTATGCTACGTGCCTAGCCTGGCGACTTCGGCCGTTCACCAAATTTAAGGCCTTCCGCATGAATTTTATGATCACGGAGGATAATACTTCGGTTTCCATACAATATTATTGTATTATTAAATTTTTGGCCATCTGGCGAGAGACGATTGGCAACAGAAGACGCGCGAAAAATTTTCTCTGCGCGACGGACAGCGACATCTAGCTGGGTTTTTCTTTAACGAAAAATATTTTTCTGTGGCCTCTTTATTACGAACCGCTGAACGTTGCCGACACGTTTCAATAAAATTGTAAGCGTAATAGTGTCAAGCCTAAATGGTAGACACCGTGTAATGTTCTTTTATCTTCTGTCAAGGATTTCCTTATAAAATATTTGACCCTAAAGACCAAATTACTTTCTTTCTCCGAGGACCCATTTTTTTTTCCGTTGCTATGTTCGGTAGCTTCAAACTGCGCCCGATTATGTTTCACAGAAGTCTCGAAAGTCTACGTCCCGAAAAAGTCTCAAATAGGGATGCAGAACTTCTCGAAGACATCCTCAGGATTACGGTCAAATTTAGTTTCATACAAGTATCGTCCTGTCCGCAATATAGAACAATATTTAATTACAGAAAACTGCTCGAAGCGTTATAATAGGAACATAACGATAGGCAATAAATAGTCAACGACGATCAAGGGATTATGCTAGGCCCGACAGAATGCAACAATCATCCCGGGCTATTCAGTCGATCTGTGCAGCTGCGAATGGCAAAGTAGCATAAAATAATAAAGCGTACTATCGAGAGCGTTAAAATTGTCATAGTTATAGTCCACTATATCGCCGGCTCTGACCTCACGTCCGTTCGGAATCTCTAATCCATAGTTCCGCCGAGCGTGAGATGTCCACGAGTTGGTTCGTGGGCACAGCGGCGAGAGCTTCGGGCGAGCGAGGATCGGTATCGGGTCTCTCTCGTCCGGCTGCTCTTTGCGTTTTCCCGGATGCCCTGCGGAAGCTGAAAACAATGAGCCGTAGGGGCATCCGTTGGGTGCTGGACAAGGCCAGAAACGGTGCGAGCTTGTAAGCCGAGGACTGTACGGCTGTTGGCTTTTGGCAACCCCACCACGAAGCCCCGGCACGATATTACCGTGGACTCTCGATGCTCGTCGAGGCGCGCGTCGCGCCTCAACCCTCTGCAGGGGGCCTCCTGCCTTCGGACCCTCCCTACTCGCGCGCTGCGCTGGTAACGTACGTGCGGGCATTTATCCCAAGCACCTCGTGTCCCACCTCTCTCGTGGCGCTACCGGCAACTTGCTCTCCCTATCATTAGACCGTTCACACCGTTTTTCGACCGCAGTTTGATTACAGGTGTCATTCGGGTCTGTCGTGCACTCAATTCGGTCCTCGGCTTTTTCTTTTTGTTTGGTTTTTTCTTTTTTTCTTCATACAACAGATTATTTTCTCGCAGCATCGTTGTAACTAATTTTCATCCGACGAAGATTCGACAACCCGAAAACATCGCTAATCGAAACGGGTAACGCTAGTTCCAGCTACAACGGACGCTGCAACAGAGGGTAAGCCGATTACTGTCTTTAATATTACACTCGAAGCCTTAACGATGCGTCTGGACAGTTTGACTCTTGATCGTTATTACTTATCACTAGTGGCAAATATGAAGAAAAAAAGACAATAAAAAAATTGAAAAAAATAACAAAACAATTTCATTTAAACGGGAAGTACGGAAAGAAAAAATTAATTAGTCCAATGTAGTTTGATGCATCGGGGCACGATTCGATAAGTCTCCGCGAAGAGGACACGGACGAAGGAGTTGAAAAGGGGGGGGGGGGCGAGAGAATATAATTCACGCAGATTGCGTATGTAGTCGTGCATAGAGTAAACGGCAGCGGATAGAACGAAGCTGGGAGGCGTTATAGGTGTACGAGAGCGTTTGGCTGGTCACCGGAAAGCCGGAAGTACATTGTTGTGTATTAGTTTTGTGCGGCGTTGAGTAGTCGGAACAAGGGTTATGGGATTCCGAATGTGCGCTCACCCTGAACATTTCCATAGACTCACCGGGTGGGCAGGTCGGGTGGGGGGCTATAGGTGAATCTGGTATGCCACGGATGCATGCTACAGGCAGGCCGGATCATCGGAGCGTAGTTCCAACTTGTAGCCATCCAGGTCCCTCGTCGACTCTCGGCGTACTACGCCGGCGGAGGGCGTGGGGGTGAAGGGATTGTCGCGGACGATAACAAAAATCTGCTAGTGAGTACTAGAATGCGTAATAAAATTATAAAAATTTGTAAAAAAAAACGATAATATATAGTTCCGACTTGTATCTATCCAGGTCGATCGCGACTCGGCGGGAGGAGGGAGGGGGGGAGAGGGAGGCGTGGGGGTGAAGGGATTGTCGCGAACGATAACAAAAATCTGCTAATGAGTATTAGAATGGGTAAAAAAATTATAAAAATTTGTAAAAAAAAAACGACAATATATAGTTCCGACTTGTATCTATCCAGGTCGATCGCGACTCGGCGGGAGGAGGGAGGGGGGGAGAGGGAGGCGAGGGGGTGAAGGAATTGTCGCGGACGATAACAAAAATCTGCCAATGGGTATTAGAATGGGTAAAAAAATTATAAAAATTTGTAAAAAAAAAACGACAATATATAGTTCCGACTTGTATCTATCCAGGTCGATCAGCGACTCGGCGGGAGGGAGGGGGGGGGGAGAGGGAGGCGAGGGGGTGAAGGAATTGTCGCGGACGATAACAAAAATTTGCTAATGAGTATTAGAATGGGTAATAAAATTATAAAAATTTGTGAAAAAAAACGACAATATATAGTTCCGACTTGTATCTATCCAGGTCGATCAGCGACTCGGCGAGAGGGAGGGGGGGGGAGAGGGAGGCGAGTCGGTGAAGGGATTTTCGCGGACGATAACAAAAATCTGCTAATGAGTATTAGAATGGGTAAAAAAAATTATAAAAATTTGTAAAAACAAACGACAATATATATAGTTCCGACTTGTATCTATCCATGTCGATCAACGACTCGGCGGGAGGGGGTGGGGGGAGAGGGCGAAGAGATTGTCGCGGACGATAAAAAAGCATGTATTAATGAGTATTAGAATTTTTCCAAACTCAAAGAATCATTATTGTAAAAATGTGTTAAAAAAAACAACGAGGAATAACATGTAGTTGCAACTTGTATATAATCGCGTTCCTCAGCGATTCTCGCCAGCTACGCCGGTGGAGCGGGGGGGGGGGGGCGATTATTTGCGGACGATAAAAACGTAATCCATTAATGAGTATTCGAATTGGTAGAAAAACAAAAAAAATATTATTGTAAAAATGTGTTAAAAACAATAGTGATAATAATAATATGGGAGTACATGGCTCGCTCGATGCGAAATACCGGATGGATCGTGTGCGATGAATGCGTGGAATGATAGAAGGCGGGATACGCCATAGGCGAGGGGACCCTGTGACAGCGCTCTCCTCTCAGTTTCGCTCAAACCGTAGAGATATTTATGTCTAGTCCACCGTGGACGGTTCCGCGACTGTGTTCCTTACACCCTTCGCAGTTTATCGTCGCATTAATGGAGTTGACGCGATGCTGGGCTTTCAGGATCATTGGTCAAGTGGTATGACCACTCGATAGTGTCCTGTGGATCTTATCCTCAAAATGAGAAGGATTCGTAACATGTTCAGTATGGTTCAAGCAATCACGGTCCTAACTATTTTGAAGATGCTCGCTAACGGTGCGTAATATTTTATTTTTTTAAATAAATTGTAATGATTCGTTTATGTGTACGTCTGTATATTTGCGTTTAAAATGCGCGAATGAATATCGGAGAGGAACTCGATTGATTTCAGCCCAGACAACGTGTAACGGCGGAACCGGAAGGGTTGTTTACGAGAGACTGCCCGATCAGCAGCTGCAAGGCTTCGACGACGAAGTGGTGAGCGCTAGTCGATATGTCAATCAAACGTGTAGAATAAATCGTTTATTTATTTTATTTATTTTATTTATTTTATTTATTTTATTTATTTTATTTATTTTATTTATTTTATTTATTTTATTTATTTTATTTATTTTATTTATTTTATTTATTTTATTTATTTTATTTATTTTATTTATTTTATTTATTTTATTTATTTTATTTAGGTGAGAGATTCCGCACCGCCGTTCAGGGTTTTGGAGAAATGTCAGGACCTGTGTTTGCGCGACAGAACAGCGAACAGCAATCTCGTGCGACCCTGCACGAGTTTCGACTTTCAGCCCGGCAGCAGAATAGCCTCGTTCAGCGGGGCTGCCGAGTACGAGGAGAGCACGTGCTATTTGACCCGGGAACAGGCGCAGCCCGAGGGTATCGGGAATCTGATGTTGGTTCCGAACAGCGTTCACTTCACCGAGGTTTGCCTCACGTGTGAGTAGGCAGGTGTCACGGTGAAAGCACCGAACGCCTTTTTGTTGTTTATTCACAAAAATGTTAATTCAAACATTTAATGGAAAAAAAAGTTGCAATAAGCCGGTAAAAGTTTTCTCGATTAGTGACCAGAAATCATTTCGTCCATTGCAGCGAATCGAATCGAGAGGGACTGCCCGAATCGCCGATACGTTTTCGAAAGACATCCAAGGAAGAAATTAAAACTGCCGATAACGGACGTCAAAGAAGTGAGCGCGGCGAACAGGACCGTCTGCGAAGATCGGTAAGATTTTCGTATACGACACAAATATAGAGAACACATTTTTGTATACGAACAAGCCAACGTATCATTGGTAAAAATGATTGTCTTTAATTTATGATATTTATAAAATTCGATACACATTGGCAGGTGTCTGAATGAATTCAGCTTCGTGTGTCGATCAGCGACGTACGACGCATCCGCGCGTAGCTGTCTTCTCAGCCGTTTCACCAGGCGAACCCATCCGGAACTTTTGGAGGATGATCCCAATGCCGATTACCTCGAGAATACTTGTCTAAATGGTAATTTCAACGCACCTTTCCATATGTGATATATACATATATTTTTGAAAACTATAGATTTGTTTGTTGGTCTAGATGTTTGTTCCCCCCTCCGCTGAGCCCCCTTTCGGTTTTTTTAGATGACTCTTATTATTACAAAAACAAATGGTAACGGAATTCATTTTAAAACATGATTCGGAGATAAAAGTAAAACTATTTTACGAAACCATTGTGAGCACGCGAGGCACCGCGACTCGCTGCAAGCGCTGCTACTATGTTATATCGCACCCCCAGAACTACATAGTAAAAGCTCTTCCGGGATTACCATATAAGTTGTTGCAGTGTTGTTCCGAAGGTGCGATATTTTAACGAAGTCCATATGTAAAAGAAATTGATTTTACAGCTGAGCGACGTTGCGACGGTCTGGCAGTTTTCGTCAAGGAAGAGAACAAGAGACTCCGTGGACCCTTCGAGGTCGATATATACACGAACTTGACTCTCGACGAGTGTCAGGCACTCTGCCTGCGAGCCGAAAAGTACTTTTGCCGGAGCGTCGAGTTCGACGAGCAGACGAGACAGTGCGTAATATCCGAGGAGGACTCGATATCGCAGAAGGACGATATTGGCATAAGCAGCAGTCCGACTTACCACTTTTACGATCTCGTCTGCCTCGACAACCGTGAGTTGAATTCCAATAATAAATACTTTGTATAAATATTATAAGATTAAGTGTATCGCGATAGAGTACCGGGGCAAACAGAGTACTGGTACTGGTACATAGTATCCACGTACATATTTGCGCGCTTATAAAGTGTAGATCGACCCTTAGCCCGAGGCTCCGAGTATCCGGACAACAGCGTGACGACGACTCACCTCTTTACCGACGGTCGTCGACCGGACACTGCCTTTCAACGCTATCGAAACTCTCGGCTCAGCGGGGAATTTCATTCGGAAATAACCGGAAGGAGTCTGAGCGAGTGTCTGGACGAGTGTCTCAGACAAACGAGCTTTCAATGCCGGAGCGCCGTTTACTCGGAGCACTATCACACTTGCCGACTTAGCAGGTTCAATCAGCGCGATGGACACAGAATTATCTACGACGCGGACTACGATTACTACGAGAATCTCATGCGTACGTATACCAGACAGCCCAACAATATTTATTTATTTATTTATTTATTTATTTATTTATTTATTTATTTATTTATTTATTTATTTATTTATTTATTTATTTATTTATTTATTTATTTATTTATTTATTTATTTATTTATTTATTTATTTATTTATTTATTTATTTATTTATTTATTTATTTATTTATTTATTTATTCGGCACAGGCCCTTTTCTGTAATCAAAAAATTACATGCTCGTGAATCTCGAATGTGAAAACCGAAGGATGCGAGTTGTTATTATTAATATTAATATTACTAGTACTAGCGATCGGGTGCTACGCTTTTAAACTTTGAACGACCAGAAG
The DNA here is from genome assembly GCA_964017025.1 of Stenichneumon culpator. Taxonomy (NCBI): domain Eukaryota; kingdom Metazoa; phylum Arthropoda; class Insecta; order Hymenoptera; family Ichneumonidae; genus Stenichneumon; species Stenichneumon culpator. The sequence continues at coordinate 12,589,322 of OZ024780.1, read as the reverse complement.
TGTCGTCCGGTATGATGTTGGTCGCGTATGAATTTCGAATTTTATTCCATATGCTACGAGAACCATCCTGCCGAACTTATATAACAGTTTCGTACCCTGAATTACAAACAAAAAATCTGATATATCACCAAGTTAGGTAACAATAATTTTGTTTTTATTCTAAATAATTTAATGGTTCTCCGGATGTAGATCAATACTTGGACGGCGACAGGGACACGCCAGGATACAGACCCGATCCTCTGGGACAAGACACAAATTACGGAAGACCGTCATTGGGACGACCGGGTAAAAAAAATTAATACGCGATACGCATAAGTTACCAACTGAATTTATTTTTTATCAATTTTTTTGATGAAATATTATATTACAGGTTATCCGGATGACTACGGATACGGATCTGGCGATCGTTATCCAGAACAGTATCCCTATCCCGACGAGCGATATCCGAGCGGCCCAAAGTATCCCGGAGTCAACAGTCCAATGGGCGGTCGTTATCCCGATCGGCCCGATCGTCCCGATCGTTATCCGGATCGCCCCGATCGTTATCCGGATCGCCCCGATCGTTACCCCGATCGTCCCGATCGTTATCCTGATCGTCCAGATCGTTATCCCGATCGTCCAGATCGATACCCCGATCGACCTGATCGATATCCCGACCGTCCCGATCGACCCGATCGCTATCCGATTTCCGACGATCGTTATCCAACGTTCGCTGATCGTTACCCCCACCCCACTCCGCCGGAGTATCCACCGATTGTACCCGCAGTAGACAGATATCCCGTCAGGGGCGACCGTTATCCGGTCAACGGTGAAAATTACCCGCTGCCAGGGGGAGGAGTTTCGAACAGATATCCACCGACGCCGCATCGATACCCAGCTGGAACCGGAAGCCGTTATCCCCCACCCGCGGTTGACCGGTATCCCGTGAGAAACGATCTGTATCCGAGCACGCCCAACAGATATCCAATCTCACCGCTGGACGGCGATCCTCCGACGCGGTATCCAGCTGCGCCGGTCGGACCGAACAGGATACCACCGCCGTTGCCGCCGCACAGATATCCGGTCGTGGATCGGTAAGCGGACAAAGATCTATATCCGAATCCCGACAGAATTCGAAAAAAAAATAATCCCGGAAAAAATATCCCCTGGGTATTTTCTCCGGGGGTATTTTTTCCGCCTGCCATCCCGACAGATTGACGCTCTTGATTTCTGACCGAGAGCGGGTGAAATACCACGGTCGGTAATAAAAACCGAAATCAACAAAGTCTAATTTTCAAATCTATCAAATCAAAGTCTAATCTTTCAAGTCTATCAAATAAAAGTCTTATCTTTCAAATCTATCAAATAAAAGTCTTATCTTTCAAATCTATCAAATCAAAGTCTTATCTTTCAAATCTATCAAATCAAAGTTTAATCTTTCTGGTCAACAAGTCAAATACTTTCCAAGGTCAAAAGAAGAGTGTCATCGAAGACGGTTTACATGTCAGCTTGCGATGACACTTTTCTTTTGACCATCGATGCTAGTATCCAAGAATAAGTTGAGTACAGTTTTTGATGCCAACTGGTGATGGATGGAGTTTCACATGCTCTGAACCTGTTACTTTCCTCCTTGATTGAATTTTTATTTATTTATTTTTCTATCATCTCTATAACAGATATCCAGCAGTGGGTAGCAACAGCCTTTACCCAGCGAGCGGCTTCGAGGACGACACGCGGGGCGGCGGTATAAAGGGCGGACACGTCGATCGGCCGTATTACGGCGGCGCCCCGGCGGTGCCCGTGCGGCCCTTCGGTTACGGAACAGCTGGTGGATACGGTGACGTTGGCGGGATGGAGGGAGGATACATGCCCGAACCGGGAGATCCGTACGTTTCGCGACCCGTCGGTAATGGCGGAGGCCCCATTATCGGCAGACCGCCACTGCTCTCCAGATGCGACGAGCAGGAAAACTTTCGTCAAGTCGGACAGAGAACCCGCGTTCGGAAACCCTTCGTTCGAAGATACACGACCGCTTCGACCCTGCCACAGTGCGAGCGCGAGTGCGCCGACGCACGCGACTTCGTTTGCCGATCGTTCAATTACCGACCGTACGCAGCGCCCTACGGCGCCGAGCGGGACAATTGCGAACTCAGCGACCGGGATTCCCGGGACATGGATATGGGGAATCCCATCTACTACGACACCGGCTCCGATTATGATTTCTACGAACGTAACAACGGCAGACAGGGGGCCGATGGCGAATGCCTCGACGGTGAGTTTTTACGAATCCAACTGAGATGCCATTAAAGTATATCGTTGTCTACCATGGGTCTTTTTCCTTTTTCGTTGTTGATCTCAGTGAGTCAGGTGTGCAGCGAGGACGGCATGGAATTCACCCTCAGAACACCAGAGGGATTTATCGGCCGCATTTACACGTACGGCTATTACGATCGTTGCTTCTTTCGCGGTAACGGCGGCACTGTCAATGTTCTGCGCATCAGCGGAGCTCAGGGCTATCCCGAATGTGGAACCCAGAGGGTGAGGGTTGTCATTGTTATTAATAATATCACGATTATTATTATTACTATTAAGGCTTGAAAATCTTACTATTTCGACCGGAAGTAACGTTATAACCGAAATATGGCACTCCCGGTTTGAACATCTTTTTTGCGACCGATATGACGTCATACCGGAAATACGTATCACCGGTATGACGTCGGTCCGCTATGAATTTCGAATTTCATTCCATATGCTACGAAAAACATTCTGCTGAAATTATAGCATAGCATATAGAATGGACTTCCCGAAATTCCGAAATTCCATTCTATATGCTGTAAAAAATTAAATGAAAACGTATTTCATATGCTATGAAAACCGAATTGCCGAAATTATAGCCTATGGGATGGAATTTTGGAAAACGCTTGACTCTCACAATCAAATGGCGATCAGGTCATGGGTGACCTTAAGACTTTATCATATAGAATTACCTTCCTGCTACAACATCTGTTTCAGTACGGTGATACGATGACGAATATCGTCGTCGTTCAATTCTCGGATTACGTTCAGACGGGACGGGACAAGAGATTCAATTTGACCTGCCTCTTCCGTGGACCGGGAGAAGCTGTTGTCACTTCCGGCTACATCGGTGCTGGGTACGCCAGGTCAATTTCGCCCAGAGTACGCTATCGAGCGTCTCCGAGAAGGGTTTAATTTTATTTAAAACACAATTTTAAAACTGTTTATCTAATCGAGATCTATCGACCTTCAGCAGATCGGGCTCTCCCATTCCCATCGAGTATCTTCCTGCTGAAAATACTTTGAGCTCACGAGTGCGTTTGCTCATACTGTATCAGGGCAGACCAACGACCACGATCGCGGTAGGCGATCCATTGACCTTCAGACTGGAGGCTCAAGATGGGTGAGCGATGCGAATTATGACAACAACTTGACTTCGATGGACTCTCCAAATAAACCACATTATTCTTCCAGGTACAACTATGTAACTGACATATTTGCGACCAACGTCATCGCGAGAGATCCGTATTCAGGCAGGAGTGTGCAACTCATCGACAGATACGGGTAAAGCTCGGTTGATAAGTAGACCTTAAATAAATTTGTATTAATTTTATTAAAAAAAAAAAAATTATTATAATTTTCAATCGTACAGTTGTCCTGTGGATAACTACGTGTTTCCGGGTCTGGATCGCCTCCGAGACGGCGACAGTCTTGAGGCCCGGTTCAATGCCTTCAAAATTCCGGAATCAAATTTCCTCGTTTTCGAAGCAACGGTGCGATCGTGCCGCGACGGTTGCCAGCCTGCCTACTGTTCGGGCAGTGCCGGAAGAAGCGAGCCGTCTTTCGGCAAACGAAGAAGAAGGGCAATTCCAGATAACGAAACCCTCGCCGTCGAGGATGTCCAGCAGGACGTGCAGTCTCCGGTCGTGTCTTCGTTAAACACCAAGAATGATACGAACGGGATAGAAAATGAGATGCAGGAGGCTCCGGAGGGCGACGAAGAACGCGTCAGAGAGATGATTGAGGTACGGTTGAAAGCTGATGGAATTTATAAAAGAATTGTGTGTTTTTTTTAATCTTTCATCTTGCTATCTATTATTTGTATATTAATTCTGGATCATCGACGCTTTTCAGGTATTGGACTCGAGGATGGAAATGTACGAGGAGAATCTTATCGAAAAACGCGTTGCAATTCTCGAGCAAATTTGCATAACACCGAACGAATACTATGGTTTAGTTACGGCGGTAGTCGGACTTGTGGTACTTCTGTCGTCGGTGGTCATGCTCTCGCTGTTGATATACAGGTATATTTTTATTCTATTTATATTTGTTCCTTTGGTTTCCCTAGCAGGTTGCACGACTGTCGATATTTTTTTAATCGACCGTCATTTCGACCCAACAAATGATAATCGTGGAGGTGCACTTTTTCGAATGTTCAAAAGCAGAAAGAACTACTAAGAACCCTCAACACTCACAGGACTCACAAGTCCGAAGGACGATTCAACGGTCGTTTTGTCGGTCAAAAATAAAAAAAAAACTATCAGACTATTTTGGAATTACGGATCCTGTATTGACTATTGAGGGTTCTTGGTCATTTTCATGGTCGAGTACGAAACTTAAATAAAACTTATGTTTTGTTTACAGAAAATACGGATACTCGGTGATGAGAAAGAATCGCAATGCCGACGACAAACTGATGGTTAATCACAGCAGTCCGGTGTCCGGCACTTGCAGCACCCGAGCGAATAATTTTTCATTTATGCGAACGGCTCTACAGAAACCCTTCGAAACCTCGTGAGTATTCGCGCCGGACAGTCAATCGCACATCGGCAGCGTCATCGTTAATGCAAAATTTATTCCAGTTGTCGTAGCCATGTGATCAATCATCGCGTGGCCTCGAACGTGGCATTGGAAGGAGCTGTTGGACTCACGGCCAACCGCAGAAGCGGGTTTGACCCTAGCGAACCGATTTACACCGATCCATCCCTCTTCGAAGTGGCTCGCTCCTCGCTCCACCAAGGCAACTCGCTTCGCAATGAAAATCTTCATCTCATATGAGCTCTCATAATTTAATTTTATTCTCCTGTCTCCATCTGTGTATATTGTATCGCGCGCTTTTGTCGCGCGTACTTTTAGACGCTTGAAAAAAAAAAAAAAAAAAAAAAAAAAAAAAAATGAAAAAATGCACACTTTTACACCGTTCGGAGATAGTATGTTAACAGTGCATTTTTGCATCTTTTTTATCGACTATACCTTGACCCCACTCTGATAAATTATTATAACAATTTCATGTATCGTTTAAGTAGCTGATTATGTGCTTTTAATAAAAAAAAATAAAACAATAAATAAAATAAATAATCCAATGTTAAAAGTGGCGTCACCGCGCCGATCGATCCAAGCTCCGTGCGGTATCCACGAGGCGAGTCGGTAAGGCAGCGACGATGCTGCGACACTATAATCGAGAATGACCGACGTTATTTACACACAGCGCACAGTAATTTCTGTATTTTTCTTATAGTGCACGTAATTATTCATTAAAATTGAGGGTATCCGGTGGGTCAGTGTATCGTCCTCGAGCGTCGAATAATCTAAAACCAAATACGGCTGTGCAAGTTACAGAAATGTCGTCGAACGAGGTTAAACATTGGTCGGCCCGATCTCGAAAAATTTAGGAACATCCCATATATTTACGCACGAAAATGATAAAAACTGTCCTAAAGTACGTCGGATTTATCCTCCTCGCGACCTTTGCGTTCGGCGATGGGGCGGAGTACACGTACGAAATAGACTGTAATAACTTGAGAATGGGTCAGTACGTTTGTCCTGATCCGGATTACGATCTGATAGACCCGAAGACGCAACAGCCGCGCGGCTGCACGAAAGAAAACAAAGCCAAAGGTTCGTTCAGATAGAATTCCGTAAAAAAAAAAAATGATCCACCGTCTTTGCAGTGTAACGACAATTCGATCAATCTTGTTGCAGTCGTCTGCCGAACAGCTGACGGTCTTATCTGCATAGAAACGAAAAACCACACTTTCAAGAAAGACATTCCATGCAAGTGGACGTGAGTGTCGGTAACATCGTTAAAAAAAAATTTATCTGACTGCATCTAAATTTCTTATTATTTGCAGCAATGGCTATTCCTTCGAGACGTCCGTCCTCCTGTCCATATTTCTCGGAATGTTCGGAGTGGATAGGTTTTACCTCGGATATCCAGCTATCGGCCTGCTGAAACTGAGTACCCTGGGTTTTCTCTTCCTCGGACAATTCTGCGACGTCATACTCATAGCCACGCAAATAGTCGGTCCGGCGGATGGCTCTCACTATGTCATGCCCTATTACGGAGCTGGGATAAACATCGTTACGAGTAACAATTTTACTTACAAAGTACCGCAGTCCGATTGGTGAGTTTCCCCCATCAACCGATACACTGACTGCCCATGTATCTTTGTTATGAATAAAGAAAAAAAAACGACTACTTTGGAACAAAGAAAAAACGTATGAATCGCTGGAGGTCGTGTTTTGACAAACATATCGTTTGTGACGTCGTTGACGATGCCGATTTACGTGAATACGTGCATACCTTTTATCGAGCACGTTCCCGATAATTCAACGAAAATACCATCGGCCCGCGGTCGGTCGTGTTCTCATTTAGAGACATAAACGCCAGTATAGTTCTCGCATCCCGGACCGACGACTGCGTATGCGATGGAGGCTCGTGCGAGACAATACAGCTCGATCAAGAGTATTTTTGCATTGCTGACGGTGAACTTTCTCGCTTTAAGTACGGCGGAGGTGAGTGGAGCGATATTTGCGTCCTTTTTCGCACGGCAAAATCGAGCGGTATAATCGAGGGCTTGTCGATTTATTTTCAGTATGTTCATCGACATCGGCACGGCATTCAATCAAAAACCTACGAGCATCCGAGGTTGGGCGACATTTCAATACGTTATTGTGCGTTCAACCAATACTTCGACGATCGAGAGGGACGTTGCATGATTATTCCGGGCGGCGGAATCGCGATCTCCATCGACGAGAGTACGACGTGCAGCACCGAAGCTCTTCGAGGTCATCCGCATCGTTCTCGGAATTATTATATCTGCCGAAAGAGCAATACGATCCTCGCCGAATGCGGGAGAGGCAAACGCTTTGAGAATCGTTTGAAACGCTGCACAATCGACGTGCGGCCGAGCATCGACGAGGAGGATTACGATTCGCACCATCATCCCTACGATCATCTGCATCTACCGGCTTGCACAAGATCGGGGCGATTTCCGGTTCCGCAAGACAATTGCACATCGTTCTATTCTTGCACGTCCAATGGATTTAGATTTTTCCGATCGATTCACAAGTGCCCGGCGTCAACGGGATTCGATCCGTTTGACGAAATTTGCACGACCGAGCGAGCATGCAATAATGACGAGCCAGGGTCGACGACCGCGGCGGATGGTCGAGCAGAAATATTTGGATCGACGATTGGTCTTATGGTTGCAACAGCAGCAGGACCAGCGCTTGACGAAGCTCCGTCGATTCACACGTCGAAGGAAAACTATTCGCTGAATAAATCGACGACGAGATTTACGACGATAACGGCCAGTCCGTTCCCATCAACAAGTGGATACGATGAAACGAAAATTTCTGTGAGCTTTGTACCGCCCGATACGTTTACGACGGAAAAAATTACAGCAGCGACCAGGCTTCCAGATTCAATCGACGAGGTTGTCGGCATTACTCGTGCTGCGAGACCGACAACTAAAGTATACGAGCATGAGGGAAAAACGAGCCCATTCATGTCCACGACGTACGTTCATTCGTTTGGTTTTTCGGAAGAGACAAATATTTCTGAACGGTCTCCAATCACGGTTGCAACGAATCAGATTATAGATACATCAACGGCAAACTCTGTACTATCGGACAACGAATCTACTGTAAACACTTCTGGTACAATCGACGGAATACTTTATAAAAAGCATTCCGATGATTATGTAACGTTGAGGAGCGACAATACAGCGAGGCAGGAAACGAAAAACGAGAGTTCCACCGATACAACAGTAACAATTTCGACAAATAATAAAAACGATGAATTCACGGTTGCAGCAAATGAGATTGTGAATACATCAACAGCAAACTCTGTACTCCCGAACCGCGAATCTACCGCAAATACTTCTGGTATCAATTCCGACCAAATTCGATCAATTTTGTACAAAAATAAAAACGATGAATTCACTGATCAAACTACCATTGATGATCTGCGAACAAGGGAACGGGTTGAGACTCGGACGAGTGAAGCAAAGGACTTTGGAATTGGATTACAAGTTTCCTACTCCACTGAATCAGCGATGGAAAATGTGTCGGAAAAATGGTTATTCGATAAAAATATTAAAGGCGCAACGTCGACGATCGCCGATGAAATACCGCGAAGAGAAATAACCGAACGAGAACTCGGTACTTCGCTACCGGTATTATTATCGGGTGCAACGAGCGATGCGACTACCCGCGATATTCAGTATAAGGCAGTTCAGTCGATAACAACTCCAAGCGGGATATCATCGATCGATCGATCATCGGCTTTCGCAGAGGGTACGGAAATAAAATCCACTCCAGAGAGAATTGCGCTCTACGATGCTGTAACTTTGACGACACCCGTCGATAGCTATGCATCGAGCGAAGTGTCTTGGAAAAGTTTGTCCAACGACGGGATCGACGGTACCAGTGTCAGCCCTGCTGTCGATTCAACGCGCATTACTCTTACTTCGCTGACACCTCGAAATAATGAAGCAACGAGTATCCAAGAATCGAATTGGGCGGCTGAAGAAGAATCGAAAATTACTGACCGTTATCACGACAGTTTTAGCTCGTTATCGACTGATAAACCAGATGACAAAAAATCAACAATACCTGGCACAGAATCGGCAATGAGTACTACAGCATATATGTCTGAAGTTACCGAGAAGTCCGATTCAACGCCCGTCACATTCACTTCCCTGAGACCTCAAACGACAACTGAAGAGGAATCCCAAATTGCTGACCGTTATCACGGCTCTTTTAGCTCATTTTTTACTGATACGCCAGAGAACGAGAAATCAACAGTGGCTGGCACGCAATTGGCAATGAGTACCACAGCATATATCTCTGAAGTAACCGAGAAGTTCGATTCAACGCCCGTCACAGTCACTTCGCTGAGACCACGAAGCAATGAAGCAACGAGTATTCAAGATTCGAATTGGACGGCCGAAGAAGAATCGAAAATTACCGACCGTTATCGCGACGGTTTTAGCTCGTTTTCGACTGATACACCAGATGACGAAGAATCAACAACACCTAGCACGGAATCGGCAATAAGTACTACAGCATATATGTCTGAAGTTACCGAGAAGTCCGATTCAACGCCCGTCACAGTCACTTCGCTGAGACCACGAAGCAATGAAGCAACGAGTATTCAAGATTCGAATGGGACAACTGAAGAGGAATCAAAAATTGCTGACCGCTATCACGCTTCTTTTAGCTCGTTTTCTACCGATACTCCAGATAACGAGAAATCAACAGTAGCTGGCACGCAATTGGCAATGAGTACCACAGCATATATCTCTGAAGTAACCGAGAAGTTCGATTCAACGCCTGGCACTTTCAATTCGCTCAGACCTCGAAACAATGAAGCAACGAGTATCCAAGAATCGAATTGGACGGCCGAAGAAGAATCGAAAATTACTGACCGTTATCACGATAGTTTTAGCTCGTTATCGACTGGTGCACCAGTTGACGAAAAATCAACAAAACCTGGCACGGAATCGGCAATAAGTACTACAGCATATATGTCTGAAGTTACCGAGAAATCCGATTCAACGCCCGTCACATTCACTTCGCTGAGACCTCGAAGCAATGAAGCAACGAGTATTCAAGATTCGAATGGGACAACTGAAGAGGAATCTAAAATTGCTGACCGCTATCACGGTTCTTTTCACTCGATTTCTACTGATACGCCCGATGACGAGAAATCAACAACAGACGGCGCGAAATCGACAATGACTACTATAGAGCCGACATATATCACTGAAGTAACTGAGAAGTTCGATTCAACTCCCGTTATTTTCTCTTTGCTGACACCTCAAAACACTGAAGCAACGATTACTACAGACCCGGAATATATCTCCGAAGTAACCGACAAGTTCGATACAACGACCGTTTCTCCCATTTCGCTGACAACTCAAAATAATGAAGCAACGACTGTCCAAGATTCAAATTGGACGACTGAAGAGGAATCTACAATCGCTGACCGTTATCACGGTACTTTTAGCTCGTTTTCCACTGATACGCCAGATGCCGAGAAATCAACATCACCTGGCACGGAATCGGCAATGAGCACTGCAGAGCCGGTCCATATCTCTGAAGTAACCGAGAAGGTTGGAACTCATTCGGGAATCGTATGGAAGAGTAGTTCGACTGATGATCAACTCACGTCTATTGAGCAGCACCAGAGTACCACCCGCGAAAATTCTTATCCATCATTTACCTACACGGACGTATCAGGCGCATCTCAGTTCGATATATCTCAGACTAGTGAAGATTCGGCTTTAGGGATGAACATTGCTGTTTCAACTACTTCCATTACACCTTCTGTATCTTCAGAGCTGAGCCAACTTGTAAATGGACAAGCCCAAGGCTCGTATATTACTTTGCCTCATACCTTCAGCTCATTGTCCACCGATACGCCCGATAACGAGAAATCATCAATACCTGACACTGAATCGGCAATGAGTACTGCAGTGCCGATACATGTCTCTGAAATAACCGAGAAGGCTGTAACTCATTCGAAAATTAGTTCCCCCGATGATCTATTTACGACTATTGAACAGCACCAAAGTACTACTCGCGAAAATTCGTATCCATCATTTACCTACACGGGCGGATCGGGCGCATCTCAGTTCGATATATCTCAGACTAGTGAAGATTCGGCTTTAGGGATGAACATTGCCGTTTCAACTACTTCCATTACCCCTTCTGTATCTTCAGAGCTGAGCCAACTTGTAGATGGACAAGGCTCGTATATTACTTCGCCTCATACCTTCAGCTCATTGTCCACCGATACGCCCGATAACGAGAAATCATCAATACCTGACACTGTATCGGCAATGAGTACTGCAGTGCCGATACAGATCTCTGAAATAACCGAGAAGGCTGTAACTCATTCGAAAATCCGTTCCCCCGATGATCTATTTACGACTATTGAACAGCACCAAAGTACCACTCGCGAAAATTCGTATCCATCATTTACCTACACGGACGCATCAGGCGCATCTCAGTTTGACATATCTCAGACTAGTGAAGATTCGGCTTTAGGGATGAACATTGCCGTTTCAACTACTTCCATTACACCTTCTGTATCTTCAGAGCTGAGCCAACTTGTAAATGGACAAGCCCAAGGCTCGTATATTACTTCGCCTCGTACCTTCAGCTCATTGTCCACCGATACGCCCGATAACGAGAAATCATCAATACCTGACACTGAATCGGCAATGAGTACTGCAGTGTCGATACAGATCTCTGAAATAACCGAGAAGGCTGTAACTCATTCGAAAATTAGTTCCCCCGATGATCTATTCACGACTATTGAACAGCACCAAAGTACCACCGGTGAAAATCCGTATCCAGCATTTACCTATACGAGCACATTAGGCGCATCTCAGTTCGATACAGCTGAAACTACTGGACATTCGGATCCAGAGATGAACGTTGCCGTTTCAACTACCTCCATTACACCTTTATCTTCAGAGCCGAGCCAACTTCAAGATGGACAAACGCAAGACTCGTATACATCGGCATCGAACAGTAGCGAATATTCAACCACCGTCGAGCCTTCGGCGGGCTTTACGAACTCGATATCGACGATAATGCCATCTTCTTCAGGTGGAGCGTAGAAGCTGCCACTCAAAGTGAAACTTACCGATTGTGTTTTTCGAACGTTGTTTCTCCAAGTTTCACCACTTTCTTGCAGAGAATAGAGAGAAATAAGGCGTATGTTGTAACCACCATAGAAACCGTTTAATAGTTTATCCGTTGCGTCACTCCGGTACCCCTCATTGTTTCTCAATTTCTTCTTGACTAACGAGATTAAAGTACACTCCCTTCTTCGCTATCAGCTCGGTATGAGTTCCCATCTGTGGGATGGAAACAGCGAAAAAAAAATCAACTTAATACCATTAACACTATTATAATAAAAATTACAAACCTCCACTATGGATCCGCGCTGCAAAACAACGATCATGTCCGCTCCCATAACTGTACTTAATCGGTGAGCAATAACTAAAACCGTTCGGCCACTCGTCGCACATTCCAAGGCTTTTTGAACGACTCGTTCACTTTCATAATCCAACGCACTAAACAACGTAACATAATAAAACATTTTTGTATTACCGGATGAGTATAATCGAGTGCATGCCTTGTTATTATTCGGTCTACGGTAGCGATTACCTTGTGGCTTCATCGAGTATTAAAATCGTTGGTCTCTTCAGCAGTGCTCGGGCTATTGCTACACGTTGTTTCTGACCTCCGGAAAGTTGAGTTCCTCGTTCGCCCACACGGGTTTCGTAACCTTGTGGAAATTGCGTAATAAAATCGTGCGCGTTGGCCTCCTTTGCAACTTGGATTACCTGAGTAACGAAGAGAATAAGAAAAATATTTCGTAGATAATAAAATAAAAGTATCGCTGGCTACGAATTAAAAGTCGAGACCTCTTCGTCGGTTGCTCCCTCCCGGGCGTATCTTATATTCTCCATTATACTCGTGGAAAAGAGTATCGGTTCCTGATCAATGTAGCCCAAAACGCGACCTCTGAGATCCCTGGAGTTGACCGATCGAATATCCGTGCCGTCAATCGTTATCGCACCACCGGTGACGTCGTACATTCTGCAATGAAATATCGTTGCCGTTATCGACTGAGCTATCCCGCTGCTAGTCGCTGTCTCGGAGTGAACAATCTCATCATACGACCTTTCCAATAACGCTGCAACGGTCGATTTTCCATTTCCACTGGAACCAACGATGCCGACAGTTTTTCCCGCGGGTATTCTCAGATTAAAATCATTCAGGACAGTTACATCGGGTCTAGTCGGATAATTGAATTTAACATTTTTGAATTCGATCTCTCCGACAAAGTCGTCGCTGCTCACATTTCGACCGCCTACCATCGTTGACGCAGGTGGCATGTCCAGATACTGGAAACGACAAGAGTAAAACCATATTATTATGCAGGCCAGAACTGGGCGAAAAACGGAAGGGGGAACCCTTCTCGATTTTTTAATGGATGTTTTTAGAAATTAATTCGCTCTAAATTTTACATCTTGGAAAGTTTAGATAGATAATCATATAATAATAGAAACAATATGTTATGCTACTCTTCGAGTATCCGTAATGCGAGCCTATACGGAAAAAGTACTCATACTTGGTACTCGAAATCGTAAAAAAGGACTTAAAGTACGAAAAAAGTACACCGTACTTTTTTCGTTAGTAACTTACTTCGAACACGCGAGAGCCCGCGCTCGTTCCTCTGACGTAAGTTCCGAACAGCAAAGACATTTGGGTGAGAGATCTCTGGATCGTTTGGGTAGCCATGAGGAACGCCATTAGATCTCCCGTGGACAATTGACCGCTGGACACCAAGTGCCCGCCGAGGTACAGGGTCGACAATAATATTCCGTTGAGGAAAAGATTCGTTCCCCCTTGGAAAACGCCGATCCCGAGGGCCAATCTCTCGTACAACGTACAGGCATTCTCGATCTCCTCGCCGAACGATTCGACTTCTCTCTCCTCGCTGGCAAACGCTCTTACCTATAACCATTAGTTATTAAAAAAAAAAGAAAAAAAAATTCAAAACACTTAGTCCGTTTTCGTTCTTCGAATCCTCGTGAATCCGTCTCGGCCTTACCGTTCGAATATTTTGAATCGCCTCTTGGCACACGGCGGTCGATTTCGACGATTGATTCTGCGCCTCCGACGACAATTTCCGCAAACTTCTTCCCAGCAGAGTACCGACGAATATTATACTCGGCATGCAAAGCACCATCACTCCGGTGAGCTGCGGCGATATTACGATCACGGATATAACGCAACCGACGATTTGCGTGAAACTCCTAAGTCCTTGCGACACAAGTATCTTGAATGAACTTTTCAATTCTTGAATGTCGCTTGTCAATCGGTTGACTATCTCGCCTGTTCGGTGTTTGTCGAAGAATTCGATGTCCTGCATCATGATCGATCGAAACAGATCCCGGCGTAATTGCGCGGCGACTCTCTCGCCGACGCACGAGAGGGTGTAGATATAGGCGAATGTAAAGAGAGCCTGCATACATCGTTTGATTATTACGCGGCTCGCCTATAGGCGACTTTAAGGATGTATCTGTGGGATGGTCTTTACATACTTGAAATACATACATGCGAGCCAACTTGAACGCTGGTTCAGCAAGCTGCTGGAAGAGGCTGGTCAAAAACTCATTGCCATTAAGGCTGCTCTTCTCCTCGTTTCTCACTCTGGTTATCACAGTAATAACTTGTCCCACGCACTGCGGTATCCAGATATTCAATATCGCGACGACGAACGCGCTCTGCAGATAAAACAGATTTAGGACAAAAATTTACTGCGTTCCCACCACACGAACCAAGTTTTACACACGTGTGCGCACACTGGTATGAATTAAGCTTGTTAAAAAGAGCTTGCCCGTAAATAGAATAAATAAATAAATAAATAAATACATAAATATATATATATACAGTAATGTATAACTTTTGGGCATTATTTTGCATTAGTCTGGACTCACCGTGAGAGCTATCAAGAATAAGCAAATATGCGGCAGTAGATATCTCGCCAGGCGATACCATTCCAAATGAGCCTCGGCTTTCTCATTTTCGATCAGACTTAGGGGAACGTTTTCGGAGCTGCAGAAAACTGTACGAGGATAGAAGCGTAAAGCACAAGCGCTCGATAGACCGAAACCAGCTAGACTCAATCTTGAGATCAACGCTGGACGTGTTTTCCATCTCTTTGCTTTTTTCAAGTTAAACCCTCGCAGCCCTCTTTTGACACTCTCCAGCAACGTATTCTTTGCCTCCAATACATTTCTACAACAATGATGTCTGCAAAAAAAAAACACGATTTAACCTCAAATTAATATTAATTCGATTTATATTGTCAGTCGATTGTAATACATTATTCAATACCTCGTTATTTGTACTATCGGTATGGAACATCGCGATACTTGGATAAAATACAGCAGTGACATTGCTGGTCCTTTGGTAATAATTTCTTTGGATTTGGGCCCGCTTCTGCTGCTACTATCGTACAGGAACCATCACGACTGGACGTTAGAGTTTGCTCAAGCGGACAAGGGGTAAAGTCTGATCGACCGGAATGATCTTTCCCTCGAACTCCGCAGCAGGAATAACACAACAATTAATTACTTCTTCTTTATCTTCCTGTTCGCCTTCCGGTGCTTTCCGGCCAAACACCCGACGGCGCCCAACTTGTTATACCTAAATTGCATTAAGTTTTTAAAGTATTCAACTAGCGGCATCGAGACGCTTTGGATGTACTGTAATTACTTGAGAGTGTTAATCGCAAAAAAATCTATATTTTTCGGCAAATCAAAGTCCAAAAACAAAGACATTGCAATATTGGCAAAATCCGCTCGTTTTGATATTCAAGTTCGTCACGAACAGTTTTCAGCTTTATATAGTGTCGTGTAACTATTGGTCAAAGAATAAACAAAACTACAACAACATCATTCGATTATATCGTTACATTTCGTAACGTGGATTTTTATTTCTCAACACGTTTCATTATCAATTTATTCGACAGTACAATCCATTAATTAATCAACGATTATGTAACAGTAAAATTTGTCAGTGGTCACAGTAGATGGCGTTCTAGCATCCGAGCGGTGAGCTCGGTTATTTAAAAAATCTTTCTGTTTGTTTCATTTTTTTCAAAACGATGCAGCAAAACAATTCCTCCCGTTAAATGTCAAATATAAGCTGCGAATGATTAGCTTATCGACGATAAATTTTAGAGTCTAAAGGCTGCCGGGTGAACGACGACGTTCTCGAAGGAAGTATAGTTTATCTTGACCTTGCGAAACGGCTCGATGGTCACAGCAGCGTGCATTATTTTCCTTGGCAGAAATTTTAATGTCAAATGCACGATCGCAGAAAGTATGTATATTTGAGATTTAATGAGAATATTGTAAGAGTTACGGTTAACCGGTTCGATGAATGTAACAGGCGGTTTTGGCTACCTCCGTAGTAAGTCGAGGAAGGAGAGAAACATTTGGCTGGGCTGGGAGCGACGCCACCGCGTACTAGGAACTGTATTATTGATCAATAAGAGAAGCTGCCATGGGCGATCCGTGCCGGCGGAGGCAGCTGTTGTTACCCCTGTATTTTTACACCCCGGTTCTGTCGCACGTAAACGCGAGGTAGAAAAACACGAAAGCCCCACTGCAAGTTGTCCCACCCTCTATGTTTATACTCAATGAAAGATACAACGCCGCGCCCCGACCGTAAAGACAGACCGCTGCGACGTACGAGGTTTTCGAGTCAGGAAAAACGACGCGAGTCGAATATCCGCGATCGAGAGAAGCCCGGGGTTCGCAGTGCAATACACGACCGAGTGTTAGCTACGTTAAAGCTGATGTGCCGGTGTTGATGTTTCGAGATTTCCGGCGTCGGAAACGACGAGGTCGACGGAGACGTCGGCGGGGGCAACAATATCAGCAACAGCAGCGGCAACTATTACGAGAGGAGTGTGTGCTTCGTATCTGGAGGGTTCGCGATACAAGTTTCGCCACTTGACATTTCCGATGCAGACCTTACGCAAAAAGAATAGTCCATGCAAGTGTGAGTATTGTCACGGTGACCGCTCGGCTATAAGTTTTTACATAGTTACACCCGCTATATGACTACACCTGCTACACATACTATACAGTCTTCTGAAAGATTGAGTAACTGCAGTAAATATGCTACCCGTCCATCGGGTCCTTGTATTGCCTCGATCAGCGTTATAGCTAATAATCGGATTAGACGCACGCGAGACACCTTATCGATGTAGTTTCTATAAGAACAGAGAATACATTTCCAGCATGCGCGACGTTGGTCTCGCATGCCGTTCGATGCAATCTAAAGGTATCGCACAATTAGCAAGCCGCTTGTTTGATATTCGGCGCCTACTGTAAAATAGCATTCTCCTCAGACAGCGGCCCGCTCCACTCCCATGAACAGGTTCACGCTGCCATAGCCTCGTTCTACGCGGTACGTCAACCCCCCGTCAGATGACAGCACTCGACGCTTCCCCGGGCAACTTACACACTCTACCGTGCCTCTGTTTTCTTTAAGCGATCGATTAGATTCCTGGTTTACCGTCGTTGTAAAATGACGTTTACGTCTGGTCAAGCGTTCAGCGTATAACCTGTTCCAGCGGCTGCACTTTTTTTTTTGCAAACACAGCAAACCGAAATAATTCTCACATACAGTTAACGAAAGGCTCACATACAGTTACGCCCGCATTGTTTAGTCCACTCTACAGGTATGCCTGTTCGGTTTTTCCTGACGGATAGCATCGATCTCGAAAGTTTCTAAGCTCCTTCGATATCTTTTTTTGGCACTGATGGCATCAGTGTAACTCGCACACTCGACAATGTTTTGCGAACGCCAAACAATGAAAATAATACCAACCTGTGAATACACTGTTGATAAGCCAGTGTGCAGACACAGATGCGCTTTGAGGACGCGACGGCTGCGATTAATCGACTGGGACAAACACAATTATTAGTGAAACGAGCTGCTTCTGTATAATCGAGTAGGGTCTATGATAAGCACACCAGCCAGTTTCAATTCCAAACTGTTTTCCGTGGTATTTGAGCCCGATCGGTTCTTTTCCTCCGCAAATCCATATTTATTGCCTGCCCTATGGCACAATGTTAATTCTCGGAGAATTTCACGATCCTACTAATGGCTCTGTTTGCACAGATGATTCCGCCCGGTTCGTCGTATACATAATCCCAATAAATTGCCTTTTGTGTGCCTTTTGTCCAGGCCCGACCCAAAATTGATCTTTCTTTACGATTGCTGCTCCGACCGTCCGCTAAGCTCGTCGAATATCGCCGCGAGGGCGTATCTGTATAGTCATAGATGACACGTCCTTTTGGCGTTGAACCAACGATATAATACATATATATAATGTGTACAGAGACAAATATATAGATCGTCGAGATTCTCCCGCGGTTGCAATGAATAGTTTTACACTTCCTACCGATAAGGAATATCGACGAAGCGGTGTGATAGGGTATTATTAATGCCAAACTAAATCATTTCAGACAAACGGTAACTCGGCAGCATAAACATCAAGTATATTGTCCTTATATACTATCGATCATGCTCCAAGGTTGTTTTGAACCGAATTTATCTTGAAATTGGAAATTTCATTTTTTACCGGAAGTGACGTATTTCTGGTATGACGTCACTTCCGGTAAAAAAAAGGTGAGATTTTCAAAACGGAAGTAACGTTTCCCTTAGACTACGTCGGCGGTGTTGTGAAAAAGATAAGTTTCATGAAAGGCTCCATGCACGCATCAAGCCTGCGTACCTCGTTGATTTTCAAGTGTCGACAGTTGGCGTTGGCCACTCGAGAGAGCACAAGTACGCGATCCGACGAACGTGAATAAGACTCGGCTAACGCAGGTCATTAATGCCGAGAGACTCGATCGTTTAAAGCACACACCCGCCCTCAGCTGTTGTTAAAAAAAAAAAGAGAGAAAATGTCGAGACGTTTAAAATACAACCGAGTTCCTCTCCCACGCATGTCCAGCCGAGATCCCATTGGACGGCTCGATAATCGATAATATGTTGAACAACGCCGGAACATTTACGATCCTCTCTTACATTAAATTACTCATGTAGACCCAACGAAGCGTCGGATTTAACCGGAGAGGGAAAACAATTGATGATTTTATAAAACACTTGTTCACCGCCCATTGGGATTATCGATGCGGGGATAATTCGCCATAGGTATCGGCCGATGGTATCAGCCTCGACCGAGTTATGTATATCGAGTTGAGGAGCAACCGAGAACGGGACGAACCGACGAATCATTTAATTGTCCGAGCCACAGCCCCCTGCATCAACGACAAATTCAATCGTAGCGCTAAGGGGGGTCTCCAAGCAATTCTCGATAGCCGCGCGGTGGATTTAGCCTCGCGGGTGAGGACCCCGTGCAGCGATGAAAATAAATCCCGGCGCCCCCCTCCCCCCCTTCTAGCTTGTTATGGCCCCGGCTGTTGTTGGGACTGCTGCCGCTCGCTTGCCTACTATATTAGAATATGTATATACACATATATGGTGGATCTCGCGAAAAAAAGATTGTTCTCATTCTTACTACTCAATCCAGAACTTAAAGTTGGTGTAACAATATAGTTATGTCACAGGGAATACACTGCTTTTCCTACTTCTATTTCTTTTCCTTTATCTTTAATTCTTATTTAATCTACCTAATTAATCCTATTACTATCTATATTCGCCAACAGTGCGTGACGTTTAACCGCTTACATATATAATAATAATAATAATAATAATAATAATAATAATAATAATAATAATAATAATAATAATAATAATAATAATAATAATAATAATAATAATAATAATAATAATAATAATAATAATAATAATAATAATAATAATAATAATA
Source organism: Stenichneumon culpator (assembly GCA_964017025.1). Classification (NCBI taxonomy): domain Eukaryota; kingdom Metazoa; phylum Arthropoda; class Insecta; order Hymenoptera; family Ichneumonidae; genus Stenichneumon; species Stenichneumon culpator. The sequence continues at coordinate 12,569,599 of OZ024780.1, read as the reverse complement.
ATAATAATAATAATAATAATAATAATAATAATAATAATGATAATAATAATCATAATCATAATCATAATAATATGCCTTTATATAAATGTGCAAGAAGGGTGCGTGAATGCCAGGAATATATTTTGTTTTTCAGTCAAGAAAGAGCCAACCCGATTTCTCGGGGAAGGCGTCTCCTTCAAGGCGAAGCTGATAGGCATCCTGGAAGTGTCGGAGGCTCGCGGCGACCGAATGTGCCAAGCCGCTCTCGCCGACCTCAAGATGGCTATCCGGGCGGCCGGCGAGCACAAACAACGAATAGCCGTACAAGTTAGCATCGATGGACTCCGCTTGCGGGACGAGAAGACCGGGGTGTGCTATTTTCGGTTGTTTGTTTTTTTTTTTTTATTTATTTATTTCGTAATTCACGTATAGAGAGGCACATTAAAGGAAAATTTGATTTTTTTTTCCAGGAGTGCCTCTATCATCATCCAGTCCATAAAATATCCTTCATAGCTCAGGACATGAGCGACTCGAGGGCTTTCGGCTACATATTCGGTTCGCCCGACACCGGACATCGTTTCTTCGGAATCAAGACCGACAAGGCAGCGAATCAAGTGAGATTTCGATGTTTCGATGTTTTTCGCGCATGCGCGTTGCCAACCGATCAGACGCAGTAGCGAAGCGGAAGACGATTGCAAAATTGCATCGGCGCTATTCACCGAGAAGCCTCTAGATCTAATATCTAGCAATCTAATATCAGTCGTTATAAATTCGAGGCAGCGATAGCTCTTACAGCGTGTCTCGAGGGTCGTACGCAAATAATTGTATTACATCGCCGGTTTGTCGGGGTTACAAAACGATCCCGTTTACGCCTCGCTCGCCCAATCACTCTCGCATCGCTGCCGACACTCGCCGGCTCGCCGGGGGATCGAGCGGCTGTTTCACTGGCTCTTTCTGACTATCGCCAATGAACTTTTCTTTTTTTTTTTGTCATTCAAAAATTGAAAAAAGGCAAAGAATGAACGAAAATGAATCTGTTGTTCTGAAACAGGTGGTGATCGCGATGAGGGATCTCTTTCAAGTGGTTTTCGAGCTTAAGAAGAAAGAAATCGAACTGACCAAGCAGAATATCGAGCAGAGTGCCAAGTTCCACATAAGCGGAATTTTCGTGGAGCCGGCGCCAGACACGAAGGTCAGTTCGGAGGTCGAATCGTAGGTACACTGAGAGAAGGATCTAGTAAATATGACTATTACGCTTGAGAGATATTACCATAACACATAGTAGTGCGGACCTGGGGCGCTAGCTGTGACAGGAAGTACCGGATTTATAAGAATTTATCGTAGATATTGTGGTAAAAATTCTTGGAAAAATCTGGGACTTTCTGTCATAGGTGGCGCCCTAATTGTGTACTACCATGAGCTATGGTAATTTTTCTCAGATGGCCGGTAGTTTTTACTATATCTTTCTCTCAGTGTATTGAAACAAAAATAAAATTGTATCAACGCGTCGATAATCGAAATGTACGATATCGTTGGCTGTGGCCAGGGTGCGGCCGGTACCGAGAGCTGTCTACAGCGTATCCGAACGGCGAGTCTCGAGGCTGACAAGATCTCCAGCAGCAGCGGTGTCAGCGAGAAGAAGAACGAGTCGCAGACCGGTGTTATAGCGAACCTTCTGGATCTACAGTTCGAGCTAAATTCCATACAGCAGGGTATTCATCAGCTGGACGAGATTACACCGGAGAATCCGAGACCACCCTCCGAGGATCCGTTCGAGAGCGATCCGTTCGGCGATTCGTTCGCAAACATGAAAGTACGAATGAAACATTCGGCCTGTTATAGATTCACGGCGCATGCGCACTCGGTACATTTTAATGGGTGTCGGCGTTGATCGTTGTTTAAGGTGACGTCGAGCGTTCAGCCGATTTTACCGCCCCCGCCGTCGTCCTCGAAGAGGGGCCACCTGGAACGGCAACCGACGCTACCGGCAACGGTGTCGTCGCTCACATCGAGCCCCGCGACCCATCCGTCATTGTCGAGCAAAACTCCGCCGCCTCAGGAGACCGTAAAGTGGCTGGAGAACGATAGCGAGAAGCGTTTCAGCGACGGTGAGATCGCCAGTTTGACAAATAATAATAGTGGCAGTGCCGACGAGGAACGAGAGAACGTAAGTGTCTGAGGAAAATCGCCCTGGCAGCTTCACTAACCGTAAAAAATAATCGAAAAATTACGGTAATTACAGGTCACTTTTTATTATTGTCAAAGCAATCGCAAAAATATCCATATTTCAACTTCTGCTCATGCGTGCGCGAGAACCCACGCTGCCTGTGCTTTCGAAGGGTCGTTTTTTCCTTTGATAAACCGAAAAAATAACCGCAGCAGTAAGCGCGCATGGCCAAATGTTGAAACAGATAGATAGCCTCCTACCCATATAGCACGAAATATTTTGAAATATTTTCAATCTTTCAAAAAAAAAATTATTGAAACCTTTCAAAAATATTTCCGTGCTATGTTGGTAAAAAAATACCGTGCATCTATATAGAACGAACAGAACAATATGAGGCAACATTAGCATAATGAGACAATAATAGAGAATAAAATTATTAGAAAATAATATCAATAATACTATGAGGTAAGAGTAAGTAACAATAAACGGTTATTTTTTCGGTTATTTCTACGGCGTAAAAAGTGACTCAGAACTACCGTAATTATTTCGGTTTTTCTACGGTTTTTTTTTTTTTTTACAATGGCTACTCAAGTTGCTGGGGCGTCTTCAAACTCGCAGGACTGTATATTATATAATGAATTATTATTGCCTCGCCCGACTAGGGATCAACGAGTGTCGGATTGAGTCAACGAAGGAGTCCTCAGATAGATGTCTTCACGGAATTGGATCCTTTAGGCACGGGTTTGAGCAAGCCGTACATAGACAAGAAGGACTTCTTCCAGCACCTCAAGAATCCTCCGAAGAAGGTCTTGAAAGACCTCGTTACGACAAACTCCGGTGAGACCTTCCCAACTAATTTTGACCTTACACTGGATCCCCTCGATCCGATTAGAATACGCGACGACGTAGGACAAAAGTCAGGAAAAAGTTTCGAGGACGGTGACTTCGCGAATTTCGAAACATTCGAGACCGAGAGCGAGCGTTTGTCCGACGCGACCGTCTCGTCGCCCCAGCTGCCGCAGCACGCCGCTACCGAAAGTTTGGATTCCCGTCAGTCGAGCAACAGATCGAGTCAGCGAACGATCAATCATCAGCCGCTCTCGGTCTCTCTTCCGCCGGAGGATTCCCCGGTGCATCACAAGTCGTGCGGCATGAGCAGCGCGACCACTTCCGGTTCCACGAACGCCTCGGTCATCACCCGAATAGACAAGGATCCCGGGGACTCCATCCAGACCCTCATGAGATTACCAAGCCCAAAGAAATACCAGTCGATGAAGAGAAGAGAGCACGAAATGGAGTTGGCCGGGGCCGGATGGAGGCGGGAATCCATCGACAAACCTTTCCCGGTCGACTTCTCGAAGAGCACCGAATCCTGTTCGTCCGAGGCCAACTCGAGGCTCTCGAGTTCGAGTGCCGAGCTAGATATAGTGCCAGAGCCTCCGCCGCGCGGCACCACCGGCATTCTCATTAATCCGCCGCCATTGCCGCCGAAGAAACAGGCCGTTCGGGGTGGGAGCGTTAAACCCCCGCCAAGGCCGCCCTACACCGACAGTCAGTTGCATTATGATTTTATTGAAAGGGAGGAAACGAGCCCGTCACCGACACGGCGCGAGCACACGCAAAGCCCGGGTCAGATCGACACCACAAAATCGCGTTTCGACGATAACTTCAGTCCTTCTTCGTCGCGCACGAACGAGCCCCAGCGAAACGACGACAACGTCTCCAGATTCGACTCGATGATTCCAACGACTCTCTCGACACTCTTCCGTAATCCCTACATCGGCAACGTCTCCGGCGAGACCAAGAGAGTCCTCAACACAACGGCCACCACGTCACCCTCGTTCGCCACGACCGTCACAGCTAAACCCTCTCTCGACATCACCCTCAGCCAGCTCACTTCCTCGAATCTCGCCGAATTCGCAACGAGCCTCGACATGAGCGTTACCGAACTTACGAATCTCACTCTCCAACAGCTGACCGAGTGTCTCGCGAGATTGTCAGCGAAGGAAGTAAACGGTCCTTACGCTTCTCAACGGCAGGACACATCGTCAGCAGCGAATTCCGCCAAACTCGTCGAGACCTCTTTCGTATCGAGCGAACCGCTCTTCAAGGCCGATTTTGACAACGACGTTAAACACGTGGAGCAGAAACAAGAAGAGGTCTACGACAAGTACGCGGTATTCAGAGAGCTCGTGGAAATGGAGCAGATGAAGGAGGAGAGCGCGGCGAGTGAAATCGTCGATTCGGCAATGCCGAGTGCAGAATCGTCCGAGAAGTCGGTGTATTCGAGCGACGAGGCCAAAGGGAGGCTCTCGGGTATGTCCGACCTTCTGGCGACCTGCAACGCGACCGTCGAGCTTCCGCCTCTGAGTCAAAGCCAGCCTAAGCAAGAAACGAAGATCAGCGCCAGATCGGAAGATCGCGCGGAAACCCTCAAGGACGAACTCTCTGGCAATGTTCGGGAGGATAACAAAGTCGTCGGAAGGTTGCAGAACGAGAAGACGAAATCGTTCGAGAAAGTCGATGCGGAAAGATTCAAATTGCAGGACAACGTTGAACAACGAAGGGCAAAGATGACGAGAGACGAGAGCGTGGTCTTGGAGCAGGAAGTCGAAGTCCCAGCCGGTAGGGAGGACGACGAGGACGAGGCTGAAGAGGAGGACGAGGATGAGGTTGACGAGGAGATAGATTCGATATCGATCGCGAGAGACAGAAGCTCCAGCGAGGAGAAACCAACATCGACAACCTTGCCGATCGAGCAGCAAGCGTCCAAGAATCTTGCCGAGCAGGATCTGATGAAGCTTTTCTCGGAGTCGTCCTCGGAGACGGTTAGCCCGAGGAGAGCGACGGGTCAGGAGGCCAGAGGGACGGCGGACATCTTCGAGGAAATCCGGATGCTCAACAGCGCAGGAGGTCAGCCGGCAAGGAAGGAGGAAGGCAAGATCGCTGGGAGGTTGCAGAGAAAGGGTCAATCGGGTATTCTGGGTGAAGATGAAAAATCGAAACCTTCGGAGAAACCGGAAGCGGAGAGAGTGACTTTTCAGAGCAAGGTTCAGCACGCGAAGCCGAGGATGAGAACGGAGGATGGCCGAGGCGAGGAGGCTGCATCGGGTGATTACGAGGAAGAGGATGAAGCCGAGGAGGATGAGGAGGTAGACGCGTTGTCGATCGTCAGGGAGAGAAGTTCGAGCGAGGAGAAACCAACGGCTCAGCCGATCGCTTCGCCGATCGAGCAGCGAACAGCCAAGAATCTCGCGGAGCAAGATCTGATGAAGCTCTTCTCGGAATCGTCGTCCGAGGCGCTGAGTCCGAGGAAGACGACCGCGAGGCAGGAGGAGGAGGTGAGAGCGGCGACGACGGACATCTTCGAGGAGATAAGAATGCTGAACAGCGCCGGTCAGTCGACGACGAGCGGTCGTCGGAGCAAGGATTCTCTGCGTCCGTCGGCGACGAGCGGTTTCGAGGATGTCTTCTGTCCGTTCGTCGAGTCGCGTCAGGACGGCAAGGACGGCCAGGAGTCGCTGCCCGGAAGCGTCAAGGACGAGGGCAATTGGGCGAAGTTCGAGAACGTCGGGGTCTTCAATTCCGACAAGTCTTCGTACGACGACCCTGCCTCGGTGGGAGGGACTTCGCCGTGGTCCCCGGACGAGAAGGACTTCCAGGTGGAGGGCGGCGGGCGAAGGACGACGAGCAAGCAACAGCACAGACTGCACTCGGGCGAGAGCGACAACGAGTGGAAGGACGAGGAGGAGAGCGAGGAGGGCAACGGAAGAAGACAATTCCGCGACGAGGGTGGATTCTGGTACGGAAGGCATCAGCGGATGGAGCTGGGCGAGGAGAGTCCTTACTACGAGGACTCCAAGGACTGGCACTTCTGCGAGCGTGAGCGAGGCGGTCGGAAGTTCCGCGGTGGTCTCTGGTCGAAGCAGCCGAGCATCCACAGGATCCGCGACCCGTCGCCCTGGCACGAGGAAACGGCGAGCGGTCGCTGGCCGAGGGACGAGGAGGACCAGCACGGTCCGCAGAGAGGTCGATACTCCATGAGCAGAAAGCAACTCTCGGCCTCGTACAAGGACGACCTCGACGAGTCCTCGAAGGGCTACTGGAAGTGCCGGACCAAGCAGAGGGCCTGGAACGGCGACCGGGAGGGTTTCAGGAACCCGGGTCAGCAACCACCTGTTCAGCAGCCTGGACACTTCGGCGATCCGCTCTTCTACGAGGAGGACCGCGCCAAGAAGAGGATGATGCTCTGGAGCGGCGACGACGAGTGCGACCGGGACCGCTTCAGCAGCCAGGAGAGCATGGGCTACGAGGACGAGGAGCGGTGGTCCAGGAGGGAGTACGAGAGACGTCGGGGAGAGAAGTGGGAGGACGAGGCCGGCGGTTCGGGCGGTCGATTCTGGCCTAGAAGAGCTCCGGGTGACGCCGCGGATCTTCGGAGCGAATACGGAGGGGACCGTCCGGTCGCGGCTCCGCAGTCGCAGACGGCGCACGAGCTCTACAGGAAACAGCACTACTGCAGGGAGAGCAGGGATCCAAGGGAGCGATCGAGCGGGCACGATCTTTACTCGTCGGGAGTGACGGCCGGAGCTGGAGGGTGGATCGAGGACGAGTACTCTCTTCCCGATCGCGGGGACAACTCGCCGAGGTACCTGACGCGGAAGCGTCACTGGCCGAAGAGACCCAACAGCGCCAACGATGAGAGAAACATGGGCGAGCCGGTCTACGCGGATCCGAGAGTCAAGTACGGAATGTCCAGGTCCGAGTGTAGCGACAACGACTCGGAGCTCTACCATCGACCCTACAGATCGCGCAGTCGGGAGAGTTACTGGGGAAGCGATCAGGACTTCGAGAGCTGGACCGGAGTCGGGAGCGGCAGCGAGAGACTCTACTGGTCCGAGGGCCCGGACGCCAAGAGCGAGACTCTTCATCGTCGGAGGATCAACAGGCACAAATCTAACCGCGCCGCCCCGCAGAAGAGTCAGAGCTCACCCTTCGAGGACGACTTCGCCGAGACTCTCGATCGTGGCGAACCGACCTTCGACTCCTTCGTCCTCGACGCCTCGAGGGGCGTTCTGGCGAATATCGAAGGAAAACAACCGACCACGCCGAGGAACGTCAAGGAACATCTGAGGAAAGCCGATCCAAGGAGCGCTCGATACGCCAAACAGACCTCGAGCGGCGGAACTCGGAGCTCAGGCTACTTCGACAACGAGAGCGCAGCCGGCGAATCCTCGCCTGGCGAACGGCCCAGGCAACACTCCGATGGAAAACCCACACCCGACAATTTTCCCGCCGACCACCCCGGGAAAGCCTTGCCCGCCGGTGGCGAAGCCTTCGCTACCGACGAAGCCGCACCCAGGGACACCTTCTTCAACGGCGACCCCAGCCCCAGGTTCGACGACGACGACGCCTTCGCCTTCAAGTCCGAGATGGCCGACAGCGTTCCCGAAACAACCGCCGCCGCTCCCGTTTCCCTCAAGAACTCTAGACAAATAAAGTATGGCAATAACAAGGTCAAGGGCGATCACGATATCAAGAAATCCGAATCGGTCAATATCTTCGTCAGGGAGAGCGATCCGTTCGACGACGACGACTTTTTCAAGTGATCACGCGACCAACGTCTCGACCGATCGACGCATCGCCCAGGCGATTTCCCCGCTCGCGGCGACGCTGACCGCGCCTTAACCGCTTGCACAACCCCGAATTGTACACCGTTTTCCCGTTAGATTAGTGCCAGCGCATTTGTCATGCCGACTTTGTCAGATTCATTTTTGTCGCCTATCAGTTTCCGGACTGATGAAAAATATCGTTGAATCAACTGAAGATTCTGGCAGGGATTTCGAAATATTTAGTTGGTCGAAGAAAATATTTGAATGCCTGAAAAATATTTCGGCGAAAACATCAAAACAACTAAGCAATTTTTTAGCTGTACGAACAAAATATTTATTTCAACGTGCCTGCTCGAATTTTTAGTTGATTCAACTGTAGTTTTTTATCGGTGCGTTGGTCGCCGGAGTTTCTTAACGCTTGATCTCCAAACTAACCCCCCCCCCCCCCCTCGTCCCCCCCTTGACCATTGTCCTCTCGTCCCGGGCTCGTTACTATAACGCCATTTATACTTTCATCGATTCTAGTCAACATTGTCCCTATGATATATTAGTTTATCGTCGATTATATTTTTTAATATCTGTGATTAAATGTACCTATCTAGTATTTCGTTCGTCTACGCGACTGAGAAGAGCAAGAAGAAGAAAAAAAAAACCAAAAAAAAAAAATAATCATGACGCGCAAATTGTTGCGCGAGGATAATAAATATTCGAGATTTTTTAATACTTGATTAATCAATGGAGCATGCGAAGGTGACGTCACTGCAGTGTCGCGCATGCCTCAAGATAATAATTGTTTGTGGGAAACCGATGTGAAATTGCAGAGCGGTAATAAAAGGAACAAAAAAAAAAAAATGATACATCTCGTCGAGCACTTTGGGTTTTCCGTGGTTGTTTTGTCAATAATTTTCATCGTTTCTCTTTACCCGTTGACGTTTCCCTGTTGAGCGAGAGAATCGAGCCGATCGAGCGGCGAGCAGTGCGCGGTTTAAACTTTCAATAACAACCTAGATACGCGTATTACGAGCCTGAAAAACCCCGCGCGCCCCTCTCGCAACATTAAAACTCAAGTCTTCGAACTTGGGCTGGAGCGCAGGAGGCAGCCTTGATTTGGTCGTTGCACAATGGACAATAAAAGAGCATTAGATTGCCGGCTTTGTTGGAGGGTGGTGCTTGCCGGTGGTACTTGCCGGCGCTCTACGGCTCGTCACAATGCTCTGTGTGCGGGCCGCGTAGCTGCAGACCCCGCGTACTCGTCGACCGGCGTGCACGAGTGCTCGAAACACCTGGCAAACAAGGAAACAATGCATCCACCGCTCGCCGCGGCTTTCACTACTAACGACCAAAGTCGGGATTCCGCGAATTTCTACGCCCTACTACCATCCTAACGAATTATCATCGGCATTTACTGCTTCATCTTATACTTTAATCATAACTGACAAAATACTAATTCATATAGAGCGTTGATCGATGTGATCGAATGATTGGGGATTTAAATGAGGATGAGTCAAATCGCGGATGAAATATGCAAACTTCGGCGGTGGAAACAAATGCGGGAGAATATTTCATTCGGCCGATGAATTCTTTTTGTTTCTTCCTTTGTTTTTATTTCAAAAAATTGTATACTGGATTGGTCGATGTAATCGAATAATTAGGAAGTAAAATGATTCATTCCAGTCGAGGATGGAAGATCAATTCTTCAGCGGTTGAACCAACCGCGGAAGAATATCGCATCCGGATGATGAATCCTTTTTGATTCTTCTTTTCCGTTTTTCTCATTAAAAAAAAATTATGTAGTGCAGTAATCGATGTTGTTGAATAATTTAGGAACTAAAATGATTTTCATTGCGATTGAGAATGTAAGATGCAAGTTTCGGCGATGAGAATAACACCTGAAAAATATCGCATCCAGACAATGAATTCTTTTCGTTTCTTCTTTTCTTCATTTTTCATTTAAAAAAATAATAATACTACAGTGATCGATGTAATCGAATAATTAGGAACTAAAATGATTTTCATTGCTATCGAGAATGCAAGATCGAAGCTTCAGTGGTGGAAACAACCGCGGCAGAATAGCGCATCGAACCGATGTATTTTCTGTTTCTTCTTTTCTTTTTTTTTTTTCCACGGCGGAGCCCGAGGTCGATACGTACGACGGCTTGTGCGCGTAATGCGTGCGGAGTGCGAGTGGCAAACTAACCCGCATATACTCGTGGTCACTTGAATGTCGAAAGTACTTTTCTTTTTTCTTTCTCCTGCAGAAGAAAAAAAAGAGCCGTGTGCAATCAAGGGGTGGCAAAAGAGCGACAAAGGGGAGCCCGAGGGACAAGGGATGAGAGGATCAAGGAGCTCGCAGGCGGATTTGCAAATAAATGTGCACTCGGGTAACGCAACTACTCTGAAAGGCCACCGAGAAATGTTGATAATTTGGATTGAAAGCCCGAGTCCCGTTGTTTCGACGATTCGATATTTTATTTCTAAAGAATTTTTTAGAGCGTGAGTGTTAGCAGCGAGTGAGGGTTCGCCGGGCTATCGGGGCGCATCAAGTGCGCTGGTGAGTGCGCACTTATCAAAATGCGCACATGCCGTATATGCAGATCGAGACTGGATGGATGATATGCCGGCGCTCGGTTGGTGAAAATTAGTCTGGCAGGAATATATTTTTCGACCCCTATCGCTCACAGAAGCAGGTTTACACGCGTGTATAAATAGAATTCGATTAAAGGGCTCCTAAACGAAACACGCCGGGGATATTATCCCGCAATCACGAGCATTGTCCAATTTCTAACAGACAGTATTATAAGAAGCCGCGATCGGGCGCTTCATATTTATAAGTTGTATTTCTCGCGCGTCGACGCGTTTAGAGGTTTCCGGGCCTTTCTTAATTCATCCATTTCTGTCACTGGCTACGTTCGAGATAAATTCCAAATACATTTGAGACATCACACACTTTCTTTTACTCTCGTCCCTGTATTCTTCAATACGCACGTTTCCGTCACGGACTCCATTTCAGATATAATCCGGAAAACAATAAAATAGAGAGTCTCTGTAACGTTATTTACAAAATCTGATTTTTGCTACCGGAAGTGACGTCATATGGGAAACATGTCAATACCATTTTTCAACCGGAAGTGACGTTATATCGGAAATACGTCATTTCCGGCTGGAAAATCTTATTTTTTGACCGGAAGTGACTTATTTCCCGTACGACGTCACTTCCGGTAAAAAAATGAGACTTTCGAACCGGAAGTAAAATATTTTCAGTAGGAAAATGAGATTTTCTTACCGGATGCGACATGTTTCCGGTGTAACTTCACTCCCGATAAAAACATGAGATTTTCAAATCGGAAATGATATGCAATAGCTATCATTGCCTGGTATAAAGGCCCCGAGAGGGACTCAATCAGGGTGTGGGGTGCCCGCAGGAGGAAAGCAAAAAAAAAAAGGGAAAAATCTGTAAAATGCGACTACAGTATGCTGAATTGTCGAGTAATAGGCTGGCGGTTATAGCGACGGTTTATCAATATTCCACAAGCTTGGTAAAAAGTGTTGAGTGTTTACCGAGGTAGGAGCCGCTGAGGCTGGCGACCGAATTGGATAACGTGTCGCACTCACCGAGGCGGCATCGGTGGCAATGGCCGTGCGGCATCCACTCGCAACCGGATTTGCATCCCATTGAATTTCAAACAAGTGCATCGCCGACTCCCTTAACGCTATCTCCGTCGACTCGGCTATCGTTTCAAGTGTTACTCTCGTGACGAAAATGAAATTATTAATACAGAAGATTTTCGAGTCACCGTGGAATATTTTAATATTAAATTAATGGAGTCTGACATCGGGCGGCCCATCGGCGAATCGTTTGACCGATGAACTTTGAATAAAACGAAATTGTAGAGCCCGGGGAGAAACGTACTCGTCGTCACATCCCGAGTGGGCCTGAAAGCTGCGTCGCGTCAGCGATAAATCAACTATTATTGAAAAGTTGAAAATTACGTGATTCCTGGTTTATTTTATTTATTTTACCAGTACAGCCGCTCCCGGCCGGAAATAACATACATAATAATGCAGTAACACGTGCAGTTGCGTGCCATTTGACTATAGAATAGCGTTATCGATTTTAACACTTTTAGAATGGAGATCGGGACTATCAGAGCTGATGTTGCCAACCCCAGTCAGCAAAGCTGCGGTTCGATCATGCGCACAACTCCGAGCATCTCACTGTCCGATTATCTACGGCTAACCGCTCTATATAACAACATGACACGGGTATAGTCCTGTAACAGATTCAGAACAAGAATACCGCGTAGATGCGATGGAAGCGCGGCTATGGATATTCGGTGGATCGCGAGCGGTAAAGCCGAGCGCTGTCGTCGGAAGAAACTTGTTGGCAAAGTACATGTACCAAACGAAAATGTAGCGTACTAAAAACAGGAAATTATGCATCCAAGAAAAAACATTATAACGAAAAATACTAAAAACCACCATACAATGCAATTAATTAAAAACATCACAAAAAATACTAAAAACCACTACCCAATGCAACTAATTAAAAACAGCCGCCCTCCCTACAACATTATACCCAAAATGGACGCTAATGAGGTTTGCGTGAGAGTAAGAAGTAGGGAGAGTTGCAACTATATTCGACGCTACGTAGAACCACGCGAAGACGATGACGATGAAGATGAAAAAGAAGAAGTATAATTGCATTATACAATGCAATTAATAAAAAACATGTCAATCAACACTAAAAACCACTAAACAATACAATAAATTGAAAACACAACAAAAATTACAAAAAACTGCTACCCAATGCAACTAATTAAAAACAGCCGCCCTCCCTACAACATTATACCCGAAATGGACGCTAATGAGGTTTGCGTGAGAGTAAGAAGTGGGGAGAGTTGCGACTATATGCGACGTGGAAGAAGACGATGATGATGAAGATGAAAAAGAAGAAGAAGAAGAAGAAGAAGAAGAAGAAGAAGAAGAGTACGAAGAGAGGGATGAAGGCAGACGCAAAGTTAAGTGGGCACAACGCGGCATCTTGGAAAGGTGCAAAGCCGACAATATTCTTTGTAGCCTGCCTATAACCGCCTTGGGCCTTGTCGAGTGCCACTTGGCACTTCTTTGCTCGGCTTTCCCTTCCGTCCACGCTGGTTCTGCTGGTGCTGCAGCAGCCTTGCCTTGGTTCTTTCCACTCTGGCCCTAGCCTCTTTCACCCGCTGTCTTCGGTTCACCCTCTACTCGACGCGTCTCACTCTTCTCGGTCTCTTTGTCTCTTGCTCGGCTCACTCGGCTTTCGGCCTCCTTCTACGCCACCTCTCCCCCTCGGCCCCCGCCCCGGCGGCTCCTTTTCCTTCTCCTACGCTTTCCTCCGCATCCGCGATAACTCCCACCAACCCTCCTCGTCGGGCCTCTCTCTTTCCCACCGGGATATTTACCAACATCCAAGATGGCGGTATAATCTTCGGGGAGCGTTGAGCATTATAGGTTGCTGGCTGAGCCTCGTCGAGTATATAGCGAGAGAGCCCCGGCGCATTGAACGTGTAACGTCGACGTACGGATGCGGTTAAAGTCGACTACTGGTAACCCGACGCTTGTCCGCCATTTCGACCGTTTTCTCTTCGCCTCCTCTCGGAGCCGCTTTATTCGCGCTGTAATCCCGAGGGCTTCGCCCGCCGATGTCGAGACTCCGAAGCTCTGTTTGCCACCGAAGAGAAAATAAGACGGGCGCTCGTAACGTCTCGATTCCGGTATAAAGGTGCTCCGTTTGAGCCACCGAATGAGGGATCCGCGGAACAACCGCGCGAGCCGACTCGAGTGCGTCTATTGTGGCGGTGCGCTTATCGTTCCGAACCTTTCCATCGGAACTATATGCACAGATGCGGGAAACTGCGTACCGCGGCTTTGATATCTGTTTGATAGCTTTTCGTCGTTGCGATAACATTAGCTTCGAAGACGAACGAGAACGCGCATTGGAACCGGATGTCGAAGACATCGAGGAAAGAGGCTGCGTCGTCGCGAGCCGATTACAAATTTTCTAACGTTACATTCGGTCCTGATAAGGCCTTATCAGGACTACACAGTAAAAAAAAAGTTTGCACTTTTTACAACTTATTATCCTCAAAAGTTCACAATTTTTTATTTGCTAATTTTCGGATCGCTTCGTCCGGCTGCAGTTTTACAAATAAAAGTACAAACTAAAATTGTTGACGAAACGGGAAATAAAAGGACGGATTCGTATATTCGAAACTGAACAAACGAGTTTGTCACTTGTCTAACAAAATTATTTTTACGAAACTTCGTACTCCAATTTTGCGAAATTATTTTTTACTGTGTATCGGGGTTCGATGTAGAACTCGAAAATTTCTACTCGGGGAATCGTCCCTGAGCGAATAATTCCCCATCGGATCAACCAACCGGAAACTCGAACGGTACTGTATGACATTCTTTTTTTTTTTATTAAAAAAAATTTGCTGACATCGAGAACTCTGTGGAGCAACCGCGCGAGGTGACGAGAGTGCTTCTATCGTGTCGGTACGCTTATCGTTCCGAACGTTTCCAAAGAAACTATGTATACGCATGCGGAAAACTGCATCCCGCAGCTTTCATATCTATTTGATAGCTATTCATTGTTGCGATAACATTAGCTTCAAAGACGCTCGAGGAGAATGCAAAATGAGATCAGCGGACGTCAAAGACATCGGGGAAAGAAGCTGCTGAATCTGCGTCATCGGTAATCGTGTCTAAGCGAATAATCCCTCTCGGATAAACCAACCGGAAACTCAAACTATACTGCATGTAATTTTTTTTTTCTATAGAAAAATGGCTAAAATTGAGAACTATATCAGTAACAAAATTTGACGCCACAAGCTTATCTAAACTCAGCGCACGCATAACTCTATACATCATCACATAAGCCAAACAAAATATGACTAAAGCCGAGCGGTTTATAAAGCTCGAACTACAGCGTATAAAAATGTTCTGTTATAAAAAACATTGCTGAAATTGAGAACTATAACAGTAACAAAATTTGACGCCACAAGCTCATCTAAATTCAGCGTACGCATAATTCTGTACGTCGTCACATAACACAAAGAAAAGATGATTAAAGTCGAACGGCTGATGAAGCTCAAACTATACCGTACCAAAAAAATTGCTGACATTGAGAACTACATCAATAACAAAATTTGCCGCCACAAGCTTATCTAAATTCAGCGTACATATAACTCAATACAACCTCACACAACCCAAAGAAAAGATTACTAAAGACGAACGTTTGATAAATCTCAAACTACAGCGTATAAAAATTTTTGTTATAAAAAACATTGCTGAAATGGAGAACTATAACAGTAACAAAATTTGACGCCACAAGCTCATCTACATTCAGCGTACGCATAATTCTGTACGTCGTCACATAACACAAAGAAAAGATGATTAAAGTCGAACGTCTGATGAAGCTCAAACTATACCGTACCAAAAAAATTGCTGACATTGAGAACTACATCAATAACAAAATTTGCCGCCACAAGCTTATCTAAATTCAGCGTAAATATAACTCAATACATCGTCACACAACCCAAAGAAAAGATGACTAAAGCCGAACGTTTGATAAACCTCGTCATATCTGCAAAGGTAGACACACGCGGAGACGACAGTGCGACACACGACCCGAATGCCGAATGAAGACCGAAAGAATAAATTTTCCCGCAGCAATTGGCTCCAAACTCGTCGATACTTTTCTCCCGCCCCCTCCCGTACAATTATCCGAAAGAAGCGACGGAGGAGCCCGCGCGAGAAGGATAAAGATTATGAGAGCGATTAAAAAAAATTGGCCTCCCACTCCCTCCCGACCGGCGTCGCAAATCCGTGCGATCGGCGGTTTACGCGGCAGGCATTCCGGATGGTGGAACAGATACGAAAGAAGACTCGCAACGAGAGACAGGGAGACGGCCCGAGCGAGAGAGACAGGGACGGAGAGATTGCAGAGTAAGTGCAATAATACCGGATTATTTGCATCGCAAAGCCATGTGTACGGGTAAACATAATATTCGCTCTCCTCGCGAATGCCGAGTCTCTGAACCGATACGGACCCGAGAGAGCACCGCCAGATATACCGTGTACAATCTCGCGGTGTCTGTATATTCCACGGAGCGCGTCGACCCACACATCCGTAGAGTATATGAAGCGGAGCCTGGAAACGCAGCACACCTACTAGCCAGTTACGGTCCTCTCGTCACTCGAGGCACTCACACCGTTTCACTTGGATCCGCTATCTGCGGCTCTCTATATACATATATTATAGTGTATATATAGTGTACATATATATGTGTTATATATATATATATATAGGGTCAAATAGTGCGTCGGTTTCGAACCTCCTCCTCGTCCTCCTCCTCATCCTCCCACCACGCCCCTTTCTCTTTCCTCGTTGTCTGTTGTGCTCTGTACATACCACCTATATATACATATATGTATAGAGCCTATACAGGAGCGCTCCTCTCCCGCGGGCACATCAACATCCTCCTCTCTGCTGTGTGCAGCCCCGCCACGTAATACCGAATCTGTTTGAGCTGCCTTGCAGGGACGTTAAATTGTCATGCGTGTAATGCTCCGCGACCCGTGCCGCAATCCACAATGGCAGAAGACCATTCGAAATTAGAATGAATTTCCTATGTCGTCGACGAATATCCCTCCGACCTCCCACGATCGCCATCCGCGGCAGAGACAATTTTTTTTTACGCACGATAGGACTCTCATGCGTGTCAAGGTGTCGAGTTTCAGGGATCGCGATTTTTCGGAGGGCCTGGTCGGGGTCTGATCGGGTATGTAACGCCTGAGAATTTCGGTCTGAGTATACTGAGAAAAAAAAGATTGGTTGGACCAAGCAAAAGTCGCGTTGAGAAACGTTCAAAGCTCTTGCTTGTTTGGTACAAATAAAGCGTTGTTTCGTTAAAGGATTGTTTGCTTGAATTTATTCAAAATTGTCGATTGAATGAAACATCTTAGTCTCACCAACATAGAAATAGATCTTTGAACGAATGTAACCGCGCTTTTGCTTGATCCAACAATTTCTTTTTCCCAGCGTAGTCGACGCTCAGGACGAAGGTCAGAAACGAGCGGGGCTCTAGTCGAGGAGTTCGCTCGGGATCGATGATTTTCCATCGCGGAAGCTCGCCACAGCCCGTCGGAGGGCGATCGCTGCATCGCTGATGAATCATTCCCGTCCTCGTGATTAAATTGGCGTGAAAATGGGCTACGTTTACGAGACCCTCGCCGCGGAGAAGCGGATTGATGAAAATCTGCGATGCGTGCTCCGCGGTGGCGACGTCGCTTTGGTCCATTGTTCCCTCCGGGCGGGTGGTTGCGATTCGACAAATTAGATCCTTTCGTCGCCGCTTTAACGGGGCATTTATTGCACGTCGAGGAGCTCTCTCGCAAAGGAAGGCGCGACGTTCCACTCGAGAGGCCGACAAACCGAGATCGCTCTTGCCCGAGCAACAACGAGAGTCTCCGCGGCCAATCGAGCTACCCCAAACGAAAATGAATTAATTCCACGAAACAGAAGCAAAAAAGATCCAAGTAAAAGGAAAAGTTAAACGGCGAATGGTTTATCGCGCCGCGAGAGCGAGTCTCTCCGTCCATCGAATATGGGCGGGTGCATGACGGAGGGGGATCGGGCACGATGATGGTGACGGAATTCGCTTATCGGGGCCAACTCGGCTAGGTCTCGAGAATCCTCTCCTCTCCTCTCCCTCAAAGCAAAACCTCGCGCCTGGCGCTCCTCGCCGAGTGTAACAATTTTACCCTCTGGCGTTCGGTCGTTTGCGGGGTCCTCTCCTTTATCTATCCACTCCGCTATTTTGCAGACTCGGCGTGCGCGCAGTGAGCCACGCGCCGCGGTATCGGAGCCGAGCCGCGCGGCTCCCTCCGGGGGTGCGCGCCGCTCCGGTCGGGGGGTTCCCCGGCCATGCGCTCTTCGCCTCCCGGCGCCAGGCGAAACCCTCTTCCGGGGGGTTGAAAACGGGCGAACGGCTCCGGAGAGCGAGTTGGGAAAGAGAATCCCCGCCCAACGAGACCGCCCCCTCGACCGGAGAGCTTTCGAAATCAATTCGCGGGCACCCCGTGGCAGTCCTTGTCTCGCGTCACACACCGCACCGACAACGCTCTTTTTGCACTCTTATCGTTTCCCACGAGCCGCAAAGAGCACGCGAGTTGACCCGCGGTACTCGCCGCGCTCGCCCGGGCTCGCGTACTCCTGCTCGCCGTTTCGACTTCCGTCGCGCACGGACACACGCACCGGTCCACGTCGTCTTGGAAACTCGAGGTCGGGTTTGAGCGGGAAAGCCGGAAATAAAGAGAACCTCCCGATGGGACGACGATGGAACTTTCACGTGTCGACTTCGAGCCGAGGCTCTTCGGCTATTCGCTCGAGTACTCGTGTTCTTCGCTTTGACTAAAAGAACAAAACTAAACATCTTTTTTTCGGAGTGCCGGACCGTGAAATGTGACTGCGAGCCAAGATTCATCGCCTCTGCGGCTGCGAGGGACGGCGACGGCCAATTTTGTTTGTGAGGATAATAATTAAAAAATAAATAAATAAAAAAAAATTTATAACAATAAAAAAATAATGACAACAAGGCGATAATACGAAGATACCGTCGGTTAATCTTCGAGCGACGCGTGATGGATGCCTCTCCGCCGCCGCGAGAATGCACCGGTACGGTTCACGAGTCTTCCGCATCGGCTGGGGATTCTCGATTGGCCTTGAGGAGCGAGCGTAACAGATTCGACCGAGACAAGTTGGCAAATAAGTGTCGCTTTATCGACGACACGGGCGTACAAAATAGTGCAATCGCGAGTCACTAGTGTGCCCGATCCGACGTCGGCGTCGGATGCGCGCCGCTACGCCGAGCACCGGACCGACAGCCGAAACAGGGAGAACCAACGAGAGGAGGCGAAAGTGGAAAAAAACGAAAATTAAGGTCGGAAGGAAGAGAGGAACAGGAGCGAGGCGCGGTGTTCCGATCTCTCGTTATCGCAAACAAACTATTAGCGTAACGCGATAGCGTTGCCGAGAGATAGATTGCCGGCTGACGGGCGTCAGTTGCATCCGCGGCGACGGCGGCTCCGCAGCTTTTGTGCGACCGGGCCGTAGGAAAGAGGAGAGGAAGTTGATTGAAGATAAATAAATAATTTTAGAAAAGTTAGTTTTCCGTCGCGATCGGAAGATTTCCATAGCGACAGGCCGCGTCGTCCCCGTCGGCGAGCCGTCGGACATGAAGCCCGTGGAGATGCGCACGGTCCAAGGTAAGTCTCGTCGCTCTCGCCGATCGAGCCTCGAAGCGTCGAACGACGAGCACTGAAAAGGTGGCGTATCTCGAGAGCCACAGCGAAAAAGAAAAAGGTGGACTTCCGGTCGTCGTCGAGGCATCCGAGAGTGGCGTTTCCGTCAGTGATGCCCGTGACGCTCGCAATCGAGTTGCGTAAACTCGATAAATGTTCGATATTAAGCTAATGAAAATGGACGTAAACTCGATGATTATGTCAAATGCATCGTGTGACGGGTGTGCGGACAGTGACCGGGATTCGGACAGCAGCGGTATGATCGTCGATCCGGTGAGTCTCGAGAAGCAGGCGCTGATACCCCGGCCGATCGTGCCGATCGGCACGGACATGACGAGGAACCGGGCGAGGAGCATAAAGAAGAAGTACTCGATGATGTCGTCGTCGTCGACGTCGTCGTCGAACAGCAAGGGCGCCGGTGGTTCGCCGTCGTCGTCCTACTCATCGGGCGACAACAAGTTACCGGGCACTCACATAAAGCCGCCGTACTCGTACATCGCCCTGATAACGATGGCGATCCTCCAGTCGCCCCAGAAGAAGCTGACCCTGAGTGGCATCTGCGAATTCATAATGGCCAGGTTCCCGTACTATCACGACAAGTTTCCCGCCTGGCAGAACTCCATAAGGCACAATTTGTCGCTGAACGATTGCTTCATAAAGATACCGAGGGAGCCGGGTAATCCTGGCAAGGGAAACTACTGGACCCTCGATCCTCTCGCCGAGGACATGTTCGACAACGGTAGCTTCCTCAGGCGCCGCAAGAGATACAAGAGGCCGCCGCCGCACTACGTCATTCGTGATCGCGCATTAATGGCGACTTTCGCGTTGTGCGGCGGACCACCGGGATCCGGTGGTCTCGATCGGGGAAACTGCTCGTCGGCTTCCGGTCACTCGGCGGTCTCGGGTCTTCACTATCCGGCGGCGGCGGCCGCGGCCGCCGCGGCTTATCTGTCCCAGCAGGCACCGCCGGGTCTGCCACTTCTGGATTTTCCGCCATCGGCGTTGGAGGCCCTGAAGCTCGGGGGCTTTCTCGAACCACCGCCGCCGCTCTACAAACCGGTGCCGATCGCTGCACCCTCCCTGAGGCAGATGCACCATCACCATCAGCAGCAACATCAGCAGCAGCAGCAACAGCAGCAGCAGCATCATCATCAGCACCAGCAGCAGAATCACGGAGTGCCGGTGACGAGGATGGCACTTCCGCCCAGCAGAACTTCGACGGTTCTCGACAAGAAGCAGAGCTTCAGTATAGACGCCCTTATCGGCAAACAGGCCGGAAACACGGATCACACGATCGTCGGCGGATTGCTCGATCTCAGCCCGTCGGAACATCGCGAGATCAGGAGTCAAACGTCGGCCTTCTCTCCTCTGATATAATCCGCGCGGCGCTAACCTGGGAGACCATGCGTCTCTCCTCTGGAACCTGAATAAAGTTACGAAAAAGTCGTGAAATATTAACGAAAAACGAGGTGCAAAATACGTCTTGTCCCGTAGTACGAACGATGTATGAGATTATAATAGGATATACGGATGCTGTGCTTGTGCCAAAGCCGCCGTCGCCACTGCGATTTTCAAAGGACTCGAGTACCGTAAGCGCGGGGGTTGGGGTGGGTGGATTGGGGGGGGGGGGGCAAAGACAGCCTAGATTACGCGATTTTGATGTAGGTTCTCTCAGCGGAGGAGCATAGAGCAATAACAGCACTGTAAATACGGCAGCGACGATTTCGTCTGTGTGCATAGCACTTGATTTTACGGGGGGATGCTTTTTTTTATTCTTTGGCTTGTTAGCATTCTCCCTGGTGTTGAATAAAGCGCTCCGGCGGGCTGAGGGCGGCCGCTCGTGTACGAACCTTTTTATTGTTGTCTGAGCGCGTGCGAGCGTGCGCTGGAGCATATGAAGCGGGTCTATTTTCTCGGCTAGTCCGATCTAGTCCGGTCCGGTGTGCCCAGCATCCGCAGCATCCAGCAGTGTACATAAATAAAGAAAAAAGGATAAGGTAGAGAGACATTAGCGTTAACTAATATTTTACCGACCATAAATATATATATATATATATATATATATATATACCACATTAACAATATAGTGCATATATTATGTCTACATTAAAGATATGAAAGTAAATGGTATGAGCGTGTATAGGTAGATTTAATCGATCACCGAGAGAAAGACAGTACGCTTCGACCGAAGGTTTAAATTTAAACAAAACAACAAAAAAAACGGAAATTTTAAGAAAAAAATTATTAAATGCGCGAGAATATGTGTTGCAGGATATCAATGCGGATATCGGAGAGTCTTCGTTATTATTACATCCCGAATACACCGTGCACTTTTGTCTTAGTTAACCGTACTTTACTATATGTATAACGAAATGAAATATAAAAAATGAAAATCAGTGAAGAACGACAACAACAAAAATAAGGAACAAACTGCAAAGCCGAAAGAATTTGAATAAACGTTAGTCCTATGCTCTCATCCCGTCTATAGCGACATTACTCATCGGCATCGTATTAAAGAAATTCTGTGTCAAAACAATAGATTTATAACGTAACACGATAATAAATTGTACTTGTATGTATATTCAAAGTTCTCTGTGGTGTGTCCTGGTGGTCTGGTGTGCGCGTGTGTTGGTGCTTTCAGCAGCGTCGAGTAAATCCTGATCCCGATATCCTGTGATGGTCGGATATATTGATGAAGAGACAGTTAAACAACCGTGGCTGTGTGGAAGGCTTGGGAAGCATCGCCGAGCAGCCCTTTAGTAGCTATAGACCCGATTAGGTGGAAAATAAAAGGTAGTATTCGGAGCGGCGATTCAAAATGTTTCGGGACAATGCCAGCCAAGGCAACCCCCTCGCGAATGACGTATGTTTCACATATACATATATTAGGTATATTCATGTATATAGCGGTAAAATGTTCTATATCGCAAATATTTACATGAGAATTCATATATCGTATATATCTGCTAGATATATACCGGATATACCCAGATAGAAAAACGTGCCGTTAAACGGGTATCGTACCATTAGTACCGCCACCGTTCCGTCGCCGTGCCGTCATTTTTCTATCTGGGTAGAGAGATATATCCTGGATATATATCTCGGAAGATATATCCCGGATATATACCTCGGAAGATATATCCCGGATATATATCTCGGATGATATATCATGGAAGATATATCTCGGATGATATATCATGGAAGATATATCTCGGATGATATATCATGAGAGATATATCTCGGATGATATATCATGGAAGATATATCTCGGATGATATATCATGGAAGATATACCCTGGATATATATTTGGCAAGATATATCCTTGATAAATATCTGGCAAGATATATCCCTGATATATAGGGTAACCCGGGGCAAAACGGGGACGCTAAGCAATAAAACCTGCTACAATGATACTGAAAGTATAGATCCATTGTTTTTCACACCAAAATTGTATTGGCACCGGTTTTGAAAGGTTAAAAACAAAACACCATCTGGGGCAAAACGGGGTTCATGTCCCCATTTTGCCCCATGTCCCCGTTTTGCTCCGGTTTTCCCGTGGACCGGGACAAAACGGGGACGCTAAGCAAGAAAACCTGCTAAAACGATACCGAACGCATAGATCCATTGTATTTCGCACCAAAATTGTATTGGCACTGGTTTTCCAAGGATATTAAAAAAATCTGTCTGGGGCAAAACGGGGTACATGTCCCCATTTTGCCCCGGTACCCCGTTTTGCCCCGGTTTCCCCTATCTGGCAAGATATATCCTTGATAAATATCTGGCAAGATATATCCCTGATATATATCTGGCAAGATATATGCCCGATATATATGTATATTCCGTGAATATACATTTTTCCTTGTCCTCAATCGACCCAGAAATATCGCATGAAAACCGGGTGAAAATCGGACAGGCATATCGCGTAAAAACCAACTCCTCGTGAAGCAGCAATGCAAAGTCATTGTTTTTTTTGTTCTTTTAGATAAAATGTCTCTCGCCACCGTTCATGGAGTAGATTTTCATCGCTCTTTAATCCCCTCAACTCGGGGTGGATCTCTAAACGCGACGATACGGAGGCCACTCTTGTCACATAGGGTGACGATATTACATTCCTTGATCGTGATGCGGAGATAACAGCAGCCGTTGCTACACCGTCCCTATACTTTCTCTTTATATAGTTGTAGCGTACCGACATGAGCCGCTATACTATGGCGTTTAGCTATCGCCTCAAACTGCCCCTCCACTCCGCATTTTTTCGAGCTCAAGCACCCCTTCATATTTAACGCACCATTCATGCCGTGCACCGGCAGCTAATAGGTCGGTGACTCGTCCTTTGTTGGACAAAAATAATTCACCTCGGGTGCGATATTTGCTGCACCCCGAGTCGATACAGCACGAGGACGAGATGTAGACTTATCCAGTGGAGTTGCGACAATTTAAATTTAAAAAATTCTTCAAATCGGATCGAGGCAGACAAGCATCGCACTCTATGAGCGACCAACAAATCCCTCGACAGAGCGCATGCGCACAAAAACGCAGGACGTTTTCGAGCACTCCCACATCCCCGTTTATGACTTCTTTGACGACTAATCATGCTAACTTACCCTGTATCGACAAACAGTCTCGTACACTGAGAAAAAATAGATGGTTAAAGCGACTATAGTGACTTTCTACTAAGAAATATAATTCCCTAAGAGAACGTCTATATTTTATAGTCGGGACGATAACCACCAATGCACAGAGAAAAAAATTGGTTGGTTTAACCAAAAGTCGAGGTGACATACGTCCAAAGCTGTTATTTGTTTGGTACAAATAAAGCATTGTCTTGTTAAACGATTACTTGCTTCAATTTACTCCGAGTTTGTCAATTGAAACAAACATACTCGTCGTACCTATAAAATACACCTTGCAACGTATGTCACCGCGCATTTGCTTAATCCAACCAGTTCTTTTTCTCAGTATGATAATAGCAAATATAATCACAGTTTAACCAATTAAATATCTTTCAACAAGAATTATATGTATACACGTTTCCTATAGAAACTACTCCGTGCTGTGGAAACAACTATATTTTTTTCTCAGTGTAGTCTGCAATAACAATCGACTTGGTTCAAAAGCAGAATTTTACAAGGTGCCTCGCTTTCCCATAATACCGACTTCACGTCTTTCACGACGTTATTTGCGACCTTTTATTAGCATTATAGCGATGCAAAACAACCTTCCACCTTACAGGCTTCGAACTTCCAACTGCGATACGTCCTGTTTACCGTGAAACATTTTTTACTTGCAAAAAGTGATTTAAAAAATGTTTAAGAATAGAAAAGTGGGCTTATTGTTTAAATGGGATAACGGAGGGTGGAGGAGGAAGGGGAAGGATGCGAAGGGAAGCGGGAGGGCGCGCCGTCGCGAAACCGTCGACAAAGCGTACCGGTCGGCTCATCCTCCACCTAGTATATCGCGGTGGTGACAATACAAACCGAAACAAACACTCAGTGGCACGCGACCGGTCACGTGCCGTACCGGGGATATATTACATTCCGTGAGCACACTCACTTGACGAGTGAGCTATTAAAGGGGTGTGCGCGAGGCATGCCAGATTATAGCGGCGATACCGGGACCGGCCGATCGAGCGGGTGATCCTGTGTAATGCACGAATTCGAGCGACATCGAAAACTAATACGTACTAACGATCCTTTTTCGATCGTGCGTCCCGAAAGCCCCGGAGCAAGAAAGGCCACGCGGCTCCGTACCTAATATAGTGTTTAATTAATAACATCCGGGGCTGCGACCCCCGAATCGGGAATTTCGAGGACGATAACGACAGTTCCCAAATTTTCGACTTTCTTTCGCCTCTCTCATATCGCGGGTCGAGTCTCCCAAGAGCGAAACTGCAAAAATCGCGTCGACCATCGACTGCAGAAAGGAGATTCGCTATCCTTGATTTTTAGTGATTCGAAGTCGATCAGTAAATTCGAGTTTTGGCAACAATTTTTTTTTTACTGATATATCACTATATCAAACTCTTTTTTATCTATACAAATGTGGAATTTAATGGATTTTAGTCGAGGAAAAGTTTATACGATAAATGAAATACATTTTTTTTCTTATAAAAAAATTTCACGGAGAAACAAACCAGATGGACACAGCACGCGAACTCTCGTAGGTTAACGATAGTTCTCAAATTTTCGACTTTCTTTCAAGCTGCAAAGATCGTGTCGACCTTCGACCACGGAAAGGACTCTGGCAATCCTGAATTTTTCGAAGATCCGAAGTCGTTCAGTAAATTAGTATTTGAAATTAATTTTTTTTTTAACTATGAATGTGCAATTTAATTGATTTTGATTGCGGAAAGCCGTTTATACGACAGGATAGATTCGCTGAATAAAAAAATGTTCAAGAAATAAGAAACGCGACCGAAGCAGCACGAGAACTCGCCTACGTCAACGATAGTTCTAAAATTTTCGATTTTCTTTCGTCTCCCTTGCATCGGAGCTCGAGTCACTGGCCATTCTGAATTTTTAGCAATCCGAAGTCGTTCAAGGCAGAATGTTCATAATCGATATGTCGCCATATCAAACCCTTCTGTTATACAATAAAAAAGTGCAATTCAATTGATTTTAGTCGACGAAAAGAATACCTTTTATGCGCCAGGTATAGATTCATTATAAAAAAAAAATCCCACCGCAAAAAAAACGAGGCAAAAGTAGCACAGCGAGTGCAGACTTTCGTTTACCCAAGTACGCATTTTGTAATAACAAACGCCGCCGAGTCGGACGATAAATAATTACGACAATTGGAGTGCGGAGCGGAGAGCGCGACTCGGTCCGGAATAGCGATAGTTCTCGTGATTTTATGTACGTGTAGCCTGCAAAGTGACGGAGCTACCGTCAATTCGTGCGTTTCGTCGGCCATGTTTAAAGCGTGGGCGTGGCGGGAAAAGGTTACCCATGACGACCGTTATCCGTGGAGAAATATCGACCTGCGGGTTGGGACTGCGTCGCCTACAGGGTTGCTAGGGTTCTCTCTGTCCGGGAGGGAAAATGTTATCACTGCTTTGTGGCGGCTAAGATAGCAACTCCCTCCCGTCTTCCATCCTCGCCGTCCCTCCGGATCACTAAGACCGACTCTCCGTCTCTCCCTCCTCGCCGCGTCTCGCTCGCTCACCTCTTTTCAACCTTCCGGCGGTCCTCTTCACTCTTTTCTCCGCGCACACCCTTTTACTGCACACTGCCGAGCCGAACCGCCGTTCTTCCGCTACGGAACAGACGGTAGGTGTGTGCGTAGAGGTAGATAGGTCGGGTGAAGATCTTGTAGACGAGCGGAGCGTGCTACTGAGCTCCTCGGCATACGCCGAGGACAGCACGAGTAGTTGTACCGGAATCTCCAGAATGTGTGTGTACCAGGGATCATATTAGATTCTTGGACAAAGTTTTCGCATGGTCGAAGCAGAGCCAAGAATCGCCGTTCAACAGTGTTCTCTATAGCTTCGTTTTCGCTCACTCCACCCTCAACCACCCGCGCAGCCTCCGCCCACGCTCACCCCCCTTCCGGTGACCGGTATTTAACCGCTTTCTACTAAATTCTACGATAGTTCGCGTGAGATACCGGTTCGCCGAGTCTTCTGCGCTATGCGGAGATATGAATCGCACGTAGTTTGGTAATACTTCTAACCCGGGACATTTGTCATTGGACCGCACTTGGTTGGTTCTTTTTTCGTTTTCTTATGAAACTTAAAGGCACGGGGAGGGAATCGTCGGAAACCTGATGGAAATTTTAGGGATTTACTTTGGGCTTCGATAACGCCCTAACAGAGGCATTTTCGGGTCCTTGTCGGGAACTGATTTAATCGTTTTGATCGTTTTGATCGTCAGAATAACAACCATGATTGTCTCTGTAGAATTACCGATTACTCTTAGTCAAGCTGCTCGAGGACGATATTCGCCTCGAATCAAATTGCAGTATTCATACGTGATTCGAGAGCGATGCGAGCCGATCCAAGTCCACACTTGGTCGATTCTTCATGCGTTCTCTTATGAAACTTAAAGACATGAAAAACGAATTATTGGAAACCTGATAGAAATTGTAAGGATTTAAATTGCGCAAAGATAACGCCCTAACGATTCAGTTTCAAGGCTTTGTCACGCCCCGATTTACGGTCGAAAATTTCTATCGGGCAATATCGATTCTCATCGTCTTATAACACGCATGATCGTCGCTGTGGGATTGCCGATTGCTCTCACTCCCTGGACGATAGTACCGATATGGTATCCGTTGACTGGCTGCTCGAGTACTTGAATTGCATTGCAGTGTTCATACGTGATTCGAGAGCGATGCGAGCCGATCCAGCTCCACACTTGGTCGATTCTTCATGCGTTCTCTTATGGAACTTAAAGACACTAAAAACGCATTATTGGAAACCTGATAGAAATTGTAAGGATTTAAATTGCGCAAAGATAACACCCTAACGAGGCAGTTTCAAGGCTTTCTCACACCCCGATTTACGGTAGAAAATTTCTATCGGGCAATATCGATTCTCATCGTCTTATAACACGCATGATCGTCGCTGTGGGATTGCCGATTGCTCTCACTCCCTGGACGATAGTACCGATACAGTATCCGTTGACTGGCTGCTCGAGTACAGTATTCGACTTGAATTGAATTGCAGTGTTCATACTCGATTCGGCGAGCGGTGCGAGTCGATCCAGGTCCATACTTGGTCGGTTCTTTATACGTTCTTTTATGAAACTTAAAGACACGAAAAGAGCCGATCCAGGTCCATGGTTGCTCGGTTCTTTATTCGTTTTCTTATGAAACTTAAAGACACGAAAAACGAATTATTGGAAACCTTATAGAAATTGTAAGGATTTAAATTGTGCAAAGATAACGCCCTAACGAGGTAGTTTCAAGGCTTTGTCAGGTCCCGATTTACGGTCGAAAATTTCTATCGGGCAACATCGATTCTCATCGTCTTATAACACGCATGATCGTCGCTGTGGGATTGCCGATTACTCTCAGTCCCAGGACGATAGTACCGATACAGTATCCGTTGACTGGCTGCTCGAGTACAGTATTCGACTTGAATTGAATTGCAGTGTTCATACTCGATTCGGCGAGCGGTGCGAGCCGACCCAGGTCGTAGCAAGTACTAATAGGTAGGGTGGTCGTGATAGCAATAGTGTGGAGGGATCGAGCGTTTCCATTCGTTTGCCCCGGGGGGGAAGAGTGCCACCAAGTGACAAATTTAAATCTCCCTAAGCCGGACCATTAGTGCCAAGTGTAAACAGCAAACAGTGCATTAAAGAGACTCCGCGCAGTACATAGGCAGGAATAAGCAGCGCAGGATAGAGCGGGACGATGATTGAGTCGGCGTTACTGAACATTGTCAGATTCCCACGGGGATCCGCGCTAGACAATGAGACGATTGCAGAGAGGTCGCACAGTGTCCCTAACACCATCGTCGAATCGCACACAATTTGCGTTGAGGGACTTGCCTCGCTTGCCGTTCGTTCGTTACATGCAAGGGTGTAAATATACATTTACCAGCTTATGATACAAAATAGCCGCAAGCTGCACATACAACGACACTGACGCGCGCATGATGGTTACATAAAGGAGATATATGGATACGATGACTATTTTGTTTTCTGCTCAGATAGCAACCCCAGCGGTGATTTCAGAGCGTTACGTCGAGAACTGATCGGAAACTGGTCAGACCCTTACCGGGCGGCCCTCGGCCTGATGTAACGCTCTAAAATATTATCCTTTTGGGAACATATATACTTTAAAAAAATATTGATCGAAAAGCAATGAATGGCATTGGAAACTTTTTTACATAAACGGTTTCTGAAATTTCAACTCATGTGCGTTGCAATTTTACAGTAAACGTTTTATTTTTAATGGACTTTTTGTAAATTTCAGCTAAAAGATTTCTAATTTTTATTTTACAAAAAAAAGTACATTGATGTTAAATTAATGTAAGTAACATAAGTAAATTTAAAGTTCCAGTACATTAAATTTACAGTTTATTTTTACGGTGTATAATCGGTATCACTCACACGGCTATAACTACACGCTCGTCGCGAATCGTTCCGTGTTTCTTCAATATTCAATATCGTCGTTGACGATTACATAGCTGTGGCGATTACTGTATGAATTTTGCCTGTTTATCAATTTTTCTTAATGCTTCGCCGGTCGGAGGATGCACGAGTATTACTTCCGGTCGGCGAATCGTCGGCTCTGCTTTTAAGGACGTTTTAGCTTGAAAAGAAGAAACAAAAAAAAACTGAATATCCCGCGGCATTCGGGTGGCTGCCACGGCATTCTCCGCGCGTCTTTAATTTGTGCTACGAATTTTCTCTCCGCTTCTCTTTGTTCGTGTCATCGTGGGATACTTTTGGTACAGCGCACGATACTTCGCAAACTGTCCGAGGGCGCAGGGAAAACTTGGCCATTAACTCTGCCTGCGACTGCAAAGCGGTTTTTCTTATTTTCATCAGCCACCCCGGGCAAAATACCTAAATGCCGGTTAATGGAAGGCCTCATAACGTTTTTATTAAGTTTGTCACATCGGACGCCCGAGCCCGTATATAGTGAGCTGTGTGTATATAAATATACTGGGAGATTACTGTGGCTCGGACACTTCACGCCCTCGCTATGGACTATCGGATTTAGAAACCGGAAATTTAGATTTCCGGAGATTTACCGAAAATTCGTTACTTCCGGTTCGATCATCTAATTTTTCGATCGGCACTGACGTCATACCGGAAATACGTCGGTTTCCGTTTGAAAATCTTATTTTTCGCGCGGAAGTGACGTTATACCGGAAATAAATCACTTCCGGTTTGAAAAATCTCATTTCTTACCCGGAAGTGCCGTCATATCAAAAATACATCACTTTCGTTCGAAAAAAGAAATGTTCAAAACAGGCGTGACGTATCTCTTATGAATTATAAAATTCTTATAAATCCGACACTTGCAATATCAACTGTTCGTGTCCTTAAGAAAAAATGCTATCCCAAGCAATATTATGTTTGCAAACGCCAGCAATGACATCCTCGTTACGATTTACTTCGACACGTCGCACGTGACCCCACAAAAAAAAAAAAAATGGGAACTTTAATCCACTTAGGGCGAGATCCGAACGCAGCACCTGCTGCTCGCTGCGAGCAGATGCTAGGCTCTCCGTGCCCTCGCCTGTCTGCGAACCTATCTCCCTTTTATACGCGGCGTCACGAGCATTATTTCTCGTATTCATTGACCGGCTCATCGAGAGATTTATAAATGATATTTGACACCGAACGCCCTCCCACCGCCGAACATTAGGCATCGGTTCCAGTATCATATCCGTGATACGCTTACTTATTCAGTGGCACGTTTTATAAACCCTTACTTTTCCCGACTCGAACGGGGTCATCGGTTATACGATGCATGTGCAACTTCCGTACTTCTGTAACTCCAGCGTAAACGTATGTGGTCGAGCTGAACCAACTCGGTTCATAATCCTCGTTTTAATTAAAGTCCATTTTACTAATTTCCACATCACTGCACATAGCTCAACCACTATATAGGAAAATAAAGTAAATAAAAGTGGCGAATATAACCCACCCCAATTAATTAACCCGTAAATCAATTATTTACAGACCGAAACATATTCATCGCGTTTACCATATAGGGAAGAGCGAGGCAAAACGGGACAGTGGTGCAAAACGCAATTTTCCAATAAATTTTGGATGGTACTGTGGGCCAAAACGGGGCAGAAAATTCAGATGTATCGATGAGGCAAAATGGGGCTTCCAAATTTTTATTGGAAAATTGCGTTTTGGCCTCTTGTCCCGTTTTGCCCCACTGCCCCGTTCTCCTCGCCCTCTCCTATTATGTTATATCTATAGATACAATGATTCTGGCTAAATGTATATCTGCAAATAAACGGCATTTCTTGAACCCGATATCCAGCCACAGAATTTCTCAGGTTGCTTACTCATCAGTATAGTATACGGTATAGAATAATGTAAACCGTATGAAAGTGGTGAATAGGGCCCACCCGATTAATCCGTAAATCAATTATATACAGGCTGGACCATATTCACCACCTTTATCATATAGTCTATTATATATATAGATACATTGATTCAGGCTCAATACATATCTGCAGACATACCTAATTTCTTTAACCCGATATTCAGCCACGAAATTTCTCGGATCACTTACTTATGAGTATACTATACGATATAAAATAATGTATATCGTATAAAACAGGTCTACTAAGATCGTAATCTGGAGAGCTTGAAGACCGCTGACGGATAGTCGATCTCGTCAAGCACCGGTGGACGGCGAAGGGGAGGGGGGGCGTGTATGCAAGAATAGAGCAAATGAAGTCGACATTCAGCCACAGAATTTCTCAGGTCGCTTACTCATCAGTATAGTATACGGTATAGAATAATGTAAACCGTATGAAAGTGGTGAATATGGCCCACCCGATTAATCCGCACGCTGGACCATATTCACCACCTTTATCATATAGTCTATTATATATATATAGATACATTGATTCAGGCTCAATACATATCTGCAGACATACCTAATTTCTTTAACCCGATATTCAGCCACGAAATTTCTCGGATCACTTACTTATGAGTATACTATACGACATAAAATAATGTATACCGTATAAAACAGGTCTACTAAGATCGTAATCTGGAGAGCTTGAAGACCGCTGACGGATAGTCGATCTCGTCAAGTACCGTTGGACGGTGAAGGGGATGGGAGGGGGGGGGGGGGTGTATGCAAGAATAGGGCAAATGAAGCCTCTAGGGGCTTTCTAATTTTCAACACCCCGTCACCTCCGGCTCGCGGGCCAGACGCGCTTGTCGCGCTTTGCCGAGCCTCCAACAAGTTCCTACCACCCCAATAACACACGTGCCAGTGGTGCGAAGGCCGGGACGAGCGAGAAACAAAGGGGATGTGCGGCAGAATCCGTTGAACGAGGAGGAAGAGATTCACATGGGCGGTCGTGTGGTAATGCAAAGTCACTACGGGCCAATGAACTAGCCGTTGCACCAAGTGTTGGGGGCAAGTGTTGGGCGTGGCTAGGCTATCGGCTGAAATCATCGGCGTGGGGAGAAGGGAGGGGGAGGCAGCGAGGCTCGTAGTAAATGTGTACATGTGCGCTGTAGACCGAACGGCGAGGTGGCCGCCAAGTGTGCCCCGGGGTGTAATATCATACCGTTAGGTGGATAAATAGTGGCGCGAAAGGGGCATGGACGACCGAGCGGGAGCGCGGGGTGGAGGAGGGGGGGGGGAAGCGGCCAGGCAGTGAGAGAGCCTCGGTTGGCTTTCCGGCCTCTCGACGTCATGGATCTTTAGTGGTAAACATGTTTTTATTTTTTTATTTTATTTTTTTATATAATTTCGGAGTTCCAGATAGAAAAACTTGCCGTGGAGCGTGTATCGTACCATTGGTATGGCAACGGTTCCGTCTCTGTGCCGTCTTTTGTCTATGTGGGATGTTCAAGGAGATGTGATACGCTCCCTGCTATGCCCGTTTATTTCGTGCCGTCAGAGAGCGATGAAAAATGTGATGGAAGCATGATAAGGGATTGCGTGCAATATTCTTCTTTTTGCGTCACATCGAGTCCCTAACGATGATCTGGACGACTCAGTTGGATGTTTTTTTTTAGCCCTGAACACGAAAGCCGATGTCACTTTTCAGTCCACAGTCAATACGGGCGTTGGTAAATGCGGAGAGAATCATATTTGTTTCGTCGTAGGGAAGCTGTTTCTGCTACAACGAAATTCCGAGATTTCAGTGTCAGAGTACTTGAAACAGTTGAAAATGTCGATAAACGCGATTATTAGCTTTATTTGGAATATTGGAAAAAGATTATTCTACAAAGGATAACTGTTGTGTGCCACAATTGTACCATCATTAGTCTCGATACTACACGCGATACTGTCGACGGATGGTCCGTATTATTCGAAGAAATTTCATTACAGTTTTCGATACCGACAGTGGCATATTACTTCACCATGATATAAGGGATGATAAATTGCGCGACACCGTCGCCGCAAGTTGTTGCCACTAGGTGGTGACACTTGCCATTGGAGACTGCCCTGAACAGAATAGTACAGCAGAAAACATATTAATCAGAGGGTGGTAAGTAAAGAGCATTCGCGAAATTCGTAGAAATTATGATTCCCAACGGAAAGCAATAGTCGGAAGTCGATATATGTACCGATTGCTAGTAGCCAAACTGGTGAAATCTACTACGATCTATCTATCAACGGAGTTCTATACCGCGCCCACATGATATTTTTTACATGATCTTTTTTTTACACGTGCCGAAAAAAAATCAGTTTCACATCTACCGCATTGATACCTTCGGATGGTTGTTGAACATTCATTTAGATCCTGCAATAAAAATCCACCCGAAAAATAATGAAACAATTGACCCTGCCCTTTTCGATTTATACGTTTATGGTCGGTCGCACAAAGCGCTTGAAGCTGGAAGCTATTCACAAGACGCTTTAACCGAATTGAAAACGAGGAAAAAAAGTTTTTTCGTAACTCTGTGCTAAAAGAGAATAAACACATTTTTGTCAAATTTTATGTTAAAAAACCTGAATTCGCGTTAGTTGGTTGACATAGAAGGCATGTTTATTACGTAGAATATAATAAACACTGAATTCAGTTCGAAAAAAAAAATCTAAACAGAAATGATGAATAATTTTTTTCACGCGTTACAGCAGCGTCGAGGGAGAGAGATTGGGACCGCGCGTGGGTCGACGCGGTCCGTTCGCCTTCACGGAAACAAACCGTAAGCCGTATTCACGGTATACGTTATTCACAGAGGAGACAGGTACACGATATACCTGCTCTCGGGCTCGCTGGTTCGTTTAAACCCGGGTCTCCTCAAATACTTAAATGTCCGCTGTACAGTGAATACAAGTAGGACCGCTCCGGAGGGCAGCGATGGCACCGGCGATCAGCTGCGCGAAGCTGGCGATATAAGAACCTTTTATCTACCCATCGCCATCCGCACTGGGTTACCGAGAGTCCCAGCACGAAACTCGCCCGAAGAAAACATAACACTCGTACCAGGCAAAGTTTAAAATTTGCGCAGTCAGCCCGTAGAATTCAGTGATTACGAGGCAACGAATATATAGCACTTGTTACTAGAGTGTAGCGGAGTGGTAAACCGACGATACATATGCCGTGTTATACATACCGATGACCAGCTGTACTACATAGAGAAGTTGGCTGCTAATCGAGTAAAGTTGACGGCGCTTGTAGCGAGCATCGCGTATATATACGTTAAAATTTATATGTTGTATTTTTCCACATCGAACGACGCAACGTATGCCTATGGTTTCGCCGATACGGTCTCGGAATGAGCAAAGCCTCGCGGAGCCGATTAGCAGTACAGTAAGACTCGGCAGAGGCCAGCCCGGATCACCCCTGGACTCTGCGGGCGCAGGCAAATTCTTTGAGAGTAAGAAGAAGCACAGTCAAGCAGCCTCGTGTTGCGATAGCCCCGTACCGATGTGGAGTCTTACGAGCAAAGCCCGAGTGGGTGTCTCGCACCTACCCGAAACAATTGCTGATCGTGTACGTGCCAAGCACCACTGAGCGCATGTCGTTGCAACGATTTTTGTATGTTCTCTCGACGTGACTCGAGGAGAAAATATAATTGTTATTCAGTGATGGGCGGGATAGTTGCGAGTCGCAACGTTGGAACACTTGTTTTCGGATGGTGTGTAAGAACATGAGGGAGAAAGGCTGAAGCTACGTACACGACATAACGATGGTAAATAGAAGGCATTAATGTGCGATGTACAGCTGTTAGCTCGTCGGTTCGGTACAGTTGGCCACCTCCACGATATCCTAACGCTATAGCTATACGGCGATACGCTACACCAAGATACGAACAACCACTACGGTATGCCGCCGCTGAAGAGGCAGCCATAACGAAGATAGGGCCGTACACGCATAACCAAGGACCTACGAAGGTTCGTAGTGCTATACGAGTAATCGCGATAATGGGGTTAATTTTGAGAATTTATTTGTCACTGATCTTTACAACTACGGACGGGAGAAAACGTTACGTTATTCTTTAGTGAAATACATACTTAAATTAATGATGATAAACGCTCGTATTGGCAGTATAGAAAACGAGACTACACGCTGGGAAAATAATGCTCGAAACAAACAGACGTGCCTCATGGCAAGAATAAATATGCATGAATGACTAATACCGAAAATAAGTATACTCTTCTTATAAAGCATTCTTTTTCTTTGCGGATTCTTCTATATTAGCTCGAATAGCAAAACAAGCACGTGTCCCATGAACATTATTTTTAAGTTCTGCCATTCGATCAATGAATATCGATTAACAACCGACAACGTTTCGTTGTCTCGAAAGTATTAAAAATATGATAAAAGCATTCGAAATCAGGGGGTGAAAGAAAATAAAACGGCACATGGCGAATGCTGTACCGGGGCTCCGTCGAGCCGCGACTACATCCCTGCAGGGTAAACGACGGTCGCTGACAAAGACGGGAGACGGTGAGGCCCGAATAGAATGGTCGTCTCTCGGGCTGGATGCCCAAGGGTATAGGAGCTTACGCCGTCTACCTACTCCACACATACGGCCCCATAGCCATAGATGCCGATATGCTAGGCCGAAAACGGCAATGGAACGGGGCGTCGAAGGGATCAAAAGGAATACATAAAAAGGTCTAAGGGCTGGTGCAGCGGTAGCGGCTGCAGCGACAGCAGCGAAAGCCGTCGAGTGGGATCACATACGGCGGGTAAGGTATATATACGTTTATAGCTAGCCAGCGGCCACTGCGCGCAGCGTGAGCATCGGTGGAGTATTACGCGCGTCTAGTAGAAGGGGAAGAAAATTGTGACGAAACGGGGGATGGGTAGAAATGTA